>JASEVX010000010.1:48893039-49182421 GCA_031761405.1 Serripes groenlandicus | reverse complement strand
CTCAGCAGAATACAACTTTAAAAACCTCTGTCCAAGCACAGAAAAAAGATCTCTATAAATGAAAGAACAATTATTGAATAAAGTTGAAAACATTGTGGCAAAAGGAGAAATTGCTTGTTGTTAGCAATTTCTCCTTATAAATGTCACAACAAATTGAAAAGTAGTTGTCTGCTGCTGAGTTACAGAAAGGGTCTTAATGTGGGTAAGGGTTAAACAGGACATGACCCTTCTCCCAAAATTTAATAGATGCATTTTTTAACCCTTTCGGAAAAATAATTACTTTTCAGCATATGACTTATAGACAAATATACATGTAAGGAATTTCTAAATAAATATACATATATATAAAAGTATCAATATTGCTTTGAGTTGAAAACATTGTGGTAAAACAATGTTTTCAAAAGCCTTATGAGGAATCAGGATGTTTCAAAATGTGACTGCAAGTTGGAAAGGGTTAACTTATTTACTGCATACTACTCTTTGTACCATATTCAACACTTTTCAATATTTACACTTTCAAATTTTTAAAGAGATTTTACATGTTTTTGGATTTTTGTTTTTACCCTTTCCCACATGCAGTAGCTTTCTGCCATCTCTGCCACAGGGTGACTTTAATTAAATATTGGGGTAAAAGGTGAAATTGCTCATAATGAAACTAAGTTGGAAAATTATATTTTCTTTTAACCCTTTCCCACATATAGACGCTTTCTGACGCCTCTGCAGCAGACAGCTTTTTGAAAACATAGTGACAAAAGTAGAAATTGCACAGAATGTGCAATTTCTCCTTTTGCCACAATGTTTTCCACTTTTTTGTCATAGGTTATCCATTCAATTAAGTCGTCTGCTGCAGAATTGCTGTATGAGGGAAAGGGTTAAAGAGAATTTCCATAGTTTTGCCAATTGATTTCAGTCATCTGCTGCAGAATTGTTATATGTGGGAAAGGGTTAAAAAATAAGTGTGCTAAGAAGGGGTACTGAAAATGATTGATCTGTTTCCAACAATGGTTTTCAAAACCACCAAAGATCATCTATACAAGGGAAAGGGTTGAAGTAAGTTCTCTTATCCCTTTCCCACATAGAAGAATTCTGCAGCAGACGACTTAGAACATATTTTATCAAAACATAGAAAATCTCTATAATTGAGTGGATAACCTATGACTTAAAGTGGATAACATTGCGGCAAAAGGAGAAATTGCTCGTTTTGAGCAATTTCTTCTTTTGTCACTATGTTTTCAAAAAGCCGTCTGCTGCAGAGGCGTCAGAAAGCGTCTATATGAGGGAAAGGGTTATCTAGAGCTCTGGTAACTGTAACCTAATGTTTTCTTGTATGATTTCAGCGGGATTGATGTTGTCGGCCTTCTAACACGCCTCGGTGTTGGTCAGTCAATACTTGGCTCCAAGATTGCAGCTGGATCTACTACATTCGTAATCTCCTATGCAGTCCATAAAGTTTTCGCACCCGTCAGGATTGGTATCACACTGACCTGTGCACCACTGCTTGTCAGACATTTACGAAAGATAGGCTTCCTCAAACCACCAAAGACCAAGGAAAGTGGAACAACAAAATGATCTGACTTTAAACATATATTTTGTATATATGCACACATATATAAACACATGTTCTTGTAAACAGTGATATTTCAGAGGCAGACAATTTCTTTCTCTTATTGAACAATATAACCTTTTCCCACATAGGACAAGTCTGCTGCAAAAGACTTTGAAAACATCCAGGCAAAGTTGTAGAAAATGTCTATTAATGGCATTAACATTATTGAATAGTGTTTTAAACATTGTGGCAAAAGGAGAATTTGGTCATTATGAGCATTTTCTACTTTTTTCATGTTTACAAAAGTTATTGCCTTCATAGGCATGAAAATGTGCCTGCATGAGGGAAAAGATTAAAATTGTGCATTATTGCTCATAAATTTCTTTTGCCCCACA
This sequence comes from Serripes groenlandicus, assembly GCA_031761405.1. NCBI lineage: Eukaryota > Metazoa > Mollusca > Bivalvia > Cardiida > Cardiidae > Serripes > Serripes groenlandicus. The sequence continues at coordinate 49,180,480 of JASEVX010000010.1, read as the reverse complement.
ATGTTACCAACTCAGAGCCAAATATAAACACCCAATTTTCAAGATGCGGATGTTTATTTCTTCAACTATTATCCAAGCAGTGTTGTATGCCTTGGTAGGGAGACACATAGGGATCACTTCTATATCCCATCTGTCTGTCAGTTACACTTCATTTACAGACATATTGGTAGCCATCACATGTGTTTCTTCAAACGCTCTTGTTTGTAAAGCACTTTTATGATTTTTATAACCCCCCCCCGAAAACAAAACGTTTTGGGGTTTTATAGGAATTAACCTGTCCTTCCATCTGTTCAAGTGTTTGTAAGCGCAACTTAACCCTTTCCCTCATATAGACGCTTTCTGACACCTCTGCAGCAGACGGCTTTTTGAAAACATAGTGACAAAAGAAGAAATTGCACAAAACATGCAATTTCTCCTTTTGCCACGTTTTCCCCTTTTTGTCATAGGTTATCCATTTAATTATAGAGATTTTCCATTATTGGACAAAATATGTTCAAAGTCGTCTGAGGGAAAGGGTTAAATGCCAGGAAGGATATTAATGAAACTTTACATGATTGAAGGACAATGTCTGAGGATGCACATGATGGAAGATATGAATGGTTCTAAACACGGGAGATAATCAAATTTTTAGTAACTTGACCCTTTCCCACTTGTTGATGCATTCTGATAAATCTGCAGCAGAAGACTTTTGAAACACTGGTGAAAGGTGTTTTAGTTGTTTTCAGTTTGTAAGTGGCGAAAGGTGTTTTAGTTGTTTTCAGTTTGTAAGAATCCAAACATTCATATATAGTAATTTGCTAAAATAAATTTGAATAACTTCACCAAACCAATATTCACAAAACTGGGAGAGATTCTTTCTCAATCATGTTATCAATTTATTTATACACTACTGATAGTTGAATAAAATATTGTTTGAACCAAGGTTCTCAGAAAATGCTTTGGTATTATGTCTTTAGATCACCGAGTCCTAGGCTCAAGGTGATCTATTGTGATCACTCTCTATCTGTTGTCGTGTTTCAAACAACATCTGAGCCAACCCGAGAGAAACCAACATTATGGTCTCTGAGTAATGTATCGACCCTGATCAGCCTGCACAGTCCGCCCTGATCTGGGCCGACAGATTCTGTCTCGGGGAGATAGAGGTATAGAGTAATGATTCCTGAAACAGAAAATCCACTGGAGGCGAAACGTAATAAACGTTTATCAGGGTAAGCCCGAGTCAACAATGTTAGGTTTCTAGCGGGACAGCTCATCTCCTGAACCAGTGGTCCAATGTCGACCAAACTGCACAGGAATGTTCTTTTAGTGGTACTCTCATAATTAAACTCTATTTAGAACTCTTGTAGTATTGACATCAGTAAGGGTGAAAAATGACAAATCTTTATGATTGTTTTCCTCTGAATCTGTGTCTGATTTCAAGATAGTTTAGCAGAAATGTTCATAAGTTGACCCTCAACAAGATTTGTTTAAACAAGACGGCCATGATGGCCCTGGATCGCTCACCTGATTTTTTTCCCCTTCACTTTAGCCATATAAGCCCTGCCCCCTGGCGGCCATAGTTTTTGACCAATCAATATGGCTTGAAGGAATCTGATAGAGGGTCACCCTAGCAATATTTCTACAAAAATATTTGAAAATCGGCCAAACACTTTCGGAGGAGAAGATTTTTTAAGTTTTCACTTAAGCCGTATAAGGCAAAATCCTGTGGCGGCCATGTTTTTCGACTAATCAACATGGTTTTAAGGAATCTGATAGAGTGTCACCTAAGGAACATTTCTACAAAATTATTTGAAAATCGGCCCGACACTTTCAAAGGAGAAGATTTTTTAAGTTTTCACTATAGCCATATACGGCAAAATAGCCCTGGCGGCCATGTTTTTCGACCAATCAACATGGTTTTAAAGAATCTGATAGAGGGTCACCTAAGGAACATTTCTACAAAATTATTTGAAAATCAGCCTGACACTTTCAAAGGTGAAGATTTTTTAAGTTTTCACTATAGCCATATATGGCAAAATAGCCCCGCCCCCTGGCGGCCATGTTTTTCGACCAATCAATATGGCTTGAAGGAATCGGATAGAGGGTCATCCAAGGAACATTTCTACAAAATTATTTGAAAATCTGCCAACCAGTTTTGGAGAAGAAGATCATGGAAACGAGAATTCTGCATGGATCCCAAAAATTTGAAGGAATTCTGGTGAGGTCAATGTGAGGATGCTTCCTGTGAAGTTTCATCCCAATTGACCCACTGGTTACTGAGGTGAAAAAGTTGACGGGCGATGGACGACGCACGCCGGACAAAAGGCCATCACAATAACTCACCTTGAGCACTTCGTGCACAGGTGAGCTAAAAACATGTCGGCTAAGCTAGAATGAAACAAGAGGGCCATGATGGCCCTTGAATCGCTCACCTGATTTTTTTTTTTTTCACTTTAGCTATATAAGCCTCGCTGCCTGGCAGCCATAGTTTCCGACCAATCAACTTGGCTTGAAGGAATGTGATAGAGGGTCACCCTAGGAACATTTCTACAATTTGAAAATCGGCCAGATACTTTTGGAGGAGAAGATTTTTTAAGTTTTCACTATAGCCATATAATGCAAAATAGCCCTGCCTACTGGCGGCCATGTTTTTTGACCAATCAACATGGCTTGAAGGAATCTGATAGAGGGTCACCCAAGGAACATTTCTACAAAATCATTTGAAAATCAGCCCGACACTTTCGGAGGAGAAGATTTTTTAAGTTTTCACTATAACCAATAAGGCAAAATAGCCCCGCCACCCTGGCGGCCGTATTTTTTGACCAATCAACATGGCTTAAAGGAATCTGGTAGAGGGTCATCCAAGGAACATTTCTACAAAATTATTTGAAAATCTGCCAACCAGTTTGGGAATTTTGATGTTTTTTTCGTTTCGTTGCCATGGAAACCAGAATTCTGCATGGATCCCTAAAATTTGAAGGAATTCTGGTGAGGTCATTAAGAGGATGCTTTCTGTGAAGTTTCATCACAATTGACCCACTGTTTACTGAGGAGAAGATGTTGAAGATTTTTTAAGTTTTCACTTTGGCCATATAAGGCAAAATAGCCCCCGCCCCCTGGCGGCCTTTTTTTTCGACCAATCAACATTGCTTGAAGGAATCTGATAGAGGGTCACCCAAGGAACATTTCTACAAAATTATTTGAAAATCGGCCTGACACTTATGGAGGAGAAGATTTTTTAAGTTTTCATTATAGCCATAAAAGGCAAAATAGCCCCGCCCCCTGGCGGCCATGTTTTTTGACCAATCAACATGGCTTGAAGGAATCTGATAGAGGATCACCCAAGGAACATTTCTACAAAATTATTTGAAAATCAGCCTGACACTTTTGGAGGAGAAGATTTTTTAAGTTTGCACTATAGCCATATAAGGCAAAATATCCCCGCCCCGCCCCCCACCCCCCTGGCGGCCATGTTTTTCGACCAATCAACATGGCTTGAAGGAATCTGATAGAGGGCCACCCAAGGAACATTTCTACAAAATTATTTGAAAATCGGCCTTACACTTTCGGAGGAGAAGATTTTTTAAGTTTTCACTATAGCCATATAAGGCAAAATAGCCCCGCCCCCCTGGCGGCCATGTTTTTCGACCAATCAACACGGCTTGAAGGAATCTGATAGAGGGTCATCCAAGGAACATTTCTACAAAATTATTTGAAAATCTGCCAACCAATTCGGGAGAAGAAGAATTTTGAAGTTTTTTCGGTTTCGTTGCCATGGAAACCAGAATTTTGCATGGATCCCAAAAATTTGAAGGAATTCTGGTGAGGTCATTGAGAGGATGCTTTCTGTGAAGTTTCATCCAAATTGACCCACTGGTTACTGAGGAGAAGAAGTTGACGCACGACGGACGACGCACGACGGACGCCGGACAAAAGGCGATCACAATAACTCACCTTGAGCAAAGCTCAGGTGAGCTAAAAACTTAACAACTGAATCTGCGTTTCTGGTTTCAATATAACTTTGTAGAAAAGGTCCTCTGGTGACCCTCTTTAAAAATAATGATTGGATGGAAAACATGTATACATGTACCATTATTTTAGTGATAAACTTAGGGCCATCTTGTTTTCTGTTATGAAGAGATGATATATTATTTGATCGGATACAAGCATTGTCATGTGATAAAAACCTTATCTTATCTATACCCATGTATAATTCTGTATTCCGTAAATTAAACAAATCAGACTTATTGTCATTGTCTTACATTGTGTAGTAAACAAATACATTCACACAGATTCGTCCGCGTGTAAACAAGTACAAAGACACCATTCAAATAGTTCCATCATTTCATCATCAATTATCATAAAATAAAAAAAAAATTGTTTGTTTTGAGTAGATATGGAATATATTTCAACTCAAAGTGATACAATTAAAACATTTTCACTCAAGCTACGCACTCGTGAAAATATTCAATTGTATTACTTCTCAATGAGATATACCATATCCACTCAAAACAAACAAATATCCTCTATTTATTACTCCCAGCAGCATTTCCTAAGCAAAATCTTTGGACAAGATCACATAAACAGGCTTTGTCTGTAGCAGGTTCCCATCAATATTTGGTGGTTGGAACAGACAGGTGGTGGAAAAGTTATCCCAATGTGTCCGACTGCTAAGGCTTGTGACCCGCAATGTTGAAGTAATCAAAATGGGTATTGGAAGAGAAAAATGACTACAATTTAAAATACATTTATTTATTTATCTTGCATGATATTTTTTTTTTCAAATTTTATGTACATTAAAATACAAGCAAAAGTTCAATGCCTCTGATAAGTCGATGAATTATATGTTTTATATCAAAACATTTCATTATGAAAATCATTAGCAGTCAATACGATCTCTGAATGCCGGTATTTCTTGTTTTGTCATTTTAATGCTCATTCTGATACAAAGGAGGATAATTTGTACTTTTTAACCCTTTCCCACGTTTAACAAATCTGCAGCAGATGTCTTGAAACATCTAGGTAAACAGACGGAATGAAAGTTGTCGATTTGTCCTTTTTAACCCTTTCCCACGTATAACAAATCTGCAGCAGATGACTTGAAACATCTAGGTAAACAGACGGAATATCTTTATAAATGAAAGTTGTCTGCTGCAGATTTGTCACAATGTGTCTATATGTAGGAAAGAGTTAACCTTCAAACAACAAGTCCTGCAGCAAACTACTTTTGAAAATATTGAAACAAAAGAAGTAGTGGCTCTTAATGCTGAGATTTTCTCTCATAGTGATTTTCCATATCTTTGCCTACATGTTTTCAAAGTTGCCTCCTGCAGATTTGTTTTATGTGGGAGACTTTTATTTTCTGGTTCATTTCCAGATCAAAGTTAATTTCCCAGTCTTTTCATCAATGTTTTCAACATTGAAAACAAAATTGGAAAACCTACCGGTAATAAATACAAGGCTTTATCCAGCTTATTTTCATATCTTAAAATATTACTCCATTTTAAACCTTTCCCACTTGCATATACATTTTGAAAACATTGTGGCCAACGGTGAAATTGCTCATGATAAACAATTTCTCCCTTGGCCACAATGTTATCAACTTTATTTAACAATTAAGCTATGTTTTATGGAGATTTTTCAGGTTTTTGTCACTATGTTTTCAAAGTAGTCTGCTGCTTTTTTGTTATATGTGGGAAAGGGTTAAATGGTTGTAACTAATATAATAGTTTATTAAGAGTAACAGTAATCGTCATTGAAAAGATTTCGGCATGAAAGTGTTATAACATTTGGAAATCTTTGACAACAATTTTGATATACACATGAAAACATTGTGAGCAAAGGAAAAAAAAATTCTCACAAGTGTTTGCCGCAAAGGCAGCTAAGAACGGGTTCATTGAATTGAAGTTACAGGGTGGTAGATCAGCCCTCTTAACCCTTTCCCTCATATAGACGCTTTCTGACGCCTCTGCAGTAGACGGCTTTTTGAAAACATAGTAACAAAAGAAGAAATTGCACAAAACGTGCAATTTCTCCTTTTGTCACAATGTTTTCCACTTTTAGTCATAGGTTATCCATTCAATTATAGAGATTTTCCATTTAATATTTGACAAAATATGTTCAAAGTTGTCTGCTGCAGAATTGTCGTATGAGGGAGAGGGTTAACTTGACAAGTTTTCAAAACCGACGACTTTAAACACTTTATCGTCTACATTTCATCACATTAGCAGCAGACGTCTTACTCAGTTTCCCACAATGTTTTCTAATTGTATTTGCATCAAGAAGAATTTTAACATATTTTTCTTCATTTGTTATCGAAGTAATGAGATGCAGATATTTTTAACTCTTTCCTACTTGCAGGCACATTTTGACACATCTACAGCAGGCGGCATACCAAAATATTATGGCAAAAGAAGAAATTGCTCATGATGAGCAATTTCTTTTCTTGCCATAACGTTTTCATGGCTACTAAACCCTTTTGCTCATACAACAATTCTGCAGCAGACGACTTTAAACATATTTTGTCAAAAATAGGAAAATCTCTATAATTGAAAGGATAACCTATGACTAAAAGTGAAAAAACATTGTGGCAAAAGAAGAAATTGCTCATTTTGATTAATTTCTTCTTTTGTCACATTGTTTTCAAAAAGCTGTCTGCTGCAGATACGTCCCAACGCATCTTTATGAGGGAAAGGGTTAGTAATTATACTTTCATTAGTGGAGATTTCCCATTATTTCAGCCTACATGCTTCCAAAGTCGTCTGCTGCAGATTCTTTCTATGAGAAAAGGGTTAAAATATAGGGTATCAGGGAAGTGGCTTCTGCTGCAGATTCTTTCTATGGAAAAGGGTTAAAATATAGGGTATCAGGGAAGTGGCTTCTGCTGCAGATTCTTTCTATGGAAAAGGGTTAAAATATAGGGTATCAGGGAAGTGTCGTCTGCTGCAGATTCTTTCTATGGAAAAGGGTTAAAATATAGGGTATCAGGGAAGTGTCGTCTGCTGCAGATTCTTTCTATGGAAAAGGGTTAAAATATAGGGTATCAGGGAAGTGTCGTCTGCTGCAGATTCTTTCTATGGAAAAGGGTTAAAATATAGGGTATCAGGGAAGTGTCGTCTGCTGCAGATTCTTTCTATGGAAAAGGGTTAAAATATAGGGTATCAGGGAAGTGTCGTCTGCTGCAGATTCTTTCTATGGAAAAGGGTTAAAATATAGGGTATCAGGGAAGTGTCGTCTGCTGCAGATTCTTTCTATGGAAAAGGGTTAAAATATAGGGTATCAGGGAAGTGTCGTCTGCTGCAGATTCTTTCTATGGAAAAGGGTTAAAATATAGGGTATCAGGGAAGTGGTTGTTTGATATGGATCGTACAAATTCAACGTTGCATGAATCAAGTAATTTTTCACCATGGTAACAAACATTTGAACATGTATTGCCATTTCATAAACACATCTTAACCCTATCCCACATACATGTATAGACGCTTTCAGACGCCACTGCACCTCATTTGAAAACATTGAGGCAAAGGTGAAATTGCTCACAATTTGCCAAAATGTTTTCAACTTTAACCCTTTTCCACATATAGACGCTTTCTGACAGAATATTTTTAGAGGTGAAAATTTAAGTATATTTTTGACGGAGCTGAATTACATTGTACCAAATGGAGAAATTGTTCAATTTGTACAATTTCTCCAGTTTCCATATTTTTTTTGCTGCAGAGTTGTGTGTATGAGGGAAAAGGTTTAAAGCAATCTCTGGTGCATTTAGATATAGCTTTTAAAAGTTGCCGATGTTATTTGGTTGTTTCTTAACCCTTTTCCCCATACAGATGCTTTCTGGCCTATTTACAGCAGACAACTTTCAACACCTTTTAGCCAAACATAACAATTCTATGAACACACCGATCGTTAAAAACGTAGTGGCAAAAATCTCCATAAAAGATAGCTCAATTGTTAATTAACCTTTTCCCTCTTACGACAATTCTGCAGCAGACGACTTTGAACATGTTTTGTCAACAAATAGAAAATCTCTAAAATTGAATGGATAACCTATGACTAAAAGTGGAAAACATTGTGGCAAAAGAAGAAATTGCTCGTTACGAGCAATTTCTTCTTTTGTCACTATGTATTCAAAAAGCCGTCTGCTGAGGTGAACATAGACAAAGAATAACCCTTTCCCGCAAATGGCTCAGGATACAAGTGTACATTCAGCTATAGGAATTTTCCATATTTTAGCATAGATATTTTCAAAATTTGTCTGCTGCAGAATTGTTTAATGTTGGAAAGAGTCAATTCATTTGTTCGTGTTTTTTTTTTTTGTGGTTTGCAAATATGGAGAACCCACAATAAGTACAATGTAGATTGATAAGGGATAAATACATACAGACATTTATGATTATCATGAATTCTAATGAAAATTCAGCAATTAAAATGAAAATGTAAACTTGTCCTGTATGGATTATGATTTCATTATCAACATCCTTATCGTGAGTCGGAATATGCATATTTAACCCATTCCCACATAAAACAAATCTGCAGCAGGCGACTTTGAAGACATTTAGTAAAAAATATGGAAAAACTGGATATGGATAAATGAAGGTATAATTATTGAAAATAGTTGAAAATATTGTGGAAAATTGCAATTTCTTCTTTTGTCACAATGTTTTCAAGAGTCGTTTGCTTTAGATGCATCAAAATACGTCTGAGGGAAAGGCTTAACACTCTAGCTCTTACATTTGACACTTTACCCCTTTCCCACATGCAGACTCTATTGACACAGCAGTAGACGACTTCAAACCATTGGCACAAAAGGAAATATTACTCATAATGAGCTATTTTGTTTTCTTTTTGCAATTGATTTTTCAAGTAAACTCAATAATTATACATTAATTTTGTACTATCATTAACCAAGGTTTTCAAACGTTTTGATTTTATACTTTCAAAGTCTTCTGCTTCAGATAAGAGAAAGTGTTAAGTCAAATTTTATAAAAATTGACAACAACCACATTGATTGAACCATATAAAGTGAACCTAAGTAGTACAAATTAATTTTAACATCAATGCCATGTATATTAACAAATTTCCACATACAACAAATCTGACGTAGACGGCTTTGAAATCGTCTGGACAAAAATGTGACATATCTATGTAAGTGAAAGTATAACTATTGAATAAAGTTCTAAACCTCAGTTATTACTCACTCTGATTGATCACACTTTCAACTTTGTACCACATTTAAACTTCTCGCTTTCAAAATGTCTAATCTTCTGCCTCAGGTTGTTTTTTTTCAACCCTTTCCTACATATAACATAATTTGAAGAAGAGTTTTAAACATTGTGGCATTGGACAAAATTGCTCATGATGAGTAATTCCTCCATTTGTCACAAGTTTGTCAAGAGTAATCTGCTGCAGATGTGTTTAAATACATTTGCATGTGGGAAAGGGTCAATTAAAGCAGACAGCTTTAAAAACGTAATTTCAGAAAATCGATGAAAATAAAAACAGCAAATTTTGATTGATATAAATGATAATTTATTAGTTAAAGGGAGTTTTAAGGGTTTTCGTTAATTTATTTCTCATTTTACCAAAATATTTTCAACACTATTAAATACTTTCATCTAAGTGGATTTTTTTTACTTTTGCCTAGATGTCCTCAAAGTCATAAATTATGTTGTTTGTGGGAAAGGTATAAAAATGTTTATGTAAATGGAATAACAAATATTAAATTGTTATCATAAATTGGTCAAAAACCCTTGTAACAATCTTTTAATTTATAACGTACAATGTAGGTCCATTTACTGAAATTAATAGATTTTCACACTTAAATAAAATGCATAAGGTCACAAATTGGCAAAAATGAACAGTTTTCAGCACAAAGAAAGACATAATATTCCTTCTTTTCCATTTAACACTATGCTTTATTTGTGATGCCTCTGATACAGAACAATTTTCTCTCCTTGTCTCATGAAATTTTTACTGTTTTAACACTTGCAGACGCAGATGATTTTTATAAAACATTGCTGCTTTAACACAATTGTTTTCAACTCTTTTTTAGTAAATACTCTTTCATTTACACAGATCTTCCACATTTTTGCCTAGATGTTTTCAAAGTTGTCTGCTGAAGGTATGTGGGAAAGGGTAAATACAGACAAACTTTGCAGAACATGACCTTGAAAATGTTACTTAAATGGAACAGATTTTCTGAACAGGATTCTCACTCTATATTCAAGATGAAATTCAAGACAGTTTCGAGAATATTTGTTATTAACTTGTACAAATCAAAACAATATTTGTGAATAATATAAGACTTGCATGTCTTCTGCAGATTTGTTGCATGTGGGAAAGGGTTAAAGTTGTCTGCTGCAGATCCATCCATTCTTATTTCAAATTTTAAATTGTACGGTATAAAGAAACACACTATGTTGTAGAATTGTAGTTCTTGTGAATTTAGAATTACAACACACACTATTAAGCCTGGTTATGTATTTTTTCCAAACATTTTCTGAAATATCAATTATGGCCAGTCTGAAACTTAATAAATTTGATAAGATATAAAAAAGTTGAAAAGTAATTGATTATATGTAGTTGTCTTCAAAGATGTTCTTTCCCACATAAAGATGTTTTCTGACACTCTGCTGCAGATGATTTTAGACACAGTGGTTTCAGCTCTTTTCAGTAACTACACTTTCGTTTTGTATTTTGGAAAGGGTTAAATCTTTCCCTCATAGGACAATTCTGCAGCAGATGACTTTGAACATATTTTGTCAAAGAAAAGAAAATCTCTATAATTGAATGGATAACCTTTGGCTAAAAGTGGAAAACATTGTGGCAAAAGGAGAAATTGCTCGTTTTGAGCAATTTCTTCTTTTGTCACTATGTTTTCAAAAAGCTGTCTGCTGCTGAGGCGTCAGAAAGCGTCTATACGAGGGAAAGGGTTAGTTCTTTAATTCACCTCCAAACTCTATGTCGAGTGAAATCGAAAGTCTCACTGAAAATATTTTTTTGGGTCCCAAATTAACCCTTTCCCGCTCACAACAAATCTGCTGCAGAAGGCTTTGAAAGCATAAAGGCAAAAATATGAAAAATCGGGGTAAATCAAAGTACATAACATTGTATACTTATTAACACTTTCCCTCATACAACAATTTTGCAGCAGACGACTTTGAACGTATTTTGTCAAAACATAGAAAATCTCTATAATTGAATGGATAACCTACAAAAAGTAGAAAACATTGTGGCAAAAGGAGAAATTGCACGTTTTGTGCAATTTCTTCTTTTGTCACTATGTTTTCAAAAAGCCGTCTGCTGCAGAGGCGTCAGAAAGCGTCTATATGAGGGAAAGGGTTAAATCATAGTGGTAAATGGAGAAATTGCTTGTTATGAGCAATTTCTCATTTTGTCACAATGTTTTCAAAAGATGTATCAAAATGTGTCTACCAGTTGGAAAGGTTTACAGAGATAATGGTGAGAAAAATACCTTTTCATTGACTCCTTCTAACAAACGCCTCTGAGCGTCATGCAAAACTGATGAAATGTAACTTGTTTTATTAACTCTTTCCCTCATATAGACGCTTTCTGACGCCTCTGTAGCAGACGGCTTTTTGAAAACATAGTGACAAAAGAAGAAATTGCACAAAACGTGCAATTTCTCCTTTTGCCACAATGTTTTCCACTTTTAGTTAGAGGTTATCCATTCAATTATGGAGATTTTCCATTTTTTGACAAAATACATTCAAAGTCGTCTGCTGCAGAATTGCTGTATGAGGGAAAGGGTTATCATTGATTTTGCATGAATCAAACTATGTATACAAAACCTTGTGCAACATATATCACACACAACATCTGTGTCAACTATGTACAGAAGAAACACATACATACACATTATTATATTGCAAACCAAAAGAAAGACCAAGCCATGAACATAAGAAAGACAAAGTGCTTTTTAAACATGTAAATCAAAAACATCACTTCTAAACAAGCAAAAAATACACAGTTTTAAAATCATCCTTTCTCTTCATTCGTGTACACATTGTATTTGTAGATTTAACCCTTTCCAAGATACAATAAATAAACAGCAGATGACTTTATCAACATCTACACTGTTGTCACACTTTTATTTCAACACAATTCAATAAATATATTTTGATTAAAAGAGACTTTAGACATTCTTAACAAGATGTTTTCAAAGTCATCAGACTTATTGCATGTGGGAAAGGGCCCTTTCCCCCGATACAGTCAACTTAAAAAAACATTTTATCCTTTTCCCATAATATTATCAACTCAACACATTGGACAACGGTAACTTGAAAATGCCAGACACCTTCAAACAACGTGAAAGCGTAAGAAATTGCTCATGATAATATGGCCCAAAAGATTTCCCATTTCCCTTTCCCACAAACAGAAACTTTCAGAAGCCTCTGCAGCAGATGATGTTTGAAACATTGTGACAAAAGGAGCAATTGCTCATATTGAGCAATTTCTCTTTTTGCCACAATGTTTGCAACTCATTTCAATTATTATACTTTCATTTACAGAGAATTTTTCATTCCCTTACCAAGTCTACTATTTAAGTAGTCTGCTGCAGATTTGTGTATGTGGGAAAGGGGTTAAATATTGACAGTATTGAGAGAATAGTGATAGATTCTTCTATTTGCATGAATGTACAATGAAGAATGTAAATGCAAATCTTTATTCTGAAATCTTCACATCTGTGTATTTGATGCAGCAGTAAATAACAGTCATTTAAAAGACAACAGCCTGTTTGAAGAAGAAATTTGTCATCGAAACGCTAAATGTATACCTTTTTTTGATGACTTTTGACATATTTTTTATTAAAAACAAATATTGGCTCAACAGTCCTATAGATTTTTGAACTAGAAAAAATGGGTTTTAAAAATCTGATTATCAAAATAAATTAAACCTGTTTGATTCAACTACCAGTAAACTGTAAGTCAATATCATATGTAGAATTGATTAGTAAATAACACTAATGTATATGGCAGTAAGTAAATTTCTTTAATTTTTTCCATAATGCAGATGTATTCTAATGCAGCAGACAGATTTTGAAAACATAGAGGCAAAAGGAGTAATCACTTGATATGAGCAATTTCTCTTTTTGTCTCAGTATTTCAAACTCTATACAATCATTATTATACTTTCAGATAAAGAGATTTGTTTACCCTTTCCCTCATATAGACGCTTTCTGACGCCTCTGCAGCAGACGGCTTTTTGAAAACAAAGTGACAAAAGAAGAAATTGCACAAAACGTTATCCATTCAATTATGGAGATTTTCTATGTTTTGACAAACTACGTTCAAAGTCGTCTGCTGCGGAATTGTCGTATGAGGGAAAGGGTTAAATCTTTGCTTGGAAGTCTTCAGCTACCGATTTGACATCTGTGGGAAAGGGTTAACTTTCTAGATTCAACTGTTGTTTGAAGCCTTCACCACAAACAGCTTTCGCAATCATTTGGTAAAGGATAGAATATCTCGTTATTAATTAACTTTTTCCCTTATAAGGACGCATTTTGACACCTTTGCAGCAGTAGCCTTTTGAAAACGTTGTGATAAAATGAGAAATCACTCAAAATGAGCAATATCTCATTTTGTCGAACCGTTTTTAAATCCTTTCAACAGATATAGCTACATTTAAAGAGATTTACCATGTTTTTGTCTGACAGTTTTCAAGGCCGCCTGCTGCAGTTTTTCTGTGTGTAGGAAAGGGTTAAACATTCTATTTCTTTAAAAAGTTTTTTTATTTGTTACAAAAGCAAAATGTTACTTTTACTAGAATTTCCATCAACAATTTTTACAACATCTACAATTTTGAAAGAGTCTAAATTCAAAATTGGTAAAGTGCTTACAAGGCCCAAGCCCAACCCGGCTGAACACATCACCTAAATCTTACCCTGTGTGCTGTTTCAACTGCTTTGCATTAGTTCTGCACGTAATGCCAAAGCCCTACATTTCAAATCCTCTGAATCAAAAGTCTTGTCTTTTTATTAGCACTGCATTTGTTTTTCAATGTGGGGGGGATATAAGCCATTAACTAGTAACTTGCTTCTTTCCCTACCATTTGAAAATTAAATATTCAGGGAGTTGTAGAATTAACTATAATTATCAGTGTGGCATCTATTGGAATATGCATGGAAGATAACTCTTACAGTAATAATATAAGTTAAGTAAGGATTATTTCCCTTGCCAGTATATTTTTTTGCCCTCTCATTGCCCTACTTTGTAACCCATAAACAGTCATTTTGAAATCAACAAAACATTATCTGATGACATAACCAAAAATATGTTTTTTGTAACAGAACTCTTGACCTTCAAAAAAACAGGTCTGTTTTGCTACAAGCTGTTGTTTTAACTTAGTGTTTAGTTTAATCCTTTCCCACATATAGACGCTTTTTGACGCCTCTGAAGGAAACTACATTTTTAAACAGTTTGGCCAAATGAGAAATTTCTCCTTTTGCCACAATGTTGTCAATTCTATTTGATAATTAAACTCTCATTAATGGAGTTTTTGCAAATCTTTGCAATGATGTTCTCAAAGGCGTCTGCTGCACACTTTTGTGTATGTGTGCAAGGGTTAAATTCTATTTGTTTATATTCTATGTGAAACAAGTTCTAAAAAATTACATCCATCATTCTCAATGTCTGCTTCCTGTATATTTAACCAGTACTTCAGACAAGTGTGTAGGAAGATCCTATGTTTTGACAACGCTCTCAAAGGATTCAAACCTGGGACCTTTTGATCCAGGGGATCACACTCTACCTTTGCCAAACTGTCTCCATTTCTTTTTACACTTTCCCACGCAAAGACACATATTTGGAATATATGCAGCAGATAACTTCAGAAAAAAATATGGGGAAAGGAAAAATTTCTCATAATGAACAATTTCTCCTTTTACCACAATGTTTTCAACCCTATTCAATAACAATACTTGGGGGGAGTAACTTGGTCTTTTCCACAAAATATCTCTTATAACTTAACAAATCCCTATGTTGTGGGTACTTAAAAGAAGCGTCTCAGTGAGTACCCACAACATAGGGTTCGAGTTTCAAATAAGGTTATTAGAACATGAAAAATGCCCCTTATCTAGAGCTCTGTTGGATATTAAATAAATAATTAATACAAGTTGCATACCCTCCATGTTATAAGCATTATACTGATCCCTTACACATTAAACAAATCTACAGTATGACTATGAAAACAACGAAACAAAATTATGTAAAATTTCCACAAATAGAAGTATATATAATTATTGAAAAGAGTTGAAAACATTGTGGTAAACTCAAGTAACGGGCAATTTCTCCTTTATCCACAATATTTTCAAAAGTCATCTGCTGCAAAAGTGTCAAAATGTGTCTGCACATGAAAAAGGGTCAGAACACATCAGCACATGTCACAAAAATTGCACTCGTTCATTGGACCATCACATTTCTTAAATAAACCAATCAGAAGGCAGTCTTTCTGAATAAACATTTGACCTTTTACTCTCATAAATCCTAAAATGCCTTCACCCTTTCCCAGATACAACAAATCAAACAGCAGAAGATTTTGACAATATCTAAGCAAAACACTAGAGAATCTCAATATTGATAGGAGTTGAAACATTATGATAAAATGAGAAATTGCTCATGTTGAGCAATTCATCCTTTTGTCACAATCTTTTCAAAAGCCATCAGCATCAGATGCGTCTGAAAGCGGGAGAGAGTTACATTGCTGATCTCTTTTGTTTTTTGCTGAACAATGACTTCTTTCTTTCCACTCAATTCAGTGAAAAGACAGACACAGCAAGCATACTGTCTTTTCTTATCGAAATATCACTTTCGTCACAACACATTCTGCAGCACACAACTTTAAAAATCTCAAGTTATAATTACTGATGTAGTTGGATAAAGATGTGGCAAAAAGTAGAAATTGCCCATAATAATTGCAGCAGACGTCTTTTAAAAAGATTGTGGAAAAATGGAGAAATTGCTCATCATCTTTTGCCACAATATTTTCAACTCTATTCAATGATTTAACTTTCATTTATGGAGGATTACAATATCTTAACAAGACGATTATAAAGTCGTCTGCTGCAGATTTGCCATATGTGGGAAAGGGTTTATGATAGCAGACGGCTCCCAAAATTTCATATCAGTTAAATGTTTTAACTCTTTCCTATATACAACAAATCTGCAATGGACGACATTGAAAAATATCTGTAAAAATTTGAAAATTTCACAAATGAGAGTTGAATTACTAAATACAGCAGAAAACATAGAGGCAAAAGGAGAAATTGCTCTTTATTAGCAATTTACGATTTTGTCACAATGATTTCTACATTGGTCTGCTGCAGATGCATCCAAATGCAAGTGGGAAATATTTTAAAGACAAGAAATTATGAGAGATAAAGGTCAAAACAGCAAAATGCAGCACATTTTTAAAAAGTTCCCTATAAGTTTTTGTGGGTCTCTTTTCCTTTTTAAAACTGACTAATTCTTGTACACAGTCTGGTACATAGTTTTAATATCACATTTAGCACATGTAATAGACATGAGTCAACATATCACAAGGAGAATGGTTCCCCACTTAATGTCTGTCTTGGATAAACACGGTTCCTGTACTAGTCATTTGGATGTTCAGGGCATGAACGATTCTTCTCAAACCATTTGTCGATACACCTGGAAAGAAAAATGAAAATTTACATGAGAAAAGAATGAAGCCATTGTTGAAAGATTATTCAGTCATATCACATGTTTCCTCGATAAGTACATTTATACTGACACCAGCCAGTCAGTCATTATGCTAACCCTGCAACCCTGAGCGCCAATGAGGGCAGCCATTACTACCATTTATAAAGTCTTTGGTATGACCCGGCTTGGGATCCAACCTGCGATCTCCCCCACCCGAGGTGGACGCTCTACCACTACAGCACTGAGGCAGTGTAACATGTAGAATGAAGTCAAGGATCAAAACAAACTGAATGAAGGAATCAAGCTCTCATGGATATCTAACTACTGTATAAGTTTGGTTGAGATACAATCAAAAGTGACTGTATCGTGTTAACAAGAAATTGTTTACGGACAGACGCACGCACGCACGCACAACGGACAAATCGCCACGACATAAGCCCTTGAGCTAAACAGAGAAATCACTCATAATGAACATTTTTTGTTTTTCCACAATGTTTTCAAATTTATTCCAAAACTATAATTTCATTTGTTAAATAAGTTCTATATTTCTTATTTAGATATTTTCAAAGCCTTCATCTGCAGATTTGTTGCATGTGGAAAAGGGTTTAACAATGACCTGAGCATGTATCTAATCCAATCAAGATCACCTAGACGAAACACTTGAACTTTGTTCAAAGCTCAGACACTGTTTATTAATACATGTATACCCGAAATATGGATACTGGCAAGTTATGGATCTCTGGTTCATAATACAGCTCAATAAAACAGTTCCAAAGGTCAGGTCTGATTGACATCTGTTACACTCAGTCAATATGATTTACTCGTTCGCACCTATACAAGCAACTTTAACCCTTTCCCTCATACAACAATTCTGCAGCAGACGTCAAAACATAGAAAATCTCTATAATTGAATGGATAACCTATGACTAAAAGTGGAAAACATTGTGGCAAAAGGAGAAATTGCTCGTTTTGAGCAATTTCTTCTTGGGTCACTATGTTTTTAACAAGAGGGCCATTAGGCTCTGGAATCACTCACCTGAGAATGGGCTATTTAAGACTTTACTCTTTCAGCGCCAATGGCAATATCATCAAGACAAACTTTCTGACAAAATTTCAAGCTGCTCATGTCAAAAATGCAATCTCTATAGTGTTAACTAGATTGTTCTACAATTACGCCTAGTGACCTAGTTGTTGACCTGACCTGACCTGACCCATATTCGAACTTGACCTAGATATCACTAAGACAAACATTCTGACAAAGTTTCAACATGCTCAAGCCAAACATGTGGCTTCCAGTGTTAACAAGATTTCCCTTAAATTTGGCCTAGTGACCTAGTTTTTGACAGGACATGACCCATATGAACTTGGCCTAGATTTAATGGAGATATATGTTCTGATAAAGTTTCATGAAGATTGGATGCAAAATGTTGCCTCTAGAGTGTTAACAAGCAAATGTTGACGACGCATGACGGACAACTGACAAAAGGCGATAACAAAAACTCACCTTGAGCACTTTGTGCTCTGGTGAGCTAAAAAGCCGTCTGCTGCAGAGGCGTCAGAAAGCTTCTATATGAGGGAAAGGGTTAACAAGAGCACCACGTACGGCACAGACGCTCGACTGATAGGGAGAAAACAGAAAAAAGAAAAAGCTGAGCTAAACAAAAAACCTTAACCGGACGACCACGCCGCCGCCGCCGCCGACGCCAGGGTCATGACAATAGCTCTCGTTTTATCAAAAGTCGAGCTAAAAATGTCAAGTCACAAATAGGAAAACTCTATAACTGAAAGAACAATTTATTGAATAAAGTTGAAATCATTGTGACAAAAGTGGGCTGCTGCAGATGCTTCAGAAACCACAACTTATTTTTACATGGAGATAAAAATGTATAAGGTATGAAACCAATACCAGCCCATCTGCTGGAGCTAAAGACTCAGACTCTGGCCGCCAGAACAACATTGGTATACCAGTAACTAAACTATTTTGTTTACAAGGTTTTTCTTAAATTTGACCCTAATTAACCAAGTTTCAAAAATTAACTAAATTTGTTGAAGAAGAAATAAATTTTCATGAAGATTAGATAGAAAAAGTGCCATGTAGATTTGTTGAGATAAATCATTGATTGAAGGGAAATATCTTGTTCAAATCAAATTAGATTGAAAACCAGAGTTATCTCCCTTTCCATGTCATTAAAATGATATACAGTACATATACAATATAAGTTCAAGGGGACAAATCTCTGCTGTTATCAAGGCAATATAATTGATGTTGGCTAACATTTCCATAAAGTTTTAATCAAAACCTTTCAACCATGCCTCAAAAATGGCTCTGGACGGATGGACAGATGTTCAGACGACACTGAAACCAATATCCAATCCGCCTTTGGTGGGTAAATATTATTGACAAGATGTGAAGATATTGTGGCAAAAGGTGACCAGGAATAATGTGAAGAAAGTAAGTAACAACATTTTTATACATTAATTCACCCTGGAGACATTTAAAACATAAGTAGATATGTCAGGGATAAAATTCAAGTAATTGGGAATAAGTAATCGTAATTTCTTTCAAATGCGAAAATATCAAAAACATTTCACAATAAAGTGACAATTTTTATCAGTATTAACTTCATTTCTGTAGGACTTCTCCAGATTATATTTCCATTTCTAGATGAAATGACATCTATTGCATAGTTCCCTATAATTGTCACAATTATGTAAAGTATGGGCTATTAGAGAAGTTTTAACCCTTTCCCACATACAACAAATCTGCGGCAGACAACCTTGAAAATGTCGCGCAAAATGTATGGAAACTATTTAAACATAAAAGTATAATTCTTGAATAGAGCTGAAATCATTGTAGCAAAAGGAGAAATTGCTCAATATGACCAATTTCTGCATTTGTCACAATGTTTTCAAAGTGTCTGCTGCAGAGCCATGTGATAGCATCTATAATATTATGTCGAAAACAGTTAATGCTTCCCCACATACAACAAATCTGCAGAAACTGATCTTAAACACATCCTGGCAAAGTATGTTAACTCCATGAATGAATAACAATTATTGAATAAAGATGAAAACATTGAGGCAAATGGAGAAATTGCTCATTGCCACAATGTTTTCAAAAGTTGTCTGATACAGAGGCTTCAGAATGCGTCTGTATGGGAGAATGGGTTAACCCTTTCCCACATATGACAAAACTGCAGCAGACGACTTTGAACCTATTTTGTCAAAAAATGCAAAATCTCTATAACTGAATGGATAACCTATGACAAAAAGTGGAAAACATTGTGACAAAAGGAGAAATTGCACGTTTTGTGCAATTTCTTCTTTTGTCACTATGTTTTCAAAAAGCCGTCTGATGCAGAGGCTTCAGAAAGCATCATTCTGCATTTGTGAAGGATTGATCCTTTCCCCTGTCGATGAACACTTCTCTCCATCTCTATTCCCATTGATTTCAGTTCAATGGACAAAATGAGGTAAATTAGTCCTATATGTTTATTTTGTTTTGTCTTTAACCTTTAGTAGCATTATATAGGTTTACCCCTTTCACACAAATCTGCAGCAAACAACTTTAAAGCATCTAGGCACAAATTTGGAAAAATTAAATCTCTATGAATGGAAGTTACATTATCATCTAATAATCTGAAAAAATTACAATTTGTCCTATTGCCACAATGTATTCAAAAGTTGTCTGCTGCAGTTGCATCAAAATGAAGAAAAGCTATATTGTTGTTTTGAGCAATTTCTCCTTTTCCCTGTATGATAACTAGAAGTCAGCTGCAGAGGTTTGAAAACATATTTGCACATTTGAAAAATTGCTCAAGATGAGCAATTTCTCTTTTTAGACACAATGTTTTTCAAAAAGAGATTTGTCTGCACTGTGTGGAAAAGGGTTAATAACTTCACGGAAAACTTTGATGACCTAAGCAATGTGTCACTTCCAATTTTGAAGTTCTCTGGGATGGAAAATTTTCAAAATCAATAGACATCAGTATAGCCAGGACTTCAATCATCTATTCCTGGTTGACGATTATGCCGCGTAAACTCTTCATTTTCCAAAAAGTAGTGAAGTTGTTCCTTATTTAGGTAAGTCTTTGTATAACTTGTTCTCCTGAAAATGGCCATTTATTAATGAGAAAACTTCTGTAAAACATGAATGCCCCAAACCTACCCCAAAATTCATGAAGTTACGGTTAAGGCTTTTATACAGAGTAGGTTATTAATGTAAACTTTAACTTTGACCTTTGACCTAGGTCAATGGAACATGTTTTCAACTTTGACTTTGACCTTTGACCAAGGTCTAAGCTCCCTTCACAATAAACCTATGTATGATGAAATACTGATCACAAACAAAAGTGACCTTGACCTAGGTCAGTGAAACGAAAACATGTCAAACCTCTCTTGATGCTGAACCTTTGTATGAATTAAGCATGAAAATTCTGACCAAGAAGTCCCTGAAAAGATCCCCTGAGTGATGGTATTATAGCAAATGTGTAATTGCTAATATCGGGGAAAATTTGATCAAGAATCAAAATAAAACGGAAAAGGTAGTGGACACTGTAAATGAAACAGCTTATTAGTAAAGGAAATTTTTAAGAAGGCATTAACTCTTTAAAGGTTTTGAAAGAGGACTACCAAAGAAACATTCTTCTGAAGTTTGATTGAAATTGTTCAAATAGTTTAGATGTAGTTCATTTGCCCCCTTTTCTAAGGCGGCTTGGTGGCTAGGGTTTTCAACTAATCGGTATGGCTTGAACAAACTTTAGAGAATCACTGAAGGAACATTTCTACAGAGGTAACTTGAAATCAAGCACTCTTTAAAGAATGGAATTTGAAAGTTTTGTCATTTTGCTCCTTATCTGATGCAGTCTGACCACTAATTTTTCAATCAATCCAAATGTCTTGAATATGTTTTTTAGAGGCTCACCAAAGGAATTTTTCTACCAAAGTAAATCACACAAACAATTCAGAGAAGAATTTTGGGCATTTCCACTTGTTTTTTTTATGCCTCAACAAACAAAATTCTAAGAAAAATTCATATTTTTGAGCATTTTAAAAGAGGACCACAAAAGGAAATTTCCTGTGAAATTTGATTAAAATTAGTCTAGTCAAAGGAGGATATATTGTTTGTAGCTTAAAGTTAACAATGGTCAGAAAGTGATCCACAAAGATCACCTTCAGTTCAGGTGATCTAAAAAGTAAATTACATCAATTAGAAACAATAAAATGTAATCATATTTAAGAGAAAAATAACTATCAAAACAGATACCATTTCTCATAAGTCATCAGTGGAATATCAGAGAAAGTTAGGATCTTTGCTTACCAATCCTCAAATGCGAACAACTTCTCTGATATTATCTAGCTCTAAAAATGCATGCATGCAGCGGTTAAAATAAGGGTATAAATTACGGCTTTTCCCCCAAAATATCTCTCTTAGTGTCCACCAAAACCTTATCATGGGGTTTCAGAATATGCCAAACACCTCATATCTAGAGCTCTGTGCTTGTCAAGAGTCAAGTAAACTGTTATCGAATTAAGTTTCAATCCCTTTCCCTGATAAAGATGCCTTAGATCTAGGCAAAGGTTTTTTGAAAACATCGTGGGAAAAGCACTGAATATTACTTTTTCAATTTCCCCCAAAATGTTTTCAACACTGTTTCAAAACAGTACTCCTACATTTCTTTGAGATGAAACGCTGTTTTTCTCCTCTCAGATGTTTTCAACACCGTTTCAAAACAGTACTCCTACATTTCTTTGAGATGAAACGCTGTTTTTCTCCTCTTAGATGGTTTCAAAACAGTACTCCTACATTTCTTTGAGATGAAACACTGTTTTTCTTCTCTTAGATGTTTTCAACACTGTTTCAAAACAGTACTCCTACATTTCTTTGAGATGAAACACTGTTTTTCTGTTTTTTTCCTCTCAGATGTTTTCAAAGCAATTGACTCTTAACCCTTTCCCACATACAACAAAACTACAGCCGACAGCTTTGGAAACACTTAACTCAAATATATGGGAACTCTGCAAAAAATTATGCATTATGAGCAATTTCTCCGTTTTTCAGAATGTTTTCAAAAGATGCTGAATGCAGAGGCATCAGAAAGCATCTGTATGTTGGAAAGGATTTACAATCTCATATGAGGTAAACCGTTAATCAGGGAAAAGTAGAACTAAATGCCAGTCTACTTCTATATATGGAACCCGCTCTTGGAGAATCTCGTAAATCTGGTCTAACTTAACTTTCTAGGCAATTCAACACCCTTCAACCCTTTCCAACATGCAGAAACATTCTGACATATTGACAGCAGCATCTGATGTCTTTTGAAAATATAGAGGGAAAACAAGAAATTGTTAGTTATCAGCAATAATTCCTCCTGTTGCCACAAATAACTATAATTTAGTTTAACCCTTTCCCTCATACGACAATTCTGCAGCAGACGACTTTGAACGTATTTTGTCAAAACATAGAAAATCTCCATAATTGAATGGATAACCTATGACAAAAAGTGTAAAACATTGTGGCAAAAGGAGAAATTGCACGTTCTGTGCAATTTCTTCTTTTGTCACTATGTTTTCAAAAAGCCGTCTGCTGCAGAGGCGTCAGAAAGCGTCTATATGAGGGAAAGGGTTAATGAGATATACAAACAATTTCGGGAAAGGGTCAAACCTGACAATTACACAATTCTTCAATTGGATTGAAAGTTTGTACTAAAGCCATGAACTTTAAGTTTAATTATTTCACCATGAGTACAATACATTCAGCTTTTGATGGCAGCAGCAGAAACAGTGTTGAAGATAAGTTTTGGAAAACAAGAAGCAGACGTCATTTGAAAAATGTGAAAAAAATGCATTAAAAAGGCAGTTCCTACTTTTCTAAAATGTTAACACCTATATATAAATATTACACTGTCATCTGTCATATATGTCTTAACTTTTTCCTAAGATGTATTCCATGTAGATGACTGTAAAATGTCATGTCATGTCATGGGGTCAGCCCCTCAATATCTTAAACCAATAAAGGTCAACTATTCAAGGAGTCCAATCATCCTGTGAATTTTTTAGACTCTTGAGACAAAGGGTTTTGTGAGGTATTGAGCAGAAACGGATTGACCTTTATGACCCCTGTGACCTTGACCTTTGACCCAGTCATCATCAAAACAGTAGGGATCATTAACTCAATACATGTACGTTTGAAGACTTTTGGACATATGGTTCTTGAGGAATTGAGCAGAAATTCACTATACCTTTAAGATCGATCCATGTGACCTTGACTTTTGACCCATTGATCAAAAAAAGAAATAAGGTAAAAAAAGACCAATAATCCTTGAAGTTTGAAGACTTTGGGAACTATGGAACGCCCATAATTAAGCGGAAACCGAATTGTGACATACAGGTCTCTGTGACCTTGACCTCTGTACCAGTGACCCAAAGAAAAGAAAACGATAATGATAACACTCTCACAGTCAAAAATGGTACTAAATGACATCTGCTGCATAAAGAGTTGGGCTGTAAATAAAAGGCTAAATTAAATTATCTGAAATTTCATTAGCCCAACTTTGGGACACATGCTACACTTCATGGCCTAGAGTATAGCTCTTTCCCTCATATAGACGCTTTCTGACGCCTCTGCAGCAGACGGCTTTATGAAAACATAGTGACAAAAGAAGAAATTGCACAGAACGTGTGATTTCTCCTTTTGCCACAATGTTTTCCACTTTTAATTGTCATAGGTTATCCATTCAATTATGGAGATTTTCTATGTTTTGACAAAATAAGTTTAAAGTCGTCTGCTGCAGAATTGTCGTATGAGGGAAAGGGATATTGCATCTGAACCTGCTTCATTAGATTCTCTCTTCCATCGAAAATAGTTTTTTAACCCTTTCGATAATGCATACGCATTTCCACAGTATCCACACACAATTCGCCCAAATTTATTATTACCACAGATAATTACAACTTTCTTTGTAATTGATTCAAAATATCTTTTTAGGTTAAAACAAATAATATATACTGTAATACATGTTTTCATATTTAAAGTTTTATAAGGTTACTTTGTACTTTTAAAAGATGTTATATGTTTATTTAAAGGTAATGGTAAGTATACTGATATTTTTTCCATTGTGTACAATTAATTGTTCATATTGGTTTTTTTTTCATTTTAGCATGAATGTGGATAAATACAATTTAGAATGGTTATTTTAGAATTTTAATCAAGTTATCAGTTGTCTAACTCTTTAGTAATCTGATCCTCTGTTAGAGTGAATTCTTTAACCCTTTCCCTCATACGACAATTCTGCAGCAGACGACTTTGAACGTATTTTGTCCAAAAATAGAAAATCTCTACAATTGAATGGATAACCTATGACTAAAAGTGGAAAACATTGTGGCAAAAGGAGAAATTGCACGTTTTGTGCAATTTCTTCTTTTGTCACTATGTTTTCAAGAGGCATCAGAAAGCGTCTATATGAGGGAAAGGGTTAAGAGAAAGATAATACCTGGAATTCACTTAAGAGAGATTTTTCATGGGCCATGTAATCTTAACCCTTTCCCACATACAACAAATCTTAAGTCAACGATTTTGAAACTATCAAGGCAAGAAAATCGAAAATATTAAATTAAGGTATTATTACTGAACAAGAGGCCCATGAGGGCCTATGCTCTACTGGCATTGATCTGGCTTGTTTCAAAAGAAACCAATATGTCATCAATATTCAAATACCATCTAAGTTTGGTGAAGATCAGATAGTAAATGGAAGCTCTATTGTGTTCACAAGCTGTATTATAGCAATTTTGACTATTTCAAGGGCCATAATCCAGCCATGCATGGGTAGATCAGCCCGGAAATGAATTTAGTCATACATAGCCTGATGGTGGAGTAAAGGGCCATAACTCCGTGAAAAATAATCCAACCGGAACGCAAACACGATATGCGCATCTACACTTGGTGGTGATCCTTCCTATGAAGTTTCATAAAATTCCAAAAAGCGGTTGCAGAGAAATAGCCCGGAAATGAATTTAGTCATACATAGCCTGATGGTGGGGTAAAGGGCCATAACTCCGTGAAAAATAATCCAACCGGAACGCAAACACGATATGCGCATCTACACTTGGTGGTGATCCTTCCTATGAAGTTTCATCAAATTCCAAAAAGCGGTTGCAGAGAAATAGCCCGGAAATGAATTTAGTCATACATAGGGGTAAAGGGCCATAACTCCGTGAAAAATAATCCAACCGGAACGCAAACACGATATGCGCATCTACACTTGGTGGTGATCCTTCCTATGAAGTTTCATCAAATTCCAAAAAGCGGTTGCAGAGAAATAGCCCGGAAACGTAAGTGTTACGGACGGACGGACGGACGGAAGGACGGACATGGGTAAAACAGTATACCCCCCCTTTCCTTCGGAACCGGGGGTATAATTAAAACATTGTGGATAATGGAGAAACTGATTGTTTTGAGCAATTTCTCCGTTTGTCACAATGTTTTCGAATTTGTCTGCTGCAGACTCAGGCGTCTGAAAGCTTCTTTATGTGGGAAAGGATTAATGTTACTGGAAATCTTGAAATTATTCTTAAAAGCAAGCAACTCAATAATACCTGTAAATAAAAGGGCCATGGTGGTCCTGTTTATTCTCAGCTGACTCACAAGATATTTCTTGTTTTATACCAAATATGATCCATATTTTCATTTACATGTAGCCTAAATATATCATGCCAAATTAAACAAGAGGACCATGATGGTCCTATATCGCTCACCTGATTTAAATTTTAATCAAACTTTTTTACAATGCACATATGAGGAAAACGAGCTCCGCCCCCGTGGCGGCCATGTTTTTCAACGGATCGGAAATATTTGAAAAATCTTGGTAAAGGGTAAATAGATAGAGGGTCACCCAATGAACATTTCTACAAAATTATTTGAAAATCGGCTGAACACTTTCGGAGAAGAAGATTTTTCACTATGGTCATATAAAGCAAAATAGCCCCGCCCTCTGGCGACCATGTTTTTCGACCAATCAACATTTCTTGAAGGAATCTAATAAAGGGTCACCCAAGGAACATTTCTACAAAATTATTTGAAAATCGGCCTGACACTTTCAGAGAAGAAGATTTTTTAAGTTTTCACTATTTTTTTCTTTTGGTTGCCATGGAAACCAGAATTATGGATGGATCAAAAAAATTTGAAGGAATTTAAGAGAGGACATTGAGAGGATGCTTCCTATGAAGTTTCAACCAAATTGGCCAAGTGGTTAGTGAGAAGAAGTCGTTTAAAGGAAAAAGTTTACGCAAGCACGCACGCACGACGGACAATTCGCCATGACATAAGCTCGACTGGCTTTCAGCCAGTGGAGCTAAAAATGGATGACAATCAGACAAAATTTTGCGCAAATATGAAATATTCACGGAAGGTTGTTTGTTACATTATGAAGTTTGTAATTGAGCGTGTTCGTTTGTCACACCATGACAGCCGCTCTCGTTTAAAGTTGTATCAGTTTTAAAGGTGACTGAACACAATTAGCGTAATGCACAAACAATAATTACACCCGATATCGATTTTTTTTATCTGTCTATTGTTTTAATATTGAAAGCATTATGCAAACAGCCGCTCGATAACGATATTAATTTTTTATCTGTCTATTGTTTTAATATTGAAAGCGTTATGCAAACAGCCGCTCGATAACGATATCGATTCTTTACCTATCTATTGTTGAACAAAGCGTTATGCAAACCTGTGGATTAACGTTATAGTCGTATTTGGTGTTTTAAAGATTCAAATTAGGTTTTTGAAAATTTATAACTCTATTCCCACATATTTCATGCAATAAAATTTTGGGAGCCAAGCAAGACCAGTGTTATAACGGGATCCGCTTTAAAACGGAGAGTTTTATAGAGGAGTGCCAGTGTATATTGAAAGGAAAAGACTAGTTTACTCCCCCTTATCTAGTCCTCTGAATTATCTGCAAATATTACAAAAGAACTGGAAACTAATTATGAAGTAATGACAGAAGGACAGCAGAGGGCAACTATCTGCTCCTGTTCAAGCAGACAATGTTAAGCCTTTCCCTCATATAGACGCTTTCTGACGCCTCTACAGCAGACAGCTTTTTGAAAACATAGTAACAAAAGAAGAAATTGCACAAAACGTGCAATTTCACCTTTTGTCACAATGTTTTCCACTTTTAGTCATAGGTAATCCGTTCAATTATAGAGATTTTCCATTATTTGACAAAATATGTTCAAAGTTGTCTGCTGCAAAATTGTCGAATGAGGGAAAGGGTTAAAGAACATCGTAAGAAAAGGTCAAATCACTCATATCTTTTTGCCCAAATGTTATATGGTATATGGCCTCAGATATTCTCTGAGCTCTAAAATATCTCATTAGGTAAAGAGTATAAAGAATTACTCATACAAAACTGTTTTACTAAAAATACTTTCCCACATACAGCAAATCTGCAGTAGATAACTGTGTCAAAAACACAAACATTCTATCAATGAAATAATTATTATTGAATAAAGTTGAAAACATTGCGGCAAAAGGGGAAACATATCATTATGATAAGCAATTTCTCCTTTTGCCACAATGTTTTTAAAAGTTATCCCCTGCAGAGGCATCAGAAATAATCTGTATGTAGTAAAGACTATGAGGGAAAGGGTATATTAGACACCAACCACTTGTGAAAAATAATTAAGCTTTCCCCAGAATTATGTGACATGAAATTTCAATAATTGTAAAATATTGCTGCATGCAATAAATCCTAGATTTTCATCAAGTTCTAATACTTCGACCTTCTGCCTACACTAATAGGGTAATGTTGCAATTGATGACTTCTGAAAACATTGTTGGAAAATCAAATATTGTTCAAATTTAGCTATTTAATTTTTCCAAAGATATTTTCAGCCCTGTTTTTCCAGATGTCCCAGTTATTTTTTTGACATTTTCAAAGCACACAACTAAAAATATCATATCATAATAATACCTTTCCTTTTCTTACTTTAAAACTTACCTACATAGAACAAATCTGCGGCAGACATCTTTGAAAACATCAAGGTAAAATTATGAACAAGCGGTCAATGATGGTCCTATACTGCTCACTTGATTTAAATAGACATTCTGTGCAATTAGCAGCGGTCCTATGGTAATATGGCCAGTAACTTTGGGTTCGGACCAGTGCCCAATTTCCTTTGACCAGTGTAACTTTACATGTAATATATAACACAAGAAACCGCTGAAGACGGTAAGGCCGGATTGTCGGCAATTTGACCTTGAAAATCGACAAACCAAGGTCAAGGTCAAAGTAACCATAGAAATCAATAGAACTTGTTACTGGTTACCTTCAGGCAAAGTTTCAAGTTTGTAACCCTTTCCAGTGCTGAGATTTTGCCTCAACCTGAAACTTTAACCAAAATGTTGACGGACAGACAGACGGACAGACATCGCCAATCTATAGACCGGAATTGCTAGAGCAATCCGGCCAAAAAACCAAACATTTAAGATTTTTTGACCAGTGAATGCTAAAAGTTAATTTCAATGACTGAATAGACATTCAAAATATAATGCGGAATGCAGAAATGTACTTGGCAAGTCTAATAATTGTCTGATTGCAGTTAAGGTATGCAGTTAACCCTTTCCCACATGCAAGAAATCTGCAGCCGACAGCTTTGAAAACATCTGTGCAAAAATATGGAAAAAACAGTAAAAAGTTGAAAGCCCTTTCCCTCATACGACAATTCTGCAGCAGACGACTTTGAACGTATTTGGTCAAAACATAGAAAATCTTCATAATTGAATGAATAACCTATGACTAAAAGTGGAAAACATTGTGGCAAAAGGAGAAATTGCATGTTTTGTGCAATTTCTTCTTTTGTCACTATGTTTTCAAAAAGCCGTCTGCTGCAGAGGCGTCCGAAAGCGTCTATATGAGGGAAAGGGTTAATAAAAGTACAATTTGTGACCAGTCTAAATAAAAGAAAGCAGTCAGCAATTTCTACACTTGTCACAATGTTTTCAAATGTCTTCTGCTGCATATGTGACAAAATGTGTCTACATGTGGGAAACCATTAATGGTACTGGTGATATCAGTGTGTCAGATAGGTCCAAAGCCATGAAGAATTAGAGCTTCATCAATCAAGCATAACTCAATGGCTTAGAGAAAGATTCAACAGGACGTATAATTGCCACCACTTCTGTAACAAACCCTATATGGTTTGGACTTTTACTCACTGAGACAATTCAAATGAGTATTCACAACATAGGGTTTGAAGCAAAACTAAGAATTTCAGCATTTAAAACACTGTCCCTATTAGCTCTTCCAGCGCCAAGTTTCCAAAAGTAAACTCTTCCGTATTAAAAACTGGGCGACCTGCTTTTTTCATGTAATAAGAGTTCCAGTGAGACAGCTTGTTAACCCTTTCCCTCATATAGATGCTTTCTGACGCCTCTGCAGCAGACGGCTTTTTGAAAACATGGCAACAAAAGACGAAATTGCTCTAAATGAGCAATTTCTCCTTTTGCCACAATGTTTTTCACTTTAAGTCATCCATTCAATTATAGAGATTTTCTATTTTTGGACAAAATATGTTTCAAAGTTGTCTGCTGCAGAATTGTCGTATGTGGGACTCACCTAAATATGTATTGTTTGCAAAAACCTCCATATTGCCATTGGTGCTGAAAGAGTTAGAACATAGGACAGCTAAACTCCCAAGTCATCCATGTCTGGCCAGTGTCATTATTCACTAATATAATAAGCCCTGTAACACATTCATGCAAATTATGGCCATAACCAAGTTAACCCTTTCCCACATACAGAAACTTTTTGACACCTCTGCAATAGATGACTATTGAAACTATTCAATGGCAAAAGGAGGCATTGATCATAGTTAGAAATATCTCCTTTTACTATAACAATGTTTTCAACTTTATTAAAACAAGAGTACCGCAAACGGTACATAATACGCCCGTCAGGAACTTCTTTGTAACTCATGCAGAAATTGACAAATATTCCAAAAAGGGGCATAACTCATTCAAAAATTGACGAAATCCGAGGAAATGTGAACTTGATCTGTGACACATGATTACAAAGCCATATACAACATTTCAGGTCAATAGGTCAAAGTATGTAGGAAAAGAGTGCGGAAAACCAATATTCTAAGTCCAAAAAGGGGCATAACTCATTCAAAAATTGACGAAATTCAAGGAAATGTGAACTTGATCTGTGACACTTGATTACAAAGCAAGCCATCTACATAATTCCAGCTCAATACATCAAAGCATGTAGAAAAAAAGTGAGGAAAAAAAATATTCTAAGTCCAAAAAGGGGCATAACTCATTCAAAAATTGACGAAATCCCTGGAAATATGAACTTGATCTGTGACACATCACTACAAAGCCTTATACAAAATTTCCCTTTGACGGAGGGACGGACGGAGGGACATGACCATACCATAATACGTACCGTTTTTAAGAAACGATCGTATAAAAATGTTATTCATTCATAGAGAGTATCCAAATGTTTTACTAAATGTGTTCAAAGTCACCTGCTGCAGATATGTTGTATTTGGAACAGGGTTGAATCATAACCAGTATGAGAATAAAAGTAGCCGAGCCAAGCAAAATAGAATTCTCATCCCAAAAGCAAACATCATCTTGTTGTACTGGGGTTTTCCACCAAAACATTATGTCAGTTAACCCTTTCCCTCATACGACCATTCTGAAGCAGACGACGTTGAACATATTTTGTCAAAAAATAGAAATATAATTGAATGGATAACCTATGACTAAAAGTGGAAAACATTGTGGCAAAAGTAGAAATTGCTTGTTTTGAGCGATTTCTTCTTTTGTCACAATGTTTTCAAAAAGATGTCTGCTGCAGAGGCATCAGAAAGCATCTTCATGATGTCAGTTAAATCACGATGACAATTCACTTATTGATGATCCCAGGGTAAACCAATCAGTACAAACACTAGGCCAGGACATTTGCCTTGCCCAAGGGTATTCCACCTATGACCATTGCAAGCAGGGATCGATCCCAAGACAGTTTCAAATTAACAACGCTAACCACTCAGCCTCGAAACATCATAGTATCCGCCTTGGGTGTGGGAGGTCGCTGGCTTGATCCCTGGCCAGGCCATACCAAAGACATTAACAAGAGGGCCATGATGGCCCTAGTTTGCTCACCTTAATTATACAATGTACTGCAATGCAAAACACATCAAGACAATTATTCTGAATGATACCTCCAAGTGTTAACAAGATTTTCCTTCATTTGGCCTATTGATCTATATTTTTTTACCTGATATTATTCATATTCCAACATGGACTTTATTTAACTTGTTTCTGACCCAATATGACCCATATTCGAACTTGACCTAGAAATAATTCAGACAAACATTCTGACAAAATTTCAAGCTGCTGAAGCAAAAAATATGTCATCCCAAGTGTTAACAAAATATTCCTTCAATTTGGCCTAGTGACCTAGTTTTTGACACTACATGACCCATATTCAAACTTGGTTTAGATATCATTTAGATTAACATTCTCATCAAATGTCAAGCTGCTGTAGCAAAAAATGCGTTTCTGACCCAATATGACCCATATTCAAACTTGTCCTAGATATCTTAAAGACAAACATTCTGACAACATTTCAAACTGCTGAAACAAAAATTGCAGCCTATAGGGTGCTAACAAGATTTTCCTTCAATTTGACCTAGTGACGTACATTTTGACCCAACATGACCCATGTTCAATGTTGACCTACATATCATCAAGCCAAACATTCTGATAAAGTTTCAACTTGCTCAAGTTGAAAATGTGGCCTCTCGAGTGTTAACAAGATTATCCTTCAATTTGGCCTAGTAACCTAGTTTTTGACCCGGCATGACCCATATTCAAACTTGGCCTAGATATCATTCAGCTCAACGTTCTGAACAAATTTCAAGCGGCTTCTACAGTGTCAACAAGATTTCCCTTCAATTTGGCCTAGTGACCTAGTTTCTGACCCAATATGACCCATATTCGAACTTGACATAGACATTTTTAAGACAAACATTCTGACAAAATTTCAAACTGCTGAACAAAAATTGAGAACTTCCTTCAATTTGACCTAGTGACCTACTTTTTGACCCGACATGACCCATGTTCAAACTTAACTTACATATCATCAAGACAAACATTCTGATAAAGTTTCAACATGCTCAAGTTGAAAATGTGGCCTCCTGAGTGTTGACAAGATTTTCCTTCAATTTGACCTAGTGACTTAGTTTTTGACCTCATATGGCCCAGTTTCAAACATGTCCAAGATTTGATGGAGATAAATGTTCTGATTTCATGAAGATTGGATGCAAAATGTAGCCTGTAGAGTGTTAACAAGCGCAAATGTTGACGACGCATGACGAACGATGCCGGACAAAATGTGATCACAATAGCTCACCTTGCACTTCGTGCACTGGTGAGCTAAAAATGGTAGTAATAGCTGCCCTCCTTGGCACTCAGGGTTGCGGTGTTAGCATTATGACTGACTGGCTGGTGTCAGGATAAATGGACCAGTAGTACATATAACTTACCGGGGAAACGCTATGATATGACTGAACAATTGTTGAAAGTGGCTTAAAGCACCAAACAATCCAAGCAAGCATCATAATAATCTATCTGACTTTGTTGATGTTTTGACAATTTCAATTTTTTTTTTAACAGATTTTGCAACATTACATTATTCATTTTGCAATTACTTACCTAATTTTCATTCCACAAATTTATACACCTCACATTGTTTTTTTACAAGATAGACACATTCTTACAATATGACCTCTGACCTAGTAGCACACTTCCATAATTTGAGTGACCTCGGCCACACTACTTACCCTTTATGATATATACAAAGACATGGTAGTCTTGCTATAGTGTCACCTTGTTCTAAATCTTCTAAACATATTACACATTCCCCTTTACTTTCTGTTAACACATCCTCTGGAAAATAGAAATAAATCAAAATCATTGAATCATGCAAGAAAACGGGTCATCAACCCCTTCCCACATCAGACAAATCTGCTGCAGATCTAAGCAAAACATAAGAACATTTCTACTTATGTACTTTAAATATTGAATAAGGTTGAAAATATTGTGGAAAAATAAGAAAGTGCTCATTATGAGCAATTTATCGTTTTGCCACAATGTTTTCAAAAGTTGTCTGCTGCATAGGTGTCTTAACCCTTTCCCTCATACGACAATTCTGCAGCAGACGACTTTGAACATATTTTGTCAAGCAATAGAACATCTCTATAATTGCATGGATAACCTATGACTTAAAGTGGAAAACATTGAGTCAAAAGGAGAAATTGCTCGTTTTGAGCAATTTCTTCTCTTGTCACTATGTTTTTAAAAAGACTACTGCTGCAGAGGCGTCATAAAGCGTCTACATGAGGGAAAGGGTTAAGGAGTCTGTATGTGGGAAAGAGTTTATCTTTTTCAACATGCAGATGCATTTTAAAAATATTATAGCAAAAGGAGAAATTGCTTAACAAACAAATAATTTGCAGCCGACGTCTTTGAGAACATCTAGGCAAAATAATGGTAAATCTCTAAAATTGAAAGTGAAATTATGGATCTAGTTCAAAACATTCTTGCATAAAGAGAAATTGCTCATTATGAAAATCATCAAAATGTTTTCGAAAGTCATCTGCTGCAGAGGCGTCATCGAGTCAGCATGTGGGAAAGTGTTGACAGATCTTTTCTATGAGAGCAAACCACATAAAGGCAAGTCGCATATTATGTCTACATTTATCAGAGTCAATCAGAAAATCTCAAAACAAACAAGGAATGCCATAGGTCTTATTGTATTAATACATCAAGTCAATCATATAGATCTATCAATGTTTTTGGTTACATCCCCATCTACTATGTTATGAAAGGTATCAAGTTTCAGTTTTATCTTGCAAGTATGTTTTATCCTGACAATAAGGAATTTCACTACTACCTGACGGCAATATTCAACGGATCAGAAAAAATTGATCACTTATTGGTAAAGGCCCAAGGAACATTTGTGCTAAATTATTTTTAAATCTGGTGACAGTCATTCTATACTTTTGAACAGGAAGATTATTAGTCGCCAGGCAGAAGCCAGCGACTTCTATTTTTAATAGCTTTTCGGGAAATGACATGGGAGGAGAAATTATTATTAGAGAAACGCAAAAATTTAAATGTCTTGAACATATTACAATTGCGTTTGTTTAACAAGAGGCCCTCATGGGCCTATGCTCTACTGGTATGGTTCTTTGGTCATTTTCAATCCAGAGCATGTATGTATGGTGAAGATCGGATAGTAAATGGAGGCTCTTTTGTGTTCACAAGCTGTATTATAGCAATTTTTACAATTTCATGGGCCATAATCCAGTCTTGCATGGGCGGATCTAGCTGGTTTTCAAAAGGAACCAAGCTCTCATCAATATTTAACTACTATCTAAGTTTGGTGAAGATCAGATAGTAAATGGAGCCTCTATTGTGTTCACATGCTCAATTATAGCAATTTGGACAATTTCAAGGGCCATAATCCAGTCTTGCATGGGCGGATCTGGCTGGTTTAGGAAAGGAACCGAGCTCTCATGGATATCTTACTACTGTATAAGTTTGGTTGAGATACAATCAAAAGTGAAGACTGTATCGTGTTAAAAAGTTCTTTTATAGCAATTTTGACCATTTCAAGGGCCATAATCCAGTCATGCATGGGCGGATCTGGCTGGTTTTCGAAAGGAACCGAGCTCTCATGGATATCTAACTACTGTATAAGTTTGGTTGAGATACAATCAAACGTGAAGACTGTATCGTGTTAACAAGCTCTTTTATAGCAATTTTGACCATTTCAAGGGCCATAATCCAGTCTTGCATGGGCGGATCTGGCTGGTTTTCGAAAGGAACCGAGCTCTCATGAATATCTAACTACTGTATAAGTTTGGTTGAGATACAATTAAAAGTGAAGACTGTATCGTGTTAACAAGCTCTTTTATAGCAATTTTGACCATTTCAAGGGCCATAATCCAGTCATGCATGGGCGGATCTGGCTGGTTTTCGAAAGGAACCGAGCTCTCATGGATATCTAACTACTGTATAAGTTTGGTTGAGATACAATCAAAAGTGAAGACTGTATCGTGTTAACAAGAAATTGTGTCAATATCGAGATAAAAATCACGTGGAATTCTCCTTTTAATAGCAATTTTAACTTACTGAATGTTATTTTCATGTTCAAAGAGATGTTTTGATTTGTGAAGAATGCATTTAAAAATGTTTATCCATGTATATCTAAAATATGAACTGTTTCTAAGCTAAAACTGTTGATCACGTGTCACGAATTTAAGCTCGCATACTTCAGGCACCAGCATATTTTTGCGATTTAATTTTTTGGGCCGAATAATATGCATTTCTAATCGTCGATCTTTTACAAGGTTATTTCGTTGACAAATCGCTGTGACCTATCCAAAAGAATAATTTCTGTGTTTATATGTTTACACTAAGTCTTGAGACCACAAAAAACATTGATACCATAGAACTCTTCAAATTGAAGAGCATAATGCAAAATAACAAGGTCACCGATTTAGGTCTGTCACTGAAACAGGGCAGTGTACGATTTATATGTCCACATTTATATTAGTTTTCAAAACATCCGATCCTAGCAGGAAAATAATTTAAAATGATTCCAAGCAGGAATCGAGAATCATAATCTAGATTCCTGTTTCCAATTAAAAAACAATAGCTCATCAGTTTTCATGAATTACTTTTCTTCATTTGTTTTAACTCATGGCCCACAGTGTACAGTGCTGGATTTTTTTTTTTTTTCATATTTAGGTTTTGAACATCTGCTTTAATCTCATTTATCAATACAATCTTCACCAGAACACCATGAACCTGTATTATTTGGGATTGGATCTGTGTGTTATTTGGCTAATGCATCATGTGAGGGAGGTTTTTCCACAATTAACAGAATAAAATCTGACTGGAGATGTATCGGTTTGGTGCTGAAATACTTATATTTTGATGAGATTAAAGTTGCTGATGTTGCCCTGATTCATGACCCAAAACCTGCTGTGACAAAGATGGTGGTTGTGACTGCACTAAGTCAGAAAAGACCACATACTCTGCCATATGGAGCCAGAAACTGAGACACAGTTTCTAGACTGCTGTATATCTGACACAGTCTCAGCAGCTTCTTTTCGCAGCATAATTATATTTCAATGAAGGACATTCACTTCGTTGACAAAAAAATGCAAGTTATGATACATTTTCACTTGACAGCAGCCCTGATGTTCCAATATGCCCCTCAGTTAAATAACTATTTTTTCAACTACTATAATGTAAGTGTTATGCATCACCGCAGTATGGATTTCCGGCGACATTGATGCGTTGCATCAACTTTCTCTTGTACTTCATACATAAAAGGAAAACGAGCCTCACTGCATGTTACCTATGTTTTTCAACTTATCAAAATAATTTTAAGAATCACCCCAGCAACATTTGTACTTAATCATTTTCAAATCAGGCCAGTACTTTTGGAAAAGAAGATGATTAAGGTTTTTAGTGTGAGGAAAAACAAGCCCAACTCCTTTTTGACCATTCTTTTCAATGGATCTGAATAAGACAGACAGACAGACAATCGACTGTGAACTTAGTGATCTCTAAATTGCATTCCAACAACATTGTAATTTCTCCCTTCCCCACAATGTTTGCGACTCAGTATCAAAGCTATTACTAGAAAATTACATCGTTCTCCGGCAATTTTGTTCATGGCAGCTGACTAAATGTAGCATGACACCAAAGCATTATGTTTATGCAGACATAACAATATATGATAACTTACCATTGTATGTAATTCTTGGCTTTGTTAAACAAACCACCAAATGACATTCTATATCATCAGGAGGAATAAATTTCGAGCAAACTGGACATTTTATACCTGAAAAATAAAAGGACAAAAAATGTTAGTATGTCAATGTAGATTAAATCAACAATACAGTCTAGGCTAATTTAGAATTTCTTAACCCTTTTCCACACACAACAGATCTGCAAGCAACATCCTGGCAAAAATGGGGAAAAAAACTATGAAAAGGAGTTGTAGTATTACATAGAAATTAAAACATTGTGGCAAAATGAGAAATCTTGTCACATTGTTTCAAAAGTCGTCTGAAGCAGAGTTGTCTGTATGTGGGAAGGGGCTAAGTTATAACCCTTAACCATATACAACAAATCTGCAGCAGACGACCATGAAAACATCTCTAGGCAAAGCTTTGGAAAATAATTGAATAAATATGAAATCATTGTGGCAAAAAGGATACATAAATTGCTCATAATATCCCATTATATACGGTTTCTCGTCTTACCATAATGTTTTCAAATTCTCTTGTGCAGATGCGCTAAAATGCCACTGCATGTGTGAAACTTGTGAAAGGATGAAGTTATTCAACACTCAAGTTAACAAAAACAGAGCTCTAGATAAGGGGCGTTTTGCATGTTCTAAAATCCTTATTTGACCCTTAAACCCTATGTTGTGAGTACTCAAAAGAATCGTCTCAGTGAGATGATTCTTTTGAGTACCCACAACATAGTATTTGCTTGGATAATAAGTGGAGAGAAATTGTGGGGGAAACAGCTGTTTACCCTCCTTATCTGAACCCCTGCAAAAACTATTACGTCATTTAGTATCATTTTGGTAACATTAAATTTAAATCAGCTCGCCACTCAAGATTGCTCCAGTTTATTTGACCAATATCCCGTTGTTAACACTGGACTAAACCTTTGTATTGTAAGATATCTATCAAATGCTTGAAGCAGAAACTCCTGCTTGTATGAAACCCAAGTTATTTACAAACAAACATTTCCAGAAAGTACACTTTGTGTGGGCGGATTGTAAGGAAGACAGATAAGGCCAATAACCTGTCACTTTTCTCTTATTCATGCACTTACTCTATGTTGTAGATACAGATTAACATGAGCCAAGTGAGGTTACTCTAATGAGTACCTACAACATAAAAACTGGCAAGGAGGTATGTGTAGTAACAGTATCATTAAATGTGTTCCCTGTATCCAGAGGTCTGGGGAAAGATAAAATAGTTTGGGTTCCTGTGAATTCCAAACTTCTGAGAATGATTTTTTACAACTGTTTAAGCCATTATCATGTCAGATATTTTGTACAACTTATTTTGTTTGCTTTTCTTAGGAGCAACATAAGATGTAAAGAATGGTGTTAGCATGTTTGGTTGGTGTTTAATGTCTCTTTCAACTGTTTTTCATTATAACAAAGTAATTTAAACTTATTTATTTTAAGCAAGTTCTTAGTCGCTGGGCAGAAGCCCCCCCCAACTTATATTTTTAATAGGTTTTCGCAAATGACATGGGAGGACGAGTTATTATTAGAAAAAAACAAATTTAAATGTCTTGGAACATATGACAATTGCGTTTGTTTAAAAACACTAAGTTATGACATATCTAAAATGAAATAAATATTCCGATGTTTTAAGTATGTGCAGTTTCATTTATGTTTTTTTGTTTTATTTACGAAGACAAAACAGTCCCTATTAGCTAAACTGAGATACTGTATTTTCATATACTACATGTAATCACAACGCGATAACTACAAACCTTTACGTCGCACAGTCCAACTTTTTTACATATGCGCACCTGCTGGACTGACGCACTGTATTTTATTTTACTATTGATAGCGCAATGTTACTGTGTACAGTCTAATAGTCAAGTTTATGCAGCCGGTGCATTGATAATTTAGTAAACAAAGATGTCAAAATGCAAAATAACAAGTTTCTTCACATCTTTAGAAGATAAAAACAACTAAAACTATCACTGAAGATGATTAATACCCCCAAAATAGCACCTTGACTCAAAATATGGCTTCCGAACGACCGACCGATTGGTAGTCCTATCAAACAGTACTCATTTTGACCTTTGAGGTACAAGCCACCTCATCATGGGTGAACATGTGTGCCCAGTAACTTGAGAATCCTATGATGCATGATTGAGATGCGGATCGGACAAGGTAGTCCTATCAAACAGTACTCATTTTGACCTTTGACCTCTGAGTGTGACCTTGACCATTGAGGTACAAGCCACCTCATCATGGTGACTATGTGTGTCCAGTAACTTGAGAATCATAAGATGCATGGTTGCGATGCAGGCCGGACAAGGTAGTCCTATCTAACAGTACTCTTTTGACCTTTGACCTCTGAGTGTGACCTTCACCTTTGAGGTACAAGCCACCTCATCATGGTGAACATGTGTGTCCAGTAACTTGAGAATCCCAAGATGCATGGTTGAGATGCGGGTAGTCCTATCAAACAGTACTTATTTTGATGTTTGACCTCTAAGTGTGACCTTGAGGCCTGGGTCTTAAGCGCGACACGCCGCCTCATCATGGTGAACGTTTGTGCCAAGTTTCGTTCAAATCATATGATGCATGTTTTTACTTACAGACAGACAGACAGACATAAAAGAGCTATAACTCTGTAAAACAACATGCAATTGTAAGACACATCTCGAGGGCTTGGTGTGAAACAGTTGTAACTAAAATCGGTATTTTTTTACCAAGTTTAATCACCTTGCCATAAAGTCTTTATAAGCGTTAAATCATTTTTCTTGGTAAACGATGGAAATTTAGGTGCCATTGCACCTAAATTTGCATTGTTTACAAAGGGGTC
This sequence comes from Serripes groenlandicus, assembly GCA_031761405.1. Classification (NCBI taxonomy): domain Eukaryota; kingdom Metazoa; phylum Mollusca; class Bivalvia; order Cardiida; family Cardiidae; genus Serripes; species Serripes groenlandicus. Next base: position 49,140,140 of record JASEVX010000010.1, on the reverse strand, counting down.
AAAATTGCCCCTAAACCAGGGTTTTAAAAATAGGTTTTTAGTAGGGATGGGACCGAGTACGCGAGTACCCGGGTACTCGGTCGGACGTCCAAGTACCGGTTATCAAAATAGGTATTCGAGTACTCGATTATTTATCTTCCATTGTTTTCTCTTTTTCATCTTATAAAAGTATGTTAAAGTAAATAAAAACTTAAAATGTATTAAATCTGTTTTTCTTATTGAGTTACTAAATAAGTCGGTAAATCAGCGGTGAAGGTAAATTAAACAAACAGCTAACACCTTTTCGTCTGAAGATGGTTTAATCCTTTTTATTTGTTGTTTTGATTGCATTCACGAGTCAACTACGAACAATGTGACAAAACCGGTAGTCAGCGATATGAATATAATCTCAAGTCAATTAGCCACCATATGTCAAACAATATGTCAAACATGGAGGGCCGTCGTTTTTTTCACACCTTCGTCGTAATAGTGTTTTCAATTGTCAACACGTTTTAATTGGATAGTTGTAAGAAATACAAATCAATATGATTGGAAAAGAACTGTTGCAATTGTTTGAGTAATTGTTTGTTAAATCATTAGAACCATCCTCTATCATTCGTATCTATTCGAACAAAAGGAAAACAGCAAATTGCTTCGTGCTAAATCCGCCGTCTGGAAACATTTCAAACACACAGCAGACGACAAGTCAGTTAAATGATTGCTATGTAGTGCAAATATTACGAACACCGGTAAAATCGAAATCCGAAAGAACGAAAAACATTCAGATTGTTGATTTATATTCCTTATTTTCACTGATGATAAAGATATTCTTTTATTAAATGTATTATTTATCATTCTTGTCTTCCTTTCACCGTTTCACTTGCTTTATTTTTGCGACTTTAAAGAGATATACAGCCGCACGTTTGGATGTTTTCGCCAATGCAAATTCTGAATATATTATTTGAATTATTTTGTTTCAAAATAAAACAACTAGTTTTTCTTCAAATATCAAATATTAAATGTAGAGGGGAAAACAAACGCATGTTTGTTCTTATAGAAACGAATCAAATTTAGTGCACGTGGGCAATACTATTCCGAGAGACAAGACGTTTGATGAACGAATCAATACAATGCAATTATCTGCGAGTACCCGAGTACTCGATCGGAAGAATTCACGAGTACCCGAGTACTAATATTGGTACTCGTTCCCATCCCTAGTTTTTAGTTACAACCGTTTCACGCCGAGCCCTTGATCTCCTCTTGGTATAGAAGCTTTATGTAAAATTTTATCGAATTCCAACCGATGGTTTGTAAGAAATAGGCCGGACAAAATATGGCTTCCGACCGACCGACAGACCGACCGACACAGTGACTCATATATACCCCCCCCCCCCCCAAAAATATTGTTTTTTGGGGGTATAATAAATCGGCCATCAGTTAAAACTATGAAGAAATGGGACTGAGCTTCATATTAACTTGCGTCACGAAGTCGATGATGATGGGAATGTAAAAACAATAATCTGTAAAGATTTTTCCGAAAACAAGAGGGCCATGATGGCCCTGGAATCGCTCACCTGATTTTTTTTTTCACTTTAGCTATATAAGCCCCGCCATCTGGCGGGCATAGTTTCCAACCAATCAACTTGGCTTTAAGAAATCTGATAGAGGGTCACCCTAGGAACATTTCTACAAAATTATTTGAAAATCGGCCCGACACTTTTGGAGGAGGAGATTTTTTAAGTTTGCACTATAGCTATATAAGGCAAAAAAGCCCCGCCCCCCCTGGCGGCCATGATTTTCGACCAATCAACATGGCTTAAAGGAATCTGATAGCGGGTCATCCAAGGAATATTTCTACAAAATTATTTGAAAATCGGCCTGACACTTTTGGAGGAGGAAGATTTTTTAAGTTTTCACTATAGCCATATAAGGCAAAAAAGCCCCGCCCCCCCTGGCGGCCATGTTTTTCGACCAATCAACATGGCTTCAAGGAATCTGATAGAGAGTCACCCAAGGAACATTTCTACAAAATAAGTTCAAAATCTGCCAACCAGTTAGGGAAAAGTAGAATTTTGATTTTTTTTTTTGTTTCGTTGCCATGGAAACCAGAATTCTGCATGGATCCCAAAAATTTGAAGGAATTCTGGTGAGGTCATTGAGAGGATGCTTTCTGTGAAGTTTCATCCCAATTGACCCACCGGTTACTGAGGAGAAGATGTTGAAGATTTTTTAAGTTTGCACTATAACCATAAAAGGCAAAATAGCCTCGTCCCCTGGCGGCCATGTTTTTGACCAATCAACATGGCTTGAAGGAATCTGATAGAGGGTCACCCAAGGAACATTTCTACAAATTTATTTGAAAATCGGCCTGACACTTTTGGAGAAGAAGATTTTTTAAGTTTGCACTATAGCCATATAAGGAAAAATAGCCCCGCCCCCCCTGGCGGCCATGTTTTTCGACCAATCAACATGGCTTGAAGGAATCTGATAGAAGGTCACCCGAGGAACATTTCTACAAAATTATTTGAAAATCGGCCTGACACTTTCGGAGGAAAAGATTTTTTAAGAATTTTGAAGTTTTTTCATTTCGTTGCCATGGAAACCAGAATTCTGCATGGATCCCGAAAATTTTAAGGAATTCTGGTGAGGACATTGAGAGGATGCTTTCTGTGAAGTTTCATCCCAGTTGACCCACCGGTTACAGAGGAGAAAATGTTGACGGACGACGGACGCCGGACATAGGGCGATCACAATAACTCACCTTGAGCACTTCGTGCACAGGTGAGCTAAAAAGGAAGGAAAGAATTACAAGAGATTAACATGTTGTAGGGTTCTGTTTATGTTCGAAATTATACAACAATTTCAATGAAATTTAACTGTTTAGCTGATATTATATTTCGAATTTATAAATATTGGACTACATTTTAACATTTGTCAAAGTATGATATAATTAGGATGCCAAGCTAATATCATTTTGAGAAAAAGAGATAACTCATGTCTTCAGCGATTTAACCCTTTCTCATTGTTTTAAAAGTAGATTGCTGCAAAGGTGTCCTGAGTGAGTGAGTGAGTGAATGTTGACTTTAATAGGGGAAAGGTAAAATGATGTGCTATTGCATGCACATCCTAAATTGTCTGTTTTGTGGTTTTATTGATAAATAATAAAATTCAAATATTCTGACAAACATCTTGAAAAGTGTATGTGGAAATCACAAATCTTATAATTATTCCTTAATGAAAGCACTGTATACATACTAAGACTAAGGATTGGCAAGATTACTCATTTCCATTACTGTTTATGATCAATAATTAGTTGGTTGTGTGTATTGTCAACCTACCTTAAAATGGAGATTGATCATAAACAATGAAAGGCTTCAATTATATTTCAATGAAGGACATTCACTTCGTTGACAAAAAATGCAAGTTATGATACATTTGCACTTGACCCCACCCCTTATGTACCAATATGCCCCTCAGTTGATAACTGTTTTTTCAACTACTATAATGTAAGTGTTATGCATAACTGCAGTATGGATTTCCGGTGACAGTGATGCGTTGCATCAGCTTTCTCTTGTAACTAATATTTATCACTATCTATGTCTGCTTCCTGAATAGTCTCAACCAGTATTTCAAATTGCAGAAAGTTGGGAAGTCCTTAACTTTACTTCTGCTCTCACTGGAACAGAGCTCAGGATCTTTAAATCCTTTGGGTCAACCCCCTTTTTCTGAGCTACAGTCTCTCACCAGGGGGTCGAGCTGCAGTAACTCAGTGGGTAACAACAAGCGTATCAATCAAAGAGTCATTTAATGAGTCCAAAATTGACTCGCCCATTGATTCTTTCTGATGGTTGAAAAAAGCAATTGTGCATATAGCACCATTTTTTTGTCTTAAATCAATTGGCTAAAAGGTCTATGTGGGAAGGTAGCCAGGCAAGAATGTTGTGTGGAGAACATGTCGGAGAAAGCCAGGAAACACAAACAGAGGTCCAGATAAGGAGGGGTATTCAGCTCTTTTCCCCACAATTTCTCTCTTATTATTAAAGCAAACCCTATGTTGTGAGTACTCAAAAGAATCATCTCACTGAGACGATTCTTTTGAGTACCCACAACATAGGGTTAGAGGTTCAAATAAAGATTTTAAAACGTGTAAAACGCCCCTTATCTAGAGATCTGAATTATTTGCTGCCATATAGCTGATTAATACTGAGAATAAGGTAAACCTCCAATTACTAAATCAATCTTACAAAGAGTTTTTTAAAAGATAACAGCTCATGAATGTTACTGCAGCAACCCTGAAACCCCGAACACCAATCATTAATAGATATGAACATTTTAATACATGTATTGAAATTGGAGTAAGCGCCATATATATATAGGAAGTCATTGATTTCAAGTCAAATATAATAAACCACTAAACAAATAGAAGACTGGTCTATACAGAGCTTATGATGGCTGGTAATATTTCTATCAAATCAAATGGGTCCTATCATGAAGAACATTGTCCTTTAATTACCCTAAACAACTTGACGCATCTGCAGCAGCTGAAGTTTGAAATCATTGTGTTAAAATTTTTCCTTCTGTCAACTTTATTTCCACCCTTTTCAATAATTATAATTTATACTTTCACTTTTCATTATTTTTTGCCTGCTGATTTAGATTTGTTGCACATGGGAGAGGGTTATATTTAACCCTTAACCTTCACATTATCCCTTTCCCTGATGTAGACGGTTTCTGACGCCTGACTGCAGCAGACGGCTTTTTGAAAACATAGTGACAAAAGGAGAAATTGCACAAAATGTGCAATTTCTCCTTTTGCCACAATGTTTTCCTCTTTTTGTCATCTATAGGTTATCCATTCAATTATGGAGATTTTCTATGTTTTGAAAAAAAATGTTCAAAGTCGTCTGCTGCAGAATTGTCGTATGAGGGAAAGGGTTAAAAGCTACAGGTATTTCTCTGTAACAGATTTGTATCATTATATGAGGTAAACAGTTAATGTTTGTTTCATCTATGATCTAAACCAAACTCTTGACTACACTTGTTAGACACCTCAAAATTTAGTTACCCTTTCCCTAATACTTCTAGAGGTATCAATAGACAATGTTTGAAAACATTGTAGTAAAAGAAGGTATTTGATCAAAACAAGCTCTTTCTCTGTTTCCCAAGTTTTCAACTCTATTAGAACAGTACTCTTTTTCTTTAAATGTTTTCATTTAGCAGTCAACTGGAACTATTTACTATTTAAGTAAGTATTTTAAAAAGTTTATACAACAACTTCAACAAGAAGAGGAATTTAACCCTTTCCCTCATACGACAATTCTGCAGCAGACGACTTTGAATGTGTTTTGTCAAAACATAGAAAATCTCAATAATTGAATGGATAACCTATGACGAAAAGTGGAAAACATTGTGGCAAAAGGAGAAATTGCACGTTTTGTGCAATTTCTTCTTTTGTCACTATGTTTTCAAAAAGCCGTCTGCTGCAGAGGCGTCCGAAAGCGTTTATATGAGGGAAAGGGTTAAGACAATGCATTATAAGTGCCCTACCACAGGAAGGGGGTCTCAAAGGTCTTTCAAAGGTCCTTTTCCCACATAGACGCTTTCTGAAACCTCTCCAGCAGGCGTTTTTTGGATTTTTCCATTTGCCACAATGAATTAAACTCTATTCAATAATCAAACTATCATTTATACAGATTTTCTCTATTTTGGACATGATAATGTATGTATGTGGGAAAAGTCTTTAACCCTTTCCCACCTGCAGACGCATTTGACGCAATAGCAGCAGACGACTTTTGAAAACATGATGAGCAATTTCTCCTTTGTCCACACTGATTTCAACTTTATTTAACAATTAAGCTATCTTTTATGAGAGCTAGGTTTCAGCTTTTTGTAACTATGTTTTCGAATTCATCTGCTGTATTTCCTGTATGTGGGAAAAGTCTTTAAGGACACAATAAAATCTGATCCAATAAACACTCCCATAGATCTGACTGACAACCTATAATAGGTTGTCTCCTAATGCCTTTTAATTAACCCTTTCCCTCATATAGACACTCTCTGAAACCTCTGCAGCAGACAGCTTTCTGAAAACATGGAGACAAAAGAAGAAATTGCTCAAAACAAACAATTTCTCCTTTTGTCACCATGTTTTGAACTCTGTTCATTTATTGTACTTTCATTTAAACGGTGTTTCCAAAAAAAAATTAGGTTATGTTTTCAAAGTCGTCTGCTGCAGAATTGTTGTAAGTGGGAAAAGGTTAATCAGGTTAATCATTTCCCACTTGCAGACAGCTCTTAAAAGCATTGTGGCAAAAGGAGAAATTGCTACTTTTGCTTGGTGTTCTTGTTTTATCCAATCAAATTGCACATGATAACCAATGCTCGGTTCTTCAATCAGAATTATATATTTGGTTGACTGATTTAACCTTTTCCCACATACAGCAACTCTGCAGCAGACGACTTTAAAAAGATATTGGCAAAAATGTGAAATATTTCCATAGTTTAATCATTAAATAGAGTTGAAAACATTGTGGCCAAATAGCATTGATGAATCCAGGGGTTGAGAGTTGAACCCAAGCTAGGAAAATTAACATTCCTTTGAACGTTTGACAAAAGTCACATCAATTAAGACTGTCATGTGACTTCCTCAAAAGGGCTGACAGTCTAAGTGAAAAAAGCAGCCAGGTCCTTGGAAAGTCTGCTGTGTGGAGTACTCAGGTATGAGAAAGATAGAAAATGCATGGGTAGGTAATAACAGATCATCATGATATGACTGAATTTTTTTGTAAAACGGCATTTAACCCCAATTAATCGATAAAACAACAGGTAATTGTGTCATGTAAAGGGTTAATAAATACAATCAAACCAGGAAGAAATAGAAGTAACTTTATACTACAAAACTATAAACTGCCAGTCCCCCAGAGCCAGTATAGACATCATTATTCAGTTGTGTGACAAAACTAATCAAAGTCTAAACAAACAAATTTGCAAATCCCTCTCTTATTATGGAATATGATTATATAATATGGGTACAGCGAGGGAGCCTGGTTTTTAACCCTTTCACACATACAAACAAGAGAAAGTTGATGCAACGCATCAATGTCGCCGGAAATGCATACTGCAGTTATGCATAACACTAACATTATAGTAGTTGAATAAACAGTTATCAACTGAGGGGCATATTAGAACATCAGGGGCGGGGTCAAGTGAAAATGTATCATAACTTGCATTGTTTTGTCAACGAAGTGAATGATAATTGAAGCCTTTCATTGTTTATGATCAATCTCCATTCCAAAGTAGGTTGACCATACACACAGCCAACTAATTATTGATCATACACAGTAATGGAAATGAGTAATCTTGACAATCATTAGTCTTAGTATGTATACAGTGCTTTCAATAAGGAATAATTATAAGATTTGTGAATTCCACATACACTTTTCAAGATGTTTGTCAGAATATTTCAATTTTATCATTTATCAATAAAACCACAAAACAGACAATTTAAGATTTGCATGCAATAGCACGTCATTTTATGTTTCACCTATTAAAGTCAACATTGGATACCTTTGCAGCAATTTACTTTTAAAACATTGAGATAAGGGTTAAATCGCTGAAGACATGAGTTTTCTCTTTTTCTCAAAATGATTATTAGCTTGGCATTCAAATTATATCATACCTTAACAAATGATGAAATGTAGTCCAATATTTATAAATAAGACCACCTTCGAAATATAATATCAGCTAAACAGTTAAATCTCATTGAAATTGTTGTATAATTTAAACTTAATTTCGAACATAAACTGAGCCCTACAGCATGTTAATTTATTGTAATTCTTTCTTTCCATTTTTATAATGAAAATAACAAACTACTCATGTTTTAAAATTATATTATGATGAGCGCCCTTGTGTCAATGATGCATAACAATATGCAGATCGGAAGCAATATGCCTTTAGGGAATTTAATGACACATTTAAAATTGTCAAGGACGAAATAATTTTGTACGAAAGACCCGATTCGTGACCTACATTCTTCTTCGCAGAGGTGCCATTCTTGAAACTCTCTTTATAGGCAGAGAGTGTTCGTTCAAAGTCATTTTTGTATTAAAATGAAGTTTTTTAAAGTAAAACATATTTTTATTAGAAAATACTTACCAGTCATTTAATACCTGATATATCATCTCTATACACCTTAATTATCCAAAAAAAACGCCCACGTTAGCATATCCCTCACGTATCCGTGACATACACGGCCGCCCGGAAGTACAGGCGCGCACGTGAGCGGGTAGTCACTTTTCATTCACCGTTAAGTATTGGTGACGACGCGGGGCTGGGAGGTGGGACTCTATAAATGACTGGTAAGTATTTTCTAATAAAAATATGTTTTACTTTAAAAAACTTCATTTTTATATCAAAAATACATTACCAGTCATTTAATACCTGATGACTTCGTAGCATAGGACGGGAGGTTCGACCAATACTTACTGTCGTTCCAGGTACGTAGTAGTATATTATTCCATATTTTTCAGAACAAACATACTTGATTCCAACGGTAGTATAAAGTGATAGTGGAGATTGAATACAGGTTCAATCAGTATTCACTTTATTTATGTGTTGGATTATAATAATTAGCGAACAACTCGCTGAGAAGCCACAAGGGGACCCAGAGAGAACAAGTTATCTGACTGACTAGCCATAGAACGTAAGTAGAAAGACGAAAAGGTAGATTGCGACTTCCATACTGCCGCTTGAAGAATCTCTTCAAGAGGAACATTATTAGAGAATGCCCAACTTGTAGAGAGAGCTCTAACCTCGTGCGGACGAATCCGCAGAAACGAGAGATCTCGACTAGACAGGTCTTTATAAGCTAATTTTATAGTAATAGATATCCAGCGGGAAATAGATGCCGCCGAAATATCTTTACAACCTATAAGAGGAAGAAATAACCTCTTTCTCCGACCCCGAGTCCCTTCAACTCTCTTAAGATAATGCTTAAGAGACCTAACGGGACAAAGGGTTCTGTCGGAATCAGAAGGACCACAGGTCGCCGAAAGGCTGGGAACTGTGATCGGCGAAGGTGAAACCGAAGGTAACTGGTTTTTAGCCAGGAACCCTGGTTGACAGAGTAGAGTAAAAGAGCCATCAGACTCATTGAATCTGATGTGCCCTGTTTCTACTGAAAGAGCATGTAATTCGCTCCTTCGACGAGCTGTAGCGAAAGCTAAAAGAAAGACGGTTTTATAAGTTAGGAACTTTAAAGACGCCGATACTAGAGGCTCGTATGGAGCTCTAGTAAGCGACCAAAGGACGCAAGACAAATCCCATTTTGGAGTTAAACTCCTACAAACGGGTTTCTCTAATTCGAACGAGCGTATAAGTTCCGAGAGAAACGGATTTGAACCGATACTCTCTCCCCCAATGAACTTAAACGTGTTCGATAACATAGAACGGTAGCCTTTCACCGTACTAATTGCCAGTTGTTTTTCTTCGAAAAGAAAAAGAAGGAAATCGGCAATCCGAGTTACAGAGGGACACTCCGGATTGACCGACCTTGTACCACACCAATCTGAGTAAACTCTCCACTTGGAATCATAAACGATTCTAGTGGATCGTCTTCTTGATTGTGCGATACGAGAGGCAACTTTTTGAGAAAAGTTTCTCTCTCGGACCGAACGCTTGATAATGTCCAGGCGTGAAGATGTAGCATTGCCAGGTTGGGATGAAGACGCCGACCTGGTTGCTGAAACAGTACGTCTTCTCGAATAGGAAGTCGTATTGGATTTGCCGAGAGACAGGCCAGGAGGTCGCTGAACCACGACCTCTGGGGCCAACAGGGTGCTATCAACAGTATTTTGCACTGTTGCGAGCGAAGAACCTTTTGAAGTACGATCGGAACCAGTATGAACGGGGGAAACGCATACCCGAACAGGAGGTTCCAATCGAGGGTCAGTGCGTCCACTGCCCAAGCTGCAGGATCGTACATCGGGGATACATAAAGTGGCAGCCGATGATTGACTCTGGTGGCGAAAAGATCCACCAGGGGTGTCCCGATCCGCATGAACACTGAGTTCAACACACTCTGGTTCAATGTCCATTCCGCCGGAAGAATTTTGTTCTGGCGGGATAGACTGTCTGCTAAGACATTTAGACGACCTGGGACGTGTTTTACTAGAAGTACTAACGACGTCGCCTGACACCAAAGGAGTAACTTCCAAGTCTCTAAAAAGAGAAGATGGGAGTGCGTTCCTCCTTGCCTGCGAATGTACGACACAACAGTAGTATTGTCCGTCGACAACAAAACAGTTTTGTTCGCAACGGAGGCAGCGAACTGATTGAGGGCTAGCAGGACTGCCCTCAGTTCCAAGTTGTTTATGTGAAAACACTTCTCCTCCGCTGTCCACATGCCCTGGGCTGTTAGGCCCTGCGGCTCTAAATGAGCTCCCCAACCCGCAGCACTGGCATCTGTAAAAAGGTACAGATCCGGAGGTGGTGTGAGTAAGGGTACCCCTTGCTGATAGATTAACGGATCCAGCCACCACCGAAGGTGGGACTTGAAGAAATCCGTCAGAGCTATCTCCTGATCCAGTGAGTCCACAGACGGACGCCACCGGGACAGAAAAAGAAACTGAAGGGGTCGCATGTGGAGCCTTCCTAGAAAGACTAGGTCGGCTGCTGCACTCAGGGAACCCAGAAGTGACAGCATGGATCGGGCTGTTACCGCAGCCTGTTCCAGTGCGAGACCGATTTTCTGTAAAAGAGAATCGACTCTGTCCGAAGGTACTTGAATTACCGCTAAGTCGGTGAGAAACGTCATACCCACGAACGTAAACCTCTTTGACGGAATTAATTCCGACTTCTGCGTGTTGGGTATTAAACCCAATCGCAGAATGGTCCGCCAGGCTAGGGACAGATCGTGAAGTAAAAGTACACGATCCGTCCTGTGGAGAAGCCAATCGTCGAAGTATTGAAGAAGTTGGGGTCCTTTCCTGCGAAGGTAGGCTCCCACAACACTGATTATCTTCGTAAACACTCGAGGGGCGGACTTGAGGCCGAAGGGAAGAGCCCTGAATTGGAACACTTCTCCCTCTATCACAAACCGAAGGTATTTCCTCGAGGAGGAAGCTATCGGGATGTGATAATAGGCGTCTGTTAGATCTAGAGAGACCGCCCAGTCGCCTTTCCGAATTGCTACTCGGATGGAGCGGGTCGACTCCATTTTGAATTTCTCGACCGGAATCAATAGATTTAGCGCAGATAAATCTATAACCGGTCTCCACCTGCCGTCTTTCTTCGGAACAAGAAAAAGACGGCTGTAGAAACCCCGAGAATTGGGGTTGAGAACCCTCTCTATGGCATTCTTTTTCAGAAGTGATGAAATCACCTCCGACATGGCCGGATGACGTGATGACATGTCGATCGGCACGCTTGTCAGAGGAGGGGGGGAAATGAAGGGAATCAGATACCCTTCCTGTATCACAGATAAAATCCAACGATCCTCTGTGATACTTTCCCACTCCTCCGTGAAAAATGACAGGCGGCCCCCGACTGCAATCTCCGACCTTGGGATTGTCATAGAGAGGAGCGAATCCCTAGGGCTGCGGCTTCGGGTTCGTGTTAACTCTAGCGGGCTGCCGATGCTTAGTACCCTGATAAGGGCGCTTCGGTTTAGCCGCTTTTTGACCCGTGGAAGGGGTTTGTTTAGGCTGAAAACCTTTTACATCCCGTTTTGGCTTCTTTGCTGGGTTGGGTTTCTTAGAAGTACCCACATTCGCAGAATACGCTGAACGTTTCTGGCCCTGCGCAAAAGCCTTAGCTGCGTTCGCCGAAAGGCGTCGAGACTGTTCTGACGCATCAGCAACCGTCACTGCAGCAATCCTTCCATCAAAGAGTTGTTTCGACTCCAATGGTGCGGCCCTCAGGCTGTCCTTGCTAGCACTTAGCAATGAGTTAGGAGCAGCTAGCACTGCGTCCCTCCTCATGGACAGTATCTCTGTGGCGGTCTGAAGATTCAGTGCCATGAGATGCCTGTTGCCTGTGTCGAAAGCTTCGAGAATTCTGTTAGCCCCTAGGCTAGAGATATTCTCCTCTTTTAACAACAAAGACAGAGCGACTGCGAAATGGTTGTCATGAGATGACACCATTACACCCAGTCTTGCTCTGGCCTCCCACTTCTCTAGAATCTTAGTAGAGACTTGAACAGAAGCGGGTGCAGTTAACCCCAGTTTAGCTGCATCCCCGTCTAAAGCTGGCACTTTGACAGGGAAGAACTCCTTAGACGTTGAATACGGCTTAGGATTGACCCATTCCTTAGAAATGGGTCCTGGGACCGACCAGCCCGAAGGTAAAGCCTCTAGAGACCTGGTCGACTGCAATTGGTCTAACAACCTGCCCAAGTTGTTAGCTTGAGGAAGTAATTGCACTGGCGTAAAAGCCTGTACATTCAGTTCCTCTAGGCTAGAAAGGTTTTTCCGACGTGGGGGAGCGTCAACCTTAGGGCATAAAGTATTCGGCACCACCCGAAATACTTCGTCAATAGCCTGCTGAAAAGACCAACGCTCTACAGCTGGCTCCTCATCGGAAGGAGACCTATTTCCCTCATCATCGTTAGACGAAGATGTAGGGTTGCGTGTACTCCTCTGAGGTTGACCACTCGGTCTTCCAACCGGTAGATCAATGTCCGACTCAGACATGGATAATTCAGAATAATCCATGTTCTGCCGAAGATTTTGTGAAGCAGGCCCCCTCTCCGCAGCAGAGGGCGGCCGTACAAAATCTTCTGCCGGGGCCGAACTAACCGTATGGGACGGTTTCGACCTCTCGTTCACAGAATGACGCAATGTATTCTGATCCCGAGGTTGCCTATAATCGGACTGCCTATCAAGTAGGTGTCCCCCCGAGAGCAGTGAATTCCCATGAGATGGGTAATGCTGATCCCGGTAGGCCGTTGAACTCTGTCTAACACCGACCGGTTCCATATTATGGACCGGTGGCTGGTATTGAGGAGCAGCATATTGTCTTGCGACATACACTGTCCCTCCAGGGGAAGAAAAAGATTTTCCGTAACCCCCATACCCGATGGAAGACAGAGGAATAATCGAACCCGGTGCAACACCAGGCTTTAAATTATTCTGATTCTGTAGTGGAGCAGAGATCGATCGATAATTAGCATCAATTCGGTCTATCACCACAGAACCCGTGCCTAGACGCGCCATGTTTACACAGTCGTCTGGCAGTGTAGACGAGGCATTGAAAAATGCCCTACTACTCGGTTGGCCTGTGTTTACATAAGACACTGGTGTTTGTGTCGTATTCACAGGCGTGACCGATTGGCCCGTAGCACCATAACGAAATGGGCTACTGACCTGATGCGGCATGTCTCCATGCGCGCGATTTTGGCTAGTCGTCGAATCAATTAAGATAGTCTGACTGCCAGGATGAATCGGTGCTAAACGATCAACCTTTTGCCTGGCTGGGTCCTTGCAATCGGACCTTTGCCTTGTCGCATCACAGATACGTGAGCGACTACCTGGTCTAGTCATGGCAACGTGACTGACTGGCCCAGTCCAGTCCAACCCGGACTGACTGGTGAAAGGTCGCGTCATTAACGAATGACTCCTCTCCGGTTGCCCGGTGACCTGACGTGCCTCGGTATTTGGGTTTTGTTGCTCAGCCCAACAAAACCCAGGTTGACTATGCATAGGCAGGAGTGAAGCTGCACTATACAAAGTCTCCGGAACACTACGTCCCCCGACGTAGGTAACCGGTACTCTGCAGCTGTCCGAAGACAGCTGTAGCTCAGAGTATGGTGTCGGATTGGTACAACTCATGCGGTTATCCCGGAAAGCTACCAAAGGCACTCCTTCTTTCGAAGGCCCAGCCCTGACACCAGGCGACAGATGGTGAGGTTCAGCGGTTAAATGATCCAGCTGAGCATTTTCCCCGCTGTTTCCGTACGGTTTCTGAAGTTTCCCGACGGAGCAACTCTCACCCAAAGCTACCATCCGAATTTCCTCAGCGCGCGGAAAAACGGCTGTGTTGAGCGGAGAAGAAGGCTCAGCATTGCCCTTCGACTCGCTCAACACCGTTGCAGAGTCCGGTTGGGAGAACCCCTCGAACTCTGCCTCACTCGATGAAGATAAAGGCACCCTCTTAGGGGTCTTCTTTATCTTCCTGCTTTTACGAGTCTTACTCCGCACGACCTTTTTCCAAATGGAAATAGGCCATGTCGAGCAGTACTCGCAAGGTGAAGCCTGTGTGCATTTGGTGCACACAACGCAGGTCGGATGTGAATCCCATAGGTGCACAGCATGACCACATGGGCTCCGCATCCCTTCACCAGTAATTGACATTGACATAATTCAAAAATACTCACCAAACAGGAAATAATCCGTATATAATCCGTTTATAATCCGTTTTAATATATCCACACCACGGTGACACCGGTAGTTTGGACACGTAAATTGAAAATAAATTTGTTTCAAATTTTTTTCACAAATATTGAATAGGACAGTCAATAATTCATACAGCAATAGTTAATGTACTATCGCTAACAGGGTAGGGAAAAAGTATTGAAAACAGCAAGACTTCCGCACCCGAAGACGGTAACTGAAATTAGCGGGTGGGGTAAACCACGTGCTTCTCAGCGTATCGTCTGCTACAAAACAATAAATACAGCAATAAAGTAAATAATTTACGGCTGTGACGTTAATGTAGACAAAATATCTTTGGACAATTAAATAATTATAAGGCAGGGCCTTATAAAACAAAAGAGTTAATTGGAAGAAGAAATAATAATATAAATTTTTCTTATCGACTACTCCGGTGAATCCAAAAATGAAAAGTGACTACCCGCTCACGTGCGCGCCTGTACTTCCGGGCGGCCGTGTATGTCACGGATACGTGAGGGATATGCTAACGTGGGCGTTTTTTTTGGATAATTAAGGTGTATAGAGATGATATATCAGGTATTAAATGACTGGTAATGTATTTTTGATATAAAAACCAGTTTTATCTCAGTTTGTTCTTTTCTTCATTTGTTTTGAACCAAATAAACATTTTAAATCGCCTATAATTTACTATTTGTAAGTGAGTGTAAAGAGCGGCTCTCTGCAAAGCAGATTGATCTACGCAGTTGGTATTCGCGAGTCACTCGATCAACAGTTTTAGCTTAGAAACAGATCATATTTTAGATATTCATGGATAAACATTATAAAATGAATTCCTCACAAATAAAGACATCTCTTTGAACATGAAAATAACATTCAGTAAGTTAAGATTGCTATTTTAAAGGAGAATTCGACGTGATTTTTACTTGATATTGACACATAACAGTCTGCTTGCTGCAAGTCTCATGGGGACGGTTTTGTCTTCGTAAATAAAACCCAAAAAAAGAGATGCGAGTCAAAATAAAGAAACTACTAATACTTAAAACATCGGAATATTTATTTCATTTTAGATGTGTCATAACTTAGTGTTTTTAAACAAACGCAATTGTAATATGTTCAAGACATTTAAATTTGTTTTTTTTTCTAATAATAACTCCTCCTCCCATGTGATTTCCGAAAACCTATTAAAAATAGAAGTCGCGGGCTTCTGCCCGGCGACTAATAATCTGCAGAGACCACTTTGAACAAGAGTGCTATGATGGCCTTATATTGCTCACCTGATTTAATTTGTTTGTTTTGTTTGTTTGTTTGGAGTTTAACGCCGCTTTCAACAGCTTTGGTCATATCACGGCGGTCAGTGCACCTACCCATGTTTTCCTGGCTTTCCCTCACCAGTACTTACACAACATTCTTTCGAAGCCACTGACTACTTTCTCACATAGATCAGAGGTGAGAGGCAATGGAAAACATCGCCCGAAAGAATGTCGCCGCAACCGGGTATCGAACCCGTGACCTCCAGATCACGAGTCAGATACGCTACCAATTGAGCTACCCGGCCGGGTCACCTGATTTAATAGAACTTCAATAGTTTTCAAAGTTTTTACTCTAGATACATATAAGGAAAACAAGCAACCTCCCTGGTGGCCATGTTTTTCAACGGATCGGAATAAATTGAACAACCTTGGCAGAGGGCCACACAAGGAACATTTGTGCCATATTTTTTTTCAAATCAGGCCAGTGATTTAGTACAAGAAGATTTTTTGAAGTTTTCACTATATAACATATAAGGAAAACAAGCCCCGCCCCTTGGCAGTCATGTTTTTCATCAGATCGGGTAAAGTTCAACAACCTTGGTAGAGGGTCACCCAAGGAACATTTGTGCCAAATTATTTTCAAATCGGGCAAGTACTTTTGGACAAGAAGATTTTTTAAAGTTTTTACAATGCACATGTATATAAGGAAAACAGGCCCCCCCACCCCTGGTGGCCAAGTTTTTCAATGGATCAGTTTAATTTAAACAAACTTGGTAGAAGGTCCCCAAAGGAACATTTGTGCCAAATTATCTTTAAATGGGGCCAGTACTTTTGAACAAGAATTTTTTTAAAGTTTTAACAATGCACATAATTATAAGGAAAACAAGCTCCGTCCCCCCTGGCGGCCATGTTTTTCAACGGATCGCGAATATTTGAACAATCTAGGTAGAGGGTGCCCCAAGAAACATTTGTGCAACATAATTTTCAAATTGGGCCTGTACTTTTGCACAAGAAGATTTTTAAAGTTTTGGCACTTTTTCGCTTTTCTGATGCCGCAGTAACCAAAGTTCTACTTGGAATTGAATTCTTTGAACAACTTTCATCCGTCAAGAAACGCTGCATTATAGCCACAGTTAACCAGGTTACTAAAGGTGACCAAAACACAGGGGATCTATTTTTAGCAACAATGACCTTGACCAAAATGACCCCAAAACAATCCCAGGCTTTCTTTCTATCTAAGCAGTCTAAACAAGTGCAGACACCATTTCAGTTGTTGTACAAAATATTGCTTATCAAATTCTGAGAAAGAATTGAAAGAGCAAAATTATCTCTTATTTATAATGCAGGGTTATTTTGTCTTAATTTTCTAACTTTAAAATGAAATGTCATGAACAGATTCAAATTAACTGCTTGAGAAATTGATTAAAATTGTATCCGTTCCTCCTTTCAGTAACTTGACCAATTTTCCAATGTTCACATTTTTTGTCAGACATTCTCAAAGCAGATCATGACTCTAATAAAGTCATATATCAGGTAAAAAGTTAAGATTGCAATACAAAAAGTGGATCACAGAAACAAGCATACAGCATAATTATGATTGTAATAATGATGTAACTCAACACCATTTTCTCAAATTCTATTATTCTATTTTCTCCAGTGCAATACAATCGATAAAGGGATCATAGGACTTGTGAAACAGTTGTAGGAAAAAGAAAAATTAACAAACAAACATTGTTCTCGTCTACATTTAACCTTACCAGATTATATTAGCAGCAGGTGACTTTTGAAAACAGGGAAAATTGCCCTTAATAAACAATTTCTCCCATTTCCACAATATTTTCAATAACAAAATTTAGTCACACATTTTCAGAGAAGATTAGTTAATCCATAAGAACAAACCAGCCCTGCCATATGGGGTTTTCTTTTGGTTGCCATGGAAACCAGAATTAAATTTTAGAGGATAATACCTATGAAGTTTCATCATAATTGGCCCAGTGGTTAAAGAGGAGAAGAATTTGATGCAAAAAGTTACTGCACACACAGACAGACATGACTGACAAAAAAGTGACAATGCACCATGACATACAGTTGACTGCCTTGAGCCAATGGAACTAAAATAACATGACATTGTATACAATATAAGTTCAAGGGGACATAACTTTGGTGATCCTAGTATAGTAATCTCAAGTGAAATGTGTCACATTTCACTGTGGTGGTTTACATTTCCATATACATGTAGCAAAAATAAAATCCATCCAACAATGCTCTGGATCCACGGTACAGTGCCGAACCAATCATCCCATTGTCCTTTGGCGGTAATACTAAGAAAGATTAGAAACCACCCCCACATGTTACCTTGACAACATCAATCAATTGCTATATATAGACAGGTTACAGGATACTTGATTAACAAAGTAAGCAATTAATAAATAGTGCAAGTTAAAAATAAACCCATTTTATAGCAAAAGCTCTTCTTCATTATCTTTATCATCTCTTGATCTATTTCTAGATAATAACAGACTTTTTATATTTAGATTTTTTTGTAGATACAATGTAGAGAAAAAGATATTCTGGATATATAAAATGTTATTCCTACAGCATCATTTAATCCTTTCCCACATACACAAATCTGCCGTAGACAAACTAGGGAAAATATGAAAAATACCTATAAAAGAAAGTATTTTTATAAGTTCAACTTCATATTGCATAGAGTTGAAATCATTATGGCAAACAATCTAAGTAATTGCTTATTTTAAGCCATAATGCTTTCAATACCATCTGGTGTAGATGACTCAAAATGCATCTATATAATTATGAGAAAGGGTTAAAAAGAACTGCTGCCAAGCATCAAATTCAAGTGTACTTTCTGTTACGACTGCAAATAGGGATCGAACCCAGGATGTCCCCTCTCAAATGATCCAGTAGTGAATACAAAATGTAATTGTATGATTTCCAAATTCCTTAATGTAAAAATCTTTACCTAAAAAATTGCTAAAACAATTCTACTGAAATAAGAGAAATCTGTCTGTCCCTAGAGATTTGTTAAATGCATTATTCTTGTTGGTATCAATTTTACAGCAGTTGTAATTGGTTTGTCTGTAGACATTCAATTTGCGTCAAGTTATTCAGGCAAAGATGGTAAAAACATAAGTACTACTAACAATTAAAAAAATTCTTCTTTCTGAATATAAAAAAAAAAATATCACATAAAAGATATAGACTTATAATGTAACACTTTTCATCATTGCAAAATCATCCTGATTTACAAGAGAAAGTTGATGCAAGGCATCAATGTCGCCGGAATAGACTGCATTGATTTATTTATGTATTCTTGACTTTCCTTAGTCTATTCAAACATTAGGAACGTTGAAATGAAAACATTTGCTTATAAATTTTATATTCATACCTATACATTAGGGTATCTATAAAAAATTAACGAAATGTGTACACATTTATCTTGGTTTAAATTTAATTTTGCTGTTACTTATTTAAATAATAGTATTCATTCATATAATTTCAATGTTTGTCAATCTTATTCGAATCACAAGGTAAATATCCTGGTATTGCTTTAAAGGGAGGTAATTTGAAGTAAACAAAAGTCTTCAAAAGGAGAAATATATCAGCATTACCGTCTACAGTTTAAATTGTTCTATTGTTTGTGGATTTAAAAATGTTCTTTTTTTCTTATTTCTACATGTACAACGAAATATTGCGGCTTCTCTTTGACGCTTTGCGTCAAACATTCGTCTTGTACTTGTCTAAAATAAAATAATATCACTCGCTTTTTCATATCGAAATGCGCATGCGCGAAAATCGATGTTAAAGGTCACGAAACTACACAACAGAATAGGATCTATATTTAGCTTAGAAACAGTTCCTACTTTAGATATTCATGGATTAACATTATTAAATGAATTCTACACAAATCAAGACATCTCTTTGAACATGAAAACAACATTTAGTAAGTTAAAATTGCTATTAAAAGGAGAATCCGAAATTGACCTCAATGATGACACATAAGAGTCTGCATTAGGGGGTGTTGGTTCACGTCTTGAAGGGACCACTTTTGTCTTCGTAAATAAGACAAAAAACTTAAATGCGAGTGAAATAAAAAAAACTGCAAACATTAAAAAATCGGAATATTTATTTCATTGTAGATGTGTCATTTATTAGTGTTCGTAAACAACCACAATTGTAATATGTTCAAATCATCTAGATTTGTTTCTTTCTAATAATAAGCCGCCCTCCCATGTGATTTCCGAAAAGCTATTAAAAATAGAAGTCGCGGGCTTCTGCCCGGCGACTAATAATTGAATTAACTAGAGGGCAGTTCTACTAACTTATGGGTGGGGGGAAACTAACATTTTTTCGACTTTGACCTATAATAATTATGATTTAATTTAATCGTTGCAATAGCTGTTTATGATGATAACATCATGATAACGTTGATCGTGCCGGTCTGATAAATGTCAAAGGAAAATTACTTATTGAAAACGAATGCATAACTAAAGCGTCTTACTAGAAACGAGCACCTGTTGGCTTAATACGTAAATTAATGGATGATTTGATGGGCACTTGTCGAGGGAATAGATGCATTGATAGAAAAAAAGAGAGAAAAAGCTAAGCAATGCAGAGTATGATTATGATTAAGGACATGAATGAAAATTTTGCAAAAATGTCTATTGATTTTAAATATCTTGCTTGTCGGACTAGCACCTAAAATTTTATACCTGCCGGATCATTCATTCCACTCACCAATGCGAGAGCCGAGTGGATTTTTACACCCCTGATTTGTGGCGATTTATTTCAAAATCCTTCAAACGGTTCAAAAGTTATTGAGTGGACACGAAATATAGTCATATGACCTTTCACCTGTAATTGCGACCTTGACCTTCAGCCAAAGTGGTTGTAACATGCTCTCTGCACATCGTCTCAGTATGGTTAACATTTGTGGTGGGTTATTTCAAAATCCTTCAACAGTTAAAAAATTATGGAGCGGACACAAAAGTTATATCCCACATGATTATGGGGGATACATAATAAGACAGAATTGGGAAACATTGTGGATCTTTTTTGTGAGCGTGTTATCATTACACTCAGACCAAATTACTTCACTGTACATAACATTTTAATTGACCTTATTCACAACCCTTTCCCGCATATAACAAATCTGCCGCAGACAAATTTGAAAACATTGCGACAAAAACCTGAAAATGTCCATAAAAGATAGCTTAATTGTTAAATAAAGTTGAAAACATTGTGGCCAAAGGAGAAATTGCTCATCATGAGCAATTTCCCCTTTGGCCACAACATTTTCAAAAGTCGTCTGCTGCAGAAGCATCACCAAGTGTCTGCAGGTGGGAAAGGGTTAAATACTTATGAACACATGCTCAGTTTTTATGTCCAATGAAATCGCGCGTTACAACAAACGCCCAAGCTATACAATCCGAGAACTTGATGATCATTGCTTCTCTACATTGTTTATTTATACGGGTTATCTTTCCTGTTTTATACTTTGGTAAGCGAAAATTTGATTGGCTGGGCAGTCATCAGATCTATAATATGAGCCAGTGAAGATCAGGTCTGGTTTTTAATGAAATTGGGAGCTGGTAGACCTCTAAACAGTCCATGCCTTGAAATATTTCAGAAATTTTTTGAACCTGAACTGAATGCCTCAGATGTTCTGTAATATGGGAAGTAAATATAGACAGAGAGATTGAAGACACACCTGATGCTGTAATCTTTCTTTTAACATAAGGGACTGATTCCAGGGTATGATTAACCCTTTCCCACATAAGACAACTCTGCAGCAGATGAAATAAACACTGAATCAGGTTATGACCAAATATGAATTGCCTTAATTTTCTACATTTATGGTTTTATCCCTTTCCCACAAATATACCCTCTGCAACAGACGACTTTTGAAATCGTTTTTTCCAATAACGGTTTTAATCCTTCCAACATACGAGTATATACCCTTACTGTGCCTCTGCAACAGATGATTTTTGAAATCATTATGGCAAAAGGTGAAATTTCTCATAATAAGCCTAATTTTCTCCATTTATGGTTTTAACCCTTTCCCACATACGAGTATATACCCTTTCTGAGCCTCTGCAGCCGACGATTTTTGAAATCATTGTGGCAAAAGGTGAAATTGCTCATAATGAGCTTAATTTTCTCCATTTACGGTTTTAACCATTTTCCACATACAAGTATATACCATTTCTGAGCCTCTGCAGAAGGTGTTTTGTGAAATCATTGTGGCGAAAGGTGAAATTGCTCATAATGAGCAATTGCTCCATTTGCCACAAAAATGTCAACACTTTTTAATTATCTTACATTCATTTATAGAGATAATCTATATTTTGTACTTGATGAATTCAAAGTCTGTCAGGTTAAACATCATTAAAATTGTGGCAAAAGGAGAAATTCCTCATAATGAGCAATCATGATTTGCATTTACCACAATTGAATTGAACAGTTCTCAATTATCATAATATTATTTTATAGATTTTTTTTATATTTTGTACTTGATAATTTCAAATTTGTCTTCTGCAGATTTGTTTTATGTTGGAATTGGTTAAACCCTTAACCACTTCTCATGACTTACCGATACAAATAAGAAAACAGATCTTCTGTGTGTCTGCATTATTTGACAAAAAATCAATAATAACAGGGCTTGTGTTCAATACAAATAGTTGTGTAGAAAAATCTGAAATGCAGAACCGGCTCATCACGGGATTCGAACCCGGGGCCTTTGGTACAAGAGACCGATGCTCTATCTCTGTACCTGACTGTCTCCCATCTGCATTCATAACCATTCAGATTAAATTTGTCCAATGTTTGTGGATTTAAATTTTTCTTTTTTTTTTCTTTATGTGCAACGAAATATTAAGGCTTCTTTTTTATGCTTTGCGTCAACCGTTCGTCTTGTTATTATTACTTTTATAATAAAATCATTGTGGCAATAAAACAAATTGTATTTGCATGCGAGTATATCTGGTTAAAACTAGAAAGATAAGATAGTCTGTAACACATATGAGATATCCAATATTGTGTTTTAAATAATGTCTCAATTATTCTCCACCTCCCCCACATAAAACTGCAAATCTTTCTGTCCAAAGAAATGATTCCCTGGAGGTTTGTCAAACTTTCTTGTTGGTTTTTGTCTGTATCAATATAACCATTAGAATTGGGTTGTGTCTGTAAATTTTGTTCAATTTGTTGTCTGCTTTGTAGGGAGAAAAATGGAAAAAGAAAGTGGGATGTCATTTAACTCGTCTTAAGCGATGGCTCCTTTTCTGGATCATTGCCGAGTATTGTCACAATGAAACAATAATTCTAACCCTTTCCCCCATATAGACGATTTCTGACACATCTGCAGCAGGTGACGTTTCAAACACATGGCGACAAGAGAAGAAATTGCACAAAACAAGCAATTTTTCTTTTTGTCACCACTTCATTTATTGTAAATAAAGTTAATATTGTCTGTTTTCAAAGTCATCTGCTGCAGAGTTGTATGTGAGAAAGAGTTAAGTATCATCAACATGACAGACACAAAGATAATCTTTAGCAAAGACCTGTTTACTCCACATGACCTATCTTACTAGCTTCTTGCCTATTAACCCTTTCCCTCATACGACAATTCTATAGCAGATGACTTTGAACATATTTTGTCAAAAGATAGAAAATCTCTATAATTGAATGGATAACCTATGACTAAAAGTGGAAAGGTTTTGAGCAATTTCTCCTTTTCTCCCTATGTTTTCAAAAAGCTGTCTGCTGCAGAGGCGTCAGAAAGCGTCTTTATGAGGGAAAGGGTTAATTGTTTCCATTCCAAGACATACTAGTTAGTAATTAAATCAATTCAAATTCAGCTGAAATAAGAAAGCTGTCCCAAGCGTTGTTGTTTATCTTGTTTTGTTTTATCCTCTGTATGATAATAAATAATCATGACAAAATTACTATGCTAGAAAATAACAATGATTTACGAGAGCTTTTCCCTCAAATCCTTCCAGAGATTGAGTTCATTTAACTGTTTTCAAGGGGTAGCCATACTTAAATTTACTTTAACCCTTTCCCACATACAACTAATTTGCAGCAGACGACTTTGAACATATTTTGTCAAAAAATGTAAAATCTCTATAATTGAATGGATAACCAATGACTATAAGTGGAAAACATTGTGGCCAAAGGTGAAATTGCTCATCATTAGTAATTTCACCTTTGGCCACAATGTTTTCAAAAGTTGTCTGCTGCTATTGCGTTAAAATGCGTCTGCAGGTGGGAAAGGGATTCTCTCT
This sequence comes from Serripes groenlandicus, assembly GCA_031761405.1. Taxonomy (NCBI): domain Eukaryota; kingdom Metazoa; phylum Mollusca; class Bivalvia; order Cardiida; family Cardiidae; genus Serripes; species Serripes groenlandicus. Next base: position 49,116,221 of record JASEVX010000010.1, on the reverse strand, counting down.
CAGAATACCTTGGACCGCTTTCCCTCCTAAAGTATTCATACTGAGTGCTTTGAACTGCTTTCCAGATAATAATTTGCAAAACCCAGAACAAAGTGAAACAAATATAAGTAAAGGTAAAACACCTTCAGTGTATATGATTAAACTTGTTTAACTGGTTTAACAAAATTACAACCAATGCTATTATAAATCATAAATGACCTTTTCCAAAAAACATCTGATGAAAGGCTGGGTTTGCATTGTTTTGAAGTATGATGATGACATTCATATTGAAAATTGATCCCATTACAAAAGTAATTAGATGGTTAATTTTGAAACAAGAGGGCCATGATGGTCCTCAGGATCGCTCACCTGAGTTATGCAATGTCATTCAAGCAATAATAAAAAAAAAATAAAAAAAAATCACCAATCTCATTGAATGTCACCCAAGTAACATTTCTATAAAATTATTTGGAAATTGGCCACATACTTTCTGAGAAGAAGATTATTAGAGTACGTTTGGTACAAAAGATATCAAATAGATACGAAAGAGGCGTGACATTCAGAACTTCAACTGTACTGGCAGAATCATGCCTCCTGCACATTGCCTCCATATTGTGAACACTTGTGGCACCATGCATATTTCAAATTTGTGACAGACAATTCTATGTACAGACGGACATACAACCAAAGCAAAAACAGAGCATAATTCAAACCCTTTTCCTCATATAGATGCTTTTTGGCGCCTCTGCAGCAGACAGCTTTTTAAAAACATAGTGACAAAAGAAGAAATTGCTCAAAACGAGCAATTTCTCCTTTTGCCACAATGTTTTCCACTTTTAGTCATAGGTTATCCATTTAATTATAGAGATTTTCTATTTTTTGACAAAATATGTTCAAAGTCGTCTACTGCAGAATTGTCGTATAAGGGAAAGGGTTAATAACATTTAACACTGCACTATGATAACCAACTGGAAAGCAATTGTGTATGACCAGTTTCAATTCCAAATCAGCATGTGCATTCATAAGGTCTGATTAGAAACTGTACAGTTCTAACTAAACATCTTTACCTGAAGACCTTTTACCAACTTTGGCAAGGAACAGTAAGGAATTTCTCCTTTTCTTATAATGTCTTTTACTCTGTTTCTAAATTAGACTTTAACATTTTGAGTTGTTAAATTACCTTTTTAGTTATTTTCAATGCAGACGACCCTAAAAATATCATATCAGGACACACAATTAACCCTTTCCCACATGTAGCACTTTTTGACGCCTCAGCAGAAAACTTTTGAAAACTTTGTTAAAAGAAGAAATTTCTCATAATGGGCAATTTCTGCTTTTGCCACAGTATCTTCAACTCGTATTAGAAAATTTTCATTTTCAGAGATTTGTTTATAAGTAGAAAAGGGTTACAGCAAAAATGTACACGTCCAGTAACAACTTCAAAATAGCAGATGTATCTCTTTCAGTTTCTTGAAACTTCAATCAATCAATGTCATTCTAAATAAATCTAACAATGTAAAACCTGTACAATTACAAACACAGTGAATGTTGGAAAAAGTAATAATCCAACCTGACAAAGACTTTTAAATATTCATGACATAAAACCCTTTCCCTCATACGACAATTCTGCAGCAGACTTTGAACATATTTTGTCAAAGAATAGAAAATCTCTATAATTGAATGGATAATCTATGAATAAAAGTGGAAAACATTGTGGCAAACGGAGAAATTGCTTGTTTTGAGCAATTTCTTCTTTTGTCACTATGTTTTCAAAAAGCCGTCTGCTGCAGAGGCATCAGAAAGCATCTATATGAGGGAAAGGGTTAACATGCGAACTCTGTAAACTTTTAATTTCCACACAATGTAATTATGAACCCAGCTCTAGGGAAACCAAATAAATTAGACAGTTGCTACCAGTCTAGCCCAGAACAACTTAATTAAACTGCAAATCAATGCAATATTTGTTCACCAATATCAAAACGAGCAATTTCTCCATTTGCCACATTTTTTTTGCAGTAATTATACCTTCATTTATAGATATTTTCCGGGTGTTTGCCAGCATGCTTTCAAAGTCGTCTGCTGCAGATCTGTTGTATGTGGGAAAGGGTTAACTACATTTAACCCTCCTGCAGACACATCTTGATACATCTGCAGCAGATGACATTTGAAAATCGCTCATCATGAGCCATTCTCCTTTAGTTAACTGTTTTCAAAAGTTCTGATCACTGCAGATGTAACAAATTGAGTATGCATGTGTGAAACAGTAACTGGCAGTCAGTCATATGCCTCCTCTAACCTGCCAGCTTTTAACCCTTTAACTTCATTCAGGCGCTTTCTGACGCCTCTGCAGCAGACGAATTTTTGAAAACATCGTGACAAAATGAGATATTGCTCAAAATTAGCAATTTCTCCATTAGTCACAATTTTTTCAATTCTTTTCAACAATTTTACATCCAATTATTAAAAAGATTTTGCATATTTTTGCCTTCATGTTTACAAAGTCCTCTACTGCAGATTTGTTGTAATTTGGAAAGAGCGCGTTAATATATATTATTAGTGTGTTAATGTGACAAACAGCACACAGTAAGGTGATAATTATGAAAACCATTGCAGATATATCTGATATCCATCCATCAATAAACATGTAGCGTAAAAAAAAAGCAAACAATCTGAATATGGTTCAATTCAGGAGAGATCCATTGTCATTTGTCAGCAGATACCATGTAAAAGTGATTGACATGTTTAGCATCTTTGACCAAATTTAGTCTGCTTTCCACCTGCCTTCTCAACACATTATCACATTAACAGTTTTCCCTGGAGAAGTATCTGTTTGTTTTTCACAAAGCAGTGTAGCCGGCATATCGATGCAAATCATATGGATTAAAGAGTAGGTATTGCACATACCCAGCCAAAAAAAAGAAACAATTACTTAGTATAAGTCACATTTATGAAATGGAAATCACACGTATCTGTGAGATTTGCCTAATCAACAGAAACTGTAAATTTGACAAAATCAATCAATTTGAAATTTTGCGATCTCAGTAACAGTTGAAAGGGTGAAGTATTTGCATCCCATAGTATTGATTTTCAATAGCAACCTGCCTGAGGGATAGTTTTCTTCTTCCATTTTTAATCGAAGAAGGACAACCTTTTAATATATTGTAAAATGGACACAAGCCGGAGAGTCCTAATTTGATTTCCATACTGACACTCACTGTGTCCTAGATCTTTTTGGTGATTTTCAATGAGAGGATTCTTTCATGGTTCTCAGAGAGATGATTCTTTTGGTGATTTTCAATGAGAGGATTCTTTCATGGTTCTCAGAGAGATGATTCTTTTGGTGATTTTCAATGAGAGGATTCTTTCATGGTTCTCAGAGAGATGATTCTTTTGGTGATTTTCAATGAGAGGATTCTTTCATGGTTCTCAGAGAGATGATTCTTTTGGTGATTTTCAATGAGAGAATTCTTTCATGGTTCTCAGAGAGATGATTCTTTTGGTGATTTTCAATGAGAGAATTCTTGTATGGTTCTTAGAGAGATGATTCTTTTGGTGATTTTCAATGAGAGGATTCTTTTATGGTTCTCAGAGAGATGATTCTTTTGGTGATTTTCAATGAGAGGATTCTTTTATGGTTCTCAGAGAGATGATTTGTTTGATGATTCTCAGTGAGATGATTCATTTGATGATTTTCAGTGAGATTATTCTTTTTAGTACCCACAACAATGGTTTGAAGGATCCCATAAGGATATCAGATATAACACCTTATCTAAAACTCTGATAAACAGTTTTATAATTCACAATCAGCTTATTCACACGTAAACAGACCTTTGGAGATTTTGATTTTAATGGTCATTACAATAAAGCCGGTTCAATAAATGTTATCTCTGCAACAAGACAAAATTATTGTGGACCGAAGTAAAAGACATGAATATACCCCCCACCCCTTGAAAAAAATATTCATGAAGTTATTAAAGGCAACTTCCACTTGTAGGCTATGTATAGTAAGTGTAACCTTGTCCTTTGACCTTGGTGAGTGAAACATGACCTTTTTCCAAGGACCCATGATATCACGCCTCTGTAAAAAAAATCGAGAAATCCTCCATTAAACAAAAGTGCTTATGTGAAGTGGTTTTGTACACATGGCAGGCTATGACCTTGACCTTTTATGATTTTCTATAATGATTGTACCTTGGATTAGATAGAGAGATTCACCATCACATTTGCTGTAACAGTTCTGATTTCCATGAGATAATAAGTTTAACCTTTCAGTAATTCATAATAGTTATTTATCTGCTGTTTTAGATCAGAAACATAAGACCACAGTCCATGTTTTTGACATAATAAAGAGCAAGAATATAGAATGATGTAACAGTCCTTAACCCTTTTCCACATACAACAAATTAGCAGCAGACGATTTTGAACATATTTTGTCAACAAACAAAAAATCTCTATAACAAGGGCACCGCAAAGCGGATGCATCCCCTCGGTATTTAATCATCACATCGAGTTCTCTTGTGATCAAGATCAGGCTTCTAGACCTTGCCATATACTAACTGTATACCAAGTTTGGTTAAGATCAGTCAAAGGATGTTCAGTGTAGAGTGGTCACAAGGTTGTTACGGACAAATCCAATTTTGGCATTGACCTTGACCCTATGACCTTTAAAATAAATAGGCTTCTAGACCTTGCCATATACTAACTTTAAATCAAGTTTGGTTAAGATCGGTCAAAGGATGTTCAATGTAGAGTGGTCAAAAGGTTGTTGTATGGGAAAAAAGTGAAAGTCTAATTTTGACATTGACCTTGACCATATGACCTTGAAAATAAATAGGCTTCTAGACCATGCCATATACTAACTGTATATCAAGTTTGGTTAAGATCGGTCAAAGTGGTCAAAAGGTTGTTGTATGGAAAAAAAGTGAAAGTCTAATTTTGACATTGACCTTGACCCTATGACCTTGAAAATAAATAGGCTTCTAGACCTTGCAATATACTAACTGTATACAAAGTTTGGTTAAGATCATCAGATATTCAGTGTAGAGTGGTCACAAGGTAACGTTATATGGGGAAATAGTCAGTCTAATTTTGACCTTGACCTTGACCCTATGACCTTGAAAATAACTAGGCTTCTAGACCTTGCCATATACTAACTGTATACCAAGTTTGGTTAAGATCAGTCAAAGGATGTTCAGTGTAGAGTGGTCACAAGGTTGTTATATAGATGGGAAAATAGTCAAAGTCCAATAATGACCTTGACTGTATGACCTTGAAAATAACTAGGCTTCTAGACCTTTCCATATACTAACTGTATACCAAGTTTGGTTAAGATTGGTCAAAGGATGTTCAGTGTAGAGTGGTTACAAGGTTGTTACGGACGGACACACAGACGCACAAACGAACAGCCCCGTTACTATATCCCCTCTCAAACTCTGTTTGACGAGGGGATAATTAATTGCTGCAGAGGCGTCAGAAAGATGATCGAGGGAAAGGGTTAAATGTTTAACGGATATGAAATATGTAGAATTGTCTGCTTGTCTGCTTTGAAAATGTAGTTTTTATCCTCTCCCACATGTATACAGATGCTTTCTGCAGCAGATGACTTTTGAAAACATTGTGGCAAAAGGAGAAATTGCTGATCACAACCAATTTCTCCTTTTGCTAATCATGAGCAATTTCTCCTTTTGCTATTTATGAGCACTTTCTCCTTTTGCTAATCATGACCAATTTCCCCTCTTGCTAATCATGAGCAATTTCTCCTTTTGCTATTTATGAGCACTTTCTCCTTTTGCTAATCATGAACAATTTCTCCTTTTTCTAATCATGAGCAATTTCTCCTTTTGCTAATCATGAGCACTTTTTCCTTTTGCTAATCATGACCAATTTCTTATTTTGCTTATCATGACCAATTTCTCCTTTTGCTAGTCAGGACAATTTCTCATTTTACTAAAAATGAGCAATTTCCCCATTTGCTTAATCATGACCAATTCCATCTTTTGCCACAAGTCTTAACTCTATTCTCTAATTGATCTTTTAGTTTATAGAGTAGGTGTTTTCAAAGTCGTCTGCTGCATGATTTGTTGTATGTAACCTGACAATCAAGAATTCTGTCTGAGGGCTCACAGTGCTAGATCAAAACTCAAACATGGGCAACAGCTCTAGATAAGGGGTGTTTATCATGTTCTTAAATTCTTATTTGAGATTTAAACCCTCTATTTTGGGTACTCAAAATAATTATTTCAGTGAGACGATTCTTTTGAGTACCCACAACATAGTTGGGTTGGGCAATAAGAGAGAAACGTTGGGGAAAAAAACCAGTTTACTCCCCCTTTATCTAGTTCTCTGCAGGTCTACAGAAAATATCTACTGATGAACTCTAAATCAATAGTCTTACAACTGCCATCCTTTCCCAAATAGGCTACTTGACGGGTCTGAATATAACCCTTCAGCTTTTCCTTCCATAATAAGCTAGAAGATTTTTTGTTTGAAATCTCTGCAGCCAATCACAAGTGAAAACATTGTGGGAAAACTTTCAATTGTATTGTGGATACATTTTTTTCTTAACCTCTGAAGCAGACATGTCATGAAAACATTGTGAAAAGGTAGGTCAAAGGTCAATATTTTGTTCACTAGAAACTGGTCTCGTCTGGCCAGTATGAAAACCCCTACAGCTTATATAGACAGGGCAATTAACCCTTTCACACATGTAGACGTTTTATTACGCCTCTGCAGCAGACGTCTTTTGAAAACACTTTGGCTAAAGGAAAAATTGCTCATGATACTTTAACTTTCATTTATGGAGATTTTTCACGTTTTTGCAGGTATGTTTTCGTCGTCAGCTGCAGATTTGTTGTATGTGGAAAATGGTTAAATTTACGAAATTATGATACAGAATTCAAAAATTTGTGATAAGGAGAAATTAGTCTTCTGCTGTACCAATTTTTCCTTTTTTAACCACAATGTTATTAAGAGTTGTCTGCTGCAAAAGGACGTTCAATTGCGTCTGCCTAAGGTAAAGGGTTTACGGTGACACAAATACTCTGTAAATGACTGTTAACAAAATCTCTACTAATCCAAGGTATTTATTCCACTTCCTTGAAGCCAAACAGTACTAGAATGTAACAGAGACCTAATTTCAGAAAGATACTATCCACCATTGATTTTATTTTGATCCTTCATCCCCTTTATTCTGAAATGTTTTAATTCATTCGAGTTATTAGGGTTTTATGCCATTTTCAACTGCCTTCAGTTATATCACAGCAACTGTACACTTATTCATCATCCCTTACCAGTACAAGTACTACTAGGCTAGGAACTGTGCCTTCACAAAGGGATCTCTGAAATAAGCCAAGAAATATGAAAAACATGAGATCCAGTTCAGGCAGCAGGACAGGGGCAATCAAAGTCTTCACATTTCTAGAAAAGCATAATGTTTCATAGTCATCTGCCTCGGTGGTGTAGTGGTAGAGCGTCTGCCTCGGAAGCAGGAGGTCACAGGTTCAACACCTGGCTAGGTCATACCGAAGACTTAAAAATGGAAGTAATGGCTACCCTTCTAGACGTTCAGGGTTGCGGGGTTAGCCTTATGTCTGACTGGCTGATGTCAGGATAAATGGACGAGTAATACTGGTAACTTACCCAGGTAATACTGTGATATAACTGAAAAATTGTTGAAACAGCATAAAACATAAATCAATCAAGAACAGCCTAAAGAGGGTCAGTTTTGCTGAGTTGTGGATTATAATCAGTCACTAGGCTGCATGCAGTAACTCTTGTCACCAACCAATGAAGCCACTATTACCATTTTCATTGCGTTTCATAGGACGCCAGTCCCAGATCAAAACACCAACTCCCCACACTATATAGGCAGATGCCATTAGCAACAAAACCACCAAGGAATGATTGTCTATAAGTTTTGACATGTTTGTAATTTGCAAGGACGAAATAAAGAATAGACAATGTGTAATTACTACTCATTTTTTATAAGTAAACAAAGATTAGTTAAAGAATAGTAGTAGACTAGAGCACCCTTCAGGGAGAGGTATTTTAACCATTCCACACATACAGCAAATCTGCAGCAGACGCCTTTGAAACATCTAGACAAAAATACTGAAAATCTATAAGAAGGGAAGTCTAGTATTATCAATTAGAGTTGAAAACATTGTGGCAAATGTAGAAATTGCTCACGATTCGATGAGCAATTTCTTCATTTGCCATAATGATTTCAAAAATTGTCTGCTGCAGAGGCGTCAGATAGTGTCTATATATGTGGTAAAGTGTTAAATTTAAAATTATACATTTTATGCAAATATGTGAACCATTACAACGCAATATAATTAAGTGTGCCTTATTTGCATGTCTTTCATTCTTCAAATAAATTAATCCTTTTCTACATTCTACAAATCTTTTACAGACAACTTTGAAAATGCACCTGTATATGGGAAAGTATTAACCCTTTCCCTCATATAAACGCTTTCGGATGCCTATGCAGCAGACGGCTTTTTGAAAACATAGTGACAAAAGAAGAAATTGCACAAAACGTGCAATTTCTCCTTTTGCCACAATGTTTTCCACTTTTAGTCATAGGTTTATTATCCATTCAATTATGGAGATTTTCTATGTTTTGTCAAAATATGTTCGAAGTCGTCTGCTGCAGAATTGTCATATGAGGGAAAGGGTTAAAACAGGGAAGTGGAGGGCTAAAAAGTGCCCAGTGAGGCATAATTTACTATGACATCCAGTCAAAAACAATATATAGATCTAATCATCCACTGCTGCCAATCAAATATATGATGATTTAAGCTTAATTAATAGAACTATGCATGTTGACCCTTTCCCCCATTCAGAAACATTTTGATGCAGACGAATTTTGAAAATGCTGAGGCAAAATCAGAAATTGTTCTCAATGAGTAATTTCTCCTTTTACCACAATGATATCAACTATATAATCATATATTCAAAACAAGAAACCGCTGAAGACGGTAAGCCATGCTTTGAGACCGATCACAACTATCTAGAGGGTCACCCAAGAACAGATCTCTAAAATTACTTTGAAATGGGAGGAGCACTGTTTCGATAAGAATCTTATACAAATTTGACCAATCAAAATGTCTTGAATAAGTTTTATCAAGGGTAACTAAAACAAAAGCACCGCATGCCGGTGCCGGACGCTCATCTGCTTAGAATCAAAGTGAAAAATTAGTATTTGTAGTAACAGTGACCTTGTCCTTGACCCTTTGAACTCCAACACAATCCAATTGAAAATCTTCTTAAACAAAATTTACTTACATTATGTCTACTATAACTAAAGATATTGAATATATTACCATTTATCTATTTTCAGTAACAGTGACCATGACCTTCACCCAAGAGCCCCAACAACTTAATTGTATTAAAGATCTTATTCCTAATTACTTACTACAAACAAAATTTGGTTACATTATGTCAACTAATGCAACAAGAGTGCCAAGATGGTCCTAAATCAATCACCTGAGTGATAGTAAATTAGTAGAAAATATTTAACTGCAAATATCTTACACAAAGTTGAATATAGTGTAAGAGAACAATCAATTTCTTCTTTTTATCCCTTTCCCTCATATAGACGCTTTCTGACGCCTCTGCAGCAGAAGGCTTTTTGAAAACATAGTGGCAAAAGAAGAAATTGCACAAAACGTGCAATTTCTCCTTTTGCCACAATGTTTTCCACTTGTTGTCATAGGTTATCCATTCAATTATAGAGATTTTCTATGTTTTGACAAAATACGTTCAAAGTCGTCTGCTGAAGAATTGTCGTATGAGGGAAAGGGTTAAAGTCTTTTCACTGATGCAGAGGCTTTAACCTTTTACCACGCAGACACTTTCTGACGCCTCTGCAGAAGATGACTTTTGAAAACATGGCTACAAAATGAGTATAATTGCTCATCATGAGCAATTCTTCCTTTTGCCACAATGCTTTCAACTCTATTCAATAGTTATACATTCATTTATAATAGAGATGTTCCATGTTTTTTTAAAAGATATTTTCAAAGTTGTCTGCTGCAAAATTGATGTATGTGGGAAAGATTTTAAAACTGTCATGGGAATGTTTTCCACATACTACAGCAGAAAACTGTGAAAACGCCTAGGCTGAAATATGGAAAATCTTTGAAGATAAAGGTATAATTATTGCATGCAATATGAAATGAAATCATTGTGACAAACGGAAACAAGTTTACATTGTTCCTATTTTGTGTTGAGACTCGATCTAAATATGACATGCAAATGTATGCCGTGTTTCAAGTTGCGACACTACAGCAGGAAAGGTGTACTTTCTACTTTATTGATCTGTTTGTTTTACGTCTGATGTTTCTGCTGACCTCTGAAATTGACAGACCAGTTCAGTAAGAAATCTGATCTTGTAGTATGAAATATTTATCCATTAACCCTTTCCCACATACAGACTTCTTTTGGCATTTCTACAGCAGACAACTTTAGAAAACAATGGCATGAGGAGGAATTTCTCAAAATAAGCAATTTCTCCCTTTGCAAAAATATTTTCAACTCAATTCAATAGTATGTACACCTTCATCTACAGATATCTTCCATATGTTTGCCAACTAAGTCATCTGCTACATATTTCTTGTAAGTGGGAAATGTTATGATTGAATTTCCACATATGATTGAATTGTGACAGTCACATGCCGCTTAAAAGCCTTTGTTCACAAGTCATCAGGTCTACATGAGGAGGCATAACCCTTTACCCTCATACAGACGCAGTGTGATGCATCTTCTGCAGACGACTACAATGTATTGAAAACATTGTGACAAAATGGGAAATTGAACATGAGCATTTTCTCCTTTTTCTCATTGTTTTTAAACTCTTTTCAGTAACATAGACTCTCATTTGAACAACATTGAGAGAGGAATATCTAAGGACATTGCCGTAAAATAAATTTGAAATTGGTCCATAAATATACAACTTTTTTTACAAGAGAAGAAATGTTTGTAGGAAAATGTGAATAAACAGACAGACAGATCTGTAGACAGACGGTGACTCGTTGAGTGATCACAATAGTAGCTATATAAGCCCACACTTTGTGCTCAGGTGAGCTTAAAATATCAAAAAGCAAACAAATTATATAAAGATTAAACATCCATAAGTTCATAATAGGTGTTAAAAGGTTATAATATGATTCATGTCAACCTATGAATTAATTCAGGACACTGACTTTCATAACTATTATCCCTTCTCTTGAAACATACAACATTATCTGTGAAGCAGACGACGTTCTGAAAACATTGTAGGAATAAGAGATTGCTCATTTAGAGCAATAATCCTCTATTTCCTACAATGTTTTCATCTCAATGTCAAAATAAAACTTCCTATTTCCTTTCATTTGCAATTTTATCCTCAGACGTATTCAAAGACAACAACTTTAGAAATGTCTTCGTTACCAGGTAAACTATTTCTATAAAGGTGACCCCAAAAACATCATCTATTTACAATGATACATAATCATTTCTTTTCCTGGTCAAGCAAAAATGTCAGCTGTACCCTTATCAAGTATATAACCCTTTCCACCGCAAAAGTATTTGTAAATTTCAAAATTGCTTTGATCAGCAAACCTTTCTTTTCCTCTGTTGAATACAACATTAATGCACCAATTAGAGACTAGAGTTGTTGATAAATTAACTTGTTTAATCCTTAACTTGTGACCTTGAACTTGACCAAAAAAAATCCCAAAACAATCACAGGTTACCGAGGTTTCCATTAAATAATTTGTATAGTCATTGAGCGGAAAGAAAGTTTGATGCCTACCCATCAAACCGGTACCAAACTTGGAATCAATAAAGGGTCAGTGAATTCTAACCAGCTGATGCTGAGAAATAGCGCTTTCCCAAAGTCAAATGCATTTTGACACATCTGCGGCAGACAACTTTTTAAATCTTTGTGGCAGTAATCTCATGCGGATTTGTTATTGTATGTTTGAAAGGGACAAGACATGCAGTATTGATATTCAGCTACCATTTCAAGTCTGGGTCATTTCACACAGTTTTATCTCTGCAAAAAATATATATTGATTCTGAATATAAATGAAACATTGTAAATTCAATTTTTTTAGCCGTTAAAGAACTGTTTTTTTGAGGAATCTGTTCTTAACCAATAACTATATATTTTTTTTAGGCTTTGCCACATACAACAAATCCTATCTGGGCAAAAAAATATGGAAAACCTCTGTAAATGCAATTATCATAGTTGCATAATTTAAAACATTGTGGCAAAAGGAGAAAATGCTCATTATGAGCATTTTCTTCTTTTGCCAAAGTGTTTTCAAAAGTCATCTGTTGCAGATGCATCAAAAGTGGTCTACAAGAGGGAAAGTGGTTACCAGACATGAAAATCAATGAAAAATCACCACTTCTGCAAATTGTAGCACATTAATTAATTGCTGAATAATTCATGCAATCATAATTAATGATTATGCAAAGGACAAAACAGCCAATTAAGCCTTGATTAGCAGTTTTGAAAATCATCCATATCAAAACCTGTTCACCCTATTTTGATAATAATTTTAACCCTTTCCCTCTTGAAAGGCTCATACGACAATTCTGCAGCAGACGACTTTGAACATATTTTGTTAAAAAATAAAAAATCTCTACAATTTAATGGATAACCTATGACTAAAAGTGGAAAACATTGTGGCAAAAGGAGAAATTGCTCGTTTTGAGCAATTTCTTCTTTTGTCATTTTTTTTTTTTTAAAAAGCTGTCTGCTGCAGAGGCGTTAGAAAGCGTCTATATGGGAGAAAGGGTTAATATGAATCCACTTTGTATAAAGACTCATAATGTCAGAGCAGTTCTTCCTTTTCAGTATTTTCAAGTCTGCTGCAGATGTCATTGTGTCAAAATGTGTCTGCATCATACAGTGTCCAATCTAGGAGTGGACATTGTGCTAATTCTCACACTGTTTTTGATATTCCCCTAATAAAATTGCATAAGACATAGAAGGAAAATGCCTCAAATTGTTCATAAAAGCAATTTTCCAATAAAATTCCCCCCCTTGTTTTGGAATCCTACATTGGACACTGGGCTTATTTCAATTTCCACAATGTTTTCTTTTCTATCTCAAAATGGAAATTCCATTTTTCCCTACACATATGTTCCCTTGTTACAATAAACATGAAGTTTTTTAAAGTAAAACATATTTTTATTAGAAAATACTTACCAGTCATTTAATACCTGATATATCATCTCTATACACCTTAATTATCCAAAAAAAACGCCCACGTTAGCATATCCCTCACGTATCCGTGACATACACGGCCGCCCGGAAGTACAGGCGCGCACGTGAGCGGGTAGTCACTTTTCATTCACCGTTAAGTATTGGTGACGACGCGGGGCTGGGAGGTGGGACTCTATAAATGACTGGTAAGTATTTTCTAATAAAAATATGTTTTACTTTAAAAAACTTCATTTTTATATCAAAAATACATTACCAGTCATTTAATACCTGATGACTTCGTAGCATAGGACGGGAGGTTCGACCAATACTTACTGTCGTTCCAGGTACGTAGTAGTATATTATTCCATATTTTTCAGAACAAACATACTTGATTCCAACGGTAGTATAAAGTGATAGTGGAGATTGAATACAGTTTCAATCAGTATTCACTTTATTTATGTGTTGGATTATAATAATTAGCGAACAACTCGCTGAGAAGCCACAAGGGGACCCAGAGAGAACAAGTTATCTGACTGACTAGCCATAGAACGTAAGTAGAAAGACGAAAAGGTTGATTGCGACTTCCATACTGCCGCTTGAAGAATCTCTTCAAGAGGAACATTATTAGAGAATGCCCAACTTGTAGAGAGAGCTCTAACCTCGTGCGGACGAATCCGCAGAAACGAGAGATCTCGACTAGACAGGTCTTTATAAGCTAATTTTATAGTAATAGATATCCAGCGGGAAATAGATGCCGCCGAAATATCTTTACAACCTATAAGAGGAAGAAATAACCTCTTTCTCCGACCCCGAGTCCCTTCAACTCTCTTAAGATAATGCTTAAGAGACCTAACGGGACAAAGGGTTCTGTCGGAATCAGAAGGACCACAGGTCGCCGAAAGGCTGGGAACTGTGATCGGCGAAGGTGAAACCGAAGGTAACTGGTTTTTAGCCAGGAACCCTGGTTGACAGAGTAGAGTAAAAGAGCCATCAGACTCATTGAATCTGATGTGCCCTGTTTCTACTGAAAGAGCATGTAATTCGCTCCTTCGACGAGCTGTAGCGAAAGCTTAAAGAAAGACGGTTTTATAAGTTAGAAACTTTAAAGACGCCGATACTAGAGGCTCGTATGGAGCTCTAGTAAGCGACCAAAGGACGCAAGACAAATCCCATTTTGGAGTTAAACTCCTACAAACGGGTTTCTCTAATTCGAACGAGCGTATAAGTTCCGAGAGAAACGGATTTGAACCGATACTCTCTCCCCCAATGAACTTAAACGTGTTCGATAACATAGAACGGTAGCCTTTCACCGTACTAATTGCCAGTTGTTTTTCTTCGAAAAGAAAAAGAAGGAAATCGGCAATCCGAGTTACAGAGGGACACTCCGGATTGACCGACCTTGTACCACACCAATCTGAGTAAACTCTCCACTTGGAATCATAAACGATTCTAGTGGATCGTCTTCTTGATTGTGCGATACGAGAGGCAACTTTTTGAGAAAAGTTTCTCTCTCGGACCGAACGCTTGATAATGTCCAGGCGTGAAGATGTAGCATTGCCAGGTTGGGATGAAGACGCCGACCTGGTTGCTGAAACAGTACGTCTTCTCGAATAGGAAGTCGTATTGGATTTGCCGAGAGACAGGCCAGGAGGTCGCTGAACCACGACCTCTGGGGCCAACAGGGTGCTATCAACAGTATTTTGCACTGTTGCGAGCGAAGAACCTTTTGAAGTACGATCGGAACCAGTATGAACGGGGGAAACGCATACCCGAACAGGAGGTTCCAATCGAGGGTCAGTGCGTCCACTGCCCAAGCTGCAGGATCGTACATCGGGGATACATAAAGTGGCAGCCGATGATTGACTCTGGTGGCGAAAAGATCCACCAGGGGTGTCCCGATCCGCATGAACACTGAGTTCAACACACTCTGGTTCAATGTCCATTCCGCCGGAAGAATTTTGTTCTGGCGGGATAGACTGTCTGCTAAGACATTTAGACGACCTGGGACGTGTTTTACTAGAAGTACTAACGACGTCGCCTGACACCAAAGGAGTAACTTCCAAGTCTCTAAAAAGAGAAGATGGGAGTGCGTTCCTCCTTGCCTGCGAATGTACGACACAACAGTAGTATTGTCCGTCGACAACAAAACAGTTTTGTTCGCAACGGAGGCAGCGAACTGATTGAGGGCTAGCAGGACTGCCCTCAGTTCCAAGTTGTTTATGTGAAAACACTTCTCCTCCGCTGTCCACATGCCCTGGGCTGTTAGGCCCTGCGGCTCTAAATGAGCTCCCCAACCCGCAGCACTGGCATCTGTAAAAAGGTACAGATCCGGAGGTGGTGTGAGTAAGGGTACCCCTTGCTGATAGATTAACGGATCCAGCCACCACCGAAGGTGGGACTTGAAGAAATCCGTCAGAGCTATCTCCTGATCCAGTGAGTCCACAGACGGACGCCACCGGGACAGAAAAAGAAACTGAAGGGGTCGCATGTGGAGCCTTCCTAGAAAGACTAGGTCGGCTGCTTCACTCAGGGAACCCAGAAGTGACAGCATGGATCGGGCTGTTACCGCAGCCTGTTCCAGTGCGAGACCGATTTTCTGTAAAAGAGAATCGACTCTGTCCGAAGGTACTTGAATTACCGCTAAGTCGGTGAGAAACGTCATACCCACGAACGTGAACCTCTTTGACGGAATTAATTCCGACTTCTGCGTGTTGGGTATTAAACCCAATCGCAGAATGGTCCGCCAGGCTAGGGACAGATCGTGAAGTAAAAGTACACGATCAGTCCTGTGGAGAAGCCAATCGTCGAAGTATTGAAGAAGTTGGGGTCCTTTCCTGCGAAGGTAGGCTCCCACAACACTGATTATCTTCGTAAACACTCGAGGGGCGGACTTGAGGCCGAAGGGAAGAGCCCTGAATTGGAACACTTCTCCCTCTATCACAAACCGAAGGTATTTCCTCGAGGAGGAAGCTATCGGGATGTGATAATAGGCGTCTGTTAGATCTAGAGAGACCGCCCAGTCGCCTTTCCGAATTGCTACTCGGATGGAGCGGGTCGACTCCATTTTGAATTTCTCGACCGGAATCAATAGATTTAGCGCAGATAAATCTATAACCGGTCTCCACCTGCCGTCTTTCTTCGGAACAAGAAAAAGACGGCTGTAGAAACCCCGAGAATTGGGGTTGAGAACCCTCTCTATGGCATTCTTTTTCAGAAGTGATGAAATCACCTCCGACATGGCCGGATGACGTGATGACATGTCGATCGGCACGCTTGTCAGAGGAGGGGGGGAAATGAAGGGAATCAGATACCCTTCCTGTATCACAGATAAAATCCAACGATCCTCTGTGATACTTTCCCACTCCTCCGTGAAAAATGACAGGCGGCCCCCGACTGCAATCTCCGACCTTGGGATTGTCATAGAGAGGAGCGAATCCCTAGGGCTGCGGCTTCGGGTTCGTGTTAACTCTAGCGGGCTGCCGATGCTTAGTACCCTGATAAGGGCGCTTCGGTTTAGCCGCTTTTTGACCCGTGGAAGGGGTTTGTTTAGGCTGAAACGCCTTTACATCCCGTTTTGGCTTCTTTGCTGGGTTGGGTTTCTTAGAAGTACCCACATTCGCAGAATACGCTGAACGTTTCTGGCCCTGCGCAAAAGCCTTAGCTGCGTTCGCCGAAAGGCGTCGAGACTGTTCTGACGCATCAGCAACCGTCACTGCAGCAATCCTTCCATCAAAGAGTTGTTTCGACTCCAATGGTGCGGCCCTCAGGCTGTCCTTGCTAGCACTTAGCAATGAGTTAGGAGCAGCTAGCACTGCGTCCCTCCTCATGGACAGTATCTCTGTGGCGGTCTGAAGATTCAGTGCCATGAGATGCCTGTTGCCTGTGTCGAAAGCTTCGAGAATTCTGTTAGCCCCTAGGCTAGAGATATTCTCCTCTTTTAACAACAAAGACAGAGCGACTGCGAAATGGTTGTCATGAGATGACACCATTACACCCAGTCTTGCTCTGGCCTCCCACTTCTCTAGAGTCTTGGAAGAGACTTGAACAGAAGCGGGTGCAGTTAACCCCAGTTTAGTTGCATCTCCGTCTAAAGCTGGCACTTTGACAGGGAAGAACTCCTTAGACGTGGAATACGCTTTAGGATTGACCCATTCCTTAGAAATGGGTACTGGGACCGACCAGCCTGAAGGCAAAGCCTCTAGAGACCTGGTCGACTGCAATTGGTCTAACAACCTGCCCAAGTTGTTAGCTTGAGGAAGTAATTGCACTGGCGTAAAAGCCTGTACATTCAGTTCCTCTAGGCTCGAAAGGTTTTTCCGACGTGGGGGAGCGTCAACCTTAGGGCATAAAGCATTCGGCACCACCCGAAATACTTCGTCAATAGCCTGCTGAAAAGACCAACGCTCTACAGCTGGCTCCTCATCGGAAGGAGACCTATTTCCCTCATCATCGTTAGACGAAGATGTAGGGTTGCGTGTACTCCTCTGAGGTTGACCACTCGGTCTTCCAACCGGTAGATCAATGTCCGACTCAGACATGGATAATTCAGAATAATCCATGTTCTGCCGAAGATTTTGTGAAGCAGGCCCCCTCTCCGCAGCAGAGGGCGGCCGTACAAAATCTTCTGCCGGGGCCGAACTAACCGTATGGGACGGTTTCGACCTCTCGTTCACAGAATGACGCAATGTATTCTGATCCCGAGGTTGCCTATAATCGGACTGCCTATCAAGTAGGTGTCCCCCCGAGAGCAGTGAATTCCCATGAGATGGGTAATGCTGATCCCGGTAGGCCGTTGAACTCTGTCTAACACCGACCGGTTCCATATTATGGACCGGTGGCTGGTATTGAGGAGCAGCATATTGTCTTGCGACATACACTGTCCCTCCAGGGGAAGAAAAAGATTTTCCGTAACCCCCATACCCGATGGAAGACAGAGGAATAATCGAACCCGGTGCAACACCAGGCTTTAAATTATTCTGATTCTGTAGTGGAGCAGAGATCGATCGATAATTAGCATCAATTCGGTCTATCACCACAGAACCCGTGCCTAGACGCGCCATGTTTACACAGTCGTCTGGCAGTGTAGACGAGGCATTGAAAAATGCCCTACTACTCGGTTGGCCTGTGTTTACATAAGACACTGGTGTTTGTGTCGTATTCACAGGCGTGACCGATTGGCCCGTAGCACCATAACGAAATGGGCTACTGACCTGATGCGGCATGTCTCCATGCGCGCGATTTTGGCTAGTCGTCGAATCAATTAAGATAGTCTGACTGCCAGGATGAATCGGTGCTAAACGATCAACCTTTTGCCTGGCTGGGTCCTTGCAATCGGACCTTTGCCTTGTCGCATCACAGATACGTGAGCGACTACCTGGTCTAGTCATGGCAACGTGACTGACTGGCCCAGTCCAGTCCAACCCGGACTGACTGGTGAAAGGTCGCGTCATTAACGAATGACTCCTCTCCGGTTGCCCGGTGACCTGACGTGCCTCGGTATTTGGGTTTTGTTGCTCAGCCCAACAAAACCCAGGTTGACTATGCATAGGCAGGAGTGAAGCTGCACTATACAAAGTCTCCGGAACACTACGTCCCCCGACGTAGGTAACCGGTACTCTGCAGCTGTCCGAAGACAGCTGTAGCTCAGAGTATGGTGTCGGATTGGTACAACTCATGCGGTTATCCCGGAAAGCTACCAAAGGCACTCCTTCTTTCGAAGGCCCAGCCCTGACACCAGGCGACAGATGGTGAGGTTCAGCGGTTAAATGATCCAGCTGAGCATTTTCCCCGCTGTTTCCGTACGGTTTCTGAAGTTTCCCGACGGAGCAACTCTCACCCAAAGCTACCATCCGAATTTCCTCAGCGCGCGGAAAAACGGCTGTGTTGAGCGGAGAAGAAGGCTCAGCATTGCCCTTCGACTCGCTCAACACCGTTGCAGAGTCCGGTTGGGAGAACCCCTCGAACTCTGCCTCACTCGATGAAGATAAAGGCACCCTCTTAGGGGTCTTCTTTATCTTCCTGCTTTTACGAGTCTTACTCCGCACGACCTTTTTCCAAATGGAAATAGGCCATGTCGAGCAGTACTCGCAAGGTGAAGCCTGTGTGCATTTGGTGCACACAACGCAGGTCGGATGTGAATCCCATAGGTGCACAGCATGACCACATGGGCTCCGCATCCCTTCACCAGTAATTGACATTGACATAATTCAAAAATACTCACCAAACAGGAAATAATCCGTATATAATCCGTTTATAATCCGTTTTAATATATCCACACCACGGTGACACCGGTAGTTTGGACACGTAAATTGAAAATAAATTTGTTTCAAATTTTTTTTCACAAATATTGAATAGGACAGTCAATAATTCATACAGCAATAGTTAATGTACTATCGCTAACAGGGTAGGGAAAAAGTATTGAAAACAGCAAGACTTCCGCACCCGAAGACGGTAACTGAAATTAGCGGGTGGGGTAAACCACGTGCTTCTCAGCGTATCGTCTGCTACAAAACAATAAATACAGCAATAAAGTAAATAATTTACGGCTGTGACGTTAATGTAGAC
Source organism: Serripes groenlandicus (assembly GCA_031761405.1). Classification (NCBI taxonomy): domain Eukaryota; kingdom Metazoa; phylum Mollusca; class Bivalvia; order Cardiida; family Cardiidae; genus Serripes; species Serripes groenlandicus. The sequence continues at coordinate 49,096,477 of JASEVX010000010.1, read as the reverse complement.
AAAATATCTTTGGACAATTAAATAATTATAAGGCAGGGCCTTATAAAACAAAAGAGTTAATTGGAAGAAGAAATAATAATATAAATTTTTCTTATCGACTACTCCGGTGAATCCAAAAATGAAAAGTGACTACCCGCTCACGTGCGCGCCTGTACTTCCGGGCGGCCGTGTATGTCACGGATACGTGAGGGATATGCTAACGTGGGCGTTTTTTTTGGATAATTAAGGTGTATAGAGATGATATATCAGGTATTAAATGACTGGTAATGTATTTTTGATATAAAAATTAATTTTCTCAATTAGCCACAATATTTTTAGCTCATTTCAATAATTAAATTTTTCCCTTACAGGGATTTTACATATTTTCGCCTATATAGAGAACAATGTTTTCAAAGTTGTTTGCTGCTGATTTGTTGTATGTGGGAAAGGGTTAAACTGTATTTGGGAATAATGTAGAGTCTTGTAGACTATTATCAGCCTTCACAAGTTTGTATATATGCATAGTGTAATATTAGTCAATGTAGTTTTCTACTCATTAATCTTTTCCATTTTAAAGGCTCCCGCTAAATGAAATCAGGGATACATTGAACTTTGGTCCGAGTTTGCATTCTAAAATATTTTCCAGACTTCCAGTTGAATTTTCTTCGACTCCACTATTTAACATCATTAAACATGTGGAGACAAGACATGTTACATGCAGTGTGCTTATTTATCTATCAGTAGAGTACCAACTGGTGGCATCATGCCATTAAAATTCTTCAACATTATATCTTGATCAATATAAACTGAATTCAGACTGACTTACCTATGATTTTTCTTTCAAAGAACAGCTGCTTCATACTAAAAAAATGTTATTTAATTTGATACAAGATAGCAGCAAGTCTTTTTGCTCACTAATGAAACTTTTTTTTTTTTTTTAATTTAAATATGGTAGAAAAATCACCAAATTTTGTGTTGATCAACCTAACACTTCCCTCGACAACAAATCTGCACCTGATGACTTCTAGAGACACAAATTTATGGAAAGCCTGAGAATGAAGGTAAATTAAATCTAAACAAAGAGGCAGAGACCTCTACAAGGCAGAGACCTCTACATAGTTCTAAAACCATATTTGACCCTAAAGCCCCTATGTTGTGAGAACTCAAAGCTTGATTAATTGATTATTTGGTGTTTTACGCCGTTTTTCAACAACTTTTCAGTTTGATCGAGGCATTTCCTGGGTAATTTACCAGTAGTGTACTACTGGTCTGTTTATCCCGACACCAGCATTTCAGTCCTGATGGTAACCCAGCAACCCTGAGCGCCATTTTAAAAGTCTTTGGTATGAGAACTCAAAATGACTTCTTTGTTTTGATTGTATCAATGAAAAAAATCGGAAATCCCTTTAACCCTTTCCCTCATATAGACGCTTTCTGACGCCTCTGCAGCAGACATTTTTTTGAAAACATAGTGACAAAAGAAGAAATCGCACAAAACGTGCAATTTCTCCTTTTGCCACAATGTTTTCCGCTTTTAGTCATAGGTTATCCATTCAATTATAGAGATTTTCTATGTTTTGACAAAATATGTTCAAAGTCGTCTGCTGCAGAATTGTCGAATGAGGGAAAGGGTTAAGATAAAATTTGTAAACATTGTGGCAAAAGAAGAAATTTGCTTGTTATGAGGAATTTCTCTTCTTGTCATAATGTTTTCAAAGGTCTGGCCCTTCTGCAAATGTAAAAATGTGTCTGCAATGTTGGAAAGGGTTTAAGCTAGAAAGAAACCATTTTATTACTATAAACTTGTAACACAATGTACAATACAAAATTTAACCCTTTCCCACATACAACAAACCTGAAGCAAACAACTTTTACATCATCTTAGAAAAAAATATGGAAAATCTCTATAAATGAAAGAACAATTATTGAATAAAGTTGAAAACATGAAGGAGAATTTGTTCATTATGAGTGATTTCTCTTTTTGCCAAAATGTTTTCAAAAGTCGTCTGCTGTAGGGAGGCCAGAAAGTGTCTGTATGTTGGAAAGGGTTAAACTGATGTACATGTACTGTACATCATGTACTGTACATGTGTGGCAATGAACTGGAAATCTTCACTAGATAGCAAGATGCCCTTGTCTGCACTTGGCTCATATCAACACTTCTCCACGTACAGACACTTTCTGACGCCTCTGCAGCTGACGACTTGTAAAACCAACCATCGAGGCAATAGGATAAATTTATGATAATTATGTATGTCAGTAAAGTTGTTAACCCTTTGCCTCATATGACAATTCTGCAGCAGACGAATTTGAACATATTTTGTTGGAAAATCTCTATAATTGAATGGATAACCTATGACTAAAAGCTGAAAACATTGTGGCAAAAGGAGAAATTGCTCGTTTTGAGCAATTTCTTCTTTTGTCACTGTGTTTTTAAAAAGCAGTCTGCTGCAGAGGCGTCAGAAAGCGTCTATATGAGGGAAAGGGTTAATTGATCCTCAAACCCCAATATTGTGGTCACTCTATGAGATTACATGTAGTATTCTTTTGAGTTCCAACAACATTTATTATTATTTGTAAATGATAGTTTAGAGTAAGATTTGTGGAAATGAGATCACTTTACAGTCCTCTTTATCTATGCCTCATAAATAAATTCCCTAGACAAGAGGTAACATTTTTCCATGAAATAAAAGGTACAGATGCTGTAAAGTTAAAAACAGCCAAGAGCAAAATACCTATACCTAACAAATAACAATTGAGTTTGGTAGGTACACAAGTTTTATATCCCTTTTGATTGTTGCCTTTACCTGGAAAAGGGTTAAGACACATAGACAATATTATGTCCAAATTGTTTTTATTATCAATGATAAATGTAGGGCTTGAAAGTGATACAGACTATATTTCATTATGTTAGCCCAAGTCAATAGCTGCTAGAACTGACAACATTGTGGAAAAAGAAGAAATTGTTCTAGGACAAAACATTCCCCTTTTCCAACTGTTTTATTTTGAATTCTGAATCAAAATGATACTTCAGTATTTCAAGATGTAAATTGTTACACCTTTTTCAGCATCTGCTTTAAAATCAGACAACTCTTAACCCTTTCCCTCATATATAGTATACGCTTTCTGAAACCTCTGCAGCAGACAGCTTTTTTGAAAACATAGTGACAAAGTCACAAAAGAAGAAATTGCTCAAAATGCTCAATTTCTCCTTTTGTCACAATGTTTTCCACTTTAACCCTTTCCCTCATATAGACGCTTTCTGATGCCTCTGCAGCAGATGGCTTTTTGAAAACATAGTGACAAAAGAAGAAATTGCACAAAACGTGCAATTTCTCCTTTTGACACAATGTTTTCCACGTTGTGTCATAGGTTATCCATTCAGTTATAGAGATTATCTATTTTTTGACAAAATATGTTTAAAGTCGTCTGCTGCAGAAATGTTGTGTGGGGGAAAGGGTTAAGTCATAGGTTATCCATTCAATTATAGAGATTTTCTATTTTTTGACAAAATATGTTCAAAGTCGTCTGCTGCAGAATTGTCGTATGAGGGAAGGGTTAAATTAACATAGCAGGTAAACTGTTAAAAACAAATACTGCATCAAGGTTAAACCCCTTCCCTCAGATGAATCATGATTGCAGCAGGTGATGCTAATAACATTTAAGCTTAAGTTATTATGAAGTTCAGTTTCTCTATATAAATGAAAGTATATTGTATCTTGTTGAAGGATTGCATGGCAAAAGGAGAAATTGCTAACAATCAGCCCTGCAATATTTTTAAAAAAATCTGCTGCAACAGTGTCAAATCCAGCATTATCAGTCATATTGTTATCGCTCAGTCTGTTACCCTGATCGCCAAGAAGGGAAGCATTTACTACCATTTCTTAACCCTTTCCCTCATACGACAATTCTGCAGCAGACGACTTTAAACATATTTCGTCAAAATATAGAAAATCTCTATAATTGAATGGATAACCTACGACTAAAAGTGGAAAACATTGTGGCAAAAGGAGAAATTGCTCGTTTTGAGCAATTTCTTCTTTTGTCACTATGTTTTCAAAAAGCTGTCTGCTGCAGAGGTGTCAGAAAGCGTCTATATGAGGGAAAGGGTTAACCCGTTCTAATATGAGATTAAACAAGCTATGAGAAATAATTTAAACTTTAAACAGGTTTCTAAGTTTGAAACTGACAACCTTCTAAAGTTCTATTCACAAGTCAACAACTTTATACAATTTATTTACAAAAACATAATTTCAATGTCTTATGCTGGCCTTTTAAAAGCTGAAACAGTTCAATTTAACAAAAACTCAAAACCACAAGCCTATATCCTTCTGCGTCATAATATTTGCACTTAGTCACACAACATTTAACACTGTCAGAGTAACAAAATACAGGTTTAAATAATAACATAGATCTACATGTATAGTGGCACTGATATCAAATTTATTGCCAATTGACTTAGCAAATGGTATTAATTTGAGATCATTCAACTGCAAGAATTTCTAGCTACGGACAATACAATGAGTCATGACAGAAAGGCTGTACTGACTTCTCATTGTCACAGGTGTATGGAGGCAAAAAAACTTGTCTTTCACCAACATCACCTCTTTTTATCCGTTCAAACACTATCATGTAGGTACTCAAATGTATCCTAACAGTGAGACAATTCTTGGGAAAACAAACCACAACGGGTTTGATAGGTCAATATGGAAAGAACACTTGTCTTATAATCTTGCTCCGACAGTCAATGTTGAATCAAAAAAGTAAACATGTGAAAAAACACAACAACAGCAAAATATATTTAAAAATTAACTGTCTGCTACTTACCAGGAAGTGCAAATAAATGAACTGGGAGTGAGTGTGTAATAGATCTTAGTCCATGGGGTATAATATGTGAGGGTATAAGTTCCTCAGGACTACTTGAGTCCGAATCCGGGGTCCCTCCGACCGCCCCGGATCCATTACTCACAGGGATATGAAGTCCAGCCGATGGGTTAGCTGTAAAGCTGCCCAGGCTCCGCGCTCGTGCACGACTCCCTGCACTGTGAGATCCTCCTATTGCCACGTGAGGACCAGCCCCATTGTGACTCCCTGATCCACTGCTCGAGTACGTTCGTACCCGAGGCGAATTCGCTCCCGTGCTCTGTTTGGCACCCATTGTCAAATAAATATACCACTGACAACTATTTGGCTACTGTCTAACTATAACACTACACGTAATCCTCACTAAATCAACCGAATTTCTTAACAAAACGGTTAGAACAAAGGTTCACAAGGAAAACATTTAGATCCGCCATGTTTTGTCTTCCTTGTTAGCAAAAGGAACCAAACACAAATGTGACGTAATTGCCATGTGATATACAAACAGGCAAGTCTAATGAATAAGTAAACACGGTAAACTGTGTGGTTTTCTGGTTGAGTTTAAATATGATTTTTGTTTAATTAAGAATTGAAAATGAAACAAAAAAGAATCACAAATAAAATTTATCAAAAATGCTTCAGCATGTTAGAAATTGTAACTGAAATGATTATTCAGTAACTTAGGCCTCCGGCTCAATACAAACAAATCGACATACATAATAAGTTCATACGAGCAGGGTCGCAGTCTTATTTACGTTTCTGATATGAGTGCCATCCGTGACAATGAAAATATTCAAATATAGAAATAACTATGACGTGAAAACTATTCATTATTCAGTTAGATGTTCAATGTAAAATTAATAAAAAAAAATAAGTAATTGTATGTGTGGAGGTTTATATTCGCTCATTAATTGATTAAACAAAATCGTAAAAACATCTGTATTTTCTTTTGATATTTACTTAAAAAATATTAAATCTGAGGTTTAACTTAAACTGAACAATTTAACAAAAAAAAGAAAAGCAAACTCAATAACATAATAGTTATTTTGAAGATATATTTTTACAAAATCGGAAATTAAAATCAATATTTGTGCGTCTGCCATTTTCTACGTTTTGAAACAATGACCTCTAAAGAAGTTTATTGATACCTTCTATGACTAATTTGCCAAAGTTCAGAGCCAGATCAGTATACGTACGTTGATGCCTTTAAACGTTTAATCTTATATTACAATAATTCTAAACATATAAATGACTTAGCTTATACTATTTTCTGTATTTTAAATGACTCTACCAACATTTTCGCAATAGATTGTAGCCTGGTTTCACCCATCATTTTATGAGAAGTTTTATTGTTGAATATGATGATTTCCATTTCTCGTGGAAGTATAACATCCTGAGCCCAGCATAAACAGGACATACCATCAATACATGGAACTCATGCTCCACCTATCAGGGGCATAGCTTCCTTTAGGCACTGGAGGCACGTGCCTACACATTTTTTCTAAAAATGACCCAAAATGCACCTGCGACGATACATATCTGCGTAATGTATTGACGAGATCAGCCTGCGCTGTCCGCGCAGACTGATCCGGCCGACACATTCCGTCTGAGGGGGGTGGATAGAGTAGTGATTCCTGAAACAGAAAATCCACAGGAGGCGAAAAGTGTATATCCGGGTACGCCTGTGTGGCATGCTTAGGCTGATCCGGGTCGATACTTTACGCAGTCCACAATGTTGATTTTCTCACGAGACGGCCTACACAATGAGTATTGCCAAGCTACGCCCCTGCCTATATTGCGATGAAGGCACGAACTGCACAAAACGGATTTACACGAGGAAGAAGATAAGGATGTTGTAGGACATGATAACAATATAGACCAATTCATTAAAGTGGCTATTTCCCTGTATCGAACTCAAATTCTCTGTCGAGTGCTCCGATTGTATAGCATGGGCAATTGTTGTTCTGCGCGATTTCATTGGACATAAAAATCCGAGCACGTGCTCACGAGTGTTTAATGTATAAATTCAATTCGAAACGACGCTAAATACGCGGGCTAGTCAGGTCCAATAGGGATATATACGTATAGTGAAGTCGTTTGGTGATTTCAATGAAACTTATTGGGCATTCATTGTACGTTGTAAAGATTGTATGCGATACTTGAATAACCGAATTTGGGTTAGTGACAGGGTGAGACAGGAAACCAGTGACCAACTTTGCACTGCAGTGTAGGCCGAAACAAATTGAATTTTGGAAAAAAGAATTAAAAAATCTTGGCTTCTAAGAAGATTTTGATGATAATTTTGAATAGTACATCTCCATATTAAAACATAAAAGATTCCCCCTGGATTCAGCTAATGTAAATATGAAAGATAAACGAGATAAAACTAAGCTATCATACGTCTTCTTCTTCCAATTTTTGTAAATGACGCACTCTGTGGCATTTTCTTGGGTATCATCATACACTTTGTTTTATATGAACAAGGTGATCGTGAGGCGTTGTGCAGGTTTAAAGATAATTAAAATAAATTGCAAGTTCTGCGCATATTCAGCAAATCCAGCCCGCAAGTCCCCTTTTGAAAATCTCGATGGTCTCGTCGTTGCTAGCTGCTTCGGTAACTGGTTTCATAGCCTCGTTCCCGAGGGGAAAACATGTTGATGGTATGAACATGTCGGTCCGGCAGTTTGGAACCAAGTACCTGCTTATGACACCTATCTGGTCCCCTATGCCATGGCATCTGGTTCCGGTTGGTGATATTATGCGCAGGTACTGTTCAGTCGGGATGTCCACTAGCTTCATTGTGACGCGAAACATCATGGTCAGTGCTGTGTGCTGGCGACGAAGATCTCGCTTCAGCAGTCAGATATCGTTTATCGTTTGTAGTCCTGCAATCGCCAGTGTTGAACCGTGCTACGTAGCGTTGTAATGTCTCTAATTGCTGTGTAATCAATGGTTGACCTGACCAGTGACTTGTAGCACTGTGTCTTCATGTGTTGTGGGCATCTGGCCAGGCTTCATTACAGGAACACCAGTGAGTTGTTGGCAGTTTTTGTCCTTGATTCGACATGGGCTTCCGTGGTAAGTCGTGCGCTATGGCGACGTTCTGGTATTTCCACGTCGTTGCCAACGCCAGGACACGACCATTGATTTGGTAAGAAGTCTGGATTTGGTTCTCCTTTCTTGTAAGGGTAAAGATCCGCACATTGACTTGGATTGAAAGTCATCTGCTAAGTCTCCTCACAATTCTGCTGTGAATATATGTCTTCTTGTAGGATTAGTACATCTGCTGTTGTTTTTATTTTCCTGTAAGCTGTCATCGGTAAACCGTCTTGTGGACTTAAATAGGGCTGGCACGTCGTTTATGTAGACTAGAAAGAAGAGAGGACCAAATACCTAGCCACGGGGAACATATGTCACTGGTGTTGAGCTTGAGTGGCGCCCCTCCACTATAATCTGCTGGATTATGTTGGACAGGAAGCTCTTGACCCGGTCTGGGATGCCGTAGCGATCCAGCTTCACAGCCAGACCTTGAAAAGCGCTGTACCGAAATCCAACAGCATTGCGTAAATTTGCTCGCTGTCGTATAGTGCTTTGGCAACGATCTTGAAGAGTCGCCAGGGGCTGGGTGTCACATAGGCGTCTCTTACGGAATCCTTGTTGCACATCTGACAGGATGTTGTGTTGTTCCAGGTGTTACATGAGCCGGATCTACTACATGATCTTGTAGCACACTGAAGTGAGTGAAATTGGTCTGTAGTCTGTGGGCATGCTTATTTCACCTTTCTTGAAGATAGGTGTCACATGTGCTTTATTCCAGCCACGTGGAACCATTGCTTGCTTCGGGGATGCATGGAAGTTTGATGTTAGCGCGAGCGATCTAGTTCGCTGGCGGATTCCTTCAGGAACCTATCAGCCATACATGTAGTCTGGACATATCTGGTATCTTTATTTGTTAAGTATTTTCATACGGGTAAACAAATCGACGGCGAAGCCGGTGATGTTTCCCGTCAATAGGTAATGTGTATGAACTTTGCAAAACTTTGCTATACCGTCTTTCCAAAAATTGTGTCCAGAGTGGATTTTTCGATGCAGTCACAATTCTGCTACGTTTTGATTGGATGCAAAGTAAATATCGACAAAAAAAAACTTCTAGAGGAAATATTTAAATATGATAATACGTACTCGAAAAGGGAACGAGCACAAGTAATTGTGTGATCGTTTTTGTTTAATAGCACTCGTCGTCTATTTCTAAAACGAGTTCAAATAAAAACTGATAAGGTTTATTTGACTTTCCGGAAGTTACAAATAAGAATTCCTGTAATATGACGTCATAGTATGACGTCATTCTATTAGCGTAACGCAAATGATGAATAAATAACCAAAATGAAAACGACAGAAATGATAGGAAGGGTTAGTTTGACTTGTCACAAATGTAGTTCCGTAAATTATGGAATCGTTACATTTGAAGAACTTTATGAAGGGCAAGTTGATTATTTGTTGTACCTGTCATCATAATTTCATGGATTTAAAATCTTGGCCATATTTTAAAGTTAAATATAAGCTTAACCTGATGATGATTTTTATGTTCGTTGCTTATGTCGGTAGGACTCGTAAATAACTGATCGTGCTGCAAGCAAGGTGCTAACTGCAGTTAACGGGGAATTATTTACAGATCACAAAAGTTAATAAATGTTTACCCGAAATAGGTAGCACCTATTGGCATATTACGAAAAAACAAACATAAATGTGTATTTTCGCTCATAGGTAACAGGTGTGATAATTTTTTTGCCCACAATAAACCATGAACCTTTCTGAAATGAAACTGGCAAAATACAAGGCCCCGCCATTTTGTTATTAAGTGAGCCAAAAAACACGGATTGAAAATTATTGTCGTCTTTTTAATCGATATTTAAGATCATTAAAGTGCTGTGTTATTTTCGTGTTAATTAACATTTTTAGGAATAAGTTAAAAATAAATGGAACTCGTCAAAAAAACACGACGGCAAACGACAGCATTAGCGACGGAGCGACGTCGTCTCCTGCCAAAAAAAAGTGGTATCAACATGAAAGACCCCAAATTCCTATACATGAGCTATAGACTCACTCATACAAAGTATAATTATTTATCAAACATTGTGGCAAAAGGATAACTTTCTCATAATGAGCAATTGTTCTTTTGGTGACAATCATTTCCTAAGTCGTCTGCTGAAAAGGGTTAAGCAGAAATGTGACCCCTTACATAATTGGTTCCTGTCATATTAACTGGCGCCAGAAAATGGCTGATATAATTGCTTCTTTACCATAGGGCAGGTGATCGATAAAGGATCATCTTGGCCCTCATGTTTTAACCTCGTTCATCATAAATGTATTCCTTGATTTTCTGAAAGTTTACTTTATTACTTTCTGTTCGTAATGATAGTCGACAGAATACGAATTCCGAACATGTTTTGATCATGCAAAAACATGACATTAACATTTTTATCGTCTAGTCAATTACTTTTAACTCCTTTTTTATGGCCAAAGTATTTTTGTTTATAATTATCTTACGTTTTTTCGTAAATAGGTAGCACCTATAGATATATTAAGAAAGTCAACAGGTCGAAGCGGCCACCAAACAGTCAAATTTAAATTGGTCCAATTTCTATTTTATTGCCAATATAATCGGCCAAAAATTCGGTTTATATGTAATATATTTATATAGTTATTTTTATGGAATATAAAAAGAAAATCATAATCAATATATAATTGAACTTTAAATATATATACAAATGAAAATAGGCGAACGATCGGAAACACAGCGGGAAAAAATATGTAAATTTAGATATATAATTTTGCTTATGGATTGTATTTGCCATGAAAGTCACATGATCTAAAAATGTCTGCCCCCTTGTAAATCCAAACAATGAAACATAATTTGACATCTTCTATTGAATAATGAAGGATTATACCTAGAATAAGGCGGAAAAGTGATTTTTAGAAAGATGTCGTTTTCAAGCAGTGAAATAGATGCTAGAGCTGATGAAAGATCCCCACTGTTATCGGTACAGGCCAAGGAAGACGGATCGGAACCTCAAGTGACAATTGAAGCCCCTAGGAGAAGCGGTATAGTCTTTGTTGTTTGCATAATTAAACGTTAATTTCTGTTTATTAGACAGATTGTTGGGTTTATTTACTTAATCGTTTGATACACAACAATTTCGTTGAATAACAATACATTATTAAATTATTAATATCAATCTAGCCCCCCCCCCCCCCCCCCCCCCGAAAGACTTGTAAAAACTTGTTTAAAAAAAGGATAAATTCCTCATTTTAAACAATTTATCCTTTTTATCACAATCTTTTCAATAGTAAATTGTTGAAATCAGTACTGCCAACATTTGTAAGTATCACACAAAGTGTTAACTCAACTATAATATGAATATGTTCTTTTTTACAGGATCGTCATGGTTTGCCTCAGTATTTCTGGTTGTAAATGCAGCCCTTGGTGCTGGTCTTTTAAACTTCCCACAGGCCTATCATGAGGCAGGAGGTGTCCTCGTTGCTATCATCATCCAGGCTGTAAGTATTGTATTAATTATTTTTCCCACCGAATTTTGACACAATAACAGCAGATGACTTTTGAAAACATTGTGGCCAAAGGTGTTCAACTCAATTTAACAATTTAAGTCCCATTTATGGAGATTTTTTCAAAATCGTCTGCTGTAGATTTGTTGTATGTGGGAAAGGGTTTAGTCACATGCCATTGCAGGGAGACATTATCACACATAGGGATCACTTCTGTCCGCAGAGGACTAGATAAGGAAGGATAAGGAAGGATAAACTGGATTTTTTTCCAACAATTTCTCTGTTATCAGAGCTCTAGATAAGGGGAGTTTTGCATGTTCTAAAATCCTTATAAGACCATTTAACCCTATGGTGTGGGTACTCAAAAGAATCATCTCAATTAGACGATTCTTTTGAGTACCCACATCATAGGGTTTGGTTGGATAATAAATGAGATATTGTGGGGAAAAGAGATTTATACCCTCCTTATCAGGACCTCTGGTTATGACTCAACTAAACCGTCACTGAGACGATTCTTTTGAGTACAGACAACATTGGCTTTTACTGTCATATGAGGATTTTGGGATTATGTGGACTATGCTTCTTATCTAGAGCTCATATGGAACACACCTTCCATCATGCTTTCACTTATGACATATTGACCTTTGAACAATCATGTTTTAGTTCAGTGACCTCAAAGGGGGTAATGTTCATGACTGGGGAATATATTACTATGTTTGCCTTGTTTAACCCTTTGTCAAAACATAGAAAATCTCCATAATTAAAAGAATAACCTAAGACAAAAAGTGGAAAACATTGTGGCAAAAGGAGAAATTGCACGTTTTGTGCAATTTCTTCTTTTGTCACTATGTTTTCAAAAAGCTGTCTGCTGCAGAGGCGTCAGAAAGCATCTATATGAGGTAAAGGGTTAAATAGACCTTAGAGGGTTTTGTCCTTAAATCCCCTCCTACACTGTCTCATTTTGCCGCAATGTTTTCAACAGTCATCTCTATTCAATAAATAATTAATTCATAGAGATTTTTGCTTTGATGTTTTCCAAGTCTTAAGTTGTCTGCTGCAGATCTGTTATGAATGGGAAAGGGTTTGATAAGAGATTATTGTTATTACTATGAAATACATGTACTGGTTAAAAAAATTACTTTCCCACATAGAACAGATCTGTTGCAGAAGATTTTGAAAATATCTTGGCAAAAATAAGGAAAAACTTAAAAACTTAAGCTAAAGTATATTATTTGACCGAGTAATATTGAAAACATTATGAACATTTTCTTCTTTTTACCGCATTGCTTTCAAGAGTCGTGTCCTGCAGATGATTCATAATGCAGCTGCAAGTATAGACGCTTTCTGACGCCTCTGCAGCAGACGGATTTTTGAAAACATAGTGACAAAAGAAGAAATTGCTCAAAACAAGCAATTTCTCCCTTTGACACAATGTTTTCCACTTTTAGTCATAGGTTATCCATTCATTTATAGAGATTTTCTATTTTTTGACAAAAATATGTTCAAAGTCGTCTACTGCAGATTTGTTGTATTTGGGAAAGTTATGTTGTCCTATAATTGAAAAAAGTCAATGCATTTTATTCTATACAGAGCAAACTATTTTGAACTTTAACCCTTTCCCTCATATAGACGCTTTCTGGCGCCTCTGCAGCAGACAGCTTTTTGAAAACATAGTGACAAAAGAAGAAATTGCTCAAAACAAGCAATTTCTCCTTTTGCCACAATGTTTTCCACTTTTAGTCATGGATTATACATTCAATTATAGAGATTTTCTATATTTTGAGAAAATTTGTTTAAAGTCGTCTGCTGCAGAATTATCGTATGAGGGAAAGGGTTAAAGATATCTTTTCATTTCAAATCTATTTCTTACAATATTTTAAAGGTATCCACTGTGGCTGAGTGGTTAGCATCAGGGATTTGAAACCGGTCGTCCCGTGTTTGATCCCAAGTTGCTGTAGTCATGGTCGAGTGAACTTGGGCAAGGCACACTTTCTAACCTAGTATTGGTTTGTGTACCCAAGATTCTTGAACTGTCACTGTGATATAACTGAAATAATGTTGAAAACGGTGTAAAAAACCCACCAATAGAACAAACAAATGAAACATGAAATTTTCAAATAAGTCACACACACTCAATTAAGAATTTCTGTCATTTCAGGTATTTCTCATATTTATTGTAGCAGCCATTATGATACTTGCATACTGTTCGGATATGAAACAAGCCTGTACTTATCAAGATGTGGTATTCACTGTCTGCGGTAAAAATGTACAGAGAATCAGCTCCATTTTCCTCACTGTATACTGTTTTGGTACATGCATCACATTTCTGATTATAATAGGGGACCAATGGGAAGAATGTAAGTCAAGTTTTTTTCGTGCATCCAACTGAAATAATATATTTTGACGACATTTGACGCCTGCTGTTGCAGACAACTTTTGAAAACATTGCAATAAAAGGTGAACTTGCTCAAAACAAGCAATTTCACCTTTAATTGCAATATTTTCAACTCTTTTTCAAAAAAGTTACTTCCAGTTTTCAAGATTTTCAAACTTGTTTATCTTTTTAATTGTAAAGTAGAAAAACATTTGAAATATGAAATGAAGCAATGGTTTAAGTCCTTATTTTACCCTCAAACCGTATGTTGTCCTTCTCGTAAAAAAATCATCTCAGGTTCTTCCGACCATTAGCAAAACAGATGCCTTCAGAAGCCTTTACAGCAGACAAACTTTGTAAACATTGTGGAAAGTTGAAAAATTACTCTAAATGAGCATTTTCTCATTTAGCCACAATGTTTTCAACTGTTTTCAATGATTATTCTTTCATTTTGAGTGATTTTACATATTTTTCTTGCTCAATGTTTTAAAACTCATATGCTACATATTTGTTGTATGTGGCAAATGTTTAACCCTTTCCCTCATTCAACAATTCTGCAGCAGACGACTTCAAACATATTTTGTCAAAAAATAGAAAATCTCTATAGTTGAATGGATAACCTATGACTAAAAGTGGAAAACATTGTGTCAAAAGGAGAAATTGCTCGTTCTGAGCAATTTCTTCTTTTGTCACTATGTTTTAAAAAAGCCGCCTGCTGCAGAGGCATCAGAAAGCGCCTATATGAGGGAAAGGGTTAAGAGAGGTATTGAGGAAAAGAAAAAAAAATCTGCTGCGGATTTATTATATTTATTATATCTGTGAAAGAGTAAGACATAGATAGATGAACTTGTTTAAACTTTTTTTTTAAACCCAAATAAATTAATCAACTTCACATTTGTCAGTTGAACATGTGCAAAGGTAATTCAGAAATAAAGCAATTAACCCTTTCCATCATGTGACAATTCTGCAGCAGACGACTTTGAACATATTTTGTCAATAAATAGAAAATCTCTAAAAATTAATGGATAACCTTTGTGGCAAAAGGAGAAATTGCTCGTTTTGAGCAATTTCTTCTTTTGTCACTATGTTTTCAAAAAGCCGTCTTTTAAAGCCGTTAATTTAATGCATGTTCTATTCTTCCCCTTTTCTTTCAGTTTTCCTGTTTGTGGCTAAGGATTACTATTGTGAACATCATCCCTGGTTTTTAACTCGGACATCAACAATAATCTTTACATCTCTGTTATTTATACTGCCACTCTGTTTTCCCAAGCGTATAGATTTTTTAAAGTATGCAAGGTAAGACCTTTCTTGAATAACCATTTCCAACATGTATGCAGAAGCTTTTGAAGCAGATGACATTGATAACATCATATAGAAAATCTTTTTAAATCTTTTTAAATTGAAAGTATAACTTTTTAAACAGCGTTGAAATAATTGTGGTGCAAAAACAGAAAATGCTCTGTGGAAGCAATTTCTGTTCTTGCCACAGTTGTTTCAAATGTTGTCTGTTGCAGATGTATCAAAAGGTATCTGCAAGTTGAAAAAGAATTTTTCAAATCATAGAACTAGATTTTATACTTTTCTATGCCAGTTTCTATTCATCTAACTGATCTATCATACTGACAGGATAGGAAAATTTGCCCGTACAGATTAAATTATTAATTAATTTTCTTCTCCAACATGATTAACCCTTTCCCTCATACGGCAATTCTGCAGCAGACGACTTTGAATATATTTTGTCAAAAAGTAGAAAATCTCCATAATTGAATGGATAACCTATGACAAAAAGTGGAAAACATTGTGGCAAAAGGAGAAATTGCAGGTTTTGTGCAATTTCTTCTTTTGTCACTTTGTTTTCAAAAAGCCGTCTGCTGCAGAGGCGTCAGAAAGCGTCTATATGAGGGAAAGGGTTAAGGCATTTAAAGTCTGATTAACCTGAACTGCATGTCAGAGGTCCAGATAAAGAGGGCTATTCAGCTCTTTTCCACACACTATCTCTCTTATTATTCAACTTATCCCTATGATGTGGGTACTCAAAAGAATAGTCTCTGGAAAACATTGTGGCAAAAGGAGAAATTGCAGGTTTTGTGCAATTTCTTCTTTTGTCACTTTGTTTTCAAAAAGCCGTCTGCTGCAGAGGCGTCAGAAAGCGTCTATATGAGGGAAAGGGTTAAGGCATTGAAAGTCTGATTAACCTGAACTGCATGTCAGAGGTCCAGATAAAGAGAGCTATTCAGCTCTTTTCCACACACTATCTCTCTTATTATTCAACTTATCCCTATGATGTGGGTACTCAAAAGAATAGTCTCACTGAGACGATCCTTTTGAGTACCCACAACATAGGGTTTAAGGGTCAAATAAAAATTTGAGAACATGCAAAATGCCGCTTATCTAGAGCACTGCTGCATGTATTTCAAATCTCATAATCTGCTTGGAGCAGTTTTTCGTTCACTTGATTGAAACTAGACATGATTTAAGTACATTTTCTGTTACATTTATTATAGACCAAGTACTGGTAGGTCAGTTGGTAGCAACACAGGCTGTCAATCCAGGGGCTGTGAGTTTGAAACCCAGCTCAGCCAACATTCTTTCTGACTTTAACAAAAGTCAATGTGGCCAGGGCCATCATGGCCCTCTTTTTCTTATATAGTGTAGAATAAATATTAGCAAAATGAGAAATTGCTTGCTATGAGCCTTTTCTTCTTTTGTCGTAGTGTTTTAAAAAATCTGCTGAAGATGCATCAAAATGCATCTGCAAGTGGGAAAGGGTTACGGCTTACGAAGACTACATAAATTTTTAGACATCTGAAATTATTTCATCACTTCTCAGTTGACTGCTTGTATAAATACAACGGAGAATAGAATGAGAACAATGATGTCCTGAACTAAGGATAATCAGGAAGTTAACCCTTTCCCTCATACGACAATTCTGCAGCAGACAACTGAACATATTTTGTCAAAAAATAGAAAATCTCTTTAATTGAATGGATAACCTATGACAAAAAGTGGAAAACATTGTGGCAAAAGGAGAAATTGCACATTTTGTTCAATTTCTTCTTTTGTCACTATATTTTCTAAAAGCCGTCTGCTGCAGAGGCGTCCGAAAGCGTTTATATGAGGGAAAGGGCCCTTTCCCTCATACGACAATTCTGCAGCAGATGATTTTGAACATATTTTGTCAAAAAAAAGAAAATCTCTATAATTGAATGGATAACCTTTGACTAAAAATGGAGAACATTGTGTCAAAAGGAGAAATTGCTCGTTTTGAGCAATTTCTTCTTTTGTCACTATGTTTTCAAAAAGCCATCTGCAGCAGAGGCATCAGAAAGCGTCTATATGGGGGAAAAGGGTTAATTAAGAATGTTGTACTCAAAAAAGTATTTCTTATGAATAATGTAATTAATACTCCTTATACTTTCAGTTTCTTTGGAGTGATTGGAATCCTGTATGTTGTAGCATTAGTAACAATCAAATACTTTACTCCACATGATCCACCAGCTTCAATCAAAACAAAGTAAGATTTTTATAGCAATGTCAAAAGAGAACTAACTTTCCGGATTTTAACCCTTTCCCTCATATAGACGCTTTCTGACGCCTCTGCAGCAGACAGCTTTTTGAAAACATAGTGACAAAAGAAGAAATTGTACAAAACGTGCAAATTTCTCCTTTTGCCACAATGTTTTCCACTTTTTGTCATATGTTATCCATTCAGTTATGGATATTTTCTATGTTTTGACAAAATACGTTCAAAGTCGTCTGCTGCAGAATTGTCGTATGAGGGAAAGGGTTAAGACCAGTGATGATCCAGATCAACCTGTGTATTGCACAGTTTGATCAGAATCTTTTCTGATTGACATTTAGTTGTAAAAAGAATACTAAATGAACGGTAATGACCAAGTAAGCAATTAGAGCGTAATTGTCAAAACCTTGAAACCTTGAAAATTTGATTCTCTTGACTTTTCTCTTTAAGTATGCTATTTATTAAGTCTTCCCAAAATAGAAAAAAAAAATGAAAACGACTTGGCGAATGGGAAATCTCTCTGAGATAAAGTACAAATATAATTTATAGTAAAAAACATGTTAAGAAAAAGAAATATTGCTTATTTCTTTTCCTGCAATGTTTTTAAAAGTCATCTGCTGGTAATGATTCAAAAGGGTTAACCTTTTTTGATCAGGCCACATTTGGCTTTCTTGTATGGAATATAGACCACTTTGTAACTTTAGCAATTCTTATCTAATCTTCATCAAACTTGGTAACAACAATTATGGAGACTCTACATAAATCTAAGTTATCCCATCTACTTTCTGACGCCTCTGCAGCAGACTACTCATTATGAGCAATTTCCCCTTTTGTCACAATGTTATTAACTGTATGAAAACGTATCCTTTTATTTAAAGAGAATTTTCCTATATTTGCCTAGAATAGATATTATCAAAGTCTTCTGCTGCAGATCTGTGGTATGAGGGAATGTGTTTAGCAATTCTTACTCAATCTTCACCAAACTTAGTCCTAGTGTTTCTGGAGATACTAGTAATATATCACATATGATTGATTTCAAGGGAGATTACCCAAGACTCATGAGTTATGGCCCCTTAACCCTTTCCCTCATATAGACGCTTTCTGACGCCTCTGCAGTAGACGGCTTTTTGAAAACATAGTGACAAAAGAAGAAATTGCACAAAACGTGCAATTTCTCCTTTTGCCACAATGTTTTCCACTTTTTGTCATAGGGGTTATCCATTCAATTACAGAGATTTTCCATGTTTTGACAAAATATGTTCAAAGTTTGTCTGCTGCAGAATTGTCGTATGAGGGAAAGGGTTAAATAGTGACACTTTACTAAATTAATTTTGTACATTATATAACCTTCGCAATCCTTACCCAATCATCACCAAACTTTATAGAATATAATTTATGGTCCAGTTTGATTTACAGCCATATCAAATTGATATTTAATTTATGGAGATTTTCCATATTTGTGACGTAATGCTTTCAATGATATCTGCTGCTGATATGTTGTATGTGCGAAAGGGTTAAGCATTTTTGTGTTTCTTCAGACCAGATCACTGGATGGATGTTTTTGCTGTTGTACCAACCATTTGTTTTGCCTATCAGGTTAGTATGCATATGTTTTTATGTGTTTCCATAGCAACAGCAGCAGCTTCTCATTAACCCTAATCCACATACAGACGCTTTCTGATGCCTCGTCAGCAGACAACTTTTGAAAACATTATGGCCAAACAAGAAATTTGTTAAAATTAGCCTATTATCATTTTGCTACAATGTTTTCAACTCTATTCTAAAATAAATTGGGTTTTTCAAGGGATTTTCCTTAATTTTATCCAGATGATTTCTGATTTTCTGTATTTTTGAAAGGGTTATAAAATGTTGTAATGTATGTAAGTTTGTCAACAGTTTGTTGTCAATAATTTGTATAACTAGACACAGAACTTTGTCATTTACTTGATCTTTTCATTTCAGTCAGGGATATTTAACCCTTTCCCACATACAACAAATCTGCCTTAAAAAAATCTCTAAAATTATAGGTATTATTACTGAAACAGTTGAAAACTTCGTTGCCAAAGGTGCAATTACTTGTTTTGAGCAATTTCTCATTTGGTCACAATGTTTTCAAAAGTCCTCTGCTGCAGATGCGTCTACAGGTGGGAAAGGGTTAATCATTTACCTGATATGATATCTCAGAGTAATTTTCTTTGAAAACACCCTGAGAAAAGATAATATCTGGTAAACAAAAAGTATGATTTTTATATAAAGTTTAATACATAGAGGGAAGTTTAACTTCTCTTTTGTGCATTTTCTACCTTTTCCACAATATTTTTAAATGTTTTTGTCAAGATTAAAGGTTAAAGTTTGGAATAACTCCAGTTTCTAGTCTAATCATATACAGTATTACTGGTTATTTCTCCAGAATTTTGCTGCCCTTTATAAAATGCTTTATCACCTCATGGAATTTGTAACTGCATCATTGATATCAGGAAAGACTTGTTTTTGTCTAGTTTAGAGATAAAGTGCTGAGATTAAGGAAATAATTGTTTTTTTCCTGGTAAAGAGATAAAGTGCTGAGATTAAGGAATGATTGATTGATTGGGGTTTAACGCCGTTTTTAACAATTTCTAAGTCATATCACGGCGGCCAGTTCACCTACTCATGTGTTTCCTGGGGTTCGCACACCAGTACTCCACACAACAATCTTCCCAAGCAACTGGCTGCTTTTCCACATAGACTTAGTCCATTGGTGGAAGACGAATGACGTATGTCGCAATGACTTTTATCAAACGTCGGAAAGAAAGTTGGCCGAGCCGGGATTCGAACTCACAACCCCTGGATTGACAGCCCGCGTCATTACCAACTGAGCTACCGGGACTCGACCCGAGATTAAGGAAAGGACTATATTTTTCCTAGTCAGATAACTAGCTGAGATAAAGATAAGAATGAGATTCCTTAAAGTCCTTAGATTAAGGATAGGAAGAGATTTTGCCCATATTAAAGAAAAAGTGCTGATATTAAGGAAATGACTATATTTTACCTAGTTTAGAGATATAGTATTGATGAAAAGATAAGAATGAGATTTTTCTAGTTTATAGATATAGTGCTGAGATAAAGATAACAATGAGATTTTCCTAGTTTAGAGATATAGTGCTGAGATTAAGGATAGAATAAGATTTTGCCTAGTTTAGAGATAAAGTGCTGAGATTAAGGAAAGTTCTATGAATTATTTTACATAGTTAAGATATAAATTCCTTAGATTAACCCTTTCCTTTATATAGACGCTTTCTGACGCCTCTGCAGTAGACGGCTTTTTGAAAACATAGTAACAAAAGAAGAAATTGCACAAAACGTGCAATTTCTCCTTTTGTCACAATGTTTTCCACTTTTAGTCATAGGTTATCCATTCAATTATAGAGATTTTCCATTATTTGACCAAAATATGTTCAAAGTCGTCTGCTGCAGAATTGTCATATGAGAGAAAAGGTTAAGGATAGGAGAATGTTCCCTAGTTTAGAAATAAAGTGCCGAGATTTGCTACTTTCTTCCAGTGCCATGTTAGCATCATTCCTATTTATTCCTGTATGGAGCCGAGAAATTTAAAACAGTTTTCAATGACAGTGAGCATTGCCATGATCCTGTGCGTGCTCACCTATACTGGGACTGCGGCGTTCGGTTATCTGACATTCGGCAGTTCCATTACCTCCGATATTCTACTCTCCTACGATCCAGATGTGTGGGTCATTATAGCCGTGGTTTTGATCGCCATGAAGACGTACACAACGTACCCTTTGCTCCTGTTCTGTGGAAGGTAGAGTAGATCATTCTTGGCATGTTAACCCTTTCCCACATATGGCAACTTTGCAGCAGACAACTTCGAAAACATACCAACAATAAAATGAAAAATCATGACAAAAGGATGTTTAACCCTTTCCCTCATATGACAAATCTGCAACAGACTACTTTGCAAATATGAAAACAAATGGAAATAGCACACTTGATTGAAAATATTTGAAAATAATTTGGCAAAATGTGTATTTGCTCATTATGAGCAATTACTCCTTCAAAAGCCTTCTGCTGCAGAGGCATCAGAAAGCGTCTCTATTTAGGAAAGGGAAGGTTATGAAAAGAAAAATGTAAACATTGTGGTAAATAGAGAATTTACTCATTATGAGTAAATTCTCCTTTGTTACAATGTTTTCAAAAGTTGGCTGCTGCAGAGGTGACTGTATGTGAGAAAGGGTAAAAATATTTTTAGATTTTCAGCTTTAACCCTTTCCCTCATATAAACGCTTTCGGACGCCCCTGCAGCTGACAGCTTTTTGAAAACATAGTGACAAAAGAAGAAATTGCACAAAACGTGCAATTTCTCCTTTTGCCACAATGTTTTCCACTTTTAGTCATAGGTTATCCATTCAATTATGGAGAGTTTCTATGTTTTGACAAAATACGTTCAAAGTCGTCTGCTGCAGAATTGTTGTATGAGGGAAAGGGTTAATCCTTTTCACATAAAATAAGTCAGCAGCAGACAACTTTAGAAACAGCTGGAATATGGAATATTTCCACAAATGAAAGTAAAATCAATTATTGAGATCTGCTGGAAACATTGTGACAAAGGGAGAATGAGCATTTTCTCCTTAGCTTCAATGTTTTTTAAGAGTTGTCTGCTGCAGATGTGTCTCAGCAATAACAACAAGTAAATAGTAAAACTATCAAAACAATATGTGCCTGACTTTTAGACAAAGTGGAAATCATTGGGAAAAAAGGATAAAAATCAATGTTATTTTCTCTCTACCCAAAATGATGCACGTGGTCATAATACATGTTGCATTGATTTCAAAATCAAGTGGAAACTTTAAAGGTAACAACTCAATCAGGGTTTGTCATTGGTGTTCCTTCAGTCTTCCTCTTTTTACCCTTTGCCACATACAAAAAATCTGTAGCAGACGACTGTGAAAACATCTTATTCAAAATTTGATAAATCTCCATTAATAACAGTTTAATTATCATATAGAGTTGAAAACATTGTGGCAAATGGTGAAATTGCTTCAAAAGTCGTCTGCTGCAGAGGCATCAGCAAGCGTCCATATGGGGGAAAGAGTTAACCCTTTCTCAATGTATCTGCTTGAGAGAAAAGGGTAAATTTTGATTCTGTATTTTAACAGGGCTGCGTTTGAGACATTATGGATAGATCTTCGTGGAATTTCACCGGAGGTCGTCATCAGTCAGGAACGTAACAGACGGATTGCCGTCACATGTATATGGTTTGTCGCCACTCTCACTCTGGCCGTGTTTATACCAAACATTGGAGTCGTGATAAATATATTAGGAGCTTTTGCTGCAGTGTTTATATTTGTTTTTCCAGGTAAGGATTTAGAGAACTGTTGCTGCTGCTTTCAGTTTCATTTTTAGCTCACCTGTGCACGAAGTGCAAGGTGAGCTATTGTGATCACATTTTGTCCGGCGTCTGTCCGTTGTCAACAATTGCCCTTGTTAACACTCTACAGGCTACATTTTGCATCTGACGTTCATGAAAGTTTATCAGAACATTCATCTCCATAAAATCTTGATGATATGTAAGTAAACTTCGAACAGCCATGGCCGGTCAAAAAGTAGGTCACTAGGTCAAATTGAAGGAAAATCTTGTTAATGCTCAAAATGTTTGTCTAAATTAGATCTTGGTGAAGTTCGAATATGGGTCATATCGGGCCAGAAACTAGGTCAATAAAGGAAAATATTCTTCAAATTTTGGAGACCAAACTTTTACTTTGAGCAAGTTGAAATCTAGTCCATGCTGGAATATGGGTCATATCAGGTAAAAAAAATATAGATCCCTAGTCCAAATGAAGGAAAATCTTGTTAACACTTTGGAGGTTGCATTTTGAATCTTTGTCAGAATAATTGTCTTGATGTGTTTTGCATTAGAAATGACATTGGCATAATTCAGGTGAGCGAACTAGGGCCATCATTGCCCTCTCGTTTTTCTCAGTAACTCTTCCTTTGGTGCCCTTAACTTTGAAGCAATGCGACATCTAAATTAACTTTAACCCTTTCCACATACAACACATCTGCAGCAGACGAGTTTGAAAACATCTTTGCAAAACTATGCAAAATCTCTATAATTGAATGTACAAACTATTAAAAAGAGTTGATATCATTTTGCAACAATGTTTGCAAATGTTGGCTGCTGCGGAGGCATCAGAAAAATCGTCTGTATGTTGGAAAGCATTAACAAGAGTTGAAAATGGTCTTGGGGGACGACTTTGAACATATTTTGTCAAAAATAGAAAATCTCTATAATTGAATGGATAACCTATGACTAAAAGTGGAAAACATTGTGTCAAAAGGAGAAATTGCTCGTTTTGAGCAATTTCTTCTTTTGTCACTATGTTATCAAAAAGCCGTCTGCTGCAGAGGCATCAGAAAGCGTCTATATGAGGGAAAGGGTTAAGTTGTCAATAAAATTACCATATCTGGTAGATTGTTTAGAAAATAGATTAAATTTCTATAATACTATCATGCAGTTACTAAGTAAGGTCAATTTTTAAAATCCTTTTGTAATTGTTTTTATGATCATTTGTGCTTTGTATTAAATGAATGTATATTTATGATGAAATGTTATCATGTTTTTTGTCAGATACCCAGAATGGGTGGGCCTTGAGAAGTGAATGAAAATTTTAAATTTTAAATTTTGAATCTTTTTTCAGGTATGTGTTTGCTAGTTATGAACATTTCACAAGTACAGACCACAGGGGAGTGGACGAGTCGCAGAAAGATTTTTGTTGGATTCTCATGCTGTTTTCTAACAATTGGGGCTTTTATATTTGGATTAACGTTAGCCCAGTCGTTGATGAACATTGCATCAGGCGATGTGCATGCTGACAAGTCTAAATATACATGTTAGCTGTTTTGGATGAAGATCTGGGTTAATTTTTGTCAACCTTAGATCTGTAAACCCTTGGCCACATACAACGAATCTGCAGCAGACGACTTTTAACCCATTGCTTCACACAGACGACATTTGACACCTGCCATTGAACATGACTTTTGAAAACATTGCAATAAAAGATGAAATTGCTCAAAACGAGCAATTTTACTTTTTATTGCAATATTTTCAATTCTTTATCAATATAAATCTTTCAGTTTTTCTAGATTGTTGAAATTGTTCATCTGATGATTGTAAAGCAGACGACCTTTGAAAAGTCATGTGAAGTAATGGGTTAAAACATCCTGGCAAAACTTTGTTAAAGTTCCATAGAGTTGAATACATTATGGCAAATGGAGAAATTGCCATAATGTTTATAAAAGTTGTCTGCTGCAGAGGCGTTAGCATGTGTCTACAAGAGGGAAAGGGTTATACCTTTCTCTGATACTTACAACTTTTGATGCCCCTGCAGCAAGTTTCTTAGAAACATTATAAAAAAAGAAGTTGAAATGTCGTATCAGGGAGAATGGTTAACCCTTTCCCTCATATAGACGCTTTCTGACGCCTCTGCAGCAGACGGCTATTTGAAAACATAGTGACAAAAGAAGAAATTGCACAAAACGTGCAATTTATCCTTTTGACACAATGTTTTCCACTTTTTGTCATAGGTTATCCATTTAATTATGGAGATTTTCTACGTTTTGACAAAATACGTTCAAAGTCGTCTGCTGCAGAATTGCCGTATGAGGGAAAGGGTTAAAGTGCAGAGGAAGAAGTTATGTGCAATTGATCAAAACATGTTAGTGTAAACAATATGTGATAGGTGCGGTGCACTTTCGTGATATTATGTAAATACGTGTAGTTTTACTTTTAACCCTTTCCCTCATATAGACGCTTTCGGATGCCTCTGCAGCAGACGGCTTTTTGAAAACATAGTGACTAAAGAAGAAATTGCTCAAAACGAGCAATTTCTCCTTTTGCCACAATGTTTTCCACTTTTTGTTATAGGTTATCCATTCAATTATGGAGATTTTCTATGTTTTGACAAAATATGTTCAAAGTCGTCTGCTGCAGAATTTTCGTATGAGGGAAAGGGTTAATAATCATTAGCTTTGAACAAAATTATTTTAAGTAGATTGTTTTAGATATAGGTTTCCTTGTTTTACTTTTAGATTTTTATGTATTTATTTTGTGTATGTGTGGACAATGGAATTTGAAGAATGTCTCACCTGAAAAATTCATTTCACATAAATGTTATATTTTGATTAAATTGTCGCTGCAAATGTATATTGGGATATACATGTAGATGATGCACTAATATTATGAGGTCATTTCATATATTGTAAAGCATTCTAACTTCGCGATCATCATAAGTTCCTGATGTCTTTAAGACTCTTTATTCTCAACTTCTTCTTGTGTGACTTTGTATAAGCAGTCAAGTGAGAAGGGTTAAACTATTTTTCAATAAAGATTCATTTAGTCCTGGGCAGGGTATTTTTTCTTTTTAACCCTTTCCCTCATACAAAAAATCTGCAGCAGATGACTTTGGCAAGAAGATGACTTAAAATATATGATATCAGTTACACCATTTGACCTTTTCCCACACACAATAAATCTGCAGCAGACGACTTTGAATATAGGCAATAATATGGATCTTCTTGGATAAAGGAATGTATACTTATTAAATAGAGTCGAAAACATTTTGGAAAAGGAGAAATTGCTCATCATGAGCAATTTCTCCTTTTGTAATAATTTTTTCCAAAGTTGTCTGCTGCAGATGTGTCAAAATGCGTATATATGTTAGAATGGGTTAAGATAAAGTGCAAAAAGAAGAATTTGTTTCTAATGAACAACGTTACAATAATAGTCACCTGATCCTCATATTTGTGCAACGATATGAGATTTTATGGGGGTTCATTTTGTTTCAATCAAATGTAATTTACATGGTGCTATAATGGACATTTAGTTTAGATTCGTTAAAAAGACATGTACCCTAAACTAACGTACATCTTAGTACAATATTGTCAAGTTTTTTATCCCAGATTGTAGCATGCTTTTGTTCCAACAAATGTTTAGCTGAAAGCCAGCCAAACTTATGTC
The DNA here is from genome assembly GCA_031761405.1 of Serripes groenlandicus. NCBI lineage: Eukaryota > Metazoa > Mollusca > Bivalvia > Cardiida > Cardiidae > Serripes > Serripes groenlandicus. The sequence continues at coordinate 49,070,167 of JASEVX010000010.1, read as the reverse complement.
ATGTCTGTGCAATTCTTTGCTTCAAATGACTTTGCTTCAAAAGACTTTGCTTCAAATGACTTTGCTTCAAATGACTTCTCCTCTGTGGCAACACTTCATAAGCATCTGCTCCGTTCCATGGTTTTAAAACATTCGGATGCATACAAAATTCTGGTTGCCATGGCAATGGGAATCTGTTAGGTCAATTTTCATATATTATTTCCCCTCCAAGCCATATTGATTAGTAAAAAAGCATGGTTACCAAGGGGCGGGACTTTTCTTCCTTATACGGCTCAGGTAAAAACCAGACTTTAAAAATGGTAGTATTGGCTTCCCTCCTGTGCCCTTAGGGTTGTGGATATAGTATGAGTATGTGGGATGGCAGGATATTATGGTAGAACAGGTAATTTAGCCAGGAAACTCCATGTTATAACCCTTTCCCCCCTCATACGGCAATTTTGCAGCAGACGACTTTAAACGTATTTTGTCAAAAAGTAGAAAATCTCCATAATTGAATGGATAACCTATGACAAAAAGTGGAAAACATTGTGGCAAAAGGAGAAATTGCACGTTTTGTGCAATTTCTTCTTTTTCACTATGTTTTCAAAAAGCTGTCTGCTGCAGATGCGTCAGAAAGCGTCTATATGAGCGAAAGGATTAACTGAAATTCTGTTGAAAGCGGCATATAATACCATTCAAGCATATCTGCCTTATTTCTTCAACCCTTTCCCTCATAGAGATACTTTCTGATGCCTCTGCAGCAGACGGCTTTCTGAAAACATGGCAACAAAAAAAAGAAATTGCTCAAAACGAGCAATTTCTCCTTTTGTCACCATGTTTTCAACTTTATTCAATTATTGTACATGTACTTTCATTTAAAGGGAGTTTCCAAAATATTTCAGGTTTGTTTTCAAAGTCTTCTGCTGTAGATTTGTTGTATGTGGGAAAGGGTTAAGCCATGTCATTTGGTAAAAAAAATGTCTCTCCAGGGGATGGGGCTTTTTAGTACTCTATTTGCCCTTTTCTAAGATTTTATTGATCCGAATTTTCAAATTATTTGTAGAAATCTTACGGTGACCCTCTACAAGATTTCTTCAATGATTGGTAAAAACCGGGTCAGCAGGGACTATTTTACCTTGTATGGTTACTGTATTAATTTTAAACATTTCTTCTTAGAAAGTATTGGTCCGATTTTCAGATTATTTCATAGAAATGTTCCTAGGTTGATCTTCCATTAGATTCTTCCTTCATGTCATGTTTATTGTTTTACCTTTCATGCCCTAAGTGTATAGGGTTATTTTGCCTTATGGCATTAGAGCTATACTGGCCGTCTCGGCCCTCTTGTATAATATAATGAGGGTGTATCAAGAGCTAGCTGATATGGATAAGGGTTTTTACCACCCATCGGTTGTCTTTATGATTTTATTTGTAGGCCAGTTTTAGTACATAAAAGTATTATATATATAAAGAAAAGCTGTCTTGCTGCAACTGGGAACAGTATTGTGGCAATTATGGGCGAACTCTGCCGTCTTGCAAGACATTTTATTGTCAGCTGATGTATTTTTTTAACCCAGAAGTGTAGCTCTATTAGTTTAACATAAACCCTTTCCCAGATGTCGATGCATTTGGATACCTCTGCAGCAGACGACTTTTGAAAACATTGTGGCTTAAGGAGAAATTACTAATGATGTGCAACTTCACCTTTTGCCACCATGTTTTCAACTCCTTTCAATAATATTTCCCTCATACGACAATTCTGCAGCAGACGACTTTGAACATATTTTGTCAAAACATAGAAAATCTCTATAATTGAATGGATAACCTATGACGAAAAGTGGAAAACTATGTTTTCATAAAGCCATCTGCTGCAGAGGCATCAGAAAGCGTCTATATGAGGGAAAGGGTTAAAGAGGTTTTCCACACTTTTGCGAAGATGCCTCAAAGTTGTCTTCAAGAGCCCCCTTTATACCGGACACTGCTCCAAAAATAGATAGTTCAATGGCTCCATGCTTAACATTCGTAACTAAATCTAGCAATAACCATTTTGAAAGAAACCAGCGATTTTTCTATTCTGGTATTTCTTTGGCAGTAGAGTTATGTTTACTTTCAAAATGAATCTTTATTTACCCTTTCCCACATACAACACATCTACAGCAGACACAATTGAGATTAATTATTATGGATAATCTCTATCAATGAAAGAATAATGTACATGTATTGTTATTATTATAAGCAAATTCCTCCTTTTGCCACAGTGTTTTCAAAATACGTCTGCATGGTTGAAAGGGTGTGTTGACTGTATGTACAATGAAGAGATGTGAATAAAGACTATTATAATAACAATAAACCAAGTTTCTTATCAAATTTAGGCAGTACTCTTTACAAATAACTTGTCAACAAAGAATGAATTCCCTTCCAAAGAGTAGTTTAGAATTCAAAAATTAGAATGTAATATTTACAATATTCTTAATGTCCATTTACTTAATGTATTTCTTTGTTTTAAGTATTGAAGTGTTTGTAGCTGTAGAATCGACAAGTAGCAATGTCATTGACTATAACCCTTTCCCTCATATAGAAGTTTTCTGATGCCTTTTCAGCAGACGGCTTTTGGAAACCATTATGGCAAAGGCGAAATTGCTCTGGATGAGCAATTCAACCAGTTGCCACAATGTTTTCAACTCTATTTTAATAATAAAACTCTCATTTATGGAGATTTTTTTTTCGTTTTTGTATATAGGTTTTCAAAATCGTCTGCTGCAGATTTGTTGTATGTGGGAAAGGGTTAAGTAATACTGTTGAAAGGTGTGTACAAACAGCACCATTAACCCTTTCTCTCATATAGACGCTTTCTGACGCCTCTGCAGCAGAAGGCTTTTTGAAAACATAGTGACAAAAGAAGAAATTGCACAAAACGTGCAATTTCTCCTTTTGCCACAATGTTTTCCACTTTTTGTCATAGGTTATCCATTCAATTATGGAGATATTCTATGTTTTGACAAAATATGTTCAAGGTCGTCTGCTGCAGAATTGTCGTATGAGGGAAAGGGTTAAAGAACCTTTATTAAACAGCAAAATATGTAAGTGCTCACATGAAGATGCAATGAATGAAAAGGAAGAGCATTTTATAGACAATGATGTATAACAATTCAAAAGTCAATCAGTTGTTAAAGATTTTTGTTCAGAAACATGCATGTGTTCACACAGGAAAAGGTAAAAATGCCTACACAAACTGTTACTGCATTGGGGAGAAAGGAGCAGGTGTCATCACTCTTGAAAAGAACCAATCTGAAATATAGATATAAATAGATTAACTACATTGGACAAAACTTAGTGGTTCAGAAAAGAACCAATCTGAAATATAATCAGGTAAACTACATTAGACAAGCAGCTGATAAAAGAACCATTTCTAAATATATACGTACAGATTAACTTCTGTTGTAGACAAGGCAGTATATAAGTATCCCCTTTGACAAACACATACCTATATATTGTCTATCTATGGTACAGACCACTCTTTCTACAAATGTGTTCAATTCATCAGAAAACGTAAAATAAAGGCATTACAAAGGGATGGCTGAGAGTGGTAAGGATTGATTTTATCCAAAAATATCAATAAATCTGCATGTGGATATACCTAATTTGTTTTTTTTTCGGTATGACTAAAATAACCATTTGAGTTCATCATAGGCAATGTCATTATGTGACAAAACGTTCCCTACGGAATATACCCAGACCCCCCCTACCTCGTCTGTGTATATATTTGATTTTCACCGAAGTACACCCCTGATAATCCCTCGTCATTAACAACTGAGCTATCACACTTCAAAATCCAACACATATACTGATAATACATATTATTATGTTTATACATTATGATTGTTTCAAGCAAAAAAAAAAGAATCTTAATACTTACGTATTTGTGGTTTCGTGTTATCGCCTGATATTTCGTCTGGTTTTTGAGACAAAATATTATCAATGTCCGGATAGTACCACAGTTGATGACCTGGTGAATAAACAGATGACATATTTTAACCCTTATCCTCATACAGACACTTTTTGATACCTCTGCAACAGACACATTTTGAAACTTTTGAAAACTTTTATTTTGTGGCAAAAGGGGAAATTGCTCATATTTTCAACTTCTTCAATAATTTAACTTTCATTTATAGAAATTTTCCTAATTTGTTCATAGATGTTTTAAACGTTTGTCTGCTTTAGATTTCTTGTATGAAGGAAATGGTTGACATCATTATTGTAAAGAGTAAGCTGCAGATGCGTCGAAATGTACCTGTAAGGGTGAAATATTTTATTTAAATGGATTACAAACTTTAACCCTTTTAATACTGAATATCTAAAAATACATGTATTTTTGTAATTGGAAGTGTCCATATCCAACTCTCTGAATATCAAGATAAAGATGTTAAGTTGAGCATCCAACAGTATAGAACCTTGTCAGACGGTGCAGATGCCAGGATGGCCTCACAAAATCTGTTCCAGCAGTTGACCCTTTCCTTCATACAACAATTCTGCAGCAGACGACTTTGAACATATTTTGTCAAAAAATAGAATATCTCTATAATTGAATGGATAACCTATGACAAAAGGTGGAAAACATTGTGGCAAAAGGAGAAATTGCATATTTTGTGCAATTTCTTCTTTTGTCACTATGTTTTCCAAAAGCTGTCTGCTGCGGAGGCGTCAGAAAGCATCTTCATGAGGGAAAGGGTTAAAAAGGTTAACAGATTATCTAATACAGGAATGTTTGATGCCTCTGGTAGCTTTTACAGACTTTGTGGGAATTAGAGAAATGTATTATGATAAATTGCTCCTCTTCCGTTATGAAAAAATAAACTTGGGCAAGAAAATTGATGAATTGATTGATTGGGGTTAAACTACGTTTTTAACAATTTCTCAGTCATATCACGGCGGCCAGTTCACCTACTCATGTTTCCTGGTTTTCTCACACCAGTACTCCACACAACAATCTTCCCAAGCAACTGGCTGCTTTTCCACATAGACTTAGCCCATTGATGGAAGATGAATGACGCATGTCGCAATGACTTTTGTCAAACGTCGGAAAGAAAGTTGGCCGAGCCGGGATCCAAACCCCTGGATTTATAGCCCACGTCGTTACCTACTGAGCTACCGGGACTCGACCGGAGAAAATTGGTGAAGAAAATAATGGTTATCAATCAGAAAATGGAGATTATGTGTTCACTAACTCATAAACAGTTCAAAATTGAGTCATAAAGTCTTTTTATGATAATACATGTATACATCATAATGTCATATCCCATATATATAAAATCTGAATAATAATAATTAAAACAAGAGTGTAAATTCAGAGAACGCAATGTGTCGCTTTCAAATATGTCAAATGCGAAAGAGTGGTGGACACACAGACAACAGAGAAGTGATCTCTGCCAAGGAAAGTGACACAAAAACCCCAAATCACTCACCAATATTAGTGATACCAATGACATTGTGAAAGGTTCCTAGCACACTTCCTCCTCCATTACCATCGACTTGTGAAAGCTGCTGGGTCAAAGTTTCTAATGGTGCATTATGGGCTACAAAACTCTTCAGCTCATATACACCTGGAATTATTTAAACTATTGTATTATTTCATTGAACCCTTTCCCACACGCAGATGACTGTTTAAAACATTCAGACAGTAGGAGAAATTACTCAAAAGGAGCAATTTCTTTTCTTGCAACAACTCTATTCAAAAATAATACTTTCATTTATTTTCTATATATTTGCAAAGATGTTCAAAAGTCGTCTGCTGCAGTTGTGTTGTATGTGGGAAAGGATTAACTATTTACCTGATATGATATTTGAAACTTTTGCAGGAAAAATCTGCTACATATGAAAACTGGAATTGATGAAAACAGTTTTGGAAAAGGTGAAATTGCTCATTCCAAAGTCATGTGATGCAGGTGCATCAAAACATGTCTGCAAGTGGAAAAGGGTTTAACATAATTTGCTCAAACAAGATATTTATTACTTTTCCCAGACTGTTTTCAATTCCTGATGTTTCAAAAAAGGTCAGAAATTTGCAAAAGACACTTTAACCTGTGCAACATGTAGCAGACGGCTTTTGAAAACATATTGGCATGACCATGAAAATTTGTTAAATTATATTAAATAGAGTGGATTTACCGAAAGGAGAAATTGCTCAGTACAAGTATAAGCAATTTCACCTTTTGCCACAATGTTTGGAAAAGACATCTGATGCAGATACATCAATATCATATTGCAGGTATATATGAAGAAACGGTTGTGAACAATTTGTCATTTTGCCACAAAGTTCTTAAAAATATTTATGAAGAATCTTTTACCATGGACATAGAAGACAAAATTTACTAACCTTTGCCAGTTGGTGTGGTAATGCTGGTGCCTGGTAAACATTTCATAACAGCATTGTCTTGTTTCACAAAGAAAGGCAACACTTTGGAAAAATATTTCTCTATCCATTCTGGGTCTCCAGCCATATTCTGTCTTACTTGTGCCCTGTGACCTAAACTGTCTGTAACGACATATCATATTATATCATATCATATCATATCATATCATCAGATAAAGTGTAATTCTGTCTCTAATACAGCAGAAAATTTATGAAACTTAATGAGCGATTTCTCCTTTTGCCACAATGAGTTCAACTATATAACATTTATGCATGCACTTTTCCTGATGTTACAATGCTGTCTGTAACAACATATAAAACCATCAGATGGTGTTGATTCTTTCCCTAATACAGCAGGTGACTTTTTAAAACAGAGAGGGAAAAAGCGAAACTTCTTAAAACAATCAATTACTCCTTTTAACACAATGTTTCCAACTTTCTTTTGCACCCCCTTTTTCCGATGTGACTGTTTTAATTTGCAGCCATTTTCAAAGCGGTGATAATTGGTAAAAACATTGCATTTTGGCAAAAACATTTCCAAGTCTTTCCTACTTGTAGTTGCATTTTGACGCATCTGTAGCAGATGACTTTTGAAACCATTGTGATAAAAGGAGAAATTGCTCAAAACAAGCAATTTCACCTTTTGCCGCAATATCTTTTTAAATCTCAATACATTACTTACACTTTCATAAAGATATATTTTTAGATAATTTTGCTATTTGATTTCAAAGTTGTCTGCTGCAATTTGTCGTATGTGGGAAAGGATTAATTATAAGGATATTTAATAGAGTAAAACAAAAATGTCACAAAATGAGATGTTACTCATTATGAACAATTACACCTTTTGTTATAATACTTTCAAGAGTTAATTGCAAGTGCACATCATTGTGCCTGCATGTGTTTGAAAAAGGTTTACCCTTTTTCACATACAACAAATCTGTAGCAGACGACTTCGAAAACATCAGAGAAAATATGTGGTAAATCTCTACAAATGTAAGTATAATCATTGAATAGAGTTGGAAATATTGTGGCAAAAGGAGAAATTGCTCATTATAAGCAATTCCTTCGTTTGCCACAATTTTTTCAAATGTCTGCTGCAGAGGTGTCAGAATGCGTCTTTATGTGGGAAAGGGTTAAGACCTAAATAGTACTGTTGCCCAACAAATCCTTTCCCTCAAACAACAATTCTGCAGCAGATAACTTTGAACTGCTGCAGAGGCGTCAGAAAGCGTCTATATGAGGGAAAGGGTTAAATGTTATCTACATAGAAGGCCACAAAACATAATACATATCTACATCAAATTTAACCCTTTCCCTCATATAGACGCTTTCTGACGCCTCTGCAGCAGACGGCTTTTTGAAAACTTAGTGACAAAAGAAGAATTTGCACAAAACGTGCAATTTCTCCTTTTGCCACAATGTTTTCCACTTTTTGTCATAGGTTATCCATTCAATTATGGAGATTTTCTATGTTTTGACAAAATACGTTCAAAGTCGTCTGCTGCAGAATTGTCGTATGAGGGAAAGGGTTAACCTTGCTTTTTAACCCCTTCCAACATACAACAAATCTGCAGCAGACTGAAAACATCTAGGTAAAAATATGAATTATTAAATAAAGTTGAAGACATTGTGGCAAAATGAGATAGTGTTCATAGTAAGCAATTTCTCCTTTTGATACAATGTTTATAAGTTGTCTGCTAATAAATTGGAGCTGTGGGCCTGGATTTTCTTGATGTAGCCAACGCGTCGTAACTTTCAGAATACTCAAGTGTATGCTAGCCCCATTCACACATACGACAAATCTGCAAATGACGTCTATGAAAACTTCTAGCCAAAAATGTTGAAACTTGCTTTAAATGAAAGTACAAATATTGATAGTAGTCGAAAACATAACAAGACATGGAAATTCCATGAAACCAGGTTTTCTATAATGGAAGGTGTTTGATTAAGAATTAACAGATCTGTCAAATCTTTCTGTTAATAGTTAATCAAAGCTAGTAATTCAAGTAACAGGGAATATTTCTATTGATGAATAATCATATCTATATGCATGGTAAAGTTATGGTCTGAACAAAAAAAGTTCAAGTAAAGTATATTTTCTGTCACTGTGACCTTGACCTGGAAGCTAAACACATAAATTGTGCATATGACACAGAATCTTGATATGGTGTTGAAAATATCTCTATGGATGAAAAAGTTATTGTCCGGACAAGAAAAGTTCAACTGATGTCTATTTGTTGTCACTGTGACCTTGACCTTGAAGCTACAGACAAAAGTTTTGCATGTGACACATCATATTGATATAGTTAATATTTGTGCCACGTTATTTGAAAATATCTCTATGCATGACACAGTTATGGTCCGGACAAGAAAAGTTCAATTAAAGTCTATTTTTTATCACTGTGACCTTGACCTTGAATATACAGAATTTTTTTTTGCATTTGGTACATCGTCTTGATATGGTGCATGTTTGTGCCAAGTTATTTGAAAATATCTCTATGCATGACACAGTTATGGTCCGGACAAGAAAAGTTCAATTAAAGTCTATTTCTTATCACTGTGACCTTGACCTTGAATCTACAGAATATTTTTTTGCATTTGGCACATCGTCTTGATATGTTGCATGTTTGTGCCAAGTTATTTAAAAATATCTCTATGCATGACAAAGTTATGGTCCGGACAAGAAAAGTTCAATTAAAGTCTATTTCTTATTACTGTGACCTTGACCTTGAATATACAGAATTTCTTTTTGCATTCGGCACATCGTCTTGATATGGTGCATGTTTGTGCCAAGTTATTTGAAAATAACTCTATGCATGACAAAGTTATGGTCCGGACAAGAAAAGTTCAATTAAAATCTATTTTCCTATCACTGTGACTTTGACCTTGAATATACAGAATTTTTTTTGCATTTGGCACATCGTCTTGATATGGTGCATGTTTGTGCCAAGTTATTTGAAAATATCTCTATGCATGACAAAGTTATGGTCCGGACAAGGAAAGTTGACGCCCGCCCGCCGACTTCGCCAAACTAATAACCAGATTTTTCCTTCGGAAAACCTGGTTAATGACAAATGAAGAAATTTCTCATCAGTAATTTCTCCTTTTGACACAGTGTTTTTAAAAATCGTCTCATGAGCCAAAGTCCAAAACTAGTGCCATTCAGTTCAGATTGTAAACAGACTCCACACATATGATATCAAGTTTACCTATGGTCTAGGGTTCGAATCCTGTGATGAGCGGTTTTGCATTTCGCATTTTTCCACAGAAACGGCGCAGTAACTGACAGGTTTTAAAAGTTTCTAGGAAGCATCGAGCATGATTGACATAAGCTGAAAGCTTGTTTTTCAATCGATCTAAATATAAGTTTAACCCTTTCCCTCATATAGACGCTTTCTGACGCCTCTGCAGCAGACGGCTTTTCGAAAACATAGTGACAAAAGAAGAAATTGCTCAAAACAAGTAATTTCTCATTTTGAATTCAATTATAGAGATTTTTTAGTTTTTGACAAAATATATTCAAAGTCGTCTGCTGCAGAATTGTCGTATGAGGGAAAGGGTTAAACTAAGTGCATGTTGATAACTGACAACTTGTATTATTTATGCTTACCATATTCCCAGATATGTACAACTTCATTTATCCCACCCAACTCACTCATCCAGTAGCCCACAAGTTTGGAGTGTTTTGTACGTAGGTGAAACCATTCCGTGGACATTCCCATAAAAGTTTTAAAATCTTTTGGGTGGATACTGTATGTTCTTAGCTCATATACCTTCTCATTGTTTGGTGCAGATGTACTTAATAGTCTCTGACCAAATTTAGGAGACTGAAAATGAAGAAGTTGTATTTGACTAGAAAAATAAACTTATTTTATTTCCCATTTTTTCCTTTTGATGATAAGGAGAATAATTCTATTCACCCCAATTTATGTTTGTGTCTGCATTGTTATATAGATTAACTCTTTCAGCGCCGAATTGTTTAAGGTAGACTCTTCCATGTTCAAAATCAGGTGTGTCCATTTCTCAATTTATGAATGTTTTGGACTATTTTGGTAACTAAAAGGCAAACAATGCTGATTTCAGGTGAGACAGCTCGTTACGGGCTGAATCTGCATTGTTTGCAAAAATCTCAATATTACCTGTGGCGCTGAAAGAGTTAAGTTATTATCACTTTCTGATGCTTCTGGATAAAGGAGAAATTACTCATAATGGGCATTTTCTTCTTTTACCACAATATTTCCGAATCTAAAACTTCTTCAATAATCAACTTTTCTCTCATGACTTTTTTTTTTCCCCATACTTTTTTTCCCCCTAGATGTTTTCAAAGACATACCTCTGCTGAAGATTTGTTGTATGTGGGAAAGGTTTAACCCCCACATTGGCCACATACAACGAATCTGCAGCAGACGACTTTGAAAACATCTAAACTCTACAGATTGTTTTGAGCAATTTCTCCTTTTGTCACAATGTTTTCAAAATTTGTCTGCTGCAGATGTGATTTAATGCGGTACATGTAGCGTGAGTTGTGCTGTAATCTTATCGTATCATTGCTCATACAGCTCCAATATAAATGAAACCTGCTATAGGTAGTTTGGCAGCACTTTTAACCCTTTCCCACATACAGACGCTTTCCGACGCCTCTGCAGCAGACGAATGAGCAATTTATCCATTTGCCGCAATGATTTAAACCCCATTCAATAATCATACTATCATTTATAGAGATTTTCTATATTTTTGAATAATAATTTCAAAGTCGTCTGCTGCAGATGTATTGTAAGTGGGAAAGGGTTGAATAGATAGGTACCAAGTAATTCTAAGGTTAACCCTTTCCCTCATATAAACGCTTTCTGACGCCTCTGCAGCAGACGGCTTTTTGAAAACATAGTGACAAAAGAATAAATTGCACAAAACGTGCAATTTCTCCTTTTGCCACAATGTTTTCCACTTTTTGTCATAGATTATCCATTCCATTATGGAGATTTTTTATGTTTTGACAAAATACGTTCAAAGTCGTCTGCTGCAGAATTGTCGTATGAGGGAAAGGGTTAAGGTCACTCATAAACACACTTCTAGTCGTTGAGCATGCTGGGTTATGCCAGCTCGAATGATGTGTAATATGCTCATGAAATTCAGCAAAGTCTTTACCTTATTTTTAGCATGACCAAACTATATGCAAGCTAGTTATCCTTTTCCACATGTGAACATCTTCAACAGTTGTGTGGAGTACTGGTGTGAGAAAGCCAGGAAACACATGAGTAGGTGAAATGGCCGCTGTGATATGACCGAGAAAATGTTAAAAACGGCTTTAAACCCCTTTTTGACGCTTTTTGATAACAGTGTGGCAAAAGGAGAAATTGCTCATCATCAGTATCTTGTATTCAATAATTATACTTTTATTTATAGAGATTTTCTAATTTTGTGCCAAGGTGTTTTTGAATACAACTGCTGCAGATTTATTGTTTGTGTGTATTAATTGATGTAAAATGATAGATATTTTACTATACAAAAAACAAAGTGCAATCAGACGGAAACTTACGACAATATTCCTCACTAACAGCTCCAATCCCCGCATCTTTGGCACAAGTTGTAACACAGCCATTTTGGATCAAGTTAACTTTTCTATTCCATACACCTGAACCCTTGCCTAGATATACATAATATTTAACTTATGATGCATTGTGCAGCAGACAATTTTTGGAAGACATTCTGGGAAACAAGTAAATTGCTTAAGACAAGCAATTTCTCCTCTCCCCATATTGTTATCAGTCCTGTATTAAAATGATGTACATGTATTTACAATTTCTCGACTTTATAATATTTTCCTTCGATGTTTTCAAAACCGACAACTCGTAAAAATATCCTAAGCAGGTAAATGGGTTAAGTGTGTCCTAAATTCACCAGCATGTTTGTCAACATTTCTTATCTAGGTTGACCCGTTTCCTCCTTTGGTCAATTTTCAAGCCTTTTTGACGCAGAACGTGTATCAGTCTTTATTTGTACATGTTACCAATATACTGCTAATAAACAGTGTGTTTGGCGAGATATTTTTGATTGAGCATTTTTCCGCGAAAGCCTCGGAGAATTGACCCTCTCCAACATACAACATATCTAATTCAGACGTCTTTGAAAACATCTAGTTATTCTGTAAGCTCAATCATCTATCTTAATGAAAGTGTAATTATTTAATAGAGTTGAAATCATTGTGGCAAAAGGAGAAATTGCTCATTATGAGCAATTTTTCCTTCTGTCATAATGTTTTCAAAAGCTGTCTACTGCAGAGGCGTCAAAATTTGTTTGTATAAAGGAAAGGGTAAACTATAACCTTGACATACTTTCAGAATTATCTGCATTGGAAAATATCTCGGGATAAAAGATGCTAAAACTCTTCATGTGAGAGTATGATTTTGATATAAAGTTGAAAATATTGTGGAAAAAGAAGGAATCTCCACAATGATTTCAAAATGCAAAAAAATATGAAATGATGCCCATCAGCGTAAGAGTTAACCCTTACCCACATACAACAAATCTGTCCACTTTGAAATGATGTTAAAAATCCCCATTAACCCTTTCTCTCATATAGACGCTTTCTGACGCCTCTGCAGCAGACGGCTTTTTGAAAACATAGTGACAAAAGAAGAAATTGCACAAAACGTGCAATTTTTCCTTTTGCCACAATGTTTTCCACTTTTTGTCATAGGTTATCCATTCAATTATGGAGATTTTCTATTTTTTGACAAAATACGTTCAAAGTCGTCTGCTGCAGAATTGCCGTATGAGAGAAAGGGTTAATGAGTCAAATTATTAAAAGAGTTATGACAAAATGGTGAAATTGCTCATCATGAGTAATTTCACATTTGCAACAATGTTTTCGAAAGCCAGTCTGTTGCAGATGCGTCTGAAAGCATCTATATGTGGGAAAGGGTTAAAGGGTTAAATAAGATTAGCTGCCGGTTGTTCATTCTGATATACATAATGTATTAGTAGTACCTCAGTTTGAAGTCGTAAGGTAACCAAGGGTAGAAACTGTGTCTGATAACAAAATGCACACACCTCAGTCACTCATTTTTGTAACCCTTGAAAGTTAACAGTTGCCAATCAACCAATGAAATTAACCCTTTCCCACATATAACAAATTTGAAGCAGACGACTTTGAAAACATATTGGCAAAAACATGAAGAATCTCTAAAAATGAAAGTTTAATTATTGAATAAAGTTAAAACATTATTGTAAAAAGGAAAAAATTGCAATATCTCCTTTTGCCACAATTTGCTCAAAAGTTGTCTGCTGCAGAGGTGTCATAAATGGCCTGTATGTGGGAAAGGGTGAATAGTATGTTTCAACCGCCTCGAGGATTCGTTCCCTGTCTGGGTCATACCAAAGACTTTAAAAACGGAAGTAATGGCTTTCCCTCTTTGGCGCTCAGGGTTAGCATTACGACTGACATGCTAGGGTCAGAATACATCTTCACGATTGTAGGAAAGGGTTAACGCTGCAGCAGACTACAATTGAAAACATCATAACAAAAAGAGAAACTGCTCATAATGAGCTATTTCTCCTTTTGCCAAAATGTTTTCAATTCAATCCAAGAGCTATACATTAATTTATAGATATTTTCCATATGTTTGTCTATATTTTTTTCAAATTCGTCTGCTGCAGAATTGTTGTACATATGTGGAAAAGGGTTAAGCAGGGACACTATATTACAATATAGTAATATAGTGTCCCTGGGTTAAGCAAACCTTGATAAGGTGGAACAACAATGAAAAACCTTCAGCTTGTGATCCCACAATCAAGACTGTTCAACAAGAACTTGCCCTTGCTGGTAATAACACTAAACAAACTCAGAGACTACCTTTTACACGTTTTAAACAATTTTATTTTCAGATCATACGGACATTTCATTTCTATATTTACAAAATCTACGTGATGATATTTACAATGTCTGAATGTTAGGGAAAATAATTACTGACAGTTAGAAATAGTAACCTTCCTGGTCTTGATTTCCTTTCCCTGATACAGACAGTTTCAAACAACTCTGCAGAAGATGACTTTTGAAAATGTGTGAAACAGGAAAATGCGCAAAATCATCTTTTCTCCCCCCCACAGACGCTTTATGACGCCTGCAGCAGACGACTTTTAGAAACATGATGGCAAAAGAAGAAATTGCTAATAATGAGGAATTTCTCCTTTTGCCACCATGTTTTCAAGTCTTTTCAATCATTGCACTTTCATTTAAATTTGTTTACCATATATTAAAGCAGATGTTTTCAAAGTCGTCTGCTGTAGATTTATTGTATGTTGGAAAGGGTTAGATTTATTAGATGAATGTCACGTTAACCCTTTCCCTCATATAGACGCTTTCTGACGCCTCTGCAGCAGACAGCTTTTTGAAAACATAGTGACAAAAGAAGAAATTGCACAAAACGTGCAATTTCTCCTTTTGCCACAATGTTTTCCACTTTTTGTCATAGGTTATCCATTCAATTATGGAGATTTTCTATTTTTTGACAAAATATGTTCAAAGTCGTCTGCTGCAGAATTGTCGTATGAGGGAAAGGGTTAAACATGAGTAAACTCTTTTCCACCTCCAAATGCATTTGACACATCTATACCAGAAAACTTTGAAAACATTCTGGCAAAAGGAGAAATCATCCATAATGAGCAATTTCTGCTTTTGCAATAATGATTTCAACTGTATTAAGATTTCGCATATTTTATCTTGATGTTTTCAAAGTCGCATGATGAAGATTTGTTGTAAGTAGGAAAGGGTTAAATGTAAAAGTCATGATTTTCTTAGAAACAAAGATGGACATTTTCACATTGTTTTGAATCCATTCTTACTGACATTAGTTCATAGGAATATAGCTGTTGTAAGCAAATTCCATGTTATCATAACTAAATTGCTGATTGACAATTTGCAATTCATGTGACCACTTAACAACGGTAGATAAAAGTTTTTGTTTAAAGAAGAGTCATTTCTAACTTTCATAAGCAAAATTTCACCACAATGCTTTCTACCACTTCAATTTATATTTTTAGGATTAATGATGTTCATATATCGAGTAATTTTGCATTTTAAATAATATGCCCCAATTGTTCAGTCACATCACGGCTGCCAGTTCACCTACTCATGTGTTTCCTGGCTTTCTTACACCAGTAATCCACACAACATTCCTGCCAAGCAACTGGCCGCTTTTACACAATTGCACAATATCTCTGAATTAACCTTTTATAAAGGTGATATTTGATGGCTCTGTAGCATATAACACCAGAAAAATTTTTGAAAAGGAGGAATTGTTCAAATTTTCATGTATTTTCAAAGAGGACTTTACAAAAAGAATGTCAGGGAAGGCTTTGAAAATTGAGATAAAAGGCTTTTTTCAAGTACTGAATACAGAACTAATGAAACGTCTTTACATGTATATCATATTTAATATATACACAAAATATGTACATAATCTCAAAACATCATATTTAACCCTTTCCCACAAACAGATGCTGTCTGACACCTCAGCAGCAGACAGCTTTTTGAAAACATACTGACAAAAGAAGAAATTGCTCAAAATTAGCAATTTCTCCTTTTGCCACAATGTTTACCACTTTTAGTCATAGGTTATTCATTCAATTATAGAGATTTTCTACTTTTTGACAAAATATGTTCAAAGTCGTCTCCTGCAGAATTGTCGTATGAAGGAAAGGGTTAACCTTTTCCCACAAACAGCAGCAGACTCATTGAAAACATTGTGACAAATGGAGAAATTGTTCATAATGAGGAATTTCTCCATTTTCCACAATGTTTCCATGCTCATTTGATAATTATATATGAACTTTCATCTAAATAGATTTGTGTCTGCCGCCGATAATAATATGTATGAGGGAAAGGGTTGATTAAATAACTTAATAATTTGATATGATAAAACGACTGTCATTTATGCTCATTCAAATATTTTCTGTACAGACAAAATATTTTGACCCTCTTTCATACGCAAAAAATTCTGGAAGAGTTGAGGGAAAGCAGTCATGAACTTATTGGCTGCTTTTACCGCACATCAATGAATACAATGGCAGAAAATAATCTAATCAATCAATTTCAGATGTGACCAGATGCAATAGATGTGTTGTATGTGGGAAGGGGTTAACCCTTTCCCTCATACGACAATTCTGCAGCAGACGACTTATTTTGTCAAAAAATAGAAAATCTCTATAATTGAATGGATAACCTATGACTAAAAGTGGAAAACATTGTGACAAAAGGAGAAATTGCACGTTTTGTGCAATTTCTTTTTTTTTTACTATGTTTTCAAAAAGCTGTCTGCTGCAGAGGCGTCAGAAAGCGTCTATATGAGGGATAGGGTAATATATAGTTTTTATATGTATGATACTGTTTTAACCATTTCAAAAATACATACGCTTTCTGACACCCCAGCAGCAGATGACTTTTGAAAACACTGTGGCAAAGAAATTTTCCATATTTTTGGCATGTATGCTTTCCAAATATTCTGCTGCAGATTTTTAGTATGTGGGAAAGGGTAATAACTATTGCAGACCATGATCAATCCAAGTGTTGTTTTTTTAAGACTTTTTCCAAGTGTTTATTTTTTTAAGACTTTTTTTTATCCAGAATACTTGACTGCTCTGTTGTCTGTAGTATGCAATTTTTGATTTTTTTAAAAATTGCGAGAAACTGAAAAGGAATAATTGTTGATGAGCAGTTTCTCCTTTTCTCATGTTTTCCACTCTGACTTTTATTTGTTAGATCTAATTGATCTTTAACCCCCTTTCCAACAGGCAACAAATCTGCAGCAGACGCCTTTGAACATATAACTGCAAAAAATATGGAAAATCTCTTTAATCCTTTCCCTCATATAGACGATTTCTGACGCCTCTGCAGCAGACGGCTTTTTGAAAACATAGTGACAAAAGAAGAAATTGCTCAAAACAAGCAATTTCTCCTTTTGCCACAATGCTTTCAACTGTTAGTCATAGGTTATCCATTCAATTATAGAGATTTTCTATTTTTGACAAAATATGTTTAAAGTCGTCTACTGCAGAATTATCGTATGAGGGAAAGGGTTAAATAAATGTATAATTATTGAATAGAGTTTTAAAAATAATGCAACAAAAGGAGAAATTTTTCCTTTTGCCACAATGTTTTCAAAAGTCGTCTGCTACAGAGGCTTAAGAAAGCATCCATATGTAGGAAAGGATTAAAGGTTTGAAGACAAAAAATGAAAAAATAAGTATTTCCAGTAATGAGTTAACCCTTTCCCTCATATAGACAATTTATGACACCTCTGCAGCAGACGGCTTTTTGAAAACATAGTGACAAAAGAAGAAATTGCACAAAACGTGCAATTTCTCCTTTTGCCACGATGTTTTACACTTTTTGTCATAGGTTATCCATTCAATTGTGGAAATTTTCTATTTTTTGACAAAATATGTTCAAAGTCGTCTGCTGCAGAATTGCCGTATGAGGGAAAGGGTTACGTTTCAGTTACAAATTGGAGAACAGCATTGATCCTGATTTAAACATTAATTACATAGGGCAGTAGTTAATGATACTGGCATGGTTAAAGCTCTATAGGTCCCAGGTACGAGTCTTCGCGGCTAAGAAAGAAGCCTGTGTTATCTGTTCCAGCAGGATCTACAACACTTGGTCCCATAAAATGTGTGGTTACATATGTTGTGTTTTGGTACCAACTGACACCATGTAAAATGGTCCTGACACAGTGGATCTGAAACAAGAGTAATAAACGCTTGATAAATGTTCCCACATACAGACGCTTTCTGACGCCTCTGCAGCTGACGACTTCTGAAAACATTGAAGCAAAATGAGAAATTTCTCCTTTTATCGCAATGTTTTCAATTCTTTTCAATAATTATACATCTATTTGAAGAGATTTTCCATACTTTTTGCTGCAATGTTTTTAACTTTATTCAATATCCATATTTCAATTTATAGAGAGTTAAGCATAGATGTCTTGATGTTTTTAAAGTCGTCCGCTGCAGATGTGTTGCATGAGGGAAAATGTTATTGGTTTGACATCCATGCAGCATATGAATTGTAAAAACACTATAGAAGAAGGAAAGAAACAAGTTATCTCTCCCTTTCCCACAATATTCTGTAAACAAAACCTTCAATTTTCAATCTGCAGCAGACGACATATGAAATATTATAAGCAATTTTTCCATTTTCCACAATATTTTCAAATCTTTTAATAATTAAAATCATTTATGGAGATTTTTCATGTTTTTGTCCATATCCTTTCCAAGTCGTCTGCTGCAGATTTGAAGTATGTTGGAAAGGGTTAAAGTACAGTTATGTTCAATGATACCTTACCTGGAGTGGGACATGGTTTTTCCTGGCAATTCTGGATAGCTAGAGGCTTTATGATCTCATCACAGTTCCTTGCAAGCCTTTTCTCATGTGGATGAATACAATGAACCAGTCTGGTTTGGTTTCCTGTACCACAGGGTACAGAGCACTAGAATACAGGGAAACAAAAGTTCTATGTTACTATGTGCTTATATCAATGAAGATTTAGTTTGTTGAATAAAGGCTATTAAATTCTTTCCAACAAACAGACGCATTTCGATAAATCTGCAGTAGTCGCTTTTTGTGGTAAAAGAAGAAATAAATTATGTTTCAACACTTCAATAATTGCACTGTAACTCATTGTAATTTTTCCATATTATCCTCTGCTGCAGGTTTGTTTTATATTGGAAAACGTTGCTCCTGTTGATATTGTAGGCAACAATTTGATTGCCTGATGCAAAGGTCAATCTGAGATGACCTTTAATAGGCAGTCATCAGCTCTATACAAGTGTTTGCTACTGCAGCGAAGTTAAGGTCTGGATTTAACAAGATTGTAAATCCCCTTACCTTTGACCGGGGAGATGAGAACCATTTGGCCACGTTGTCTGTTCGAGATTATACAAGCTTTTGCTACTGCAGCAAAGTTAAGGTCTGGTTTTAACGAGGTTTGTAAATCCCCTTACCTTTGACCAGGGAGATGAGTACCATTTGGCCACGTTGTCTGATGGACACTCCTTAAGTTTGCATGGTTCCCTGACCTTCATGTCTCTGTGTGGTAGATGTTTACAGTGTTTGTCTTTGACAGCCATCACTTTGCCTTTCTTTGATTTCTTGGTACATCTAACTACCCGCGTTTTGATACCAGTACCACAAGAACCCTGACACTGCAATATAAGTACGAGCATAACTTAATCCACTTTCCCACATACAAGAAATGTGCAGCAGTCGACTTTGGAAATATCTGGGCATATGGAAAATTTCGATCAATTTAAGTATAATTATTGAAGAGAGTTGAAAACATTGTGGCAAAAAATAATTTGCTCTTTATGAGCAATTTCTCATCTCACCAAAATGTTTTCAAAAGTCGTTTGATGCAGAGGCATCAGAAAGCGCCTGAATGTGGGAAAGGGGGTTAAACAAGGTTTGAAATAGATGCATCAAATGAAAATGACTTTTGAAAACATTGTGACAAAAGGAAAGATTGCTCATAATGATCAAGTTCTCTTTTTGTACCAATATTTCCATCTCCTTTAAATAAAAACATTTTTTTATTACAAATTTTCCATTTTTTGCAAGGACATTTTCAAAGTCTTCTGCTGCAATTGTTTTTATGTGGGAAAAGTTTAACATTTTTTCTGGCAACTTTTACAGATCTATATTTATCCAACTTTACATTTGTAAGGAGAGTCCATAGTCTATTCTAGGAATATCAAGCTTAACCCTTTCCCACATAAAACACATCTGCAGCAGGCAACTTTTAAAACATCTTGATAAAAATATGAAAAATCTCTATAAATAAAGGTATAACTATTGATAAGAGTTGAAAACAATAATTGCTTGTTATGCGCAAATTTATCCTTTTGCCACAAACAAAACGTCTGCCACAGAGACTTTAGAAAGCGTCTTATTGCGGAAAAGGAAAAGGTTCAGTTGAGCAGTTGATCAGTCAAGACGGTGCAGAAGTTTCCAGCATTCAAAGGGAAATAACTCTGTAAACATTATTCTATTTTCTTAACCCTTTCCCACATATAACAAATCTGCAGAAGACGACTTTGAAAATGTCTACTAAATAATATGGAAAATCTCTATTGTTGTAGGTATGATTATTGAAAACGTTATGGCAAAAGAAGAAATTGCTCAATTTGAGCAATTTCTCCTTTTGTCACGATGTTTTCAAAAGATGTCTGCTGAGAGCGTCAGAAAGTGCCGGTATGTGGGTAAAGGTTAAGCTATGTTTTAGGTAAACCATATTTACCCGAGACCAAGTTGAAACAATCCACCTGGCAGTTGGATCGGGACATTTTTTAACCCGGCAACCTTTCTGGGTGGCTGGTTTCGGTTGTCGTGAACACATTGTGTCTGGCAAAACAACCTGACCAACCAGCGTCTTACTCCGACAAGCGACTGTCCGCATTTTAACACCTTTGTCACAAGAAACAGAACACTGGAATTAGAAAAGTAAAAAAAGTAACAATTTATACATGATTTTATAATTAAGTTCTTACCTGATATGTTATTTTAACATTTTACCACATGCAGATGGTAGATTTAGACAAACTTGCACATCCAAGCTGTCTGACCAGAATCCACAGAAGCTGAACGATTTCCCACATACAACAAATTCACAGCAGACGACTTTGAAAACAAATATGGATAATCTCAATCAATGAATATATAATGATAAAAGGATTAAAGCGCCATGGAGCAAAGGCTAATGCTCGTCTGTTTTTTCATGAATCTCTAAGTCTAAAAAGGGCCATAACTGAGTAATTACTAAAGTCAGAGCTATGTGACTTGGTATAGATGTGTATTATTTCTAGAAACATGTGTACCAAGTTTCATTTGAATATGTGTAACTGTTTTTGAGTTATGATGTAAGGTTAAAGCTTTGTGACGATGACGTCAAGGGTATTACAATTGACCAACTTTTTTTCTTCGAAAAACAGACGAGCTAAAAATTATTCTTTTTACCACAATGTTTTTCAAATTGATACAATAAGACTATTTTCATTTATACAGAATTTTCATATTTTTGTACAGATATTTTAAAATATGGTCTTCTGTTGATTTGTTGTATGTGGGAAAGGAGAACACTCACCTTTGACCATCTACCTTTGTACCAGACTGGAGGACATTCGTGTGTGTTACATTCTTGTTTACGGGATGGTTTTAATTCAGGTTTACAATATTTCCGCGGTACTTTTCTGTCCTCAGTCAGTCTGAGTTTCTGTACACAGTGAAGTTTTCGTCTCTGTTTGCCTCCACCACATGCCTTACTGCATACATTCCAGGCTCCTTCAACCCACCTTCAAGATAAAATTGTTGTATTGATATTGAAGTTGATCAGACAATGAGAGTTTGACTAATTAATTGGGTCTTAACACCGTTTTTACAAATTTGTCAGTGATATCACAGCAGTCACTTATCCAACTGATGTATTTCCTGGATTTTTCACAACAGTGCTCGTGACAACAGTCTTACCAAGCTGCTTTTCCACATAGACTGTTAGCCCAATGCTCGAAGACAAATGACGCTTGATGTATTCACTTTTTGCCAAACATTGGAAAGACTCTTGGACATGCTGGGATTCAAACTCCCACCCACTGGATTGGCAGTCTGCATCGCTACCAACTGCACTACTGGGGCCCAGCTAGATGAGTCATACCAAAGACTATAAAAAGAGCGCCACAGAGAGAACACCAACGCTCATCTGTATTTTATAAGTCAAACAAGAAACCGCTGAAGACGGTAAGGCCGGATTGTCGGCAATTTGACCTTGAAAATCAACAAACCAAGGTCAAGGTCAAAGTAACCATAGAAATCAATAGAACTTGTTACTGTTTACCTTCAGGCAAAGTTTCAAGTTTGTAACCCTTTCCAGTGCTGAGATTTTGCCTCAACCTGAAACTTTAACCAAAATGTTGACAGACAGACGGACAGAGCCAATCTATGCTAGAGCAATCCGGCCAAAAATGGGCATTACTGAATAATTATTAAAGCCAGAGTTATGGCACTTGGTATAGACATGCGTATTGTTCATAGAAACAGGTGTACCAAGTTTCTTTTGAAAATTTTGAATGACTTGTGAGTTATGAGGTAAGGTTAAAGTTTTGTGACAATGCAGCCGACGCTAAGAGTATCACAATAGCTAGACTATATTTCTTCGAAAACAGACGAGCATTAAATGGTAGAATTTGTTTCCCTTAGTTAAGCTCATTTGATTAACCCTTTCCCTCATATAGACGCTGTCTGATGCCTGTGCAGCAGATGAATATTTGAAAACATTGTGATAAAAGTAGAAATTGCTCAAAACAAGCAATTTCTGCTTTTGTCACAATGCTTTCAACAGCTTTTAATAATTTTAAAAACATCCATTTATGGAGATTTTTCATGTCTTTGCCAATATGTTTTGGAAGTCGTCTGCTGCGGATTTGTTGAATATGGGAAAGGGTTAACATCTGATGTACCAGTGTCAGAAAAATACTTAGTTGTTGTCCTGAAAATTTACCCAGGATATGACTGAATTACTGTTGAAAGTGTATAAAACCCCATTAAAAAAGTATACAAGTAATTGTAAATTCATCTTGTTACCACCTGTACAGACTAATACTACTTAACCCTTTCTCTAATACAGACAAGCTTGTGTCTTCTACAACAGACAGATTTTGAAAACATTGTTGGCTAAGGATTAATTGCCCTTAATGAGCAATTTCTCAGAATGTTTTCATCTGTATTAAAACAGAACTTGCAAGATTCCATGTACATCAACTCTTTCCTAAGATGTTGCATAAAATGAAATGACGGTATAAATATCAGGTTAAAAGTTTAAACCTTTCCCACATACAACAAACCTGGAGAAGAGTACTTCCACATACAAATATGGAAACTCTCTATAAATGAATGTATAACTCTTGAATAGAGTTGAAAACTATGTGGCAAATGGAGAAATCAATCATTATGAGCAATTTCTCCTTTTGCCACAATATTTACGAAAGTTGTCTGCTGCAGAGGCATCAGAAAGCATCTGTATGTGGGAAAGCGTAAATTGGTTACCTGATACAAGACCCTAATACTTAGGCTGAATGTAGTGTGAATTTTTGTTCTCACAAAGTTTATTATTATTTCCTTTTGAGTCTTCTTTCAATTTCATATTATTTTTTCTTTATTGCAAAAAATCCATGATTCAAAAATCGCATACTATTTAGCATGAGTAAATACTGATCGATTTATTGATTGTTTGGCGTTTTTACACTGCTTTTAATATTTTTGCAGTTATATCATGACGTTTTCTGGGTAAGTTACCAGAACTACTGGTCCATTTATCCTGACACCAGCCAGTCACCAGAACTACTGGTCCATTTATCCTGACACCAGCCAGTCACCAGAACTACTGGTCCATTTATCCTGACACCAGCCAGCCTGAGCGCCAAGGAGAGCATCCATTACACCCATTTTTTAAGTTTTTGGTATGACCCGGCCAGGGATCACACCCACGACATCTCACACCCAAGGGGGACACTCTACCACTACACCCAAGGCGGTACAACAATACTAGAGTAAATGAAATAAAATGTCCTTGATAGTTAATAAACGTATGTTATTGAGAAGATACTAATAAAAATTTAACAATAATTTATAAATTCAGACCTTGGCTCACAAGGGTCAACATTACAAGGAAATATTCCGGTTCCAGGCTTCGTGGCTCTGTCACAATATGCAGGGTCCACTTCCTCTCCATGGTTTCTATGACAATGGGCTGTTACCACTTTTTTTCCTGAGAAATAAAATATATGATTATTTTACCTCAAAACACTGTTGTGTGCAAATACAAAGCAAAGGAATTGTCTCATTGAGACAATTTTTGTTAACCCTTTCCTTAATATAGATGCTTTTGGACGCCTCTGCAGCAGACAACTTTTGAAAACATTATGACAAAAGAAGAAATTGCTCAAAGAGAGCAATTTCTCCTTTTGCCACAACGTTTTCAACTTTAATAATTATACATTCATTTTAGAAACTGTTCATGTTTTAAGGTAGATATTTTCAAAGTCGTCTGCTGCAGATTTGTTGTTTGTGGGAAAGGGTTAACTAACAACATTTGGTAATTAGAGCTATCACTGAATGTGAGGAGCTTTGTCTGAAGACAGGATTTGGAAAAAATATCATTTTTTTAGGGGGAAAATGGACACTTTTTGGCTAGGGGAAACAGCGTCCATACCTTTTTTATTTTGCACCATTGAAGTAGCCTTAGACGAATTAGTGCACTTGCTATAGAAGCTTCCGATGAAATTTCATTGAACTCCATCCGACGATTGCTGAGAAATAGTGGAACACAATTGTTGGAATATAACACTATGTATATATTAATCAAGGGGGCAATAACTCAAAAAACATCAAATAGGTAAAGCCATGAGGCACTGCACATCTCCTCTTGATATGGAAACTTAAAATACAATTTCATTTAATTCCAACCAGGGATTTGAGAAATAGGGCAGACACAAATTTTGGTATATAACACTATGTATAATAAACAAGGGGGTCATAACTCTGTCAAAAAACATCCAACTGGAAAGCCATGAGGCACTGCAAATATCTTTTTGGTATAAGAGCTTCCTTTAAAAATGTCATTGAATTTCACCCAGTGATTGCTGAGAAGTAGCGCAGAGACAAATGTCGGTATATTACACTATGTATAATAAACAAGGGGGCCATAACTCTTTCAAAAAACATCCAACTGGAAAGCCATGCACATCTCTTCGTGGTCTCAGAGCTTCCTATACAATGTCATTGAATTTAACCCAGTGATTGCTGAGAAATAGCGAGTACACAAGTTGTTGTTGGTACATCATACTATGTATAATAATCAAGGGGTCATAACTCTTGTCACAAAATTAGCCTTATGAGCAATTTCTCCTTTACTCAGAATGTTTTCAAAAGCCGTCTGCTGCATAGGCCTCAGAAAGCGTCTCTATGAGGAAAAGAGTTAAACTTGGCCACATTCTTGCTCAAGCTCTACTGTACCTACCTCCAGCACATGATTCACTACAATCGGTGAGAATCACACTCCATGTAAAATTGTCTCGCGGTATTGGTATATGGTTCCTGTATTTGGGTACTGTAAAACTGCACTTGATCCCTGGATTATGGCCGCCAATCAGTGCCTAGAAATAATGATTATTTTGTTTCCGTTATGATTAATATGCTCCGATATAAGGGCCCATTACTCTTATGTTACTCTCGTAATCTAACAGTGAAACTTTCCGGATAACATTTCCTGATAGTGGTTAACCCTTTCCCAAATGTACACTCAATTTGACAGCTCTGCAGAAAACGATGTTTGTAAACATCTGCAGCAGACGGCTTTTTGAAAACATAGTGACAAAAGAAGAAATTGCACAAAACGTGCAATTTCTCCTTTTGCCACAATGTTTTCCACTTTTAGTCATAGGTTATCCATTCAATTATAGAGATTTTCTATTTTTTGACGAAATATTTTCAAAGTCGTCTGCTGCAGAATTGTCGTATGGGGGGAAAAGGTTAAAGAAATCCTCCATAGTTTTGCCTAACTGAATTCAACATCTTCTGCTGTAAGTTTGTCATATGTGGGAAAGGGTTAACATTTTCTTAAAGTTTTAATAAAATCCATCAAACACGAATTTCATGTTTATTGCTGGTTACCTTGCATAGATGGTTGCATATACCCCATGTATTATCTATCAAACCACAGGGAACAATAAGATTACATGATTGTCACAGTTTATTGGACGATTATTTTGTTTAAGTCACGGTACTTATCCCGAAGGGTTATACAGATGTGTCCAAGACGTTGTGTACTAACTAGGATTTTATTGTGTTCTCGTTTACAAAGATACATAATATTATAGCGTAGGTATTAGCGAGATTTATGAAAATATTTCGGCCTGATATGTTGTTTAGAGAAATATCAAATATAATCAAATTAAACAATTGCAAGCACAAAAATAATAATTAAATCAGATCATACAAAGGCATCAACAAAATATGGTTGTCAACTCAAATTCCTTGATGTTTTCCAAACTATTGCATTTTTTTTTAAAAATATACTCTATTAATGCTCATCTTATTTGCCTATCAAAATGGCCAACAAGGGAGATACTTATTGTAGTTCTAGGAGCTATGTAAGAAAGAATGTGTGGGACAAGGACCTTTTTACTCTTCCTATTTTTCTATCTAGGCCCCCTAATGACATTCTTACCTCTAGAACAAGGTCCTCTACTATTGGCCCTTCGGATGTCAAAGACTCTGGTCTGTTGTAGGATCGTCTATAAATAAACTTGGCCCCAGCAATTCTGAAGATCCCTTCTCGATCGAGATGCCAGTTTCCATTTAGGTGATACTTCCCACCCTTTGATTTAAGAGCTAGATAGTTGTTTGGGGAAATCCCCATTTCTTCTATCATAATACTGCTGGCGCCACGAGGTAGGTTCATAACTTTAACATAGGCTGAAATTATTGAAAGTTCTAATCAATTGAATATAATTGTACACTTAAATCCTTTCCCTCAAATCTCAGACACTTTCTGACACCCCTGCAGCAGACAACTTTTGAAATCATTATGGCAAAAGTAGAAATTCTCATAATGAGCAATTTCTGCATTCGCACAATTATTTCAACTCTATTCAATAATCATACTACTATTTATAGAGATTTGTTATATTTTGAACTTGATAATTTTAAATTTGTCTGCTGCAAATTTATTGTATGTGGGATAGGTTTTAAGAGCCAAAGGCTTTGAATGCTATTACATCTGAAGCTTACTAGTTTTGAAGACACTTGGGCCAAAGGAGAAGTTGCTAGTTATGAGCAATTTCTCCTTTTACTAAATGCTTTCAAAAGTCGTCTGCTGCAGATGCGTAAAAAGTGCAAGTGGGAAATTGTTATGTCAGTATTATGGAACATCAACTTATATGTTTCAATCAATTACTGTTACACATTTGAAACAAGCAATCCATGCTTGCTTACAGTTTTTCAATATTTTCAAATTAACAAACAAATAAACCTTCCCAACTAAAACTTCATTGTCAAAAAATGAAACGAAAAGTTCTTATTATGATATTTCAATTCTTCTCCCTGACAAAATAAATTTTGGTTATCAATGTAGCAGAAGAAAATGTAATCAGAGATACATGTACATCTAATTTTTTCAAACTTGTTTCTGTACCTGTTAAAAAAAAATTCAATTAGAATGAGTCTAAGAATGATGCATACATGAAAAATAATCTGATTAAAATGACTCGAGGACTGAAATTGCAAGTACAAACCATTTCTCGGGGGCTGAACAGTGAATGAGTGTTCAACAATTTTACAAGTGGAGTTATTTCCCTCACAAACACCGCATCTATCCTTCTTGGCTAAAGATCTGATAATAAGGTCACATCCAACTTTCTGAAAAAAGCAACGGAATGCATGCTAAACATGAACTCTCGATACAAAGCACGTAGACAAAACATAATCATGTCGCATACAGATGTCATAAAAATAAGGGGATGACAGAAGTTTGCTGATAAGCCCTTTCCACCTGCAGACACATTCTGACATATCTGCAGCAGTCAACTTATGAAAATATTGTGGCTAAACAAGAAATTTTTACTTTTGCCATAATGTTTCCTACTTTATTCAATTATTATACTCCCATTTTTAGAGATTTTTTACATCTTTGCCAATATGTTTTCAAAGTTGTCTGCTGCAGATTTGTTGTATGTGGGAAAAGGTTGATCTCACAAACAGGAATACTTTATTTGCTGCAGACTATATCAGGAAGGGGTAACCCTGTTTACCTTATGCTGTCAGATAACTAAAACTTTGGAGGTTATCAAGTTCAGTACAAGAGAAAGTTGATGCAAGGCATCAATGTCGCCGGAAAAGACTGCATTGATTTATTTATGTATTCTTGACTTTCCTTAGTATATTCAAACATTAGGAACGTAGTAATGAAAACATTTGCTTATAAATTTTATATACATACCTATACATTAGGGTATCTATAAAAAATTAACGAAATGTGTACACATTTATCTGGCTTAAATTTAATTTTGCTGTTGTTACTTATTTAAATAATAGTATTCATTCATATAATTTCAATGTTTGTCAATCTTATTCGAATCACAAGGTAAATATCCTGGTATTGCTTTAAAGGGAGGTAATTTGAAGAAAACAAAAGTCTTCAAAAGGAGAAATATATCAGCATTACCGTCTACAGTTTAAATTGTTCTATTGTTTGTGGATTTAAAAATGTTCTTTTTTTCTTATTTCTACATGTACAACGAAATATTGCGGCTTCTCTTTGACGCTTTGCGTCAAACATTCGTCTTGTACTTGTCTAAAATAAAATAATATCACTCGCTTTTTCATATCGAAATGCGCATGCGCGAAAATCGATGTTAAAGGTCACGAAACTACACAACAGAATAGGGTCTATATTTAGCTTAGAAACAGTTCCTACTTTAGATATTCATGGATTAACATTATTAAATGAATTCTACACAAATCAAGACATCTCTTTGAACATGAAAACAACATTTAGTAAGTTAAAATTGCTATTAAAAGGAGAATCCGAAATTGACCTCAATGATGACACATAAGAGTCTGCATTAGGGGGTGTTGGTTCACGTCTTGAAGGGACCACTTTTGTCTTCGTAAATAAGACAAAAAACTTAAATGCGAGTGAAATAAAAAAAACTGCAAACATTAAAAAATCGGAATATTTATTTCATTTTAGATGTGTCATTTATTAGTGTTCGTAAACAACCACAATTGTAATATGTTCAAATCATCTAGATTTGTTTCTTTCTAATAATAATCCCCCCTCCCATGTGATTTCCGAAAAGCTATTAAAAATAGAAGTCGCGGGCTTCTGCCCGGCGACTAATAAGCTGCCAACCAGATATTTACGACTGGGAACAAGAGCCAGAAAAGGCAAACTCTCTGCAGCAAACAACTTAGAAAATATGTGAGCAAAGATATGGAAAACCTCTTTATTAAAGTTAAATTATTCAATAGTAGTGAAAACATAGTAACAAAAGATTGATTGCTCATCATGAATTCTCCTTTTGCCTGAATGTTTTCAAAAGTTGTCTGCTGCAAAGGCGTCAGAAAGCGTCTGTATGTGGGAAACGTTTAAGCCACTGAGTACAGTCAAACCAGTGCTAAAGACCACCTTTGTATAGCAGTTCCTTGTCTTTAGCAACTTTTAATTTCTCGCGTTCTAAATATTTAATTACCCTGTAATTGAAGACCACCTGTGAACAAAGACCATATTATTCTCATCACATGGGTGGTCTTTAAACACAGGTTGGACACTTCTAATTTCCCAATTACTCAATTGACCATGCAATTAAAAACCACATGTGAACAAAGACCATATTGTTCTCTGCCCGTGGTCTTTAAACACAGGTTGGACACTTCTAATTTCCCAATTACTCAATTGACCATGCAATTAAAAACCACATGTGAACAAAAACCATATTGTTCTCTGCTCGTGGTCTTTAAACACAGATTGGACTGTACTTGGTACTTACCTCACAGTTGCCTTGTACACATACATCCTCTGTGTATTCGCTACATCTTGTACCATCTACTACTTCCTTCTCCATGGCATAGTAATAGTTGTAGCCGTCAGCCTTGCAGTACAATTTACACTGGTCATCAACTGATTCAATTATATAATACAAGTTACAGTCACACCTTTTCTAAAGACAACCTTTGTAAAGCATTTCGTTGCCTATAGCAACCACACTTTTAATTTCACAATTACTCATTCCCCATGGCATAGTAATAGTTGTAGCCATCCACTTTGCAGTACAATTTACACTGGTCATCAACTGATTCAATTATATAATACAAGTTCTAGTCAAACCTTTTCTAAAGATCACCTTTGTAAAGCAATTCCCTGCCTATAGCAACCATACTTTTAATTTCCCAATTACTGATTCCCCATGGTATATCAATAGTTCTAGTCATCCAGTTTGCAGTACAATTTACACTGGTCATCAACTGATTCAATTATTTAACACATATAAGTTACAGTCAAACCTGTGCTAAAGACCAATTCCCTGTCTATAGCAATCACACTTTTATGAGCTTATAAGGGTAAGTAGCACAGTTCATAGTCTGGTATTCCGCATACTATATATAACAAGTAACTGGAGGATTGCAAGCAATACCATAGTCCCCTACCGGTTTGCACTTTTGAGTCTGTTTCTGTTGTCATAGCAACCCAATGTTTAGGTATATCAAGACAATAAAGTATGAAAATAAAGAAAGGGAAATAACTCAAAAATTAGGGAAGCAAGAGTTATGGTTCATGTGCACTGCACTCCCCCTTGATACGATGTATTCATGTGTGAAATTTCATAGCCATAGCTAGTAAAGTTATGGAGATATGCTCCGGACAAAAATCAAGTATGAAAATAAAGAAAGGGAAATAACTCAAAAATTAGGCAAGCAAGAGTTATGGTTCATGTGCACTGCACTCCCCCTTGATACGATGTATTCATGTGTGAAATTTCATAGCCATAGCTAGTATAGTTATGGAGATATGCTCCGGACAAAAATCAAGTATGAAAATAAAGAAAGGGAAATAACTCAAAAATTAGGCAAGCAAGAGTTATGGTTCATGTCCACTGCACTCCCCCTTGATGAGATGCATCCATGTGTGAAATTTCATAACCATAGCTAGTACAGTTTTGGAGATATGCTCCGGACAAAAATCAAGTATGAAAATAAAGAAAGGGAAATAACTCAAAAATTAGGCAAGCAAGAGTTATGGTTCATGTCCACTGCACTCCCCCTTGATACGATGTATTCATGTGTGAAATTTCATAGCCATAGCTAGTATAGTTACGGAGATATGCTCCGGACAAAAATCAAGTATGAAAATAAAGAAAGGAAAATAACTCAAAAATTAGGCAAGCAAGAGTTATGGTTCATGTCCACTGCACTCCCCCTTGATGAGATGCATCCATGTGTGAAATTTCATAACCATAGCTAGTACAGTTTTGGAGATATGCTCCGGACAAAAATCAAGTATGAAAATAAAGAAAGGGAAATAACTCAAAAATTAGGGAAGCAAGAGTTATGGTTCATATGCACTGCACTCCGCATTGATGAGATGTATCCACATGTGGAATTTCATAGCCATAGCTAGTACAGTTTTGGAGATATGCTCCGGACAAAAATTTGCCGGACTGACTGACTGACTGACTGACTGACTGACAGATGGACTGACTGACTGACTGACAGATGGACTGACTGACTGACTGACAGATGGACTGACTGACTGACTGACAGATGGACTGACGGACGGAGTGCAAACCTAATAGTCCCCTTCGGCACGCCGGTAGGGGACTAATAAATAATTATGTCTGGCATGAACCAACAAAGGCGACAAGATTGGTCACCTCTCCATATATATAGTTTTACAACTAGGTTTGTCCACTGGTGGCCATGTTTGTCAGCCAATGATGGTGACAATTCTTCCAAAGTTTGCATTGGTTTTAACCCCGTCCTTAATACAAACACTTTCTGACGCCAATGCAGTAGACAATATTTGGAAACATTGTGGAAAATGGTGAAATTGCTCATCATGAGCAATTTCTCCTTTTGCCACAATGCTTTCAATTTTATTTCATAATTAAACTCTCATTTTTGAAATTTTTCGCATTTTTGCAAGGATGTTTTCAAAGTCATCTGCTACAGATTTGTTGCATGTCTGAAAGGATTAAAGAAATCTGGTAAGGGGTTCCTATATCAGAAGTTATACCTTCTGAGAGAGGTTGTTTGACGTAGGATCTCCATTTAAAGTACCATCCTTTAGCTTTTCTACGGTCATAGGCATCACACTGCTCCTCACGGAAATTGCTGTCACTCTTCTCACATTCCTACAAATAAAAGACTCAATAATTTAACCCATTTTCCCATACAGCTGCTTTCAAATTATCTTGAAATCTGACATTTTCGGAGTAGAAGTTTTGCCATATTACCCGTTTTCTGATGCTGCCCAGTGGCCATGTTTTTTAAATGTTTAAAATTAAAATAGCTTGAACATATTTTTCGTGAAGAGTTACCCATGAAATCAGACAAGGACTTTCAGAGCAGAAAAGTTCTTTAATATTAAGTTTCGTTTTTTAATGATGCCACCTGGTAGCCATGCTTTTAAACTTATCAATATGGTTTGAATAATTTTGTAGAGTGTCACTTAAGAAACAATTCAGCCAAATGAACTTGAAATCAGACCAGCAATTTCGGAGGAGAAGAATAGGACAGGTTTTTAATTTTCCCCTTTCTGATGATGCAGCAACCATAGTTAAGAATTGAACTGAATTCTTTGAACAATCTTTGAAGAGGATCAACACACAAGAGGCCCATGAGGGCCTATGCTCTACTGGTATGGTTCTTTGGTCATTTGCAATCCAGAGCATGTATGTATGGTGAAGATCGGATAGTAAATGGAGGCTCTATTGTGTTCATAAGCTGTATTATAGCAATTTTGACAATTTCAAGGGCCATGATCCAGTCATGCAAGGGCACATAGGGCTGGTTTTCGAAAGAAACCAAGCTCTTATCAATATTTAACTACTTTCTAAGTTTGGTGAAGATTGGATAGTAAATGGAGGCTCTTTTGTGTTCGCAAGCTGTATTATAGCAATTTTGACAATTTCAAGGGCCATGATCCAGTCATGCAAGGGCACATCTGGCTGGTTTTTGAAAGGAACCAAGCTCTTATCAATATTTAACTACTATCTAAGTTTGGTGAAGATCAGATAGTAAATGGAGCCTCAATTGTGTTCACAAGCTCTATTATAGCAATTTTGACAATTTCAAGGGCCATAATCCAGTCATGCAATGACACATCTGGCTGGTTTCAAAAGGAACCAAACTCTCATCATATTTAACTACTATCTGAGTTCGGTGAAGATCAGATAGTAAATGGAGCCTCAATTGTGTTCACAAGCTCAATTATAGCAATTTTGACAATTTCAAGGGCCATAATCCAGTCTTGCATGGGCGGATCTGGCTGGTTTGGAAAAGGAATCGAGCTCTCATGGATATCTAACTACTGTATAAGTTTGATTGAGATACAATAAAAACTGAAGACTTTATCACGTTCACAAGCAATTGTTCACGGACGCACGCACACACGCACCCATCCATGGACGCACGGATGAAGGACACAACGCCATGGCATAAGCTCTTCTGGCCTTTGGCCAGTAGAGCTAAAAAAAATTCAAGTTTGGCTAAAATGGACTCAGTGGTTTAAGGGTAGATGTTTTTTAAAGAAGTTGATGACGATGACAGGGGACACACAATACACGACAGAGGACGATGGACACAGGATGATCACAAAAAGTCACCTATGCACTTAAAGTTAAGACTGATATTGTACGAAAGATAACAGAAAAAATGGCATTATTATTCATATCGACAACCCCAAACTTACAGGAAGATTACACATTTTATGCATGGTTTCAGCTCCTTCACATGTTTTTCCTCCATATTGTGGTCTGAAAATAATAACAGTTCTAATAATACACATAGTTAAAAAAGAAGAAGTTGCATTATACAAATGCAATAACAACAGGTTAGATGTAGCCATTTAACCCTTTCAGACTCTTTCTGATGCCTCTACAGCAGACAGCTTTTTGAAAACATAGTGACAAAAGAAGAAATTGCTCAAAACAAGCAATTTCTCCTTTTGCCACAATGTTTGCCACTTTTAGTCATAGGTTATCCATTCAATTATAGGGATTTTCTATTTTTTGACAAAATATGTTCAAAGTCATCTGCTGCAGAATTGCTGTATGAGGTTAAAAGGCATTTCGTAATAGTCAACATTTGCATCTTAACAACAGAAGACATTCAGAAAATATACATTCAGAAAATATTGTGGAAAAGTTTTCAATTCAATATACATAAAAATCACTGTAATACTTTCACTTTTCAAAAAGTTAAAAGTTTTTTTCTGCAAAATTTAATCATCTCAAAAGATATAACTCTTTAAATATTATATCTGGTAGACTGTCAAGACATATTTAAAATTATGAATAATTAGTAGCAAACCTTGGGTTATTACATTCCCTCTGTCGTGTTTTAACTCCACCCCCGCATGTTCGTGAACATTCGGACCAGCTGGACCAATCGGTCCACCACCCATTGATGGGTGTAGGACCTTTGTTACCATAACTTATACAGCGACCATGTTTACACCACTGTAATGAAACAGAGAATTGTACAGAGTTTATTTACCACTGAGTAATACCTGAATGTATGTATTACAAATGAGCGAGTCAGCACAAGCTTGTTATTGGCTGTTAAATATTACGAGTGATAGAATTTCAATACGTCACTACATGAATTAACAAGACATGGAAATTCCATGAAACCAGGTTTTCTATAATGGAAGGTGTTTAATTAAGAATTAACAGATCTGTCAAATCTTTCTGTTAATAGTTTATCAAAGCTAGTAATTAAAGTAACAGGGAATATTTCTATTGATGAATAATCATAATTACTTTGTGTCAATTAAAAATATCACAATTTTTTATCTAACAAATATCAGTTCAATACAGTCAATCATGTGTTGATGGCCTCATTTATTAAGAACATATAATAGATAACAGATATTAAGCAACCTTTTGTTGTAAGCAGCCACATTTTAGGATCCCTAATGCCAGGTTGATAATCAGTGATCTGCCTTAACCCTTTACTTGATAGTAACGCGTTTATGCCTTTGCAAACAGACTAGATCCAGGGCCCGAGGTTATGAAACTTACTCATATATCTATGCTATATTCTTTTAAATTGCCAAGTTATTTAATATGGAGCATATTTGCGCGAAGTTATTTGAAAATATCTATATGCATGGTAAAGTTATGGTCTGAACAAAAAAAGTTCAAGTAAAGTATATTTTCTGTCACTGTGACCTTGACCTGGAAGCTAAACACATAAATTGTGCATATGACACAGCGTCTTGATATGGTGTATATCTGTTCCAAGCTATTTGAAAATATCTCTATGGATGAAAAAGTTATTGTCCAGACAAGAAAAGTTCAACTGATGTCTATTTGTTGTCACTGTGACCTTGACAAAAGTTTTGCATGTGACACATCATATTGATATAGTTCATATTTGTGCCAAGTTATTTGAAAATATCTCTATGCATGACACAGTTATGGTCCGGACAAGAAAAGTTCAATTAAAGTCTATTTCTTATCACTGTGACCTTGACCTTGAATCTACAGATTTTTTTTTTTGCATTTGGCACATCGTCTTGATATGGTGCATGTTTGTGCCAAGTTATTTGAAAATATCTCTGCATGACAAAGTTATGGTCCGGACAAGAAAAGTTCAATTAAAGTCTATTTCTTATCACTGTGACCTTGACCTTAAATCTACAGAATTTTTTTTTGCATTTGGCACATCGTCTTGATATGGTGCAAGTTTGTGCCAAGTTATTTGAAAATATCTCTATGCATGACAAAGTTATGGTCCGGACAAGGAAAGTTGATGCCCGCCCGCCCGCCCGCCCGCCCGCCCGCCGACTTCGCCAAACTAATAACCAGATTTTTCCTTCGGAAAACCTGGTTAAAAATTTCATATAATATTGATAATGATAATTGATGTAATCAAGCTGTGTTTATTGTGTTTTATAAGGCTCTCCTGCTTAGCTACAAAACATTAAAAGCCAGACAAAGGCATTAAAATAAGAGTCATATGAAGCCATATTATAATATAATAGTCGATTCCACTTCAAAGATAGCAAAATACTGCTATTTGTAAAGTGGCTTAGAAAATGATTTTGTTATTGTTGACTAAATGTTTTCAAATGAATACAAAATCTGGTTAATTGCAAAAAATCATTGTTGACAAATATGGTTTACAATGTGGAGAATTCACAGTAATAGAATGTAGAAAATCTAGGTTTTTCAAAGGCAAGATAAATCTTTTAAATAATTTCTCCTTTTCCACAAATATTTGCAACAAGAGCTGTCCGATAGACATAGTGAGATATGGACTCTTAATGCAGTTGTACGCAAAGCTTTATAACCAGAATTTCTAGGCCATAAAAGGGCCATATCTTGCCTGAAATGCAGGATGGAGTTATCTAGCTTAATTATTTACATAGGTATGATAGTTTGGAAGCATTGTAGAAAGTTTCAATGCAATACATCTAGTAGGTACTGAGTTATGGTGAACTATATGTACTTGCATGCAAAACCTTAAAACCAAGGTGTGAAGCCGACTTGGATGCCAGGGTGAGTAGAATAGCACTCATATTCTCTGAATAGTCAAGCTAAAAATCATTCGCTGCAAACAGGAATCAAAGGTCTCTGTAAGGGTAAAGCTTGGCTAATGAGTAAGTAGAAAACATTTCCAGATTGAACTGCCCACCTACCCTACCATCACCGCATGCTGTCCCCTCGGCTGCTGGTAAAAACTTGGTCTCACACATCCCTGTCCTTTTGTAACACCACAGATTTACACACGGATCCTGCAATCAAAGTGTATTGAACCTTTCAAACTTGCATAAGCATTTGATGCATCTAAAGTGAACGCAATTTGATGCACTGGCAGCAGATGTCTTTTGAAAACATTGTATCAAAAGGAGAAATTGCTCTCCTTTTGTCAAAATGTTTTCAACTTGATTCAGTAATTATACTTTCTGCTGCAGATGTATTGTATATGGGATGGGATTTAAATTGATGGAAAATGGGAGAGTTGAAGAACTATGCGAAAAGTGATCAACTCCAGTCCTAGATAGGAGATAATTATTATCACTCACAGGCCAATGTAGAGTTTACTTGAGTAAATTTTTGTGTAAACAAGAGTGCCAACACTTGTCTGTTTGTTCTAAATCTTCTAAGTCAAATGGGGCATTACTGAATAATTATTAAAGCCAGAGTTATGTGACTTGGCATAGACATTTGTATTGTTTCTAGTAACATGTATACCAAGTTCCATTTGAAAATGTTTAACATTTTTTGAGTTATGAGGTAAGGTTAACATTTTGTGACAACGCAGACGATGCTGAAGATGCCACCAAGGGTATCACTATAGCCAGAATAATTTTATTTTTCTTTGGAAAAACAGAGGAGCTAAACATGGTGAACTAGTGCAACACCTACCCTTCCAAAGATAAATGTACACTGTTTTGAATGACTTCCAAACTGCCATTTACACTGAATATCAGCATTAAAGATCTCTCCGGGCAGTTGGTCAGGAAATTTCAGTTCTGCTGTACTGCGACTGTTACTGGTCAGACATTCAGACTGGGCTGCACTGAAAAACAAGGCAAATATGTTGAATTGATATCCCCTGCAAAATGGGGTCTATAACTCTGGCATTCCAGAACCTTGGAGGGTACAATTTCCAGATGTTGGTTAATATTTTTTATAAAGTTTTTATTAAAACCCATTCCAACAAACGCCTCTGCAGTAGACAATTCTATTAAACAATTATCCTTTAATTCATAGGAAATATTCTGGTTTTTTTTGGAAAGATCCTTCGTCTGCTGCAGATAATTTCCAGAGCAAAAGCTGTATCTCTCGTCTGACAGCAGTGGATATCAAGTGGATGTATTTTTACAGTTATGAAATCATGGTTGGAAAATAAAATAAATTACTCATGTTTGCTGTAGTCATCTTCTGTGAAAGCATTAAGAGTCATATGGGAAAGGGGGGTTTAACAATTGTACTGAATTTACACTTACTTTAGAAATTTTCTCATGTACTGTCGACTACAAGGTGACCAGTGGAATGTCCCTCGCTGGGCGGAGAGGGTGGGCGACATGATGTTTCCTGTCGTCTCTTTACATGAATTACTGTCACCATCATGCAACATACCAAAACTGAAGAAAATATATTTAGAAAAAAAGTTTAAGACTATAATATTAAAAATCACATAATTTTATACTTGCCGGGGGACAGGTTAAAGGTCAGATGTATTAGCCCAAAGGCTGAAGGTCATTTCAGCTGACCAAGGTTAACCAAACCAATATGAAATCACTTGATCAATGACAGTTACTAAATTTACCCATTGTAGCCCATGTTTTTTTACGAAATATTGGTGTTATCAAAATTTACTTTGAAAGCATGTTTCTACTATTGTCAAAATGTTTTCAAAAGTGGTCTGCTGCTTATGCCTGAAAGTGAAAAAAGATTAAGCAGAAGTAAAATCCTATGTATGGTATGAAAGTAAAATATTGAACCATTTTCTCTTAACTTACTTATGTCCCATCTCATGGGCCACGGTAAAAGCTGTTGAGAGTCCAGTGTCTTCATTCACAATACAACTCCTTAGTTCACTGCACATTCCTTCTATAGGAGCAAACCCTGAAAATAAAACAGAATCATATCTATGAATATAATGTATAAGGCCATAATAGTGAAACATCAAAAAATTCTCGTTAACTTTTTAACAAACAATGAACAAAAGAAGTGCTAGTGTATGACTTATGTACATTTACCTTGACCTTGAAGTCATTGGGTCACCTACCTTTATAATTGTATAGCCTTCGCGCATATCTGTTGATCATCATTATATGTTTTATCATCAATGGAATAGTAGTTGCAAAGATAAAATGAACACTAACTTGCCATAACTCTTCACACCCTAAATGTACAACCCACATTCACCTTGAACTTGAAGGTACAGCCGGGCATCCTACCTATATTACAGCTCAAATCTACCTAGTTTATCATTATGCAAAGAAGGTTAATGTAAACACAACTTGACCTGAACACTCTGATTTATCTGCAGCAGAGGATTTCTGAAAACATGGAGGCAAAAGAAGAAATTGCTTATTATGTGGAATTTCTACATTTTTCCAGTGTTTTCGAATTTATTCAATTCATAAATGTTACTTCCATTTAATGAGATCTTCCAAATGGCAAATCACGCCTTAATGTTGTAAAAGTCGTCTTGTGCAATTTTGTGGGTAACGGCTAAACTTCAACCTTATTGATGCAACAATGCAGATGGCGATGTGGAGTGCAATTCTATGACAACCGATATCTTTTCTTGTGGGCTTAACTGCATGGTCATGTGAGCCTATTTTTCCTCTGTGAACATAAAACTACTTACCAAGAGTATCACAGGGGGCATTTCTATAGGAACAGATATCTTTTCCTGTCAGCAGTACTGCATGGTCATGTAGACGTTTACTTCCACTTTGAATGCCTGCCTGCCACTGACAGAAACTGTTCAGGGTTTTATCAGCATGGTGTGTAATATAGAGACCTGGCTGTAAAAGATAGAGGGTGATATCGAGGGCTTGGCGTGAAACGGTTGTAACTAAAAACCTATTTTGAAAACCCTGGTTTAGGGGCAATTTTGACCCCTTTGTAAACAATGCAAATTTAGGTGCCATTGCTCAGAACGAGCAATGGCACCTAAATTTCCATTGTTTACCAAGTAAAATGATTTAATGCTGATAAAGACTTTATGGCGAGGTGATTAACCTTGGTAAAAAAATACCAATTTAAGTTACAACCGTTTCACGCCAAGCCCTCGATATGTTCCTTTAACCCAGGAGGACTAGATAAGGAGGAGTAATATATAATATCTCTCTTATCACTCATTAACACCTATGTTGTGGGTACTCAAAATAATCGTTTTATTGAGATGATGCTTTTGAGTACCCACACCATAGGTTTTGGAGGTCAAATACGGATTTTAGAGCATGTATAACGCTCCTTATCTAGAGCTCTGTTTAACCCTTTCCCACTTACAACTAATCTGCAGTAGACGACATTGAAATCATCTGCAGAAAAAATTCAGAAAGTCTCTTAACCCTTTCCCTCATACAACAATTCTGCGTCAGAAAGCGTCTATATGAGGGAATGGGTTAATGTAAAAGTTTAGTTTTGGAATAGAGTTGAACAAATTGTGGCAAAAGAAGAAATTGCTTAGTTTGAGCAATTTCTTCTTTTGCCACAATGTTTTCAATAGGCGTCTGCTATTAGAGGTGCCAGAAAGCATCTACATGTTAGAACGGGTTTAAGGTGTGCCATTTAGTTTTATTATCACAGAAAAATGCTACAATTTATATTTTCACTAGCATAACGCCTCAGTTAAAATATATGAATTAGAATATTTCATTTTTAAGATGAAATTTGACATTTCATTTAAAACAAAACGACTGATCAATTCCCAAAGGCATACACAATGTTTCCGAAATTTTTCAATAAGCTGAAAGCTTGTTTCACAATCTATGAAACTAAATAATATTAAACTACTGATCATACTTCTGTATTTTTTCTTTTATTTATAGAGATTTTCAATATTTCAGTCCAGATGTTTTCAAAGTTTTCTTCAGCAAATTTGTTGTATTTTGTAAAAGGTCAAATCAGAAACACTATGTTATATAGTGTCCCTGGTTTAATGAATACTGGTATCTGTCTCTTCAGTCTTAAAAGTACTATTTAACATTATTTTAATAGGACAGAGAACTCTTGTTGTAATTACTGGATAATTTCAAAATGTATTACCTCCCTTCCATCCAGGTAAACAAGACCAACCAGAACAATGTTGATGGGATATCCTAGGGACGAGTCTTGATAAAGTTGTGAAACCTGAAATAAGTCATACAATACAAATGAGTGACAGAATATTACAACCCCCATAAACAAAGTGATGCACACAATACAGTTATACATTGAATTAAACAAACAATTACTTAATTAAGTAATTAATGTTTCAATCATTGTATGTGACAGAAGTAGGCATTGGGAAAAAAGTAGTTCCATCTTCTTGAATACTTAAACAGATGCTTTCTGACGCCTCTACAGCAAATGACTTAAAAACATTGTGACAAAAGGAGAAATTGCTCTTTATGATCAGTTTCTCCTTTTGCCACAATGTTTTAAACTCTATTTTAAATAAATTAACTCACATTCATGGACATTTTTCATATTTTTGCAAATATGTTATAAAATTGTAGATTGGTTGTGTATGTGGGAAAGGTTTAAACAATGGCATTTTGTTTTTGATAAAACTCACTGTTTGCAATAGTTAGTTCATAAGGATATACTCCACTGATATTATTTCAATAAACCATTAAAAAGCATGATAT
The DNA here is from genome assembly GCA_031761405.1 of Serripes groenlandicus. Classification (NCBI taxonomy): domain Eukaryota; kingdom Metazoa; phylum Mollusca; class Bivalvia; order Cardiida; family Cardiidae; genus Serripes; species Serripes groenlandicus. Next base: position 49,028,638 of record JASEVX010000010.1, on the reverse strand, counting down.
ATTTTGTGTGCAGAATCTGACTGGCATTACAAGCCCTGATCTACAATCCTACTGTACAACCCTTTCCCTCATATAGACGCTTTCTGACGCCTCTGCAGCAGAAGGCTTTTTGAAAACATAGTGACAAAAAAGAAGAAATTGCACAAAACGTGCAATTTCTCCTTTTGCAACAATGTTTTCCACTTTTTGTCATAGGTTATCCATTCAATTATGGAGATTTTTCATTTTTTGAAAAAATATGTTCAAAGTCGTCTGCTGCAGTATTGTCGTATGAGGGAAAGGGATAACCAAGTTCATCCCCTAATTCACAATGTTTAGGGTCATCTGCTTTGAAAAAATAAGAGGCAAATAATATTTTAGATTAGAAATAAAATAGTGATACATAGTTGAAATTATTGTGATAAAAGGAGAAATGGATAAATTTGAACAATTTAATCATTTCTTAAAGCGCTCTCAAAAATTGTCTGCTGTACAGCATCAAAAGTCATCTGTATGGAGAAAAGTGTTATTCTTTTTCCACATCAATTAAAACTGCAGCAGATGACTTTGATTGATTTATTTGGGTTTAATGTCGTTTTCAACAAATTTCAGTCATATCACGGTGGCCAGTTAACCTATTCATGTGTTTCCTGGCTTTCTCAGACCAGTATTCAACACAACAATCTCTCCGAGCAACTGGCTGCTTTTCAACATAGACTGTTAGCTCATTCGTGGAAGACCAATGACGCTTGTCACAATTACTTTCGTCAAACTTCAGAAAGAATGCTGGCCAAGCTGGGGAGATGACTTGGAAGTTTCTATGCCAAAATATAGAAAGTCAATAAAAACAAAAGTTTTATTATTTGATAGAATTGAAAAAGTTGTGACAAAAAGAGAAATTACTCATTATGAGCAATTTCTCCTTTTGCCGCAATGCTTTCAAAAGTAGCCTGCTGAAGATGCATCAAAATGCATCTATGAGTGGGAAAGGGTTAATTAAAATAAATTGTGAAAATGAAACTTACAATATTAAATATACTGAGAACGTAGGTAGTGACATTCTCTCTACCGTGGTCCTTATACATGTCTTGGTCTAGCACGACCAAGGTTTCCACTGTACGCTCCGTGCTTTGGTAGGATCGTTTCCTTCTCGTCCTGTGAAATTGATTTCTGGACTTTGTGTATTTACTAAAATCTGCAAAATTAATGTTCAATCCGTATATGTAAAGAAAAAACAATAAAATTCTAGCAAGTGTTACACAGTGACATTATATAGGGTAGGTATTAGCGAGATTTTTAAAATATTGGACCGATTTTTTACAAGTTTTAAGATTGAAAAGGGTCTGGTAATTTAAATTCTCATCCGGACCGGCACTTTTGTCATCTGTAGCAGAGGTATCAAATGTCGTCTTTATCAGGGAAAGGTTTTTATCAATATCTGTAACTTTTAGACTATTGTTTTAATCTTGATATAGAAAATGAGAACTTAATTAATTATAAGAATATCAACCACTGGTTGACTGCAAATTTGACATCTTATAACAGCATCATAATGCTAATTTTCTTGAGACAACATTAGTATTTGACAAATGTGTTGCTTTGTTTTGTTTGTTTTACGCCTTTTTCAACATTATTTCATGGCGATAGTTAACTTGATCCCTGGGTAAACAAACAAGAATTAGGCTAGGAAATGTGCCTAGCCCAAGCGCACTACACCATGTCTAATGCGACTGGGGATCAAATCTGAGACGCCCGGTTCAAATTTCACCACGCTAACCACTGGGCCATGGTGGAATCATGACAAATGTGTTGCAAAAAGTATTACAATAAAAGTAACGTACCTGCAGTTACATGAAAACTTTCTAGTGAGGATCTTTTATATAATATATGAGGTTCATTGTTGCTGTGGTTATGATGATGGCGATGCTGATGATGTTGGTTACTATGGTTATGATGGGATTTTAAATGTTTGGGTAGAGGCTCTATGACGTAATCTTCTTCTGGAAACATGATCACCCCACTCTGAAAATAGAAACAATAAAATCCCGTTCAGTTTTCTGTCAATGAAATTGAGTTATCACGAATTTTTGTTTACCCAGTTCTTGATGCGGACAACTTCTTATGCCTTATCGATGGTTTCATGCAAAATAGTTGTAACTACATCTTGAACAGTATGTAGTTACAACCGTTTTGCATGAAGCCCTCACTATGTAGTCTGCAATTAGCAGTGGTACTATGGTCCCTGACCAGTAACTTTGGGTTCGGACCAGTGAAAAATCTCCGTTGGCCAGTGTAATTTTACATGTTATATATATAACATAACCAAACATTTAGGATTTTTGGTATCCAAAAGTACCTCACACAATATGGCTTGCTATCAAATTTGGCCGAGATATTATGCCCACACATGTTCAACAAGTTTCGTGAAGATCGAATGAAAAATCTTTGACTAAGAGAGCAGACAATGTTTGGACGCCGCCGGCAGGTGTTCCCAAAATACATGTACGTCCCCTACCGGCGTATGAAATTTATCATAGTGAGCAGTATCTCCTTTTGCTACAATGTTGTAAACTCTTTTGAATGATTATAATTTCTAATATAGAGATTTGCCTTATTTTTAACTACATGTCTTCAAAGTCTTCTGCTGCAGATTTGGTGTATGTGGGAAGGGGGTTTATAAGAGCTAAATAATTCTCTCTTAAGTTTCGACAACATGAAAATAGAACAAGAGTGTTCAAAGGAACGCAATACATGTGACGACAGCCAATAATCAACTACTCTGACCAAAATCATAGCATGACAGAAAGAAGGACGGACAAGTTAACCCTTTCCAACATACAGTTGCTTTCTGACGCCTCTGCTGTAGATGACTTTTGGAAACACTCTGACAGAAAATGTGAATGGGTCCATTGCTCTTGTGTGTCTATATCGAATAAGCGACCTTTCGGAAACTCTGTCGAACCTTTGAAGTCTTTAAGGCATACACTTAGTTTTCTCTTGTTTATTCCAACTTCATTACACTTTTCATTAATACCAAACCCCTGATTTAACCTTGTAACAAATTTGTAAAAGTCTGCATCCGTATCAGTTTTTATGTAAATTCAAAACACCATCGAATTGCAGGCTTTTCCTCGACATTTTTAGCTTACTTATGCACAAAGTGCAAGGTGAGCTTTTGTGATCGCTCACCGTCTGTCGTCGTTGTCGTCCCTCCGTTCACATTTTCCGACTTATCCTCTTACAACAATTAACCAAATTCAAAATAATTTTACAGGAATGTTCTTTGGGTGGATCTCTTTCAAATTTGTTCAAAGAATTCTATTCCATGCAGAACTTTGGCTGCCATGGCAACAAAAAAGGGGAAATTAACCAAAACTTAAAAAATCTTCTTATCTGAAAGTAGAAGGCCCATGCCTTTGATATTTGGTATCTAGTGAACCTCTACGAAGATTGTTCAAATTAAAGCCCTTGGGTCAAAAATGACCCCTCCTCGTGGGTCACTTATTTAACAAAGACTCATATAGGGGAAAATCTTTTAAGATCTTCTTGTCTAAAAGAAGTAGAAGGCCCATGCCTTTGATATTTGGTATGTAGCATCATCTAGTGACCCTCTACCAAGATTGTTCAAATTATAGCCCAGGGGTAAAAAATGACCCCTCTCCTGGAGTCTATTGTTTTAAGTAGACTCATATAGAGAAAGAACTTAAACAATCTTCTTGTCTAAAAGTAGAGGCCCCAGGCCTATGATAATTAGTATGTAGCATCATCTTGTAGACCTCTACCAAGATTGTTCAAATTATAGCCCGGGGGTCACTTGTTTTTCATAGACTCATATAGGGAATAAACTTTAAAAATCTTCTTGTCTAAGAGTAGAAGGCCCAGGCCTTTGATATTTGGTATGTAGCATCATCTAGTGGTCCTGTACCAAGATTGTTCAATTTGTAACCCTGGGGTAAAACATGATCCCATCCCGGGGGTCACTTGTTTTACATAGACTCATATAGGGGAAAAACTTTTAAAAAAAATCTAGTCTAAAAGTAGAGGGCCCAGGCCTTTGATATTTGGTATGTGGCATCATCTAGTAGACCCCTACCAAGATTGTTCAAATTATAGCCCTGGGGTAAAAAATAACCCCTCCCCAAGGGTCACTTGTTTTACATAGACTCATATAGGGAAAACTTAAAACGTCTTCTTGTCTAAAAGATATTTGGTATGTAGCTTGTTTGACATAGATAGGGGAAAAACTTTAAAAATCTTCTTGTCTCAAAGGAGAAGGCCCAGGCCTTTGATATTTATTATGCAGAATCATCTAGTGGACCTCTACCTAGATTGTTCAAATTTTATTTCTGAGGTCAAAATTTACCCCTCCCCAAGGGTCACTTGTTTTACATAGACTCATATAGGGAAAACTTAAAACGTCTTCTTGTCTAAAAGATATTTGGTATGTAGCATCATCTAGTGAACCTCTACCAATCTTGTTCAAATTATAGCCCTGGGGTCAAAAATGACCCCTCTCTGGGGGTCACTTGTTTTTCATAGACTCAAATACGGAAAAGACTTTAAAAATCTACTTGTCTAAAAGTAGAAGGCCAAGGCCATTGATATTTGGCATGTAGCATCATTGTGGACCTCTACCAAGACTCATAGAGAATTCTTTTTTAAAATCTTCTTGTCTAAAAGAAGAGGGCCCAACCTTTGATATTTGGTATGTAGCATCTATTGGACCTCTACCAACTATGTTCAATTATAGCCATGGGGTCAAAAATGACCCCATCCCGGGGGTCCCTTGTTTTACATAGACACATTTAGGGGAAAAACTTTAAAAATCTTCTTGTCTAAAAGTAGAGGGCCCTGGCCTTTGATATTTGGTATGTATCATCCAGTGGACCTCTACCAACTATGTTCAATTATAGCCATGGGATAAAAAATTACCCCTCCCCGGGGGTCACTTGTTTTACATAGATAAGGAAAAAACTTTAAAAATCTTCTTGTCTAAAAGATATATACATGTAGCATCATCTAGTGGACCTCTACCAAGATTGTTCAAATTATAGCCCTGGGTTCCAAAATTACCCCACCCCGGGGTTCACTTGTTTTTCATAGACTCATATAGGGGAAAGAACACTGAAAACTGTTTAAGTTTGATTAAATCAGGTGACCGATATAGGACCATCATGGTCCTCTTGTTGTAAATTTCAGCCGTAACGGAAACATTCACTGAAGCTGAGGCCACGTTTAAATAATCTTAAATTATTGTATCTTCATAAGCATATAACACAACTAATTGTCGATGTATTTACCACAATAATTTAGCAAAATTTGCACATTTCCTTTAAAAAAAAAAAAGAATTTCTGTCAGAAAACAGGAAAACATGCCATTTAAGTCTGTATAACATAAATGCTTTCATTCCAAATCAAAAAGCATCTAGTAACTGAGTTCAAAATTAGGTATGGGAAATTTTGAGCACGAATACAGGTTGCAGAATTATCATTATCATCACTACTGTTGTACAATATATCGCCATATTTTATTTTTATTTTATTTTTTTTTTTTAATTTTTTTTGAAGCTTATGTTCCCTAGTTCCCTAAAATAATGCCAATGTTCCCTTGTTCCCTAAAAGTAATTGGCAATGTTCCCTTGTTCCCCAAAAGTAAATGGCCATGTTCCCTTGTTCCCCAAAACCCCTGGGAGACCCTAATATTTGTTGTATGTGGGAAAGGGTTTAAGATTGAATCTTCAAATGTTGTCTGTATCAGGAAAGGGGGTTAGAAACATAGATTTCAATCAAATTGTGTTCTTTTTGCTGCATAATTTCACTGTTTTTCCCTAAGGTGTTATTAGATACAAACCTAAATATGGATGACCTGATTGACTTCTAATACTCATTGTAATGCATTCTTACTCTGAAGGCAAATTGCACTCAGGATCACTTACAACCATCAATTTACCTAATACAATATTTTTCAGAGTCATCTGCTTTGAACAAAATCTGAGGTTATTTTTTGTTGTGACTTGTGATTATTGCAAGTATATTTTTGACAGTTAAAACATTCAAGTTATGAGTTAGGCTATTTATAGTAACTGTGACCTTGAACAAGGTTAGTGAAACACGAACTGCTCAATGGTGACCTTGACCTTTGATAGTGAAACATGAGCTCCAAGCAACCTTGACACTATTTCCTTGGTATGAAGTGTGATGGAATACCACCCACAAAACAAGAGATAGAATATGGAAAAGTCTATGAAAGTATGATTATTGAATAGATTGCCAAACATTGTGGCAAAAAAGACAAAATAATAATTATGGTCAATTGCACCTCTTGGCACAATGTCTTCAAATATCGTCTGCTGCATACACGTCAAAAATGAGAAAGATTGAAAAGAAATCAATTGTAACTCAGTGAAGACCATGATCTATCTGTCAAGTCAAGTCAGGCATACAGACTTCCAATGGTTATTTCCAGTTCTCAAGAGGCTTCTTGTATTAAAGAGGTGAGTTATCAAGAAGCCTCTTGAGAATGGAAATAACCATTGGAAGTCTGTATGCCTGACTTGACTTGACAGATAGATCATGGTCTTCATGAGTTACAATTGATTTCTTTTCAATCTTTCTCATTTTTGACGTGTATGCAGCAGACGATATTTGAAGACATTGTGCCAAGAGGTGCAATTGACCATAATTATTATTTTGTCTTTTTTGCCACAATGTTTGGAATCTATTCAATAATCATACTTTCATAGATTTTCCATATTTATTCTTGTTTTCAAGGTATGCTCGCCAAATGGCATTAACCCTTTCCCTCATACGACAATTCTGCAGCAGACGACTTTGAACATATTTTGTCAAAAGATAGAAAATCTCTATAGTTGAATGGATAACCTATGACTAAAAGTGGAAAACATTGTGACATATGGGGAAATTGCATGTTTTGTGCAATTTCTTCTTTTGTCACTATGTTTTCAAAAAGCCGTCTGCTGCAGAGGCATCGGAAAGCGTCTATATGAGGGAAAGGGTTAATGCCGAGCGCGAGGGTAAACGTCACCAAACAACAACAAGGTCTGCTGCTGATATTTGTTGTATACGGGGGAAAGGGCAAAACCTCTGCAATAACAAGTACCTGCCGACCCATTATCCCTTATTTATAATCCTTTTCCACATGCAAAGACATTTTGAAGCATAATGGAGCAGACTATAATTGATGAAAGATTATGAAAAAAAGGAGAAATTGTTCATCATGAGCAGTATCTGCTTTTGCCACTATATTTCAACTATTATTTAATAATTACACCTTTATTTATAGAGACTTTCCATATTTTTGCTAAAATGTTTTTAGCATCGTCTGCTGCAGATCTATTGCATGTGAGAAAGGCTTAACCCTTTCCCACATACGGGTGCTTTCTGACGACTCTGCAGCAGACAACATTTGGAAACATTGTGACAAATTGAGAAATTGCCCATAATGCTGTTTTCAACTCTATTGAATAATTATTCCTTCATTTATAATATTTTACATTTTTTTGACAAGATCATTTGAAAGTCTGCAATAGATTTATTGTAGGTGGGCTTAAAATGATGGGCTACTGAAAGGATGAAAGCCATGGTCCACAGACAAAAGGAGCAATTTGCCACCCAGATTGAAATAATCTTCAAATACCATTTGTAGATGTGTCAACATTGCTTCAAGATGACAGCAGAGTGCAACATGGGAAATATTACAAGGTCATTGCAAGGTCAATGATGCATTTGATGTTAAGAGCAAAATGAAAAATTGTGTTAGAGACTGAAGTGATTAACTTCTATTGTTACTTTTAACCATTAACCTGATATGATATTTGGTAAATTCGCAGCTTTGAAAAAGTCTTCGGAAAAACATGGATAACTGGCACATACATTTCAGCTATTAAAAACGTTATGACAAAATGAGAAATTGTCTGCGCTGTCTGCCCAAACTCTACACTTTTGGCTGCTCAAATCAACACTTTTATTTTTATATTCCTGAATTGGCTATTGGACTCTTTCAGATGCTTTGCTTGACAAGTCCATTATAAAATTTCAGCTTTATAAGAGTCCAAATGTAAAATAAGGTGATGTTATATTTATTGAATGGTGTTGAAAACATTGTTGCATTTTTCCACAAAGTTTTCAAAAGTCATCTGCTGCAGATGTATCAAAATGCATTTGCAAGTTGTAAAGATTGAATAGCAATGATAACTAACTGTCGTTTAACATACAGCAAATCTGCAGCAGATGACTTTGCAAATGTCTACTCAAGAATGTGGAAAATATCTATTACTGTACGTATAATTACTGAAAAAGGTTAAAAACATTGTGGCAAAAGGAGAAATTGCTCGTTTTGACTAATTTCTCCTTCTGTCACGATGTTTTCAAAAGTAGTCTGCTGCAGATGTGTCAAAATGTGTCTATAAGTGGGAAAAGGTTAAGGTAACAACCTGTCTTATCAAAAAGTCAACATGCATATATCTGTATAAAGCCCTGCCCTGATGTGTCAAATAACCAGGACAATTAATAGGGCTAATTTGTTTTACAAGTATTTTATCGATCTTTTTACCCATAAGTTAAGTCAGTTTGATCTTTGTTTTAATAACAAATAGGTAAGTTTTATTGCTATTTAGTGACTTGGACTAAAAATAAACTAATCATGTAATACATTAAATTCAAAGTATTAAACAGCTAAAATATCATAAAATATATAGATTTATTCGGTAATAAATCTCTGAGATTGAAAGTAATATAAACCGCAAACATTCCGATAAAAAAATAATTCTTACAGCCAATAGGTTGCATTTTTTCACACAGCTGTCACAAGTCAATGTTCTATTTTAGAGTAAGGTAATCCTCGTTATAAGATGGGAATCAGATGAAAGAACAGAAAACATGACTTTTTTAGAGCCCTTTCCCACATACAACAAATCTGTTTGAAACCATTTAGACAAATATACGGATCGATCAATGAAATTTTAAATATTGAATACAGTTGAAAACATTGTGGCAAAGTAAACAATCGCTCATTATCCAATGTATAATCCTCACTCAATCATCGTATAAAAAGGAAAAATTCAAGATGCTACATTTTTGGATGCCTTGTTTTTATCCGCATCTAGGCGTGTCCTTTTTGCTTCCACTCTATGATACTGGGAGTAGACCAAAAAACTGTAAGAAATGTCTTTATGTAGGCATCATTCTAAGTTTGCAATAAGACATTAAATCACGCTAATGCAGATTTTATTCTCGTAAAATCACAATAAAGTTACGTAATACAAGTCTATACTGCCTCCTATTTATATCCCCCACAAATTATCAGTTATAATTTATTGTACATCATGCTGAATTTTACACATGTGACCCTTGTAAATGCCTTGCTTTTAACTTTATTAGAATATGTAGTTTAATTCTTATCTGAATTAAAAAAAAAAAAAAATTGAGGCATTTCTTAACCCTTTACCACATACGACAATTCTGCAGCAGACGACTTTGAACATATTTTGTCAAAAAATAGAAAATCTCTATAATTGAATGGATAAACTATGACTAAAAGTGGAAAACATTGTGTCAAAAGGAGAAATTGCTCGTTTTGAGCAATTTCTTCTTTTGTCACTATGTTTTCGAAAAGCTGTCTGCTGCAGAGGCGTCAGAAAGCGTTTATATGAGGGAAAGGGTTAACCCACAAACTGACTCTTTCTGATGCCTTCGACTGCAGCAGACGACTTGTGAAAAATTGTAATGAGCAATTTCTCCTTTTGCCACAATATTTTCAACTCTTTTCAATTGTTACACATTTAGTTAAATCTACAGATTTTCAATAATTTTGTCAAGATGGTTTCAAAGTTGTCTGCTACAGAATTGTTGTATGAGTGAAAGGGTTAACCATTTACTTGATAAGTTATCTTTAGTCATCTGCTTTAACTCCCCTTTCCCACATACACAAAAAACTGCAGCAGATGACGTTGAAAACGTCATTTACAAAAGTGTAGAAAACTCTCCATTTTTAAAATGAGAGCTTGATTAATAAATAAATATAAAAACAAAGGAGGAACTATTTTTTTATGAGTAGTTTCTCCTTTTGTCACATTTTACAAAAATTGTCCTTTTTATTATAATATTGTTTCAAAAGTCATCAGTAATAACGGTTTAACCCTTTCCCACATACAACATATCTATAGCAGACGACTTTGAAAACATTGTGACAAAAATATGAAAAATCTCCCTAAAAGATAGCTTAATTGTAAATAAAGTTGAAAACATTGTGGAAAGGAGAAATTGCTCATGATGAGCATTTTCCCCTTTGGCCACAATGTTTTCAAAAGTCATCTAGCTGCTGCTATTGCGTCAAAATGCTTCCGCAGGTAAAAATTCTACGGTAGATATGATCAATAAATCTATGTTTATCTATGAAAATTTAAAGCAGAAAATTTATAAATAAATTGAAATACAGACTCCATTGTTTAACGAACACCCATTGGAAGAGACCATTCTGGTTTTTATTCACAAGTGGTCTTTAATTGCAGGGTCATTTATGGATTGACAGCCGTTTCAGAGAAGGGTTAACCTGTTCCTACATACAACAAATCTGCATCAGATGACACTGAAAACATTTAGTCACAAGTATGGAAACTCTATATTTGAAGGTATATACAGACAAAAATTGAAAACATTGTGACAAAAGGAGAAAATTGCTCATTAGAAAAAAATTCTCCTTCTGTCACAATGTTTTCAAAACTTGTCTACTACAGAGGCATCAGAAAGCATCTGTATGTGGGAAAGGTTTAAAGGTGGTAGCGCCAGAGCTGAAAATGAGCTATAAATGTCAAACAAGTCTAACAAAATTAGACAGGAGCAGGGGTGGCTCAAACGTGATGGCACTATTGCCGTAAATTTTATCTTCTTTTATGACCCTATCATGTAAATAACAGAGATTTTAAAAATGATAAATCTGAACCCTGTTACTTTACACAGTCAGAGTCTTGTTAAACTATCCCTTTTATTCAGCATTTTTAAGTGTTAACCCTTTCCGTCATATTGAAGCTTTCTGATGCCTCTGCAGCAGACGGCTTTTTGAAAACATAGTGACAAAAGAAGAAATTGCTCAAAACGAGCAATTTCTCCTTTCGCCACAATGTTTTCCACTTTTGGTCATAGGTTATCCATTCAATTATAGAGATTTTCTGTTTTTTGACAAAATATGTCAAAGTCGTCTGTTGCAGAATTATCTTATGAGGGAAAGGGTTAACCTGATATGATAGTCATACAACAATATATACTGCAGCAGATCACTTTGAAAACAACCATGCAAAAAACATGGGAAATCTCTATAAATGAAAGTATAATTACTAAAAAGGTTGTTGTAAAAGGTGAAATTGCTTGTTTTGAGCAATTTCTCCTTTTGCCACAAAGTTTTCAAAAATCGTCTGCTGCAGATGCATCAGAATGCCTCTACAAGTGGGAAAGGGTTAAATAACAGAGATTTGAAATAACGATGATCTTTCCCTTTCCCACATACAACAAATCTGCAGCAGACGACTTTGAAAATATCTTAGCAAAAACATGGAAAATCCCCATAAATGAATGTATAATTAATATTATTGAAAAAAGTTGAAAAAATTGTTGCAGATGCCTCAAAATGCGTCTATAAGTGGGAAAAGGGTTAAATGCCATATATATTAAACTATAATAATAGCATATAGTTGATAACATTGTGAATAAAGAAGGAATTGCTCATTAATAGAGCAATTTATCCTTTTGTCGCATGCAATGTTTACAAAAGTCGTCTGCCGCAGAGGCATCAGAAAGGGTATAACTAGTAAATTGTTAGCAGCAGCATTCTTATTGACGACTGGAGCCTCATGAGAGTCACATCAATAAAGATTGATTGATTGATAGTTTGATGTTTTACGCCGCTTTCAACAATGTTTCAGTTATATCACGGTATTTCCTGGGTAATTTACAACTATCCATCCAGACACCAGCCAGACAGTCGACATTACTACCATTTCTAGAATCTTTGGTAAGACCTGGCTTCATTTTTAGAGGTTTTAACCCTTTCCCTCATACGACAATTCTGCAGCAGACGACTTTGAAAATATTTTGTCAAAAACTGGAAAATCTCTTTAATTGAATGGATAACCTATGACTAAAAGTGGAAAACATTGTGTCAAAAGGAGAAATTGCTTGTTTTGAGCAATTTCTTCTTTTGTCACTATGTTTTCAAAAAGCTGTCTGCTGCAGAGGCGTCAAAAAGCGTCTATATTAGGGAAAGGGTTAAAGGTTGTTTGCTGCAGTTTTGCTATATGTGGGGTTGGGTTTAGCAAGGGTTCTTACAGACTGTAAACTGGGACAGATTTTATAAATTTTTATAAAACTTTCTTGAGATCAAACAGATTTTCAAGTACTTATTGGAGCCAGAGTATATCAATATTGCAATACAAAGGCATGTTTTGATATTGGAGAAATATTGGAGACATTTATTTTATTTCATTGTTTTAAACCCTTTCCCACATACATCAAACCTGCAGCAGATGACTTATTTTTGCAAAATTATTTGTAAAACATGAAAACGGTCTAGAGCGTAGCTTGTAATGAACAAAAGAGTATTTAATATTATTGTCAAATGGTAAATATTTTTAAATAGAAATCTATCGAATGCCTTAATGAATGAAAGTATTATTATTGAACAGAGTTGAAAATATTTAAACCATTTCCCTCATACAATAAATCTGCAGCAGATGACTTAAATTATAATATGATTATTGGATAGAGTTGCATTACCATTAAGGCAAATGGACAAATTGCTCATTATGAGCAATTTCTCCTTTTGCCACAATGATTTCAAAAGTCGTCTGCTGCAGAGGCCTCAGAAAGTTAACCCTTTCCCACATATAGACGTTTTCTGATGCCTCTGCAGCAGACGTCTTTTGAAATCATAGTGGCAAAAGGAGAAATTGCTCATAATGAGCATTCCGCACTTGTGACAATGATTTCAACTCTATTCAATATTCATACTATCATTTTTAGAGATTTTCCATATTTTGGACTTGATAATTTCAAAGTCGTCTGCTGCAGATTTATTGTATGTGGGAAGTGGTTAAGCTGCCAGACAGGGATATACAAAGAAGGGACAGCAGGATCAGTAGAAGTTTGTATGTTTGGGTTTTCTTTGTAAGTGATTTTAATTCAAGAATGCAAATCACTCGATTAATCTGAAGGGAACATTGAACAAGGGTTTGTTGATAGATATTTCAGTTTTAAATCAGATTTCAAAATAACAGGTGCATCTAAAAAGCTTTTAAATGCTTTTAATAAAACATCAAACATGCTCTAGGGTAGTAAAAACTGCACTGGGTCAAATAAATAAGACACCATTTTTGGAAAGAGATCAAGCCTACCTTAATAGGCATGTCATTTTACCTTTTTTGTGCACTTGGTTTAAATGCACCATATTCATTGTGAATCTATAAATGATGCATACATTTTTGTTCATAGTGGTTTATACATTCTAAATCTGTTACGGATGTTGACTTTTAGACTTATCCATTTTGAAATTGAATTGTCATATGATTGGTTAGTTGGCGTTTTTACATCGCTTTCAACAATTTTTCAGTTATATCACGACGTTTCCCGGGTAAGTTACCAGTACTACTTGTCCATTTATCCTGACACCAGCCAGTCTGTCGCTATGTTAACCCCGCGACCTGAGCACCAAGGAGGACAGTCATTACTACCATTTTTAAAGTCTTTGGTATAACTCAGCCGGGGATCGAACCCGCATCCTCCTCTACCACAACACCACAGAGGCGGTCACATTATGAATAATTAACCCTTTCCCACACATGACGGATCTGCAGAAGATAACTTTGAAATCATATTGGCAAATTAATGGACAATTTCTATAAATGAAAGTATACTGTTTTAACCCTTTCCCTCATATAGACGCTTTCTGACGCCTCTGCAGCAGACGTCTTTGTGAAAACATAGTGACAAAAGAAGAAATTGCACAAAACGTGCAATTTCTCCTTTTGCCACACTGTTTTCCACTTTTTGTCATAGGTTATCCATTCAACTATGGAGATTTTCTATGTTTTGACAAAATATGTTCAAAGTCGTCTGCTGCAGAATTGTTGTATGAGGGAAAGGGTTAATAGACCACAATGATTTCAAAATTAGTTTATATAGAAATAATATCATGGTCACTCACTGACCTTATAGTCATGTGACTGTGTGAGTTAAATATATTTGAGAATAACTAAATGATAACTAAATGATAACTAAATGACTAAATGATAACTAAATGATAACTAAATGATTACACTAAATGATTACTAAATGATTACTAAATGATTACTAAATGATAACTAAATGATTACTAAATGATAACTAAATGATTACTAAATGATAACTAAATGATAACTAAATGATAACTGAATGATTACTAAATGATAACTAAATGATAACTAAATGATAACTAAATGATATTACAGGTTGTTGTTATTATACAATTGTTTTACAAAGTACCTCCAATTAGTCTTGTTTTATAACCTATTCCGACATTCAACAAATCTGCAGCAGACAACTTAGTAAATTATTGAAAAGAGGTGAAAACCTTGTGGCTTGTAATGGAGCAATTGCTTGTTTTGAGCAGGCTTTCTTATTTTGACACAATGTTTTCAAAAGTCCTGTGATGCAGAAGAGTCCGAAAACATCTGTATGTGGGAAAGATTTAACCCTTTTCCTCATATGGCATCTTTAACACTTTCTCAGATACGACAATTCTGCAGCAGACAACTTTGAACATATTTTGTCAAAAAAATAGAAAATCTCTATAACTGAATGGATAACCTATGACTAAAAGTGGAAAACATTGGGGCAAAGGAGAAATTGCTCGTTCTGAGCTATTTCTTCTTTTGCCACTATATTTTCAAAAAATTGTTTGCATGAGGGTAAGGGTTAAGAATTGTCTGCTTTAAATATATGTAGTAAACAAATATAAAATATGGAAACAAAATAGAAAATGAGCGATCTTTCCTTTTACCTACAAGTTTCTAATTATGTGTGACAAAAATAAACATCATATCTATATCAGTGATCTACTGCAGAGGTGAATAAAGTCGTCCGTATCAGGAAAAGGGTTAAATTCAATGAACTAGATTGTTAATGGTTACATCTGATATAATTCCAGGGCACCACACCCAGTCTATACAAATTTCAATAACTGCCACCCAAGATGACCCCCCCTAATAAAGATACACATTCATTCATGCCAAAGCAAATCTTAAATTCTGCTGTAGAAAATATTTCAAAACATTTCGGTAAATCTTTTTGGAAATCTCTCGATATGAAAGTATAACCAAAGGCAAATGTTGAAAACATTGTAGAGAAAGGAGAAATTGTTCATCATGAATAATTTCCGCTTTTCACATTCTTTTTTCCCCATTAAGCCCTCTGTGACAAATGTGCCAAAATGCGGCTGTTTTGTGGGAGAAGGGTTAATTATACCCTTGTTACCCTGATCCTAAAGGGATTTATATTACAGTTTACCTGATTTGATATTCTTACAGACTTCTGCTATGAAGACTAAAAGAATAAATTGGAATTTTTACAAAGTTGTATAATACACACTTTTGCTTTGTTTTGTACACTTTTTCCTGCTTTTCCAATGTTTGCTACAACTGTGCAACAACTGTGTCAGGGAACGAGCTTAACAACACTTAAACATTTTCAGAGGAAAAGACTATTAAATTTTCTTTCTAGAGTTTATATAAAAGCCATCTGATTAATATTTTTCGTTTCATGTATAGTTGCTTTTGTCTTTCTTTCCAAAAGACCATGAATGTGCTCATATTGGGCAATATCAAATTTACCCACAATGTTATGTCTTGCTGCAGATGCATCCAAAGTGTTGTTCTATCCTGGAAAGTGTCAAAAGGGCCAGGCGACAATTGAAAACATTATGGCAAAAAAAGCAGAGATAGCAAATTCTACTTTTGCAACAATGTCTTGAACTATATTCAGGAGATTTACTTTTCTATATTAAGTTTTAATATAATTTTGCCTTCAAGTTTTCAGTCATTCACTGTAGATGTATGTGGGAAAGGGTTAACAAATATCCAAAGATCATCGGATCACCCCAGGTCATTTAGTCAGACTTAAGTATTGCAATATGATCTCACTTATCATACTACTTGTTAACAGTTCATTACTGGTTTTTTTATTATTGTGATCAGGTGATTGTGTATCGAGTCAAACAAAAAGGCTCTATCTTGTATATTATATCACTATAACTGAAATCTACTGGAGAAACATCTAATGAAATATTGATTGATTGATTATATGGTGTTTTATGTCGCTTTCAACAATTTGTCAATGTTATCACGGAAAACATTGTGACAAAAGGAGAAATTGCACGTTTTGTGCAATTTCTTCTTTTGTCACAATGTTTTCAAAAAGGGTGTTTCCTGGGTAAGTTACCAGAAATACTGGTCCATTTATCCGGACACCAGCCAGTCTAAAATACTAACCCCGCAACCCTGAGCACCAAAGAGGGCAGCCATCACTACAATTAAAAGTCTTTTGTATGCTTTGGTCGAAAATCGAACATGTGACCTCCCGAACCCGAGGCGGACACTTTACCACAACAACAACACCGAGAAGGTTCTAATGAAATACATGTAACGCCTGGACTATTGGATTGATTGATTTGGTTTTAACCCTTTCCCTCATATAAATGCTTCCTGACGCCTCTGCAGCAAACAGCTTTTTGAAAATATGGCAACAAATGTAGAAATTGCTCAAAACAAGCAATTTCTCCTTTTGTCACCATGTTTTCAACTCTATTCAATTATTGTACTTTCATTTAAAGGGAGTTTCCACATTTGTTCTAGATGTTTTCAAAGTCATCTGCTGCAAGTCGTATGTGTTTAGAAAAGGGCAATGGAAACAGTTGAGGCTTTCTGGAATATAGAAGAGGTCTAGATAAGGAGGGGTATCCAGTTCTTTCCCCCCAAATATCTCTTTTCTTATCCAACCAAACTCTATGTTGTGGGAACTCAAAGAATCGTCTCATTGAGCTGATTCTTTTGAGTACCCACAACATAGGGTTGCAGGGTCAAATAAGGATTTTAGAACATGCAAAACACCCCTTATCTAGAGCTCTGATCTAGTGAAAGAGCATACACATAATCTGATCAGGATCTTCATCATATGCGTGAAATGGACCCAGATAAAAATACATACATGTACATGCAAGCTAGAATTGCAGCTTACACAAATGTGTTGGTATGCATCAAGTTTAACCCTGGCTGACAACTTGTGAAAACATCTGGGGCAAAAGAAAATGTTGCTCATAATGATGCTATTCAAAAATCATTTAGAGATGTTCCATAGTTCAAAGATGTGTTGTATATGGGACAAGGTTAAAGGACTCTTTTTGTTATGGACCTGTCACTGATGAAATCCTCTTTCACACAATGTCACTGGTACGATCTTCATTGATTTTATAGTTTACTCAACTAGATTATTTCATGATAAGTAAGTTTTTTTCTTCTGATTGAATCTCAGTTACCCTTTCAAATTAAAAACTAGAAATGTATCAGATCTACATGAATGCCCAGGTTGCCAGCCATTGAGTCAACTGTGAATTGCGTAATCTATGAATCTATGAAGTTTTCAAAGTCCAAGGGAAGAACTTGTAAAATGCTTGCAGTATCTGTATTCATTGCACAAAAAATAGGAGGAAATAGAGAAATCTACAAAATGTGTCAAGCCCAAGGGCAATAACTATTTCCCTTTCCCATTTGCAGACGGCATTTGAAATCAAAATATATTACTCAAAGTGGGCAAATTCTGTTTTTGTTACTCTGTTTTGTTTTCAATTCAATTTCAATTCAATTCAATAACTAGAACTATCACTGAAGATGATAAATACCCCCAAAACAGCACCTTGACTCAAAATATGGCTTCCGACCGACCGACCGATAGGTAGTCCTATCAAACAGTACTCATTTTGACCTTTGACCATGACCTTTGACCATGACCTTGACCTTTGAGGTACAAGCCACCTCATCATGGCGAACATGTGTGCCCAGTAACTTGAGAATCCTATGATGCATGGTTGAGATGCGGACCGGACAAGGAAGTCCTATCAAACAGTACTCATTTTGACCTTTGACCTCTGAGGGTGACCTTTACCTTTGAGGTACAAGCCACCTCATCATGGTGACCATGTGTGTCCAGTAACTTGAGAATCCTAAGGTACATTGTTTTGATGCGGGCCGGACAAGGTAGTCCTATCAAACAGTACTCTTTTGACCTTTGACCCTTTGACCTCTGAGTGTGACCTTCACCTTTGAGGTACAAGCCATCTCATCATGGTGAACATGTGTGTCCAGTAACTTGAGAATCCTCAGATGCATGGTTGAGATGCGGGCCGGACAAGGTAGTCCTATCAAGCTATCATCATGGTGAACGTTTGTGCCAAGTTTCTTTTAAATCCTATGATGCATGGTTGAAATGCAGGCCGTAATGTTTGTGCCAAGTTTCATGGATCCCATGATGCATGATGGACAAGGTACAGTCCTATCAAACAGAACTCATTTTGACCTTTGACCTCTAAGTGTGACCTTGACATTTGAGGTGAACATGTGTGCCAAGTAAATTCGGAATCCCATGATGCATGTTTGAGATGTGAGCCGGACAAGGTTATCCTATCAAACCACTCATTTTGACCTTTGACTTCTAAGTCTGACCTTGACATTTGAGGTACATGCCTGGGTCTTTCGTGCGACATGCTGCCTCATCATGGTGAATGTTTGTGCCAAGTTTCTTTGAAATCCTATAATGCATGGTGGAGATGTGGGACGGACAAGGTAATCCTATCAAACAGTACTCATTTTGACCTTTGACATCTAAGTGTGACCTTGACATTTGAGGTACAGGCCTAGGTCTTGTGCGTTGTTCATCATAGTGAGTGTTTGTGCCAAGTTTCTTTGAAATCCTATGATGCATGATTAAAATGTGGGCCTGACAAGGTACAGTCCTATCAAATAGTACTCATTTTAACCTTTGACATCTAAGTGTGACCTTGACATTTGAGGTACAGGCCTGTGTCTTGTGTGTGACACGCCGCCTCATCATGGTGAACGTTTGTGCCAAGTTTCGTTTAAATCCTATGATGCATGGTTAAGATGCTGGCCGGACAAGGTTAGGTGGGACTGACAGACAGACAGACAGACGGACAGACATAAAAGGGCTATAACTCTGTAAAATAACATGCAATTGTAAGACCTTTCGGGTATGCACATCGCCTCTTGGTATAGAAGCTTCATGTAAAATTTTATTGAATTCCACCTAGTGGTTTGTAAGAAATAGGCCGGACAAAATATGGCTTCCGACCGACCGACCGACTGACACAGTGACTTCTATATACCCCCCCAAAACTTTGTTATTTGGGGGTATAATAATATTATTTCTGTATTTGTGTCTAGATGTTTTAAAAGTCGTCTGCTGCAGATTTGCGGTATCTAAGAAAGGGCTGAGCCAATTTCAACAACTATGTTGTAAATTCATTTGGATGAAAAAAACAACAGATTAATTTAGGTACAAATTTGATGTCAGGGTTTCCCTCAAAAACCATTCCACATCCTGCAGACATGTAACCTAGCATGGTTTTCAAAGTTGGCTGCTGCAGATTTTTCTGACGCCTCTGCAGCAAGACGGCTTTTTGAAAAACATAGTGACAAAAGAAGAAATTGCACAAAACGTGCAATTTCTTCTTTTGCCACAATGTTTTCCACTTTTTGTCATAGGTTATCCATTCAATTATGGAGATTTTCTATTTTTTGACAAAATACGTTCAAAGTCGTCTGCTGCAGAATTGCCGTATGAGGGAAAGGGTTAAGCCATCCAACTATTATTATGCTGTGAAGGCATGTAGATGAAAATTCCAGGTTACCAACAGGTTAATTTAGATACAATTTTTTTCAATGATTCCTCCCAAAAATAATAAGCAGCCTACAGACACCACCTACCACGGTTTACAAAACGTAAAAATGTAACAACATGCATTTTTCAACGGCTATGTTTATTGACTTTGTATAGTATTGCCATTGCACCGAGAAGAATGCAGATTGTACAGATTACCATTAACCCTTTCCCACATACAGACACTTTCTGACGCCTCTTTAGCAGACTATACTTTTGAAAACATTGTTGGGAATAGACTAAGAGTTATATAATCAATATGAGCAATTTCTCTTCTTTTTTTCCACACTACTTTCCACTCTGAATCAATAGAACACTTCCTATTATCCAGGCAACACATTTTTACCCTCAACTTCTTTCAAACCACACATACAATAAAAGTATCCATAATCCTTTCCCACATTCAACAAATCTGCAAAAGAAAACATCTAGGTATACAAAAATATGGAAATTCTCAAAGAATAAAGGTACAATAATATTGAATAAAGTTGAAGATATTTTGGCAAATGGAGAAATTGCTCATTATGAGCAATTTCTTCTTTTGCCACAATGTTTTAAAAGTCGTCTGCAGCAGAGGCGTACATCAGAAAGCGTCTATATGTGGGAAAGGTATAATAAGATGAAGAGTTATGGATATTAAATTTGGTACAAGATAAAAATGTTTGATGTTGCATTCTTAACAATTTAGCAAGAGTTGTATTTTTTAAAACAGCACTGCTAGCTAAATTCCATCTCTGATCAACTAATTGAACTGGATCAGAAGAAAAAGAGGTCTTTTTGAAAATATATATATACCTAAAGCCTTCAATGTCCTTCTATATAAAGTTGTTTTCTCACCAAAAAAGTAGAAATGCAGCACCACTAGTTTCACACTCATATAATTATACTCATACTCATAAGCTATATATTGTTAAATAGTTACAGAGATGTAAGAAAATATGATGGTCAGAAGATTAAATAGAATAGAATGAATTGGAGTTTAATTGTTAACCAGATTTTAGAATATTGCAGAGTTGAAAACAATGTGGAAAAAGGTGAATACTGTTTGTTTTTACGCAATTTCCAAACTTTCCATGATATTTTCTAAAGTCATTAAAAAGTAGCTCAGAAACTGTGTTGCTGACCATACCTCTTTAATTGCTAAATGAAACTTATTTACCATTTCCAGCATACATCAAATCTGCTGCAGACGACTTTGAAAACGTCTACTCAAGATGTGAAAAGCTCTACGAATGAAGATATATTTAATTAAAAAGTGGAAAGCATTGTGACAAAAGGAAAAAAATACTTGTTTTGAGCAATTTCTCCTTTTGTCATAATGTGTGTATTTTCATTTACAGAGATTTTCTAAATTGCTGTTTAGATTTTCAAAAACATCTGCAGATTTGTTTTATGTAAGGAAGGGTTATGCGAAAGTTCTTATTGGAGTTACCTTATAATGGCATGCAATTCTAATGTCGGACCCACAACTTAAAGTCTTTGCACAGAAATATTTTCCTTATTGAGCTTTGGGATTATGAGGGAAAGATGAGATTATCTGCGAGAGAGTGTGGTCCAGCAAGATACGATCAATTAGCATTCTGTCTGCCGTCGGTCAGAAGTTTGGCTGCAAGTTTATTGGCTGCTAATGATGTCTTTTATGCCGATTTAACAGTTTTTTAAAAGCCTGTTGAATGATCTATTTATTTTTCTGCCAGAAATGTTGGGGGAAAAAAGATCCAAGAAGAAAGGTTCCATTTTATAATTGCACAAAACACTTAGCCTTCTTAATCTATGCCTAAAACTATTCAGGATAGATCTAGACCCTATGAAAATCAACTTTAGAGGGATTTTAACCCTTTCCCACACATTCTAACATCTATGAATCAGACAAATAATAGCGGAAAACGGAGAAATTGCTCAAAGTTTCTCCTTTTGCCAAAATGATTTCAACCTTATTCAATAATTTGACTTTAATTTTGCATAGATCTTTTCCAAGGCGTCTGCTTCAGATTGGTTGTATCTGGGAAAGGCATAAATACGATCAAATTTCAATCTTTTTGGTAAAAATCGTTATAAAAAATCTTAATTATGAATGCATGTTTTATTAAATAAGGAACAGAGACAATGCTGAACAGACTGGGCCGAGTTGCAGGTTGATCTGGTTGGTGAGCGAATGTGGGCATTGTCCTTTTATGTCCTAAATTTTAAGATAGTCCAAATTATGCTTTATTGTTTACTGGTTATGAAGAGTTGATTTTGCCCCGAAGAAAAAGCATGGAAAATCTTGATATTCTGTATTATTATTTTCATGTACAATAAAAGAAAGAAAATATCAGCAATATCAACCTTTCTCACAGTGATTTCACAAGTTTTCTGCTGAAGAAGCATCAACATGCCGTCTGCATCAGGGAAGTCTATGTGGAAAAGCAGCCAGTTGCTTGGGAAGATTGTTGTGTGGAGTACTGGTGTGAGAAAACCAGAAAATGCATGAGTAGGTGAACTGGCCGCCCTGATATAACTGAGAAATTGTTAAAAACAGCGTTAAACCCCAATCAATCAATGCATCAGGGAAACAGGAGTTAATTGCAATTAGTGTACAGGTAATGTTTGTACCGTTTACCCATTAACCCTTATCCTCTTACGAAAATTCTACAGCAGACAGCTTTGACCATATTTTGTCAAAAAATAGAAAATCTCTGTAATTGAATGGATAACCTGTGACTAAAAGTGGAAAACATTGTGGCTAAAGGAGAAATTGCTTGTTTTGAGCAATTTCTTCTTTTGTCACTATGTTTTCAAAAGGTCGTCTGCTGCAGAAAGTGTCTATATGAAGGAAAGGGTTAACCTGTTAAAATTTGATGAATACAATTAACTACCATATATTCGGTTTTTCTACCATCAATTTCATATGATTAGGATCAGGTAATTTACTTTGTTCCTTGATTTGCCAAGAAAATCTAAAATGTAAAACAAACCGCTGTGTAGATCAAGATCAGATCTTATAATATAAGTAGTTTAATTGCAGTGTGTTTGTGATCTAATATACTACTTAACTCCATCAGCTGGACTTGATGACAGATATAAACCCTTTCCCACATACAACAAATCTGTAGCAGATGACTTTAAAAATATCTCAGCTTAAACTTTGAAAATCTCAAAAAATGAAATTATCATTACTTCAAAAAGCTGAAAAAACTGTGACAAAAGGAGAAATTGCTTGTTTCGAGCAATTTCTCCTTTTAAAATTGTCACAATGTTTTCAAAATTCATCTGCTGTAGAGGCGTCATAAAGTGTCTGTATGTGGGAAAGGGTTAATGAAAAAAAAAACATACCCAATATTACTCAGTAAAGGATGCATTGAAGTAGTTAAACCCTTTCCCACATACAGGTGCTTTCTGACGCCTCTGCAGCATAATTTCTCGACAGAGGCTTTTGCGACGCAGGTGCCATTTAAAGAAGTTACATGATTAATTATTGAATCCAATTTTATCAAACAAATATTAACCAATTATATCAACAGAAAGTGGGATATTAAAACAGCAAAAGTTAAAAATAAAGATGACTTCATTTGAAAACATTATGCTACATTCAGTTGTATGCTGCAGATTTATTGTATGTGGGAAAGGGGTTAAACCATTGAAAAAGTCAAATAAGGTTTGTTCCAATAAAGTTAAATCAGTGGTTAATTGCTTGTGTACAGAAGTTAATGGCCGAATGGCACGAAATCACTATCAAATGGTTAGTTGATTTTTGAAGAGACACTGACAGAACGAAATCAGATTACGACTACTCGGATTACGCTAGAAAGCAGATTAGTCCCTGATACAGGAAAATGACCCACCTAAACCTTCAGTCCTCTTTTTCCCACATAGTACAACAAATATGAAAATATGTTAAATACAATTTTGAAAACATAAAGGCAAACATGTGAAAATCCTCCATAAAGGAAAATATGATAATTTAACCCTTTCCTACTTGCAGAATGCACTTGGACATAACTATAGCAGACAACCTTTACAAACTTTTAAACTTTTGCCACAATGCTTTTAATCCTATGCAATAATTATAATTTGGTTTATAAAGATTTTCCAAGATGTTTTCAAAGTTATCCTCAAAGCCGATTTTGTGTGTATGGGAAAGTCTACTTAAAGTTGAAAACAAATTTGGGTCAAAATGAGAAATTACTCATCATGAGCAATTTCTCCTTTTGCCACTATGATTTCAATATCATCAGCTGCAGATATGTCAAAAAGTGTCTCCATTTGAGAAAAGGGTTTAAGAAAACTATAGAAAATTTGATCAAATCAAAGTAGAGTCAATCAGGTGCTACAGCCACCTGTGTGAGCAGTTAAAAAAGCAGTGGATTTTCCCAAATTTACAATTCATTGGTCACAGACTTTTTTATGCCCCCACGGAATCTCCGATTCGGGGGGCATATAGTTTTTGGCCTGTCTGTTGGTCTGTCTGTTGGTCTGTTGGTCTGTCTGTCTGCACAAAAAAAACTTTAACCTTGGCCATTACTTTTGAACCATAACAGGTACGGCTACCATATTTCACATGTGTATTCCTTGTGACATGACCTTTCTGTCAGTACCAACATTTTTGACCTTGCGACCTTGACCTTTGACCTAGATGTTGCCATTCTCGAAAAAAACTTTAACCTTGGCCATTACTTTTGAACCATAACAGGTACGGCTACCATATTTCACATGTGTATTCCTTGTGACATGACCTTTCTGTCAGTACCTTGCGACCTTGACCTTGACCTAGATGTTGCCATTCTCGAAAAAAACTTTAACCTTGGCCATTACTTTTGAACCATAACAGGTATGGCTACCATATTTCACATGTCAGTACCAACATTTTTCACCTTGCGACCTTGACCTTTGACCTAGATG
Organism: Serripes groenlandicus; assembly: GCA_031761405.1. Classification (NCBI taxonomy): domain Eukaryota; kingdom Metazoa; phylum Mollusca; class Bivalvia; order Cardiida; family Cardiidae; genus Serripes; species Serripes groenlandicus. The sequence goes on along the minus strand of JASEVX010000010.1, from coordinate 49,003,786 downwards.
TTGCCATTCTCGAAAAAAACTTTAACCTTGGCCATTACTTTTGAACCATAACAGGTATGGTTACCATATTTCACATGTGTATTCCTTGTGACATGACCTTTCTGTCAGTACCTTGCGACCTTGACCTTGACCTAGATGTTGCCATTCTCGAAAAAAACTTTAACCTTGGCCATTACTTTTGAACCATAACAGGTACGGCTACCATATTTCACATGTGTATTCCTTGTGACATGACCTTTCTGTCAGTACCAACATTTTTCACCTTGCGACCTTGACCTTTGACCTAGATGTTTCAATTCTCGATAAAAACTTTAACCTTGACGACTACTTTTGAACTATAACAGGTACGGCTACCATATTTCACATGTGTATTCCTTGTGATATGACCTTTCTGTCAGTACCAACATTTTTGAACTACATTTTCAAAACTCTTTGTCTGTTTGTTGAAAAAAACTTTAACCTTCACCACTACTTTTGAACCGTAACAGGTACGGCTACCATATTTCACATGTGTATTCCTTGTGACATTACCTTTCTGTCAGTACCAACATTTTTATGCCCCCCCGGAATCTCCGATTCGGGGGGCATATAGTTTTTGGCCTGTCTGTTGGTCTGTCTGTTGGTCTGTCTGTCTGCACAAAAAAAACTTTAACCTTGACCACTACTTTTGAACCATAACAGGTACGGCTACCATATTTCACATGTGTATTCCTTGTGACATGACCGTTCTGTCAGTACCAAAATGTTTGACCTTGCGACCTTGACCTTTGACCTAGATGTTGCCATTCTCGAAAAAAACTTTAACCTTGGCCATTACTTTTGAACTATAACAGGTACGGCTACCATATTTCACATGTGTATACCTTGTGACATGACCTTTCTGTCAGTACCAAAATTTTTCACCTTGCGACCTTGACCTTTGACCTAGATGTTGCCATTCTCGAAAAAAAACTTTATCCTTGACCACTACTTTTGAACCATAACAGGTACGGCTACCATATTTCACATGTGTATTCCTTGTGACATGACCTTTCTGTCAGTACCAACATTTTTGACCTCTTGACCTTTGACCTAGATGTTGCCATTGGGGGCATCAGTGTTTCACAAACACATCTTGTTTTTATAGCAGTAAGACCTTTTTTCTAGTTTGTTTCACATTTTGAGCAATTTCTCCTTTTGTCACTATGTTTTCAAAAGTCATCTGCTGCAGGGGCGTCAGGGAGCTTGTATATAGATCTGATGACTGCCCCATGCAGATTGACCTTTGTGTCAGCCAATCAAATTGTTACTTACCAAATCTTACGGTATAAAACAGGTAAGATGACCAATATAAACAAGTTAATGTGAGGACCTCTAAGTGTGACCTTGAACTTTGAGGTACAGGCCTGTGTCTTATGTGCCACATGTCACCTCATCATGGTGAACATGTGTGCCCAGTAACTTGGGAATCCTATGATGCATGGTTGAGATGTGAGCCGGACAAGGTACTATCAAACAGTTCTCATTTCGACCTTTGACCTATAAGTGTGACCTTGACCTTTGAGGTACAGGCCTGGGTCTTGTGCGCCACATGTAACCTCATCATGGTGAATATGTATGCCCAGTAACTTGGGAATCCTATGACAATATAGAGAGACTTTTTGAGTATTTTAACGAGGTATTGTGTGATTTTTCGCGCATTTTTTGCTGTAATAGAAATTCGGACGCCTGTGGATGCATGGTTTCTCATTTTGTCTTTTGACCCATAAGTGTTACCTTGACATTTGAGGTACAAACCTGGGTATTGTGTGTGACACGCCACCTTATCATGGTGAACATGTGTGCCTAGTAACTTGGGAATCCTATGATGCATGGTTGAGATGAGGGCCGGACAAGGTACAGTCCTATCAAACAGTTCTCATTTTGACCTTTGACCTCTAAATGTTACCTTGAACTTTGAGCGACAAGCCAGGGTCTTGTGTGCAAGACACCATCTTATGATGGTGAACATGTGTGCCTAGTAACTTGGAAATCCTATGATGCATGGTTGAGATGCAGGCCGGACAAGGTAGTCCTATTAAACAGTACTCATTTTGACCTCTAAGTGTGACCTTGACATTTGAGGTACAGGCCTGGGTCTTGAGAGTGACACGCTGCCTCATCATAGTGAATGTTTGTGCCAAGTTTCATGGAAATCCTATGATGCATGGTTGAGATGCGGGTCGGATAAGGTACAGTCCTATCAAACAGTACTCATTTTGACCTTTGACCTCTAAATGTGACCTTGACATTTGAGGTGAACATGTGTGCCAAGTAACTTCGAAATCCTATGATGCATGTTTGAGATGTGAGCCGGACAAGGTAATCCTATCAAACAGTACTCATTTTGACCTATGACTTCTAAGTATGACCTTGACATTAGAGGTACAGGCCTGGGTCTTGTGTGAGACATGCCGCCTCATCATGGTGAACGTTTGTGCCAAGCTCTTTGAAATCCTATGATGCATGGTGGAGATGCAGGCCGGACAAGGTAATCCTATCAAACAGTACTAATTTTGACCTTTGACATTTAAGTGTGACCTTGATATTTGAGGTACAGGCCTGGGTCTTGTGTGCGACATGCCGCCTCATTATGGTGAACGTTTGTGCCAAGTTTCTTAGAAATCCTATGATGCATGGTTAAAATGTGGGCCGGACAAGGTACAGTCCTATCAAATAGTACTCATTTTAACCTTTGACATCTAAGTGTGACCTTGACATTTGAAGTACAGTCCAGGGTCTTGTGCATGACATGCTGCCTCATGATGGTGAACATGTGTGCCAAGTTTCTTGAAAATCCTACGATGCATGGCATGAAATGCGGGCCAGACAAGGTAATCCTATCAAACAGTACTCATTTTGACCTTTGACCTCTAAGTCTGACATTGACATTTGAGGTACAGGCCTGAGTATTAGGCGTGACATGTTGCCTCATCATGGTGAACGTTTGTGCCAAGTTTCTTAGAAATCCTATGATGCATGGTGGAGATGCGGGTCGGACAAGGTACAGTCCTATCAAACAGTACTCATTTTGACATTTGACCTCTAAGTGTGACCTTCGCATTTACAGGCCTGGGTCTTGCGCGTGACACGCCCACTCATCATGGTGAATGTTTGTGCCAAGTTTCTTTGAAATCCTATGATGCATGGTTGAAATGTGGGCCTGACAAGGTGCAGTACTCATTTTAACCTTTGACATCTACGTGTGACCTTAACATTTGAGGTAAATGCCTGTGTCTTGTGCGCGACACTCCGCCTCATCATGGTAAACGTTTGTGCTAAGTTTCTTACAAATCCTATGATGCATGGTTAAGATGCGGGCCAGACAAGGTTAGGTTGGACTGACAGACAGACAGACGGAATCAACCAAACCTATAGTCCCCTAACCTATCTTCGACCACGTAGGGGACTAATAACGATATAGAGAAGCGTTGATTGTCAAATGCTCTGATGGTATAGCATGGTCGTTTGTTTTATCGTGTGATTACTTTGGACATAAATAATTGTGTGCTCATATTTAGTATTTAAGTGTATTAGGTCAATTTGAGATGATTCTTTATGGGGGGGGTTACAAGTCAGATGCATTTTACGTACAGCAAAGTATTTTGGTCTGAATTTAGTGAGATTGGAGTTTAACAGAATAAAAATTGCTGTAGAGGTATAAACTGGTAACACACTAAAGCATGATTATAAATACATGTAATAACATTTGTTAAAATAGTTAATTTAATATCAGCTGTTTAAAGTAATACATTTTAACCCTACCCAAACCAAAATACTAGCTTGCAGCAAGCCCGTGACAAGTGCACCATAAGCTTGCACAAGCTCACTTATTAAGATTGCAGTCTTAGAATATAATGCTTGCTGGTGCGTGCAAGGAAATTAAGCTTGCAGATATATATTTCCACTTGCAGCTCCATTTTGAGCACATCTACATTATGAGCACCACAATGTTTTCATTGTTATTCAATAATTGTACCTACATTTATAGAAATCTTTCGCTGTTAACCCTTTCCCTCATATAGACGCTTTCTGACGCCTCTGCAGCAGTCAGCTTTTTGAAAACATAGTGGCAAAAGAAGAAATTGCACAAAACGTGCTATTTCTCCATTTGCCACAATGTTTTCCACTTTTTGTCATAGGTTATCCATTCAATTATGGAGATTTCCTATGTTTTGATAAAATACGTTCAAAGTCGTCTGCTGCAGAATTGTCGTATGAGGGAAAGGGTTAAGTTGCCAAGATGCTTTCAAAGTCATCTGCTGCAAGTCTGTTGTATGTGGGATAGAGTAAAGGGTCTTTTGCTTTAAAAAATATCACAAAAAGGGTTCATTTAACTGTCTGATCGGATCGAGATTGATTGCATGTACCTGTATGTGTGATAATCAGCCAAGTAAGAACGGGAACAAAATCTCATCTATTCAATGAAATGTGAAAACAGTGATAAGGTTGTATCTCTTAACCTTTCCCACATACAACAAATCCGCAGCAGATGACTTTGAAAACATCAAGGCAATAACGTGAATATTTTCCATAAGTGAGAGTTTAATTATTAAAAAGAATTGAAAACATTGTGGCAAAAGGAGTAATTGCTCGTTTTGAGCAATTTCTCCTGTTGTCACATTGTTTGCAAAATTCGTCCGATGCAGAGGCGTCAAAAAGCATTGTTATGTGGGAGAGTGTTAAAAAAAGAACCACAGATCAATCTTCTTGCCAACTAAAGATCTATTATGGATGATTTTTTAACATTTACCTATTATCTACATGTTTTAGTTATCTGGTGAAAAACATCTAATAGTTTGATCCAAATGACAATCCACTTAATAGAGCCGGGCCTCTACATTAACTTTTAAACCTACTTACCCAGGCGGACAAGTACTATGAAAATTAACATGCCCGGACCTAAATACAACTTGCCCGAATATGTCATGACTATTGTGAATTACTGAACAGTGTGCTGCCTTGCTGATTTGCTGTCTTAAAATGCACGGCCCAATTAAAACCGCAGCTAAATTTACAAGACGATATTAACGTCCCACCATTTGTTGTTTATATTTTACTTTTACTAAATGTTTTCAGTATTATGCCTTCACCTGTCCAGTAGGTGCAAAAAAAAACAGTTTTCTGAAGAACCACAAAAAAGCATTGTATAAAAGTCTTAATAAAGCATTGATTGATTGATTGTTTAGTGTTTTACACAGCTTTCAATAGATTTTCAGTTATATCACTGCATTTCCTGGATAAGTTACCAGTCTTACTAACTTAGTGCATTTATCCTGACACCAGCCCGTCAGTCGTTATGCTAACCCTGCAACTCTGAGCACAAAGAAGGGCAGCCATTACTATCATTTTTAATGTCTTTAGGTATGACCCGGCCGGGGATCAACCCACGACTGCCCACATCCGAGGCGGATGCTCTTCAACCTTAATAAATAAAGTGGTATTGAATGACTATTTGAAGGAATATCTCCATATGTCACAATGTTTTCAATAGTAACCTGCTGCAGAGGCATCAAAAAGCGTCTGTACGTGGGAAAGGGTGTAAGCCTCCGAAGGTAGGTTTTCATGCGATGTGACTCCCCAATATATCACAGGACTGTCAACTATATATCACATTTTTCTAGGCTATCAATTTGTTTTTATTCTAATTTTAACACTCATGGGGTATCATCTTCACCATGAGATTAAAGTACTCAACCCTTTCCCACATCCAGACACATTTTGACGCATCTGCAGCAAACGACTTTTGAGAATACTTTGGCACAAGGGAAAATTGCTCATAATTAGCAATTTCTCCTTTTACCATATTGGTTTCTTTTTCCATAAAATATGCCTTTGTTCTTTTAAGACACTTTTCATATTTTTGCCTAGATGTGTTCCAAGTTGTCTGCTGCAGAATAGTTGTATGTGGGAAAGGGTCAAAACCAAACCCATATATATCAAACATTCAGACATTCTTTGAACCAAACAAATGATTTATACAAAATTTGTTTTATTTTTTGCATGTTGCCTTTAACAGAAGTTGTATAAATCATTTTGGAGTGTGCATGAACATGTTTCTCCGTCTCGTCTGAGTGTACCAAATCATTACATGCTAAATATACCCTCACACTGACCTCCACTAAAGTAATCGTTAACCAAGTGACCCATTTGCTGTTTTTATAACCCTTTCAGACACTTTCTGATGCCTCTGTAGCAGACAGTTTTTGAAAAAATTGTGGCAAAGGGAGAAATTGCTGTTAATGAAGAATTTCTCCTTTTGTCACAATGTTTTCAAATGTATTTCTTTACTTTTATTGATAGAGATTTTCTATATACAGGGGAATCTGTGTTGAATATGTTTTTAAGACCACCCAAGGGAACGCAACATTCTGATGAGCAATTTCTCCTTTTGCAACAATGTGTTTAAAAGTCGTTTGCTGTGGAGGCGTCAGAAAGCGTCTCTATATGGAAAAGGGTTAAGACAGGGAATTTCCTTTAGCACAGGTTTAACTGTATTTGTCTATATGTTTTCGAAGTCATCTACAGCAGATTTGTTGGTTATTGAGTCACATTGTAGGAAATCTTATTTGTGTAAAAAAAGACATTACACTATCTAAATTCCACAATGTTTTTGTCTAGATGATCTATCTATCTCAAGTTGTCCTTATCAGAGATAGGGTAAGTTTCATCTTTTTCCACATGCAGCCACTTTTTAACGCCTCTGCAGCAGACAACTTTTGCAACAATGTTTTTAATTCTATTTAAACTCTTATTTACCAATATATTGTCTAAGTCATATGCTGCAGATTTGTTGTGTGTGGGAAAGGGTTTAGCACAATAGGAAAGAAAACCATAACATTAACATAAAACAACAATTATTCTTGAACTGGAGAGATATTGTGAGGAATTAGATATTTTGATACTCTATGATATATTCATTTGTCATTTTTGAAGAGAACTTGATAAATAATAAGAAAAAAGATGCATTCAGCATTATATAGACCATCATTCTGGGGACCTTTCTCTATGATGACATAATTATATTATAGGTAAAACCGCTTTTGCTTGCGTTATCATAACATGAAAATAATCAGTGGGACTCATAATCAGGCGAAGAGAAGCGTGAATACTTCACAATGTAACTGTAAATATTTTATTATGAAGATAATGTTATTGATAGTAAAATCCGAAAATCTTTTTGATATATGAAATATTGGTAAAAACTAATTGAACAAGAAAATATTGTACAATTAATTAACACAGACTATACAGCACATGTGTGCTGACGGCATTTGAAACCTTTTACAACATCGCTCATGATGAACGGTTTCTTCTTTTCCCATAATGTTTCCCTCTCTATATTCAAACTATAACCCAAAATCTTTGTATTCGTTGTATGTCATATATTATCTTTTACCTCACATGGTTTCAAAGCAGATGACTTCGGAAATATCAGATTTAACACTTTCCAACCTGCAGATACATTTTGAAGTAATAGCAGCAGACAACTTTTGAAAACATCACCTGATGAGCAATTTCTCCTTTGGCCACAGTGTTTTTTCAACTTTATTTAACAATTAAGCTATCTTTTATGGGCATTTTTAAGGTTTTTGTCACATGTTTTCAAAGTCGTCTGCTGCAGATTTACTGTATATGGGAAAGTGTTTAAAAATGGCTATTGTAGAAGTGACACAAATGCGACAATTTCTAACTATTTGGTTTCCATCCTTCAAGCCTATTGGATGTCAAGGAGAAAATTTAAGAGAGATCGACCTAGGTGTGCTAATGTATTCTCAAAGTTAACCCTTTTTCCACAATGAAACATGTTTGCAACAGCCCAATTTGAAAGCATCTAAGGGAAAATATGGAAATAATCTCTATAAATGAAAGTTTAAATATTGAACCAATTGAAAACAGAATGAATTTTTAGTAGCAAAAAGAGAAATTTTTCATTTATAAGCAATATTTCCTTTTGCTACAATGTTTCTGAAAGTAGTCCGCTACAGATACCTCAAAATATGTTAAGATCTGCTTGTAGAAAAGGGATAAATCAAACTTACTTCATCTGTCTTTAACCCTTTCCATCATACAACACTTCTGCAGCAGACGACTTTGAACATATTTTGTCAAAAAATAGAAAATCTCTATAATTGAATGGATAACCTATGACTTAAAGACGAAAACATTTTGGCAAAAGGAGAAATTACTCGTTTTGAGCAATTTCTTCTTTTGTCACAATGTTTTCAAAAAGCAGTCTGCTGCAGAGGCATCAGAAAGCGTTTATATGAGGAAAAGGGTTAAATATTTTGATGCCATAAATTTAAATTTTACATTATGGTGTTTGTTACCAAATAAAAAAGAAACCTTAACCCTTTCCCACATAAAGACGCTTTCTGATGCCTCTACAGCAGACGACTTTTGAAAACATTATGGCAAATTGAGAAATATTGCTCATGAGGTGCAAGTTGTCCTTTTCTCACAATTATTTCAACTTTATTCAATAATTGTTATTTCATTTTTATATCAAAAATACATTACCAGTCATTTAATACCTGATATATCATCTCTATACACCTTAATTATCCAAAAAAAACGCCCACGCTAGCATATCCCTCACGTATCCGTGACATACACGGCCGCCCGGAAGTACAGGCGCGCACGTGAGCGGGTAGTCACTTTTCATTTTTGGATTCACCGGAGTAGTCGATAAGAAAATTTATATTATTATTTCTTCTTCCAATTAACTCTTTTGTTTTATAAGGCCCTGCCTTATAATCATTTAATTGTCCAAAGATATTTTGTCTACATTAACGTCACAGCCGTAAATTATTTACTTTATTGCTGTATTTATTGTTTTGTAGCAGACGATACGCTGAGAAGCACGTGGTTTACCCCACCCGCTAATTTCAGTTACCGTCTTCGGGTGCGGAAGTCCTACTGTTTTCAATACTTTTTCCCTACCCTGTTAGCGATAGTACATTAACTATTGCTGTATGAATTATTGACTGTTCTATTCAATATTTGTGAAAAAAATTTGAAACAAAATTTATTTCAATATACGTGTCCAAACTACCGGTGTCACCGTGGTGTGGATATATATTAAAACGGATTATAAACGGATTATATACGGATTATTTACTGTTTGGTGAGTATATTTGAATTATGTCAATATCAATTACTGGTGAAGGGATGCGGAGCCCATGTGGTCATGCTGTGCACCTATGGGATTCGCATCCGACCTGCGTTGTGTGCACCAAATGCACACAGGCTTCACCTTGCGAGTACTGCTCGACATGGCCTATTTCCATTTGGAAAAAGGTCGTGCGGAGTAAGACTCGTAAAAGCAGGAAGATAAAGAAGACCCCTAAGAGGGTGCCTTTATCTTCATCGAGTGAGGCAGAGTTCGAGGGGTTCTCCCAACCGGACTCTGCAACGGTGTTGAGCGAGTCGAAGGGCAATGCTGAGCCTTCTTCTCCGCTCAACACAGCCGTTTTTCCGCGCGCTGAGGAAATTCGGATGGTAGCTTTGGGTGAGAGTTGCTCCGTCGGGAAACTTCAGAAACCGTACGGAAACAGCGGGGAAAATGCTCAGCTGGATCATTTAACCGCTGAACCTCACCATCTGTCGCCTGGTGTCAGGGCTGGGCCTTCGAAAGAAGGAGTGCCTTTGGTAGCTTTCCGGGATAACCGCATGAGTTGTACCAATCCGACACCATACTCTGAGCTACAGCTGTCTTCGGACAGCTGCAGAGTACCGGTTACCTACGTCGGGGGACGTAGTGTTCCGGAGACTTTGTATAGTGCAGCTTCACTCCTGCCTATGCATAGTCAACCTGGGTTTTGTTGGTCTGAGCAACAAAACCCAAATACCGAGGCACGTCAGGTCACCGGGCAACCGGAGAGGAGTCATTTGTTAATGACGCGACCTGTCACCAGTCAGTCCGGGTTGGACTGGACTGGGCCAGTCAGTCACGTTGCCATGACTAGACCAGGTAATCGCTCACGTATCCGTGATGCGACAGGGCAAAGGTCCGATTGCAAGGACCCAGCCAGGCAAAAGGTTGATCGTTTAGCAGCGATTCATCCTGGCAGTCAGACTATCTTAATTGATTCGACGACTAGCCAAAATCGCGCGCATGGAGACATGCCGCATCAGGTCAGTAGCCCATTTCGTTATGGTGCTACGGGCCAATCGGTCACGCCTGTGAATACGACACAAACACCAGTGTCTTATGTAAACACAGGCCAACCGAGTAGTCAGGCATTTTTCAATGCCTCGTCTACACTGCCAGACGACTATGTAAACATGGCGCGTCCAGGCACGGGTTCTGTGGTGATAGACCGAATTGATTCAAATTATCGATCGATCTCTGCTCCACTACAGAATCAGAATAATTTTAACCCTGGTATTGCACCGGGTTCGATTATTCCTCTGTCTTCCATCGGGTATGGGGGTTACGAAAAATCTTTTTCTTCCCCTGGGGGGACAGTGTATGTCGCTAGAGAATACGCTTCCCCTCAATACCAGCCACCGGTCCATACTATGGAACCGTTAGGTGTTAGACAGGCCTACCGGGATCAGCATTACCCATCTCATGGGGATTCACTGCTCTCGGGGGGGACACCTATTTGATAGGCAGTCCGGTTATAGGCAACCTCGGGATGGTAGCTTTGGGTGAGAGTTGCTCCGTCGGGAAACGTCAGACACCGTACGGAAACAGCGGGGAAAATGTTCAGCTGGAACGTTCAACCGCTGAACCTCACCATCTGTCGCCTGGTGTCGTGGCTGGGCCTTCGAAAGAAGGAGATGCCTTTGGTAGCTTTCCGGGAAACCGCAGGAATTGTACCAATCCGACACCATACTCCGAGCTACAGCGGTCTTCGGACAGCTGCAGAGTACCGGTTACCTACGTCGGCGGACGTAGTTCTCCGGAGACTTGGTATAGTGCAGCTTCACTCCTGCCTATGCATAGTCAACCGGGTTTTGTTTGGGCTGCACAACAAAACCCAAATGCCGAGGCACGTCAGGTCACCGGGCAACCGGAGAGGAGTCATTTGTCAATGACTCGACCTGTCACCAGTCAGTCCTTTTTGGACACGACCGGGCCAGTCAGTCACGTTGCCATGACTAGACCAGGTAGTCGCTCACTTAGCCGTGATGCGACAGGGCAAAGGTCTTATTGCAAGGACCCAGCCAGGCAAAAGGTTGATCATTTAGCAACGATTCATCCTGGCAGTCAGACTTTCTTAAATGATTCGACGACTGGCCAAACTCGCGCGCATGTAGCCATGCCGCATCAGGTCAGTAGCCCATTTCATTATGGTGCTACGAGCCAATCGGTCACGCTTGTGAACACGACACAAACACCAGTGTCTTGTGTAAACTCAGTGCAACCGAGTAGTCAGGCATTTTTCAATGCCTCGTCTACACTGCCGGCCGGCTATGTAAACATGGCGCGTCCAGGCACGGGTTCTGTAGTGATAGACCGTATTGATTCAAATTACCAGTCGATCTCTGCTCCACTACAGAATCAGAATAATTATAACCCAGGTATCGCACCGGGTTCTATTATTCCTCTGTCTTCCATCGGGTAGGGGGGTTACGGAAAATCTTTTTCCTCCCCTGGGGGGACAGTGTATGTCGCTAGAGAATACGCTGCTCCTCAATACCAACCACCGGTCCATACTATGGAACCGTTAGGTGTTAGACAGGGTTCAACGGCCTACCGGGATCAGCATTACCCATCTCATGGGGATTCACTGCTCTCGGGGGGACACCTATTTGATAGGCAGTCCGGTTATAGGCAACCTCTGGATCAGAATACATTGCGTCATTCAGTGAAAGAGAGGTCGAAACCATCCAATACGGTCAGTTCGGCCCCGGCAGAAGTTTTTGCATGGCCGTCCTCTGCTGCGGAGAGGGGGCCTGCTTCGCAAAATCTTCGGCAGAACATGGATTTTCTGATTTATCCCTGTCTGAGTCGGACATAGATCTACCGGTTGGAATACCGAGTAGACAACCTCAGAAGAGTACCTACAACCCTACATCTTCGTCTGACGATAATGAGGGAAATAGGTCAACTTCCGATGAGGAGCCAGCTGTAGAGCGTTGGTCTCTTCAGCAGGCTATTGACGAAGTATTTCGGGTGGTGCCGAATACTTCATGCCCTAAGGTTGACGCTCCCCACGTCGCAAAACCTTTCGAGCCTAGAGGAACTTAATGTACAAGCTTTTCGCCAGTGCACTTGCTTCCTCAAACTAACAACTTGGGCAGGTTGTTAGACCAATTGCAGTCGACCAGGTCTCTAGAGGCTATACCTCCAGGCTGGTCGGTCCCAGGACCCATTTCTAGGAAATGGGTCAACTCTAAGGCGTATTCTACGTCTAAGGAGTTCTTCCCGGTCAAAGTGCCAGCTTTAGACGGGGATGCAGCTACACTGGGGTTAACTGCACCCGCTTCTGTCCAGGTCTCTTTTAAGATACTAGAGAAGTGGGAGGCCAGAGCAAGACTGGGTGTATTGGTGTCATCTCATGACAACCATTTCGCAGTCGCTCTGTCTTTGTTGTTGAAAGAGGAGAATATCTCTAGCCTAGGGGCTAACAGAATTCTCGAAGCTTTCGACACAGGCAACAGGCATCTCATGGCACTGAATCTTCAGACCATCACAGAGATACTGTCCATGAGGAGGGACGCAGTTATAGTTGCTCCTAACTCATTGCTACGTGCTAGCAAGGACAGCCTGAAAGCCGCACCATTGGAGTCGAAACAACTCTTTGATGGAAGGATTGCTGCGGTGACAGCTTCTGATGCTTCAGAACAGTCGACGCCTTTCGGCGAACGCAGCTAAGGCTTTTGCGCAGGGCCAGAAACGTTCAACGTATTCTGCGAATGTGGGTAGTTCTAAGAAACCCAACCCAGCAAAGAAGCCAAAACGGTATGTGAAGGCGTTTCAGCCTAAACAAACCCCTTCCACGGGTCAGAAATCGGCTAAACCGAAGCGCCCCTGTCAGGGTACTAACATCGGCAGCCTGCTAGAGTTAACACGAATCCGAAGCCGCAGCCCTAGGGATTCGCTCCTCTCTATGACAATCCCAAGGTCGGAGATTACAGTCGGGGGCCGCCTGTCATTTATCACGGAGGAGTGGGAAAGTGTCACATAGGATCGTTGGATTTAGTCTGTGATACAGGAAGGGTATCTGATTCCCTTCATTTCCCCCCCTCCTCTGACAGGCGTGCCGATCGACATTTCGTCTCGTCATCCGGCCATGTCAGAGGTGATTTCATCGCTTCTGAAAAAGAATGCCATAGAGAGCGTTCTCAACCCCAATTTTCGGGGTTTCTACAGCCGTCTTTTTCTTGTTCCGAAGAAAGACGGCAAGTGGAGACCGGTTATAGATTTATCTGCGCTAAATCTATTGATTCCGGTCGATAAATTCAAAATGGAGTCGACCCGCTCCATCCGAGTTGCAATTCGTAAAGGCGACTGGGCGGTCTCTCTAGACCTAACACACGCCTTTTTATCACATCCCGATCGCTTCCTCCTCGGGGAAATACCTTCGGTTTGTGATAGAGGGAGAAGTGCTCCAATTTCAGGGCTCTTCCCTTCGGCCTCAAGTCCGCCCCTCGAGTGCTTACGAAGATATCAGGGCATGGGAGCATTTCTTCGTATGAAAGGACCCCAACTTCTTCAATACTTCGACGATTGGCTTCCCCACAGGACGGATCGTGTACTTCTTTTTCACGATCTATCCCTAGCCTGGCGGACCATTCTGCGGTTGGGTTTAATACCCAACACGCAGAAGTCGGAATTAATTCCGTCAAAGAGGTTCACGTTCGTGGGTATGACGTTTTTCACCGACTTAGCGGTAATTCGAGTACCTTCGGACAGAGTCTATTCACTAATACAGAATAGACAACTATATTCCACTCATTCGGCAGTGAACGTTCAGAATTCGCAAAGGAATAATAATAATTACTCCCCGAGTTCATAATGAGGCTGAGAACCATTTCGTCAACTTCCGGTTTCACTTCTGGAAGGAATTTCTGGAAGGGAAGATGATGACAGAACACTTCTCTGGCCCAGAGACCGTGGTTATACGTCCTTCTGGCCTGCCTATCGACATAACCGTTACATCTTCCTTAGATATAGACAGTTCTTACCGATTGATGTTAATAAGGTAGGTCAATCTCTCTGAACGTTTGTCGACGGCTACCGTTTCTTAAGTTTTACTGAGAATTATAAATTCGTATTGCTTGGCGAACACTAACAGGGAAGTGAGTTCTTTGCTTTCAGTAGAAATGAATTACATTAAGTTTCACAGACTGATGGTTAGAATTAGAAAAAACCCAATTGTAGGAGTTAACTCCAAAATAGGATTTGTCTTGCGTCCTTTGGTCGCTTACAAGAGCTCCATACGAACTCTTGAATCGACGTCTTTAAAGTTTTTTACTTATAAAACCGTCTTTTTATTAGCTTTAACTACAGATCGTCTCTGTAGAAACCGGGCAGATCAGATTCAATGAATCTGATGGCTCCTTACTCTACTGTGTCAACAAGGGTTCCTGTCTAAGAACCAGTTGCAGTCGGTCCTGCCTGGGTCCCCTTGTGGCTTCACAGCGAGTGGTTTGCTAATTCACATAATCCAACACATAAATAAAGTGAATACCGATTGAACCTGTATTCAATCCCCTCTTTCCCTTTATACATCCGTTGGAATCAAGTATGTTTGTTCTTAAAAAAATATGGAATAATATACTACAACGTACCTGGAACGACAGTAAGTATTGGTCGAACCTCCCGTCCTATGCTACGAAGTCATCAGGTATTAAATGACTGGTAATGTATTTTTGATATAAAAATGAAGTTTTTAAAGTAAAACATATTTTTATTAGAAAATACTTACCAGTCATTTATAGAGTCCCACCTCCCAACCCCGCGTCGTCACCAATACTTAACGGTGAATGAAAAGTGACTACCCGCTCACGTGCGCGCCTGTACTTCCGGGCGGCCGTGTATGTCACGGATACGTGAGGGATATGCTAGCGTGGGCGTTTTTTTTGGATAATTAAGGTGTATAGAGATGATATATCAGGTATTAAATGACTGGTAAGTATTTTCTAATAAAAATATGTTTTACTTTAAAAACTTCATTTTTAGAGAGTTTTCCATATTTTTTATTAAATATTCCTAACATTTTCTGAAGTAGATTTTTTGTATGTGGGAAATGGTGTAAATGGTAGAGGCATACAAGAAACATTTTTGTCGAAGATTCTATCATTGTTGGGGGATTTTTATTCATTTAGGGAATATACTTTCACTCAATACATTGTTATACACCATAAAGCCAATTGCAATGTACTATCCTTCTCAAAATGTTGATAAAGCTGTAATGCTAGCTGTTATACTGGACAGAAGGAATCCGCTGTGGTCGAGTGGTTAGCGTCGGGGATTTCAAAACCGGGTGTCCCGGGTTTGATCCCCAGTCGCGGCACTACCATCATGGTGGAGTGCCCTTGGGCAAGGCACATTTTCTAGCCTAGTACTGGTTTGTTTACCCAGGGATCATGAATAAGTGAACTGTCGCCGTGATATAACTGAAATAATGTTGAAAGCGGCGTAAAACCCCAATAAATAAATATACTGGACAGTATACTCGACTATTTGTAATTCTTGACAGTGACCTTGACCTTAGATTGGTGCCTAACCTTCCTATAGACAAGCTTTGTCAACAATGGTTTTGGAATTGATGTCTGCTGCAGACCATGCAGTCAAAATGCATCTGCAAGTGGGAAAGGGGTTAAAGCTTTAATTTTATTCATGGAACAAAGTCGAGCTGAAAATCAAGGTATTGACATATTATTGAAACCAATGTTTTTTTTTATCAAAGCAAACATTAACTCTTTCAGCGCCAAAGGCAATATTGAGGTTTTTGCAAACATTATGCAGATTCAAGTGAGTCAGCTCAGAACGAGCTGTCTCACTTAAAATCAGCATTATTTGACCTTTATTAGTCGCCGGGCAGAAGCCCGCGACTTCTATTTTTAATAGGTTTTCGGAAATCACATGGGAGGGCGGCTTATTATTAGAAAGAAACAAATCTAGATGATTTGAACATATTACAATTGTGATTGTTTACGAACACTAATAAATGACACATCTAAAATGAAATAAATATTCCGATTTTTTAATGTTTGCAGTTTTTTTTATTTCACTCGCATTTAAGTTTTTTGTCTTATTTACGAAGACAAAAGTGGTCCCTTCAAGACGTGAACCAACACCCCCTAATGCAGACTCTTATGTGTCATCATTGAGGTCAATTTCGGATTCTCCTTTTAATAGCAATTTTAACTTACTAAATGTTGTTTTCATGTTCAAAGAGATGTCTTGATTTGTGTAGAATTCATTTAATAATGTTAATCCATGAATATCTAAAGTAGGAACTGTTTCTAAGCTAAATATAGACCCTATATTCTGTTGTGTAGTTTCGTGACCTTTAACATCGATTTTCGCGCATGCGCATTTCGATATGAAAAAGCGAGTGATATTATTTTATTTTAGACAAGTACAAGACGAATGTTTGATGCAAAGCGTCAAAGAGAAGCCGCAATATTTCGTTGTACATGTAGAAATAAGAAAAAAAGAACATTTTTAAATCCACAAACAATAGAACAATTTAAACTGTAGACGGTAATGCTGATATATTTCTCCTTTTGAAGACTTTTGTTTTCTTCAAATTACCTCCCTTTAAAGCAATACCAGGAGATTTACCTTGTGATTCGAATAAGATTGACAAACATTGAAATTATATGAATGAATACTATTATTTAAATAAGTAACAACAGCAAAATTAAATTTAAGCCAGATAAATGTGTACACATTTTGTTAATTTTTTATAGATACCCTAATGTATAGGTATGAATATAAAATTTATAAGCAAATGTTTTCGTTTCAACGTTCCAAATGTTTGAATAGACTAAGGAAAGTCAAGAATACATAAATAAATCAATGCAGTCTTTTCCGGCGACATTGATGCCTTGCATCAACTTTCTCTTGTTCATCAAAATAATCCAAAAAATGATTTACATGAGAAATGGAGACGCCCGATTTTAACATGAAAGAGTCTACTTTAAACAATTCGGCGCTGAAAGAGTTAAGCGAGTTCCAGTATGTTAAGTATGTTCTTCCTCCTTTAGTGTAAAGGCATCAGATAACCCAGATAGTAAAGACAATAGTTCAATCACAGCTTGCCCAACATTCTTTCCGATGATTAATAAAAGTCATTGGTCAGTCACATCATTGGTCTTGGGCCGAGCCCCGGTAGCTCAGTCGGTAGTGACG
Source organism: Serripes groenlandicus (assembly GCA_031761405.1). Taxonomy (NCBI): domain Eukaryota; kingdom Metazoa; phylum Mollusca; class Bivalvia; order Cardiida; family Cardiidae; genus Serripes; species Serripes groenlandicus. The sequence continues at coordinate 48,986,448 of JASEVX010000010.1, read as the reverse complement.
TGGGCTGTCAATCCAGGGTTTGTGAGTTCGAATCCCGGCTCGGCCAACTTTCTTTCCGACGATTGACAAAAGTCATTGCGACACGTGTCAATCGTCTTCCACCAATGGGCTAAGTCTATAAGCAGCCAATTGCTTGGGAAGATTGTTGTGTGGAGTACTGGTGTGAGAAAACCAGGAAATGCATGAGTAGGTGAACAGGCCGCCGTGATATAACTGAGAAATTGTTAAAAATGGCGTTAGCCCCAATCAATCAATCAATCAATCATTGGTCTTGGAGCGGCCAGTTAACCTACTCATGTTATTCCCTGGTTTTCTCACAACAGACTTTCAAAGCAACTGGCTGCTTTTCCACATTCACTGTTAGCCAAAAGGTGGAAGATGAATGACGCTTGTCACATTGACTTTTGTCAAACAAATTGGAAAGTATATTGGCCGAGATGTGGTCTCGAACTTGGGCTTGACCCTTTCCCACCTGCAGATGCATTTTGACGCAACAGCAGCAGACGACTTTTGAAAACATTGTGGGCAAGGCGAAATTGCTCATGATCAGCAATTTCTCCTTTGACCACAATGTTTTCAACTCTTTTTTATAATAAAACCCTTATATATGTTTTTGTCAATATATTTTCGAAGTCGTCTGCTGGTGATTTGTCATATGTGGGAAAGGCTTAAAAGTCTATACGGAAAGGAAGACAGTTGCTTGGAAAGTATGTATGGAGAACTAATGTGAAAAAGCTAGGAAAAAGATGGGTAAGTGAACAAAAATGCTTGCCACCGTCACATAAATGAAGTACTGTTGAATAGGGCGTAAAAGCCTTAACCCTTTCCCTGGACAATTCTGCAGCAGACGACTTTGAACATATTTTGTCAAAACATAGAAAATGTCCATAATTGAATGGATAACCTATGACACAAAGTGGAAAACATTGTTGCAAAAGGAGAAATTGCACGTTTTATGCAAATTGCTGCAGAGGCGTCAGAAAGCGTCTATATGAGGGAATGGGTTAAATTGGCTCTTTATACAACAATTTTTCAGTGGCAACAGCAGATTGTGTTTTTCCAGATGAAGTTTCAACTGATTGCCCACAAACAACTTATCTCTATAAAAGAAAGTATATATATAATTCTTGGATAGAGATGAAAACATTTGGCAAAAAGAGAACATTTAATAAAGAATTTCAGATTTATTTTCATGTGCAAAATCCATATGTTGTATCATATGCTTTTAGGCATTTCTTAAACGTTAATTTTATGTAAAAAAGGATGTCTCTTGGGGGCAACAAACACTTCAATGATCTCAATCCAAACAGTTGTAGTTTAATCTTATAAAAACATGTAGATACAAACTATTTGCAAGAAGCCCAACAGTAATGTTTTATAGCTTATAGTTGTCGATCTCTATTTTTTTCGTGATTACAATAAAAATCTTGAATGAAGCAACCAGTTAAGAATTGTACTAACAATTTTATATTTCTAAAGTTCATATGAAATGAAATGCTAAGACTGTTCAATGACCGCTGTTGATTGTTTTCATGATGGATGTAGGATGTATAGGATTAAACCTTGTAACCTTCCTTGATACAGATCACAAAGGTTTATTTTTTAACTTGTCTTTGATTCCTATCATTATAAAATCTTGTCAGTTAATAATGTTTCAGCTCAAATGACTGATAATTCAAGGTTTCTGACCCCTTCATTACTTATAAAACATGGAAGGGAGATTATCTAAAGGGGGGAGTGGGGTCAATAACCTTAAGTTGAAAAATAAAAAAAATCATTTACCATTGTTGCCTTTTAATCCTTTCCCATGAAGAACAAATCTGCAGCAGACATACAACTTTGAAATTGGCTTGTGAAAAGATTCGAATATGTTTATGGATGAAGTTTTGGAATAGAGTAAAAAACATCGTTGCAAAGGGGGAAATTGATCATCATGAGCAATTTCTCTTTTTGCCACAATGTATTCAATGTATGTTAAAATGCATGTGGATGTAGGGAAGGGTTCATATATCCAATGTGAGATCAAATAGATTGAAATAATACTTGTAATGTCATACTGTGAACAAATTAAACTGACAGTCTTGAAGCATCTTGTCAGAAAATGATCCTGTTGTCTGATTCTACATTAATCAAAAGTTCATTCTACTAGGTTAGTCTTTAGAGGGGTTTAAAAAACAAGTCTAATATTAATACATTACATTATAGTGAATAATGTCATTGACTTTGCTCATAATAAGCAATTCCTTCCTGTTAACCTTTTCCCTCATATAGACACTTTCTGACCCGTCTGCAGCAGACTACTTTATGAAAACATGGAGACAAAAGAAGAAATTGCTCAAAACAAGCAATTTCTCCTATTGTCAACATGTTTTTAACTCTATTCAATTATTGTTCTTTTATTTAATGGGATTTTCTGTGCTTTTACCTAGACATTTTCAAAGTCGTCTGCTGCAGATTTGCAAAAAATGTTTGCAACAAGAGGTAATAATCATTTACCTGCAATAACATTCTAAGAGTGGCCTGCTTTGAAACCATTGGCAGACAGCAATGTACTATTTGTAGCCTTAAATGCTTCATAATTGAAAACATGTTGAGAAAAGAAGAATCAGCTTAAAATGAACACATTCTCCTTCTTCTGCAATGTTTGAAAGTCGTCTGCAACAAAGGTGCCAGAAAGTAGTTTGTATCAGGGAATATGTTACAAGGAGGAAAGTACTCAGAACAGTCAGGTATATCTTTCATTAACTCTAGGAAGAATTTGTTTGCCCGTTTCTATATTATTTTATGCCTCCTCCAACATTTTTTTAGTTATATCCCGGCATTTTCTAAGTAACTGGTTACTTCTGGTTCATTTATCAATCACACCAGTCAGTAAGTCATAATACTAACCCGACAACCATGAGCGCCAAGGAGGGAAAGCAATTACTTCCATTTTTAAAGAATTGATTGATTGATTGTTTAGTATTTTGGCCGCTCTCAACATTTTTTTAGTTATTATAATCTAGGTATTTCCTGGGTAAGTTATAAGCACTACTTGTCCATTTTTCCTGACACCTGAGTCAGTCAGTCAGTCAGTCTGTATGCTAACCCCGCAGCCCTGAGTGCCAAGGAGGGCAGCCATTACTACCATTTTTAAAGAATTGATTGAATGATTGTTTGGTGTTAAATAAAACCCCTTGCAACATTTTTTCAGTTATATCACGGTATTTCTGGGTATTTAGTTACCAGTTACTTCTGGTCCATTTATCCTGACACCTAGCAGTCAGTAAGTTGTAATGCTAAACCTGCAACCCTAAACCACCATGGAGTGTAGCCATTACTACCATTTTTGAAGCCTTTAGTATGACCTGGTTAAGGATCGATCCCTCGATCTCCCACATCTGAGGCAGAAACTCTACCACAGCTTCACCCAGGTGGTCACCATTTATAAAGAAACTGACCAATTAGATCCAGAGCAGTCATTTATTATAGTTGTCAAAGGAAGGAGCTTTGTGTGACAGCTCCAGATCAATTTCACAAAGATTTCCCTATCTTCTTATCATTGCTTTGTTACGACCATCATCCAGTTCTTCATATTAACATGTTCCAATATACAACGCCACATCTGTAGTTGTAACTTTGAAACATGGAGGCAACAATCACTATCTATGACAATACATGTAAGTATTAAATGAAGTTGAAAACATTATGGCAAAAGGCACTTTCTTTTCTATTCCTTTGCCACCTGTTTTCGAAAGTCTTCTGCTGCATCTGTGTCAACATGCATCTGAGTGTGTGAAATCAACTCAATAGCAGATATGAGGCTGTTTATGGTAAATTAGGTAAAAGTTGGTATTTATAAACAGCCTGTCCATCTGCTCCATTGCATCAGAATCTGAACAAGTTGTCAGAAGCTTACAAGAAGCTTACGAAATTAATATTTGAAGAGTGTAAATCTTGATCAGACTGAACATGCACAGGCTGATCTGGATCTAGTTACTGTTCTAAAAAGCCAAATTGTACCCTTTCTCATGGGCCGGCACATTATGATATTTTAAAGGTGTCAGAACCTGAATTTCTCATGGAACAGCTAAATGTTAACTGAAGGTGAGCTGACATAATGCACAACAAATAGTTAATACCTTTTAAAAAGCAATTTAGAATGCCAATGAGGGAAGTACTCAAAGTGTTCCTGCAGATGCACAGTTGATGCAAAAGTGTGTGCCAGTTATACATGTAATAATGAGCAATTATTTCAATGTTTTCAATACTATCTATTAATTATACTTTTATTTCTGGAGATATTTCACATTTGTTGGCAAGATGTTCTGAAAGTCGTCTGCTGCAGATTTGTTGCATGTGAGAAAGACAAAATTTGATGTAGACTGCAGTTCTAAGACAAAATTAGAAATCTTTGTTGCAAAAGGACAAATTGTTCATATTATAATGAGCAATTACACCCTTTGCAAAAATGAGTTGTTTCTTCTTAATTCAAAAATTATTCTTTCATTTAACCCTTTCCCACCTTGTGATGCATCTGCAACAGACGATTTTGGAAAACATTGGAAAACATTGTGACAAAAGAAGAAATTGCTCAAAACAAGCAATTTCTCCTTCTACCACAATATTTCAACTTTTTCAGTAATTATTCTTTTATAAACAGATTTTCTGTGTTTTTGCTAAGATCGCGATGCTTTCAAAGTCGTCTGCCGTTTTTTAGAATGTGGGAAAGAGTTTAAGATAATTTCCACAACTTTCCCAAGGCGTCCTCTGCTACATATCTGTGGGAAAGCTCAGGTCCTTTGAACTTTCAATAACAAGGAAAGTGTACACACTTGGCAATTTGTAACAAAAAAGCTGGAATATTTAAATTTGTTAATATTGTATACTTTTGATGTTTGTTTACGATATGCACAATTTTGTCTGGAAAAGATCTTAAGATAAACTGTCTGACATTGTATTTATTTGATAAGTAAAATGAGTGCTTAACCCTTATGCTCATACAGCAAATCAGTGCAGCAGAGGACTTTCACAATAGCTAGGTAAAATCATGAAGAATCTCTATTAACCCTTTCCCTCATACGACAATTCTGCAGCAGACGACTTTGAACGTATTTTTCCAAACATAGAAAATCTCCATAATTGAATGGATAACCTATTACTTAACCCTTTCCCTCATACATCAATTCTGCAGCAGACGACTTTGAACGTATTTTGTCAAAACATAGAAAATCTCCATAATTGAATGGATAACCTATTACTTAACCCTTTCCCTCATACATCAATTCTGCAGCAGACGACTTTGAACGTATTTTGTCAAAACATAGAAAATCTCCATAATTGAATGGATATCCTATGACGAAAAGTGGAAAACATTGTGTCAAAAGGAGGAATTGCTCGTTTTGAGCAATTTCTTCTTTTGTCACTATGTTTTCAAAAAGCCGTCTGCTGCAGAGGCGTCAGAAAGCGTCTATATGAGGGAAAGGGTTAATGAACACATTCTGCAGCGGAGAGAGAATATCGGTCTATTAGGACATGAGCTTGAATTTAACCCTTTCCCTCATACAACTATTCTGCAGCAGACAATTTTGAACATATTTTCTCAAAAAATAGAAAATCTCTATAACTGAATGGATAACATATTACTTAATGTGGGAAACATTGTGGCAAAATGAGAAATTGCTCGTTTTGAGCAATTTCTTCATTTGTCACTATGTTTTCAAAAAGCTGTCTGCTGCAGAGGCATCAGAAAGCGTCTATATGATGGAAAGGGTTAAGCTCAGTCATTCATAATTCTTCCGAATAATTGCAAAAGCCATTTTGACTAGCTTACTATGTTATTCTTATTCCATCCATCGGCTTAACCCTTTCCCTCATATAGCCACTTTCTGTCGCCTCTGCAGCAGACGGCTTTTTGAAAACATGCTGACAAGGAATTAAAGTCTATGTGGGAATGTAACCAGGTGCCTGCTAAGAATGTTGCGTGAAGTACTGGATGTGAGAGAGGCAGGTAACACACGGATATGTGAACCGCCCCGCTGTAGCTCTTCTGGGGACTCTATTGAGAATCCCCGTAAAATCCCCGGAGTATTCGGACAACTTTCCAGGGATACTTTGGGAAAATTCGACACTTTCCATGGAAACTCCAGTACATATAAGTGGAAAACCCGGAACGGTTCCATGGACACCCCGGAATGGTTCTGTGAAAACACTGGAATGGTTCCGTGGACCCCAGAGTATTCAGACCATTTCCAGCGTTTCCGCATCTCAACATTAAATTCCATGCTTTTTTCATGGTTTTGACACAATGTTTTGAACTTTTTTCTGCAGCAGAAGACTATGAAAACATCCCTATGCAAAGTTATTGGAAAAATCTCTAGAAATGTTATGATAGTATATATTATATTGAATAAAGTTTAACCCTTTCCCTCATATAGATGCTTTCTGACGCCTCTGCAGCAGACGGCTATTTGAAAACATAGTGACAAGCAATTTCTCCTTTTGCCACAATGATTTCCACTTTTAGTCATAGGTTTTCTATTCAATTATAGAGATTTTCCATTTCTTGACAAAATATGTTCAAAGTCGTCTGCTGCAGAATTGTCGTATGAGGGAACGGGTTAAAATAAGGTGGCAAATGGTAACGTTCATAATACCAGCAATTACTCCTTATCCCACAATGTCTTCAAGAGATGTCTGCTGCAGTCTGCAACAACAACACGTCTGCATTTGAGAAAGGTTTAAACCCTTTCCCTCATACGACAATTCTGCAGCAGACGACTTGATGGTCAAATGGAAAACCTCTATAATTGAAAGGATAACCTAGGACTAAAAGTGGAAAACATTGTGGCAAAAGGAGAACTTGCTCGTTTTGAGCAATTTCTTCTTTTGTCACTATGTTTTCAAAAAGCTGTCTGCTGCAGAGGCGTCAATAAGCGTCTATATGAGGGAAAGGGTTAAGGGAACTCTTAATTAACCCTTTCCCACATGCAGACGCATTTAAAAGCATATCTGCAGCAGATGACTTTTAAAAAAATTGTGGCAAAAGAAGAAATTGCTCTTATTAAGAAATTTCTCCTTTTGCCATAATGTTTTCAATTCTATAAAATAGTTTATATATATACTTTCATTTACAGAGATTTTCTAAATTTTTGCCTAGATATTTTTAACCCTTTCCCTCATATAGACGCTTTCTGACGCCTCTGCAGCAGATGGCTTTTTGAAAACATTGTGACAAAAGAAGAAATTGCACAAAACGTGCAATTTCTTCTTTTGCCACAATGTTTTCCACTTTTTGTCATATGTTATCCATTCAATTATAGAGATTTTCTATGTTTTGACAAAATACGTTCAAAGTCGTCTGCTGCAGAATTGCCGTATGAGGGAAAGGGTTAAAGTTGTCTGCTACAGACTTTTGGTATGTGGGAAAGAGTTGTGTACTACTATCACTTTATTATCATATGGCTGTAACTTCAAACATCATTTTGATCTAAGAACACATAACTTTCTTAGAACATACCCCCTAGGTGAGCGCCAATCTTACCTAAATATGCCCATAAATCAACCTTTAAATAAATTCAGATGCAACACTATCTCTTCAATTTACCCTTCTATCACACCATATACTATTTATTATACCCATTCTGAAAATGAAGTGTATCATCAAGTTAGATTGATTGATTTGGGTTTAACCCTTTCTCACATACAGCAAATCTGCAGCAGACAACTTTGAAAACATAGTGACAAAAACCTGAAAAATCTCCATAAAAGATAGTTTAATTGTTAAAAAAAGTTGAAAACATTGTGGCCATGAGCAATTTCACCTTTGGCCACAATGTTTCACCTACACATGTGTTTCCTGGCTTTATCATACCAGTACTCCACTCAACAGTCTTTCCAAGAAACTGGCTGCTTTTCCACAAAGACTGTTAGCCAAATGATGTTTGTCGCATTGACCCATGTCAAATGCTGGAAAGAATGTTGGTAGAGCTAGGGTTCGAATTCATAACCCCTGGATTGATATTATTAGTTAGAAGAAAACTTAATTACCCAAAATCCCAAAATATCTAAAGGTTTTAGTTTATGGAAGATTGGAAATATTATATCAACCCTTTCCAACACATGACAAATCTATGGTGGCATACTTCTGCCACCACATAAACACTTAATTATCACATTATATAGCTAGTTAGTCACTTAATTATCACATTATATGACAGTAAGTCACTTAATTATCACGATACTTATCTGACTAACTAGTTACATAATTACATCTAGTTAACCACATAATTATCACGATACTTATCTGACTAACTAGTTAACCATTTAATAGATAACTAAAATGGCATTATGTAGGTATCTGTTGGCAGTAGTAGGCAGTAACATAGACTTTTTATTTGTTGACATAACGGAAGTATCTGTTAACATAAATATTAACACGTTAATCAAATAGTTATCATGATTAACTTAGTGACTAACTAGTTATATTAAACGTGATAATTAAGAGGTTATGTGGTGGCAGAAATATGCCATCATACAAACCTGCAGCAGCCGACTTTATAATTGAAAATTGACGACTTTGAACGTATTTTGTCAAAACATAGAAAATCTCCATAATTGAATGGATAACCTATGAAAAAAAGGAGAAATTGCACGTTTTGTGCAATTTCTTCTTTTGTCACTATGTTTTCAAAAAGCTGTCTGCTGCAGAGGCGTCAGAAAGCATCTATATGAGGGAAAGGGTTAAATGAAAGTGTTATTATAAAATAGAAACATTGTGGCAAAACGAGAAACTAGTCTTTATGAGCAACTTCTTCTTTTGCCATTATGTTTCAAAAGTCATCTACTGATGATGCGTCCAAATGCGTAAGTGGGGAAGTGTTAAAAAATGATATTAAATTCATCAAAGCAATAACATTAGTATGTAATGTTGGTTACCTAAATATTTTCAAAACCTATCCACCAATCAATTTATGAATAATGCCCCAGATTCTGAGATGTAAAAAGGTTAATATCATTGTTTATCTAGATTTATGTAGAACATAAACGATACAGATTTTTGTTAGATTTGAGAACTGCTTCATGAAAAACAAGATCCGTAACAGATATGTGTGCCAACTATCCTAGGTTTTGAAATTATTAGCAATTACTATAAAATTTAATATACATATATTTAACCGTTTTCCTAACACAGAAGCTTTATTACGTCTTTACAAAAATCAACTTTTGAAAACATCGTGGCAAAAGAAGAATTGCTCGTGATAAGCAATGTTTTTTTTGCTGCAACGTTTTCAACACTATTCAATAACAATACTTTCATTTTAACCTTTTCCCACATTTCGACGCTTTCTGGCGCCTCTGCAGCAGATGACTTTTGAACATATTGTGACAAAAGGAGAAATTGCCATGATTTTAGGTGGTGTGTGGGTAAGGGTCTAACATAAACATTCTCCACAGTCACATACAGAGCATCCTTGATAACTTCTAAAAAGATCCCGATCAGAATGCACTTAAACACAGACCATTCTCAATCTTCACTGATAGACATGCACCCCTTTGAATTTAAAAACATTTTTTGAATGAAGTTGAAAACATTGTGGCAAATGGAGAAATTGCTCATTATGAGCAATTATTCCTTTTGCCTCGATGTTTTCAAAAGTCATCTGCTGCAGAGGCATCATAAAGCGTCTATAAGTGGGAAAGGGTTAAAGTGAAGTTACCCATCTGATGGACTCCAGTTATCTGTATATAAGAGGGATAAGTGATTCTTGACCTTCAGTAAACACACAGTTTATTGGCCTGTTGGCTAATCTAGATGGAGCCGTGTCACGAGAAGACAGACCTGATCCAATCTCATTTAAAACCAGACCTTAACTTTGCTGTAGTAGCAATTGCTCGTATACATCTGATGACTGCATGTTACAGGTCAACTCAGATTGACCTTTAATTGCTTCAGCCAATCAAATTGTTAGGTATCAACAGTGGAGATAGCCCATATAAAAAATGACTAAAGAAACAAGGAAGAATATAAATATTATATTTAAATTCAATCAGAGATGATACTTTTTGGGTTGGTGCCCTAAGATGCAATATATGCCAGTGAGTTTGGTCCCGATCTAACCAGCCATTTATTGTTTGTTTTTGGTTTTATGCTGTTTTCAACATTATTTTAATTATATCAATTCACCACTGATATTCATGATCCCTGGGTAAACAAACCAGTACTAGGCTAGGAAATGAGCCTTGATTAAGCGCACTCTGCAAGGACCTCCATGCCGTGACTGGGGATCAAACTCGGGCACCCGGTTCCAAATCCCGAACCACTCGGCCACGGCAGATTCCTTTGAGATAAACGCATCAACGGAGCCTCTCCTACAAGATGTAAGAGCGCTTTTTTGTAATATCTAAATCCTTTCCCACATACAACAAATCAGCAGCAGAATGACTTTGAAAACATTTAGTAAAAAATATGGAAACTCTCTATAAATGAAAGAACATGTGTTTGATAAAGTTGAAAGCATTGTAGCAAAGGAAGAAATTGCTCATGATTACATAAGTCTTTTGCTGCAGAGGCATCAGAAAGCGTATGTATGTCGGAAAGGACTAAACCCTTTCAGCGCTGAATTTCCTAAAGTAGATTCTTCCATGTTTAAAATCAGGCAACACCATTTCTCATGAAACTAGAATTTTGAACTATTTCGATAACTATTGACAGTGGCAAACAATGCAAGATTTCAGGGGAGACAGTTTGTTATGGGCTTATGAGCTGGCTCATCTGAATCTGTACTGTTGGCAATTACCTCAATTATGCAAAAGAAATCTGCAGCAAACATCTAGACAAACTATGGGAAATATCTATAAACAAAAGTACAGCTAGAAGATGCTTTTTTGAAAAAGCATCTCCCCCATGTCATAATCATCTGCTCTCGAAGGCAAATCTTCCTGTGAAGTTTGAAGACTTTGGGGCAAAGGATTCTTGAGATATTCAGTGGAGACCAATTTGAATTTGATGGCCCATAAGACCTTGACCTATGATCAGGTGACTGAAAAAAAATAGGTCATCTACTCAATTATCTTTAGAAGTTTAAAGACTCTGGGTCAAAGGGTTTTAGAGGTGTTGAGCAGATACAAATTTGACCTTTAATCTAGTGACCCCAATAACAGTAATGGTCATCTTCTCGTGGAGTCCAGTTTGAAGCCTCCAGGCTCAAGGGTTAGCAGAAACATATTTGACCTTGACCTTTGGCCCATTGACTCATAAACCAATATCTTGTAGAATTTGAAGACCCTAAAAAAAAGACTTGTGAGGTATTGAGAGGAAACAGATTTGACCTTTATGGATCCTGTTACCTTGACCATTGACCCGGTGAGCACCACAACAAAAGTAATCATCTCCTCAATAATTTAAATCATCCTGTGAAGTTTGAAGACTCTGGAACAAAGGTTATTGGTGTACTGAACAGAAACAGATTTTGACCTTTACGGTCCATGAGACCTTGATCTTTGACCTAATGACCCTATAAATAATAGGATTAAAAAATACTCAGTAAAATCATTCTATGAAGTCTGAAGACTCTGGGTCAAAGAGTTCTCGGGATAATGAGGGGAAACAAATTTGACTTTATGGCCAAAAAATAAAAAGAGATGATCAATAAGACAAATTATCCTATGAAGTTTGAAGACTGCATGGGTACTACGGTATTCCTGTTATTGAGCAAAAAACAAAGAGTGACAGACTGGTGACCTTGACATTTGACCCAGTGACCCAAAAGACATAATTGAATAGAGTTGAAAACATTTGTGCCAAATGGAGAAATTTCTCATCATGAAGTCATTGTAGAAGGGAAAGTGTTAGCAAGGATTTAGTGAAATAATACAGCACCTGTCCAAAGTTGTGTAATGTTATTTTAAGAACAATTGAAACATTGCTTTACAAAATACACAATACATTTTTGTCTTTGCTTTTAAATGAATACAAAGAATAAACCGGATCATTTGCCAAAGATAAAAAGAAGAAGTTAAATAGTAGTGCAGTGCAGTGCAGGTGGCAGAATCTCATCCTGTACCTCTCAAAATTAATTAGGAACAGACAAATTGACAATCTAACTACATGCAATTACAATTAACCCTTGCCCACATACAACAAACCTGCACCAGATGTCTTTGAAAACATCTAGGCAAAAGTTATGGTATATGTCTATAAATAATAGTTCTGTTATTGAATAGAGTTGAAGACATTGGGGCAAAAGGAGATATTGCTCATTGTGAGCAAATTTCCTTCAGCGACATTGTTTCCAAAAGTTGTATGCTGCAATCACTTTAAAATGCATGTGCATATATGAGAAAGAGTTCAGACAGAGATTAAGATCTGTATCTGACTGTAGTTTGTCTCTTGCATGTGACATGGCATGGTATACAGTACCTTCATTGTTGAAAGCTTAGGAGAAGTGTCCCTTTCCCACATACAACAAATCTACAACTTTTAGGCAAAAATATGGAAAATCTCTTTTAATGAAAGAATAATTAGTGAATTGAGTTGAATGTTTACAACTTTATTCACTAATTATTCTTTCATTTATACCAAGTTTCCACATTTTTAGGGGAATTATTTAATCATGAGCATTTCTGCATTTTCCATCCAGTGTCTTTTTTTCAACAGTCATCTGCTGTAAATTGTTCAAAAGGCATCTGCTTGTGAGATAGTTTGTTGGTATGGAATTTTACACCTCTTTCTGCATTTTTTCAGTTATATTCTGTAATGACTTTGGTAAGTGACCAGTACTACTAGTCCAGTCATCATATCACCAGCCTAAAGAATGGAGAGCCAGAACTGCCAACTTTTAAAGTCTTTGGTATATGACACAGTTTGGGAACGGAACCCACAGCCTCCCACTCCAGAAAATTGATTATTTGGTGTTTTAAGCCGCTTTCAACAATTGTTCAGTTATATCATTGCCTTACCTGGGCAAGTTACCAGTACTACTGGTACATTTAACCTAACACCAGCGAGTTAGTTGTAATGCTAACCCCGTAACCCAGAGTGCCAAGGAGGTCAGCCATTACTACCATTTCTAAAATCTTTGGTGTGACCCTGCAGGAGATTGAACCCACAACCTCCTACACCTGAGGCAGATGTTCTACCACTACACAACCGAGGCGGTCCACACCAGAGGAAGACACTCTACGGTACCACTAAACCACAGTGGCATGTGAGAAAGGATTTAGTCCTTTTCTAACCTTACTGTTAATACATATAACACTTAACAACATATGCAAATTACTTATCTTAAAACCATGTGGGAAATCTCCAATTAATGTGAATATGGAAAGAAGAAAACATTCAGATTTGACAGAAATAGCCTTCTTTACATTTCAAAATACATTTTCATATTTTCCTCCTTTTTCCACATGTAATTCTATTTAAAAAACATCTTTGAGGAAATTGTACACCGTTTTTTTTACACTGAAGGGTATAGAGGACCCGCAATACAGGATTCTTACACTGTAGACTATTTAGTAAAATTTCAAGTATAACTTTGATACCGAGTTGTCAAAAGGTGCAGCGATACATATTTGCGTAATGTATCGACCAGATCAGCCTGCGCTGTCCGCGCAGACTGATCTGGCCGACACATTCCGTCTGATGGGGAGTTGTCAAAAGGATATTAATTGCTCTCCCCTTTTTGAATGATATTTTTCAAATTGTCATCTGCTGCAGAGGCATCAGAAGTCATACTGTATGTATCCCGAGAAAGGGTGAAAGTGGGTAAACTAATACTTGCATGTTGTCAGACATTGTCACATCACCACCATGTAATATTGCTTTGATATGTCAGTTTAAGGTGGTTCGCATCAAATGATATCAACCACAAAATATCTATGTTGACTTTAAATCATTGCTTGATGCGATGCAGACAACATTTAACCACTCTGCAGCAGGTGGGAAAGCGTTAAGCAGTACATGAAAGTAAATTACAAATATTCTATAGCCCTTTCCCACATACAACAAATCTGCCTCAGATGACTCTGCAAACATATTGGCAAAAGGACGAAAACTCTTTGTGGATGAAAGTGTAATAATTGAATAGAATTCAGAATATTGTGGCAAAAGGAGAAATGGCTCATTATGAGCCATTACTCCCTTTGCCACAATGTTTTCAAACATCGTCTGCTGCAGATGCGCCATAAAGTGTCTGTATGTGGGAAAGGTTTACCTGAACAAGTCAAAATTTTAAATATGTGCTTCAGCTAAACAGGAGTATCTATGGGAAACTTTTGAAGAGATGTCATGCATGTTTGAATACTCAGTAGAATGTCATACTGAAGGCAGAAAATAAATGATATATTTAGGTTTTAGTTGTTTGCTGAATATGAAAAGAAATTATATTCTTAAAAATTATTAACACATCTAAAAACCTTCATGCTTTGAAGTTAAGGGGTTAATTAACCCCTTCTCACATAGAAAGAAGCTGCAGCGGATGACCTTGAAAACATATTTGGGGGGGGGAAGTATGGAAACTCTATGGATGAAAGAATAATTAGTGAAAAGAGTCGGAACAAAAAAATGTAGCAAAGGAAGAAATAGCTCATCAAGAAGAATTTCTGATTTCCCTACAGTCGCTTGCAGTAAACAGGTTGAAATGCATCTGCATGTCGTCGGAGAGGGTTAAAATAACTTTAAAAATCATGAAACACCTGAGGGGTCATAAAACAGGTGTAGAAAAAAATAAATCTTAATCATCTATTAACCCTTTCCCACATACAGAAGCTTTCTGACGCCTCTGCAGCAAAAGATGTTTTAAAATAAAGTGTTGCTCGTAATGAGCCAATTTCACCTTTTGCCGCAATGTTTTCACCTTTATTCAATAATTATACTGTTATTTATAGAGATACATGTATTCCATATTTTTGCCTAGATAATTTCAAAGTCGTCTGCTGCAGCTTTGTTGTATTTCGGGAAGGAGGGTAAACATCGAACGACTGACTTGCTGCATGACTCTCTATCAGGGTTGTCATATTGAATTAATTTACTAGAACATTACAATATCTTCCTCCCATTAATAACATCACACCATTTCCTTCAAGTTAACAGTACTACTGGTCCATTTATCCCAACACCAGCCAGTCAGTCGTAATGCTATCCCCACAACCCTGAACGCCAAGGAGGGCAGCCATTACTACCACTTTTAAAGTCTTTCGCCGGTCAGGGATCATACCTGTGTACTCCCGCACCTGAGGCAGTCACAATCTGAAGTCTTGTTACCCAAAGCCTGATCTCATGTCTTGCTACCCAGAACCAGACCTTTAATCTTGTTTCCCAAAGTCTGACATCATGTCTTGTTACCCAAAACCTGACCTTTTATCTTGTTAACCAAAACCTGACCTCATGTGTTGATACCAAAAACCTGATCTTTTGTCTTGTTACCCCAAGCATGACCTCATGATTTGTTATTCGAAGCCTGACATCATGTCTTGTTACCCAAAACCTGACCTTTTGTCTTGCTACCCCGAGCATGACGTCATGTTTTGTTACCCGAAGTCTGATCTCATGTCTTGTAACCCAAAAACCTGTCCTTTTGTCTTATTGCTTAAAATCTGACCTCATTTGCGTTACATAGCCTGACCTCATTTCTTGTAACACAAAACCTGATTTTATTTTTGTTACCCATAATCTGAACTTATATATTATTACCCAAAACCTGAACTCAATTTTTGTTAACCATAATCTGACCTCATGTCTTGTTACCCTAAACTTGTGCTCATGTATTGTTACCCAAAACCTGACCTCATGTATTGTTACCTAAAGCTTGACCTCATGTCTTGTTACCTAAAGCTTGACCTTATGTCTTGTTACCTAAAGCTTGATCTCATGTCTTGTTACCCAAAGCCTGACCTCATGTATTGCTACCCCAAACCTGACCTAATTTGTTGGTACCCATAATCTGACCTCATGTCTTGTTACACAGTCTGATCTCATGCCTTCTTACCTAAAACCTAACCTCATAGCTTGTTACCCAAAACCTGATCCCATGTCTTGTAACACAAAGCCTGACCTCATTTCTGTAACCCATAACCTCACCTCATGTCTCTTTACAGAGTCTGAACTCATGCCTTGTTACCCAAAACCTGGCCTCATGTACTTTTACCCAAAACCTGATCTCATGCCTCTTTTTTTAATCCCAAGTCTGATCATAATAGTTGCTACCTGTGGACTAAAATTCTTTTAACCCTTTCCCTCATACAAAAATTCTGCAGCGGACGACTTTGAAAGTATCTAGGCAAAGAAAAAGCTCTATACAGTTAAAAATATTGTGGCAAAAGAAGAAAATGCTTGTTTTGAGCAATTTCTACATTTGTCACAGTGTTTTCAAAAGTCGTCTGCTGAAGAGGCGTCAGAAAGATTTAACCAATTTTCTGACCTCATTTTTGTTACTCATATTCTGACTTCCTTTTTTGTTGCCATTCGAATGTTTGTTTTTATTTGACTCATGATGTAACAATTGTACATATGCTACCCTTGGACCCTAATCAAAACTTCTACTATTGGGACAGTCACCATTACTGGAGAAATATGCTATAACCTTTTCCCACTTGTAGACGCATTTTGACGCATCTGCAGCAAACAACTTTTGAAAACATTGTTGCAAAAGAAGAAATTATTCAAAACAAGCAATTTCTCCTTTTGCCACAATGTTTTCAACTCTTTTTAATAATTTAACTCTCATTTATGTAGATTTTACACCTTTTTTGTATGTTTGTTTTCAAAGTTGTCTGCTGTAGAATTGTTGTATGTCGTAAAGGGATAAATTACAAGGGCAGTTTATTGTATAGACAGGCAGTAAACGGTTGTGTGAATCTCACACCATTCCACTTTGCTTTGGAAAGTTTGGAGATGGATCAGATAAAATAATACTTTTAGAAATTCCACCTAAGAAATTGCATGGCACAGGTGTATTTTTTGCAATTCAACCTAAGAAATTGCATGAAACATGTGTATTTTTTGCAGTTACATACAAAAAAAAATAGATGACCGGACGGACGCAGCAAAAACAAAACAAAGCGTTCAACTATGCAAGTATGTTACAGTGGATTACATTATCTTCTGCTTATCAAAGTAACCGTCTGGTAGATTCATTAATTACGCTTTTTGAAAACTCAAAATAAAATCAACTTGTCTAAAAATCTTTTTTATCTATATTAAAGTCATGTTAAAATGCCGGGGATCCAGCTGATAAATCAAGATGCTATTAAAATCAGTTTAACCTTTCCACTGCTGGAAACCAGTCAAACATTCTTTTGAGTTTTGAAGATTGTTGATTAATGAAGCTTAATGCTTTCTATAATAAAGAAGAATTTATGTTGCATCTAAGCAGACGACTTTTAAAAACAAAAACATTCTGGCAAAAGGAGAAATTGCTAATTATGAGCAATTTCTTCTTTTAATTGCCACACTGTTTACAGCTGTATTCAATAAATATACCTTCATTTAGTGTGACTTTCCATCATTTCTGCCTAAATAGTTTCAAAGTCTTCTGCTGCATATTTGTTAAATTTTGTAAGGGGTTGAGCTTATACTTCATCTAACCCTTTCCCACTTATAGACGAAATTTGACGCATCTGCAGCAAAATACTCTTGTAAAATGTTGTGGCCAAAGAAGAAGTTGTTCATAATGAGCAATTCCTCCTTAAATTTTTGCCACAATGTTTTCAACTCGATTAAATCAATATACAGTCTAACCTGCGATAGACAGGGAATCGCTATTCCAAGGTGTCCTTCAGCACAGGTTTGTTTCATTTGTAGATTTTTTCATATTTTAAAAGTCATCTGCTGCAGATTTGTTGTTTTATCCCTTTCCCTCATATAGACGCTTTCTGACGCCTCTGCAGCAGGCGGCTTTTTTGAAAACATAGTGACAAAAGAAGAAATTGCACAAAACGTGCAATTTCTCCTTTTGCCACAATGTTTTCCACTTTTTGTCATAGGTTATCCAAACAATTATGGAGATTTTCTATGTTTTGACAAAATAAGTTCAAAGTCGTCTGCTGCAGAATTGTCGTATGGGGGAAAGGGTTGATTTACTTTCATTCATAGACATTTCCAATTGTTTAGCCGTGATGTTTTCAAAGTCATCTGCTGAAGATTGGGAAAGGGTTCCGCAAGTTTTGACTTCATGGTTGTGAAATTGACTCTTTGACTCCAGTTTCATCATTTTCTTGATAACTTTAATGACCCTGTAGCAGACAGCTTGTGATAACATTGTTGAAGAGAAAAGTCGAAATCAGGCCATGAATGCTCAATTTTGTCTTCTGTAAATTTAGTGTTCTCAGTTTAATATAGCAGAAACTTTTGCCAAGAATTAGCAATGACATGACCAAACTAATACCTAAGGGAATAAAATGCTATGACTGTCAATAAATATGACCTTTAAATGTGACCTTGACCTTTCAGGTGTTGTTGCTAGGTCTTGCTTCATGAGTTGTCAAATATTACAGACTAGCACAAAATGTCTTCTGTATTAGGCCATAGCTGAACTATTAAATTCACCAATCAAAGTACTCAGGAGTACTGAAAGTTGGGTTCACATGAAAACATGGATAGTGGTGTGTTAACCCTTTCCCTCATACGACAATTCTGCAGCAGATGACTTTGAACATATTTTGTCAAAAAATAAAAAATCTTTATAATTGAATGGATAACCTATGACTAAAAGTGGAAAACATTGTGGCAAAAGGAGAAATTGCTCGTTTTGAGCAATTTCTTCTTTTGTCACTATGTTTTCAAAAAGCCGTCTGCTGCAGAGGCGTCAGAAAGCGTCTATATGAGGGAAAGGGTTAAGGGTTACGAAAGATGATTGCAGGGTCAATATTCTGGTCATTTTTTTTTTCCATTGACACACTTATTGTATACAAAATAGATAAAAAGAAACTGTTTTTAATTAGAAGAAATGTGTATTGAATTTGTTTGGGGTTTTGAGCATAAAAATCTTCAAACCAGATAGTAGAAAATGCAATAAAGTAGCAACCTCAATTGACCATAACCTGGACACCTTACACAATAATGTTTCTGTGTTTACATACAACATAAAACCTTGCATAGAAGAAAGTCGATATCTCTTTACTCGGCTGTATGAATTATAAATTCCTATGTGTTTGAGTGCCTCCATATCTTTTGTAAAAACAAACATATTGGATATTTTTCTGCTGGATATTTATTTATCCAAGAGGGAAAGCAAAAACATGGCTTGAAATTGTATCTTTCCACCAATACTGAGCATGATTACATGTATGTGACTCAGTTGTCTCTGGCCATCTCACGGAAGTAGCTAAATTCCGTTTAACATGCAAATTAACATGTAATTATGAAGTTATTCACACATCAAATTCGCCTATTTTGAGTATTCAATAAGAATTGGTGAACTATTTTACAGTGCGCAAACCTTTTTGGGGACTGTAAGGTCAACATTTAAAGTGTTGTCTGCTTTAAAAAAAAACTGAAAAGTTCTTTTTGAGCAGTTTCTCATTGCCCTACAATATTTTCTATACCTTAATGATGCAAACGCATCAAATGTTGTCTGCAAAGGTAATTTGGTTAACCCCTTCCCTCACGTAGACGCTTTCTGACGCCTCTGCAGCAGATGACTTTTGAAAACTTTGTGACAAAAGAAGAAATTGCTCAAGATGAGCAATTTTTCCTTTTGGCACAATGTTTTCAACTCCATTCAATAATTATTGCTTCATTAAGGAAGATTTTCCATATTATTGTTGAGATGTTTTCAAAGCCTTCTGCTGCTGGTTTGTTGTATGTGGTAAAGGATTAATTAAGTTTGTATTTCAGAAAAACTAGTGAAGACCACCTGTTAAACATGAAATCTACCTACTTGTGACCTATTTCAACACTAAATATTAACTTTAAAAAACTTTACTTCCTAAAAAAAAAAAAAAAAGACTCAAAGTAACAACCATTATATAATAACAATTGTTACATAAATAATTTAACTTTTCATGCAATTAGAATGCAGCAGTATAGCAGATCAGCTGAGTGAAATAGACAAATAACCTGTTTTATTCCTGAATATTCACATCATTGAAAAAGGAATTTAAATAAGAAATATAAAAAAAGAAATATGAGGAAAAAAGTTTTTAAAAGAAATCCCATGGAATGTCGTGATAAGATACAGAAGCTATCTGTAAGCCAATATGATGTATGAATTCCTGATTGGGGTAACCTTTATCCCTTTCCCACATTCAACAAATCTACAGCAGACGACTTTAAAAAACGAATCTGGCAACATTTTGAAAAAATGTCCATAAACGGGAGTTTGAACATAGAGTTTAAAAACGTTGTGGCAAATGGAGCAATTCCGCCTCTTGCCACAAAGTTTTCAAAAGTTGTCTGCTGCAAATGAATCAGAATGCATCTAAATGTGGGTTACAACCTTCATTATACAAGTATGATCCCGGTAAACTCTTTCCAACAAGCAGACGCAATTTAATGCATCTGCAGCAGACAACTTTTGAAAACCTTGTGGCAACCCGAGAAAATTGCTTGTGATGAGCAATTCCTCCATTTGTCTCAATGTTTTCAACTCTATTCAATACCAATGCAGATTTGCTGTATGTGGCTAAGGATAAACACTTTCCAATAAGCAGACATATTTTGACGCATCTGCAGCAGTCAACTCTTAACCCTTTCCCTCAAATAGATGTTTTCTGATGCCTCTGCAGCAGACGGCTTTTTCAAAACATAGTGACAAAAGAAGAAATTGCTCAAAACGAGCAATTTCTCCTTTTGCCACAATGTTTTCCACTTTTAGTCATAGGTTATCCCTTCAATTATAAAGATTTTCTATTTTTTGAGAAAATATGTTCAAAGTCGTCTGCTACAGAATTGTCGTAAGAGGGAAAGGGTTAAGTTGAAGACGAATGACACTCGTCAATCTTTGGCGAAATTTGGCAGAGTTAGATTCTAACATGTTACAACTGCTACTGGTTTGATAGCCCTTGATCGTAGCTTTCACTCACTGCTAAGCACCTAATTTGCACACAATCTTTTGACATTTTAAAGCAATAACTTCTCTTCCTACCTAATTCTAAATGGGTTTATTATCAAATATACAATGAAAGTTGAAGTTTAAAAATTACGAACTGAAACTATTTTCAGATATGCCAATGATATAATTTTACATTAATTTGCAAGTCAATTTCACTAAAATTAATTATTCATGCCAGAAATAGACAAGTATCACAGCATTAAAACTGTGATGTTTCTTTATTTCATACAATTAGATACTACTTTAACACTTCCCGGTGACATTTTATTCCATTGCATTAAAGCTTTTGAAATCAGTATTGAAAACAGAATAATCACTCAACATGAGCAATTACTCCTTATTGTGAGACCTGAATTGTCTTCTCTGTCTGTCTGTTTGTCTATCTGTGTGACTCTGTGTGTGTGTGTGTGTGTGTGTGTGTCTGTCTGTCCGTTCATCACTTCTTTTCACTTACTGACCTGTTTGTCTGTCTGTGTGTCCATTCATCACTTCTTTTCACTAACTGACCTGTTTGTCTGTCTGTGTGTTTGTTTGTCTGTCTGTCTGTTCATCACTTCTTTTCACTTACTGACCTGTTTGTTTGTCTGTCTGTGTGTCTGTTTGTCTGTCTGTCTGTTCATCACCTCTTTTTTTTTTACTGACCTACTGATAGGTAACCCATAATCATGTTTAATACAGGTTTGTTTACCTAGCGATCATAAATAAATGTTCTGTGGCTGTGATCTACTTGAAATAATGTTGAAAACGGCTTAAAACTCCAAAAATCACAAAATCAGAAATTTGATATCAGATAAAGGGTTAATAAGGGACTTTAACATGTCATGATAGAAAATGATTGACAATGGAACAATACATATCAAATTAATCTAACAGGTATTGTTTAACACTATTCCGTGACTCTTTAACCATTGAATAATTTATAGGATATTAATCGTATGAGTTATCTGCTTTGAACAAATTATGGGGAAGTTCAAAAAAGATAGCATAATTTAAATACTGAGTTTATTATAAAACAATAAGCACAATTCCTCCTTTTCCCACAATGTTTTCTCTAGTCATTCTCTGTAACTGCATCCAATGTTATATATATGAGACAAAAGGGTTACTCCATTATGCCATCTATAGATCCTATTAATTTTTGTACCTTCCAATATTGAAAGCATGGAAATATTTAAAAAGTCTTCAATAAAGGAATTTTACACTAATAATTGATGTCCATTTTGCACACATAAAATCAAAGCCATTTGCCAACATAGCAACAGTTTTTATTTTTGCCACGATGTTTTCAAAAGTCGACTCCTGCTGATGCGTCTATAAGCGGGAAGGATTAACGTGGTCTTCGCCTTAGGTTATTTGGGTTATGATTTATCAGTTTTGGGTTACCTTTTGATTTATAAACCCTTCAGACTTAGGTCCCACTTTTCAATAAAATGACAAACTGCTGTAACATATGACCTTGATGTGACCTTACAAGGTCAAATGTCACAATATCACGGGTATCAATCTCCAAATAATCATAGTCTGTAAAGTTTAGGGGTATTACTAAATGTGTCGAATGTCAATTTGTCGTATTTGCAAGGTATAAGTTTCCAAGATTTTCATCTTGGATTGACAGGTGTCGAGTTGCAATGGCAATAAAGTTTTTATACTCCCCTATTTAACATTACATGCAATCACTATGTCAATTGTCTTATATTTCAGGTCATCATTTCAAAATAAAGTAATATAATCTTATTGCCTTTTTCATCTACAAAATACAACAGATTTTAGTCGTGTCAAATTATAACCATTTGCATAAAGCATAACTCCATAATGAGTGATTTCTATTTTTCCAACAATGTTTCAACTGTGTACCATTATCATACTTCTAGTTTTACAGAAGTTACAAATGTGTCCTCGATTTCAGATACTTCCGAAATGGCGGACTCTCAAAATAACCTAAAAATCAGGAATTTCTACGTTTCCCTCAATGTTTGGCAACTACGGCAACTATTCTTATAGAATTTGAAAATGTGTCCTCAATTTTTTTTATCAGTTGAACCATAAAAGCCTTTCATTGCAAATCTTGCAACCTGCAAAAAAATAATAATGATAATGACAAAGAGTGTCTATGTGAAAAATTTACAATCGCCTTACAGATATCAAAGGAGGACCAACTTTATGAGAGTTTTAATTGATTTTGATATTTATGACTAATGGAAGTTAAAGAAACAATTTCAACCCTTTTCCCACATACAAAAAAACCAATGTTCAGCAGATGTCAGCAAACATCTTTGCAAAAATACGGAAAATCTCTTTAAATGAAAGTTGATTGAATAAATACAGTTGAACACGTTGTGGTAAAAGGAGAAATTGCTTATCATGAGCAATTTCTCATTCAGCCACAATGTTTACTAAAGTCGTCTGCTGAATTTGCGTCAAAATTCATCTGCAAGTGGGAAAGGGTAAAAGAACAGAAGGCATTGCTAGTCTGAGCCGTTCGGCGAGAAAACCAACATTATGGCCTCTGTGTAATGTATCGACCCGGATTAGCCTAAGCATGCCGCGCAGGCTTACCCGAATAGACACTTTTCGCCTCCTGTGGATTTTCTGTTCCAGGAATCATTACTATATACCTCTATCCCCATGAGACGGAATGTGTTGGTCTGGATCAGTCTGCACGGACTGCGAAGGTTGATCTTGGTCGATACATTACGCATATGCCATAATGTTGGTTTTCTCAGGACGGCTCATTTTTCCTGATGCAAATGTACATCAAATTTTTGATAATTGTGCAGCAAGAATTGTCGCAAACAATCAATTTCCATTCAACCGCATTGTTTACGACTCTGTATTAAAAATATTCTTCATAATTTCTAGCTTTTCCGAGCAGACAACTTGGAAAGTATCATATAGTGCAACTGAGTTAATCTAAATAATATCTCCATTAGAAACTGTCAGACAAAATTCATAAATAATTAAGGTTTCAAAATGTAAACATACTGGATGAATGAGATATTTTATTGGTTTAAGGGATTTCTCCTTATTCTACAATGTTTTTAAACTTTCCATCCCAAAAACTTGCATGGATGTTTCAGTTAGAAAAAGTTTAAAATATATAGCCATGCATGAAAAAACCACGATGCCGTAACATAAATATGACGGAAATTCTATGAGAGCAAATTTATAAGAAGAAGTCATACTAACAATTTATCTAAAACTAAGTTTTAGAACCGGCTGCTTGGGAAACATTCCAATTTACACTTATTCATATACAAAACATCTGCATTGAAAAAGGTCTAGGCAATATTACAGAAAAAACAACTTATTATGGCAAAATTCGGTCTATTGCAGATAAAATCAAAATGCATCTATAAGTGGTCAAGTTTTTGTTTGTTTTCTTCATAACTTCTCAGAATCTCAAAGTATAATTTTGCTTAAGAATGCAACTCAATATAAGAAAAAGGTATGTAACTGTTTTGAGGATTATCTCCTCCTCTTTCCACTTTATTTTCATAAGATTGCAGAGGCAGAGGCATAAAAAGTTGGCCTGTAATACAGGGATAGGGTTAACTCTTTCCCACATACAACAAATCTGCAGCAGACAACTTTGAATACATTTTGTCATAAATATTGTAACCCTCTAAAAATGAAGGAGCAATTATTGAATCAAGTTGAAAACATTGTGGCAAAAGGAAAAATTGCTCATAATCATGCAGGGCTTTTTTGCCCTATATAACTGGGGCCGATATTCGGTGGCTTCCCAATTGAAAAAAACATTGTTTTTTTCCCAATTGGAAAAAAATATTTCCCAAAATCTAAAAAAACAAGATGTGTTTGTGAAACACTGATGGAATGGCAACATCTAGGTCAAAGGTCAAGGTTGCCAGGTCAAAAATGTTGGTACTGACAGAAAGGTCATGTCACAAGGAATACACATGTGAAATATGGTAGCCGTACCTGTTATGGTTCAAAAGTAGTGGTCAAGGTTAAAGTTTTTTTCGAGAATGGCAACATCTAGGTCAAAGGTCAAGGTCGCAAGGTGAAAATTTTGGTACTGACAGACAGGTCATGTCACAAGGTATACACATGTGAAATATGGTAGCCATACCTGTTATGCTTCAAAAGTAGTCGTCAAGGTTAAAGTTTTTATCGAGAATGGCAACATCTAGGTCAAAGGTCAAGTCGCAAGGTGAACAATTTTGGTACTGACAGAAAGGTCATGTCACAAGGAATACACATGTGAAATATGGTAGCCTTACCTGTTATGGTTCAAAAGAAGTGGGGAAGGTTAAAAAAAAAATTGAGAATGACAACATCTAGGTCAAAGGTAAAGGTCGCAAGGTCAAAAATGTTGGTACTGACAGAAAGGTCATGTCACAAGGAATACACATGTGAAATATGGTAGCCGTATCTGTTATGGTTCAAAAGTTATGGCCAAGGTTAAAGTTTTTTTCGAGAATGGCAACATCTAGGTCAAAGGTCAAGGTCGCAAGGTCACAAATGTTGGTACTGACAGAAAGGTCATGTGAAATATGGTAGCCGTATCTGTTATGGTTCAAAAGTAATGGCCAAGGTTAAAGTTTTTTTCGAGAATGGCAACATCTAGGTCAAAGGTCAAGGTCGCAAGGTCAAAAATGTTGGTACTGACAGAAAGGTCATGTCACAAGGAATACACATGTGAAATATGGTAGCCGTATCTGTTATGGTTCAAAAGTAATGGCCAAGGTTAAAGTTTTTTTCGAGAATGGCAACATCTAGGTCAAAGGTCAAGGTCGCAAGGTCACAAATGTTGGTACTGACAGAAAGGTCATGTGAAATATGGTAGCCGTATCTGTTATGGTTCAAAAGTAATGGCCAAGGTTAAAGTTTTTTTCGAGAATGGCAACATCTAGGTCAAAGGTCAAGGTCGCAAGGTCAAAAATGTTGGTACTGACAGAAAGGTCATGTCACAAGGAATACACATGTGAAATATGGTAGCCGTAAGTGTTATGGTTCAAAAGTAATGGCCAAGGTTAAAGTTGTTTTCGAGAATGGCAACATCTAGGCCAAAGGTCAAGGTCACAAGGTCAAAAATGTTGGTACTGACAGAAAGGTCATGTCACAAGGAATACACATGTGAAATATGGTAGCCGTACCTGTTATGGTTCAAAAGTAGTGGTCAAGGTTAAAGTTTTTTTCGTGCAGACAGACAGACGTGCAGACGTGCAGACAGACGTGCAGACCTGCGTGCAGACCTGCGTGCAGACGTGCAGACAGGCCAAAAACTAGATGCCCACCGAATCGGAGATTCCGGGGGCATAAAAAAAGAAGTGAAGTGAAGTGGAATAATCATTTCATTTTGGTAACACTATTAACAGATATATTTGTCTTGTTTAAGGTAATATGATTGTTTTATTGCATTATATATATAAAGCAAAAGTCTTAACCCTTTCCCTCATATAGATACTTTCTGACGCTTCTGCAGCAGACAGCTTTTTGAAAACATAGTGATAAAAGAAGAAATTACTCAAAACAAGCAATTTCTCCTTTTGCCACAATGTTTTCCACTTTTAGTCATAGGTTATCCGTTCAATTATAGAGATTTTCTATTTTTTGACAAAATATGTTCAAAGTCGTCTGCTGCAGAATTGTCGTATTAGGGAAAGGGTTAAGTTATTGTAAAAAGGACTATTTATATAGCAATTTGGGCGGAAATCGCACTAAAATTTCCCAAAATGAAAACCTAATGCCTCTTTAAAATTTCTGGAAATGTGAGCAATTTCTCCTTTTACCACAATGTTATCATAAGTCGTCGGCTGCAGGGGCTTCAAAATGTGTCTCTTTGTGAGAAAGGGTTAACCATTTCCCACCTGCAGACGCATTTTGACACAATAGCAGCAGACGTCTTTTGAAAACATTGTTGCCAAAGGTGAAATTGCTCATATGAGCAATTTCTCCTTTGGCAACAATGTTTTCAACTTTATTTAACAATTAAGCTATCTTTTATGGAGATTTTTCAGGTTTTCAAAGTCGTCTGCTGCAAATTTGTTGTATGCGGGGAAGGGTTAAAGGAGACATTTATCAAAGTAAATTTGAACAATAATACTCCTTCAAAGGCAGCATAAATCACATAATAATTGCAGATAAACATCCCTAAGACCCTATCGATATTTCAAAGTATATTAAAACGCAAGATAAATTACCCAACAGTTAACAGGCCAGAAGTTAACCTTTTCCCTAGCTATTAGTGTTACTAAACAACCTAACCCTTTCCCACCTGCAGAAGCATATTGATGCATCTGTAGCATACAATTAATGTGGCAAAAGGAGGTATTGCTAATCATGAGCATTTTCTCCTTACGCGACAATGTCTTCAATCAATATTTATGCAAATTCATTTCTAGAGATTTTCCATATTCTTAACGAGATGTTTTCTGCTGCAGGTTTGTTGTAATGTGGTGAAGGGTTGAATTTAAATTCTCTGACAAATTGTATCAAAAGGTAGACAAAAAAAATCACTATCTTTCAACTAAGAAGAACATTTCTTGTGATGACCATCTCCTTTGTCTCAAATCAAATGATTTCAAAAGTTCTCTGTTACCTAAAACTTTGAGAGAAAGGGCTTAAAAGAACCTTTCATTTGTAATTTCACCTTCATCCTGTAGTTTTATTAGCTTATCCAGAAAGGGTTTTGATAAATGTTATAAGAAAGAAGGAGAGTAATTGCTTAATATCACATTAGCATGCATTAATCCCTGAAGTCTATCTTGATCTGCTAATAATTGTTCCCCAATTACAGAAGATTGATTGTTTGGTGTTTTACGCGGCTTTAAAAAAAAAAATCAGTTATATCACGGCATTTCCTGGGCAAGTTACCAGTACTACTGGTCCATTTATCCTGACACCAGCCAGTGAGTGGTAATGCTAACCACGCAACCCTGAGCGCCACGGAGGGCAGCCATTATTACCATTTTAAAAGTTTTTTGTATGACCCGGCCGGGGATCGAACCTGCACCCGAGACGGAAGCTCAACCTCCACATCACAGAGCCGGTACCAGAAGCTTTGAGGAAACTGTTTACCAGCAGTCTGTTTAGATCATTGTAGCAATTGTATGACTAGGAAGCAGATCTGTGTCTACATTTTATGCAAGTAAAATATGTTATTCATGCCACTTCATGAACAACACTTTTCCCCTTCACGAACAAAGCAGTCCATGAATAGGTCAACTGTTACCAAAAGTATTCTTGCCATTTTTTTCAAATGTTAAAATGTGTTACAGGGATAATTATGTTCGTAATATACCAGAGATACTGCTAATTAACCCCTTTCCATTATTATACAGATGTCTGGTGACTTTGCATCAGAAAAGTTTTAAAACAAAACCTTAGGGGAAAATAGATATTGCTTAACCCTTTCCCTCATATGACAATTCTGCAGCAGACGACTTTGAACATATTTTGTCAAAAAATGGAAAATCTCTTTAATTGAATGGATAACCAACCTATGACTAAAAATGGAAAACATTGTGGCAAAAGGAGAAATTGCTCGTTTTGAGCAATTTCTTCTTTTGTCACTCTGTTTTCATAAAGCCGTCTGCTGCAGAGGCGTTAGAAAGCGTCTATTTGAGGGAAAGGGTTAAAAATAGAAATTTAGCGTTATTTCAACCCAATTTATTAATTCTAGTTTTCTAGATAATAGTCTTTTTTTGTTTCATCAGACATTTTCAAAGCAGATGATACTTAAAACACCATAACAGAGAAACTGGTAAGAGTCCACATACCATGAAATGCAATTTCAATAAATTCTCTAACATAGATCAAACACACTTACATTTTGATATTAAGTAGCTCATATTTAATAAGATGACAATTTCAAAAAGTGATATTAAATTTTTATACCAAACAATTTATTAAAACCTTTGATGTTTGATGATTGTTTAGAAGACTACCTCATTGTTTGAGATTCTCAATTAGTTTAATCTCTTTCCCCGACATATCTGACATTTGACGAATATACAGCAGATGACTTTTCAAAACATTTTTCAGGGAGAAAAGAAAAATTACTCAAATATAGCTATTTTTATATTTACATGTTTTCAGCTCTGTATCAATATTAATATTGACTAATATTGACTAATATCAATAATATCAATACTAAACTCCCAATGTTCATGATGTAACGGTTTTATATATGTATATCCAAAAGTTTTCAAGGCAGACAAGTCTTTTATCCCTTCCCTCATAGGCTCATACAGACTCTTTTTTATGCAGCTGCAGCAGTAAACTTTTGAAAACATTCTTTAACCCTTTCCCTCCTACGACAATTCTGCAGAAGACGACTTTGAACATATTTTTTCAAAAAATGGAAAATCTCTATAATTGAATACCTATGCCTAAAAGTGGAAAAGCATTGTGTCAAAAGGAGAAATTGCTCATTTTGAGCAATTTCTTCTTTTGTCACTATGTTTTCAAAAAGCCGTCTGCTGCAGAGGCGTCAGAAAGCGTCTATATGAGGGAAAGGGTTAATTAAGAGATATTCCATTTTTTTGTCTGAATATTTTCAAAGTCTTCTGTCGTAGATTTGTTTTATGTGGGAAAAGGTTAGATGGCATAGATAACAACCCTCTCCGTAACAATCTCCAGGACCAGTGGGCAACGGGCTGGTTCAATCCTGATATAACATGGAAAGATGGATAAGCTTTCCCACTTGCAGATGCAGGTTGTCACACATGGAAGCAGAAGATTTTTGCCACAATGAATTCAAACCTGTTCAATTAATATACTTTCATTTTACGATCTTTTCCATACATTTCAATATTATATTTGCCTAGAAGTTTTCAAAGTTGTCTGCTGCAGATTCATTCAAATAGCCCAAGGTTGACTTAGGTAGAGCATTATTACAACTTACCACTCCTGAGCAGAGAGACATGGCAACAGGAGCATCATCATGTGATTTAACATGGCCATGGTACAGGCAGCCAGTGATGTCATCAATACTACTTCCTGTCACATGACCACTTGTTGGAATGATCTCATCAGTGATGTCATCAGTTGTGTTTCCGTGGTGACGGTGGTATATTTTAAATCCTGGTGACAGGAGACGGTTATTTGGAGTAAGTTTGATGTGAAAAGTGTCAGTCAGTGTGGTGATGTTGATAAATACCGATGAATTTTCTGAAGAAAGACTCCGTCGTTTTCTAGAATGACTGATGAACTGAGATACAGGAATATCATCACTTTCATCATGAAAGACATGTGGTAGAACAATTTCATAATCTGAAATTAGACAAACAAAAAACTTTTTCAGATGGATATATAAACTATGACTAAATATTTTATGTTTCTTTATTAAAGTTTTATCTTTAAACAATTATTTTTATACCGAGTACTTACTTGACATGTCAAGCATTAGGTTTTGTTCGTTGGATTAATGTAACATTAACCTTTGAAATAAACCCTTTCCCACATACACCTAATCTGTGGCAGACCACTTTGAAAACATCAAGGCAAAAATAAGCAAACCTCTTTCAATGATAGTAGAATTATTAGATGTATTAGATAGAGAAATTGCTCAATATTCATCCACATCAGATGCCTCAAAATGTGTCTACATGTGAGAAAGGTTTAACCTCTTTTCATATCTCACTACATATGATACAGAATGAGATGACAATTTCTCTTTGACCACAATGTTTCATTTCAGTATCAAACATACACTTATAATTTTCCAGGTTCGTTGGCTTTCACATTGTTTTCCTGAAACCCATTGAAAGCAGACGACTGTAAGAATAACATATGAATGTAAATAATAAATCTGTTTATCCAGATCTTTCCAATGTCAATAAAATAAGCATTATGAAGTAACCTCTTTATGTCAATTATTCAACAAAACAATGTTGTTTTAGCTGGGAAAAACTCTTACAAGGAAACAGATGTAATATAAAACATTCAGGACTGCCAGACAATGTTTTTTGTCCAATGTTAGAAATTCAACAAGTGTTAATTTTCTATTCGATTACACAATGACATTTAACGTAGACAGGAACTTTTCTTTCCGATGTGAAAAATCTGCACGCTTTGCCAAGTTTTACGTAATCAACATATCTGTTAGTAACCCAATCAGGATATTAAAATTCTTTTTACCTGTCAGGATAACGTCAAGTTACACGTGTACTGTTAAACTTGCAATGATGGAATGCGACAAAAAACTCCTTAACTCTTAACCCTTTCCCTCATACGACAATTCTGCAGCAGACGACTTTGAACATATTTTGTCAAATAATGGAAAATCTCTATAATTGAATGGATAACATAGGACTAAAAGTGGAAAACATTGTGGCAAAAGGAGAAATTGCATGTTTTGTGCAATTTCTTCTTTTGTCACTATGTTTTCAAAAAGCCGTCTGCTGCAGAGGCGTCAGAAAGCGTCTTTATGAGGGAAAGGGTTAACCCTGATGGGAATGCATTTTAACCCCAATCTCATTAATCCTTTCTCACTAAAGCAGACGCATTTTGACACAGCTGCAGAAGTTGACTTTTGAAACCAACGTGGCAAACCAAGGAATTGCTCATTATGTTTACAACTAAATTTAATAATTAAACCTTCATTTAGAGAGATTTCTATAGTTTTGCCAAAGTGTTTTACACGTCTTTTGCTGCAGATTTGTTGTATGTGGAAAAGGGTTATAATAAGACCATATACTTGGCTGCAGTATCTCATGCTTCTATTCCGGGATGTGCTACTGCAGCCAAATTTCAGTTCAGATTTTTATGATTGACTGGTATTTACTGCCATTTTCAACAGTTTTTTAATAAATCATAATTATCACAGTGGCCAATTCAACCTTTTCTCATCCTCACTGGGGAGTTTCATGATCTCAAAGTGAGAGGTTGGGGTTTGAAGTGTGAGAATTTTTCTTCGCCATGATTGATTGATTGATCATTTGGTGTTTTACTCCGCCGTCAAAACAAAATCAGTTAGATCAAAGCATTTCTTAGGTAAGTTACTACTGGTCCATGGCCTACATTTTAATTAGACAAAATTACGAATGAAAAATTGGTTACCAACGGAATTATTTGTTAATCTAATGACACAGGGACAATCAATTATACCCTTTCCCACCTGCAGACGCATTCTAACGCATCTGCAGCAGACGGCTTTTTGAAAACATAGTGACAAAAGAAGAAATTGCACAAAACGTGCAATTTCTCCTTTTGCCACAATGTTTTCCACTTTTTGTCATAGGTTATCCATTCAGTTATAGAGATTTTCCATTTTTTGACAAAATACGTTCAAAGTCGTCTGCTGCAAAATTGTCGTATGAGGGAAAGGGTTATGTAAATCATTAAGTTGACAGACACAACTTGAACTTGTTGAAAGAAAAGACCATTTAATCAATATGTTAAGCAGTAAAAAAAAAAAAAAATTGTAAATCATGAGTTTTTACCTCACGATCGTGGGGTCATCCAAGTCATCCAAGTCAAATCGTGAGACTCACAATTGAATCTGGAGGGTTGGCTTACTGTATTTTTTGGCTTTCTCTCACACAACATTCTCTCTGGGCAAGTGACTACCTTCTAACATAGACAGTTTTTAACCCATTGATGGAAGACAAATCCCACTAAATGTCACTATGACTTTTGTCATTCATTGGTTAGAATCGAATCAATGGCCAAGCAAGAGTTCATACTCACGCCCTCTGGTTTGATAGCCTTTATCGTATTTCAATGACATTGTTCTCAAATACAGAAAAAACTAAATAGGCCCTAGCAAAAGGCAACTTGTCAACACTTGTTGCTCTTTTCTCACAAATATTTCAACTCTAAATGTATCATTTATCTGATTATCCAGATAATACATTTTTGATTTGTATGTTTGTTTGAATGTTGTTCTTTGCTGCTTTTGAGAGTGTTTCAGTTTATTTGAGGGCATTTCTTTGATTACCAGTGCTGCTTGTAAGTTTAGCCTGACAAAAATGAATCAGTCATCATGCTATCTCCGCAATACTGAGTGCCATTTAGGAATGTGGTTTGAGGAGCGATCAGAAATCAAACCAAACCCTATGATGTGGGTACTCTGATGTGAGATGATTCTTTTGAGTTTCCACAACATAGGGCTAGAAGGTTAAATAAAGATTTCAGAACATGCAAAATGCCCCTTTTCCAGAGCTCTGATGTAACACAAGAACCAAGTACGCTTAATTGTATGGTCATATGATTCCGGTTTTTATGTTAGCAAATTTAATTTCACAATCTTTTTATGACTCAATATTTGAGACAAAATGGTAAACTTTGGAAAATTAACGACAATTCTGCAGCAGACGACTTTGAACGTATTTTGTCAAAACATAGAAAATCTCCATAATTGAATGGATAACCTATGACGAAAAGTGGAAATTATTGTGGCAAAAGGAGAAATTGCACGTTTTGTGCAATTTCTCCTTTTGTCACTATGTTTTCAAAAAGCCGTCTGCTGCAGAGGCGTCCAAAAGCGTTTATATGAGGGTTAGGGTTAAATACATATTTTTTTACTTTTGTCAGTGTTCCACTTTGTTTCAAAATTTGCAGATTCCTTCAACCTTTAGACTTGGAAGTATCAAAATATTGAAAATAATAGGTTAACCCTTTTCCACATACAGCAAATTTTAAGCAGACGGCATTGAAAATGTCTTTACAAAAGTATGAAAAACTCTGTAAATGAAAGTATAATAATCAAAGAGAGTTGAAAGCATTGTGGCAAAAGAAGAAATTGCTCGCTTTGAGCAATTTCTATGTTTGTCACAATGTTTTCAAAAGATGTCTGCTGCAGAAGCCTCAGAAAGCGTCTGTATGTGGAAATGGGTAACCCAATGTTACCTGATGCACACACTATTTGAAACCTTTGCAGCAGACGGCTTTTCGTTGGAAGCATTGTGGAGCAATTTCTCCTTTCCAAACAATTTGCTCATTATGAATAATTTCTCCTTAAGCCACAATGTTCTCAAAAGTCGTCTGCTGCAGAGGCATCAGAAAGAATCTGTATGTGGAAAAGGTTTAAAATAGCCTTTCATACAGTGCAACTTGTATTACATAAAGTGACTCATTTTTGATCTCTCATTTGATAAATTTGTCGCAATTAAAAACTAACAATAGATATATCAAATAATTCAATCTATTTCTTTAATGCCTTAAAATTTGGTAATCATTTTTGCCCTTACAACATGCACAACGACAATACTTGGGCTTCGGTTTCCATCAGTGGCCTCCATCAGCAAATAGATGATGTCAATCAGTGCATATTTCATTGGACTTGGCGCCTAGTTAACCCTTTTCCACATGCAGGCGCTCTTAGACAAATTTTACAACAATGTTTTCAACTGTATTGGATATTTTTTATTTGTTTCCCTTTCTATAGTTTTCTGTTGCAGATGTATCTTATGTGAGAGATGCTTTTGAGATCATCTAGACAAATCTTTTAAGTATCTACAAGAAAGGGTTTAACCCTTTCACACATACAACAAATATGTAGCACACAATTTCGAAATCATCACAGTAAAACTGGAGAATATCTCTTTGTCAGAATATACACATTCTGGCAAAAGGAGAAATTGCTTATTATGAGAAATTGCTTTTTTCGTCACAATGTTTTCAAACTTCGTCTGCTGCAGTCATCAGAAAGCGTCTGCTTTTTAATTGTTGTTGGAATGACAAATCACATTGCATTACTCAGGTGAGCGATCCTTGCAGGGCTATCATGGCACTCTCACAACACCTTTTAAAATCACTTCTGCAAAATAATTTGAAATTTCACCAATACTAAAAGAAATTAAAGAGTGCACAAGAAAAGTTCTATATTGAAAAAATATTGACCTTGACCTTGATCCTTGATGAGGTTGTGCTTGACATTTCTGCCAGATCATTTGAAATCAGAACACTCTTAAAAATCATTAGATGGTTACCGTATATATTATCTGCAAGAAGACATCGGGAATCAAACAGTTTCCATGGAATTTACAATAAGGGTTCCTAGACCAATTTTAATAAATCTTAAACTAAGATGAAAAACATGTCCAGTACTAGTGGTTTGTTTATCCATTCACCCTTTTTCTGGCATATTTAGCTTTTCATACGAAAGAACATGCAAAAAATTGATAAGGTTGCTCATATTAACCTGATCTTGACCTTTGCAAGTAAAAATTATCTTGACATACATCATAGTTAAATCAAAATATGATGGGTTTTAAACCTTTTCGCACATGTAGACACTTTCTGACACCTCTGCGGCAGACACAATTTTTGAAATTATTTTACCTTTCGCCACAATGTTTTTTTTCCCAGAAATTATATCTGCTTTATTTAGAGATTTTCTATATTCATGAGTAGATTTTTTAAAGTCGGAGATTTGCTGCAGATTTGTTGTTTGTGGGAAATGGTTAAAATTAGATGTTGTTTTCAACGCAGACAACAGTAAAATTATTGTATCACTGGTTAACAGTCCTGAAATAATTATACAGAAAAAAAATAGAGTTACCGTAAGAGTCGTCTGCTTTATAATCATCCAAGAAAGCTAATGCAACATGAAGCAATTGGAAGTATAGCTTTGATACCCAGCTGGAAAACATTGTTGAAAAAAGGCGAAATTGTTCCTTTCATAAGTTTTCTATTGCAATGGCCTCAAATGTTGTCTGCGCTAAAGGTAGGGTTAAGGCCGTGTAGACAAAACAAACAGACATGAAAAAAATTGCAAATTGCATCGACTGCAGTTTTGGTCTGCAGCAGCCGTCCAAATGTTACCAATTCCCAGTAATTGAATTTCACATTCTTACCTTCATTCACAGAATTAAACATGTAAACAGTCAAAATGGGGGTCCATACAAATGGAAGTCAAAACCATCTTTTTTATCACTTTAAAGAACTACATTTATAGTTTTTGGACAACAGTTCATTTAGAATGTAAATGGCTTTGTTGAAAATGTGCAATATGAAAATGCAACTTTTCAGCATAGGGGGTTTAAGGTTTATTATGGTTTATTCTCCATCAGAGAAGCAGGTGAGAAAACTGCTGACAGACTTCAATAAACAAACGCATGCCTTTTTAAGTGCATTGAGACTCTTTTAAAATGCTTTCATTCAAAGTGGATACTTAACCCTTTCCCACATACAACAAATCTGCAGCAGACAACTCTGAAAACATTTAGTGAAAAATATGGAACTGAAGTTTTTTAAAGTAAAACATATTTTTATTAGAAAATACTTACCAGTCATTTAATACCTGATATATAATCTCAATACCCTTAATTCATCCAGAAAAAAGATCGCACCTAGCATATTCCTCACGCCTGTGTGATATACACGGTCGCCAGCAATTACCGGCACACAAAGTCACTGTGATTCACTTTTAGTTTTACCGTAAAGTGTTGGGTGACGACGCGGGGTTGGGAGGCAGGAATCTGAAATGACTGGTAAGTATATTCTAATAAAAATATGTTTTACTTTAAAAAACTTCATTTTTATGTCAAAAATACATTACCAGTCATTTAATACCTGATGACTTTTCAGCATCGGTCGGGAGGATCGGCCAACACTTCCAGTCCTTACAGGTAAATGTAGCACCTTGTAGTTTTATTTATTTATTTGTACAGGCTATCCAGCGGGAAATAGACGCTGCTGAAATATCCTTACATCCTATAAGAGGGAGAAACAAACTCTTCCTACAGCCCCTTGTCCCCTCAACTCTCTTAAGATAATACTTAAGAGCTCTGACGAACAAAGGAGTCTGTCGGCATCCGATGGACCACAATTTCTAGAAAGACTAGGAATCGTGTTGGGTTTCGAAAGGACCGACGGTACTGGTTCTTTGCTAAAAAACCAGGTTGGCAAAGTAGAGTGAAAGAGCCATCAGATTCATTGAATCTGATAAACCTTGTTACCACTGAAAGCGCGTGTAATTCACTCCTACGACGAGCGGTCGCAAAGGCAAACAGAAAAATGGTCTTATAAGTTAAAAGCTTTAACGAAGCAGAAGCTAGAGGTTCGTAAGGAGCCTTAGTAAGAGACCACAGAACGCAAGATAGTCCCATTTTGGAGTTAACTCCTACAAACGGGTTTATCTAGTTTGAATGATTGCATAAGTTCAGAGAGAAATGCTCTCTCCCATTGATCTTAAGCGTATTCAAAAGCATAGAACGATAACCTTTAACTAACTGCTAGATCTTTTTCCTCGAAGAGAAAAAGTAGAAAATTGGCAATCCTAGTTATAGAGGGACACTCAGGATTGACCGACCTAGCATGACACCAATCTGATGATTCTAGTGGACCACCTTCTAGATTGGGCGATGCGAGAGGCAACCAGGAGGTCGTTGAACCAAGATCTCTGGGGCCAAATGGTGCTATCAACAGTATTCTGCACTGTTGAGAGCAAAGAACCTTTTGTAATACAATTGGAACCAGAATGAACGGAGGAAACACATACCCGAATAGACAGTTCCAATCGAGGGTCAGTGCGTCCACTGCCCAAGCTGTAGGATTGTACATCGGTGACACATAGAGTGACAGCCGATGATTGACTCTGGTGGCGAAAAGATCCACCAGTGGTGTCCCCATCCGCATGAACGCAGTGTTTAATAGACTCTGATTCAGTGTCCATTCCGCCGAAAGAATTCTGTTCTGGCGGGATAGACTGTACGCTAAGACATTCAGATGGCCGGGGACATGTTTTACTACGAATAATAACGAGCTCGCCTGGCACCAAAGGAGTAACTTCCATGTCTCCAGAAAGAAAAGATGGGAGTGCGTTGTCCGTCGACATCAAAACAGTTGTGTTCGCAACGGAGGCAGAGAACTGTTTGAAGTTATTTATGTGCAAACAACGTTCCTCCGCTGTTCACATGCCCTGGGCTGTTAAGCCCTGTGACTCTAAATGAGCTCCCCAACCCACAGCACTGGCATCTGTAAAAAGGTACAGATTCGGGGGCATTGTGAGCAAGGGCACCCCTTGTAGATAGATTAACGGATCCATCCACCAGAAAAGGTGTGACTTGAAGAAATCTGTCAGAGCTATCTCCCGTTTCAGTGAGTCCACAGACGGACGCCACCGGGACAGAAAAAGATACTGAAGGGATCGCATGTGGAGCCTGCCTAGACTGACTAGGTCGGCTGCTGCACTCAGGGATCCCAGAAGTGACAGCATGAATCGGGCTGTTACTGTAACCCGATCCAGAGCGAGTCTGATTTTCTGGAAAAGAGAATCGACTCTGTCCAGAGGGACCCCAATCACCACTAGGTCGGTGAGAAAGGTCATTCCCACGATCGTAAACCTCTTTGACGGAACTAAGTCCGACTTCTGCGTATTGGGAATAAGACCCAATAGCAGAATGGTCCGCCAGGTTAGCGAAAGATCGTGAATGAGAAGTAAATGATCCGCTCTGTGCAGTAGTCAGTCGTCGAAGTATTGAAGAAATTGGGGGCCGTTCATACTTAGAAAGGCTCCCACAGCATTGATGATCTTCGTAAATACTCGCGGGGCGGACTGAAGGCAGAAGGGAAGTGCCCTAAATACTTCCCCATTTACCACAAACCGAAGATATTTCCTTGATGAGGAAGCGATCGGAATGTGGTAATAGGCGTCTGTAAGGTCTAATGAGAGCGACCAGTCGACTTTCCAAATAGCCATTCTGATGGAGCGGGCCGACTCCATCTTGAATTTCTCGACCGGTATTAATAGATTTAGGGCTGATAAATCTATTACCGGTCTCCACCAACCGTCCTTCTTCGGAACTAGAAAGAGACGGCTGTAGAAATCCCGAGAATTGGGGTTGAGAACCCTCTCTATGGCCTTCTTTATCAGAAGTGATGAAATCACTTCTGACATGGTTGGATGGCGTGACGACAGGTCGATAGGCACGCTTGTCATGGGAGGAGGGGAAACAAAGGGTATCAGATACCCTTCTTGTATCACAGATAAGGTCCAACGATCCTCTGCTATACTTCCCATTCTTCCATGAAAAATGCCAGGCGGTTTCTGGCCCGAAGGCCTTTGTTTCCCGACGGAGGAACAGACACCCTAAGCTGCCATCCGCTCCTCCTTGTCCCTCACTGGACCAGCTGATGGAGAAGCAGTTGTGTTGAATGAAGAAGGAACAGCTTTGATCTTCGGCTCACTCAACACGGTCGTGGAGTCTGATTGGGAAAACCTTTTTAGGGGTCTTCTTACTCTTCCGGCTTTTGTGAGTCCTCCTCATCCTAGCCTGTTTCCAAACAGAAACAGGCCAGGAAGAGCAGTACTCACAGGGTGAATCCTGTGTGCATTAAGTGCATGCTAAACAGGTCAGATGCGTGTCCCATACGGCCATTAAATGACCGCATGTGCCATGCCTCTGATCACCACTATGTGACATAGACATATATATAAAACAAACAATTTATACGATTAAACAACAAAAAATAATTTGTTCATGGACCGTATTTCAACAGAAAATATTTTACAAATATTTTCCAAAATTGTTCATGTTTAATTAATATACAAATGTAATACAAAGGCGACAATAATATTATCGCTCATAGGGTCGGGGGAACTATAACCGTTGAAAGAATGAACGGCCATTACCGCACCCGACACGTAACTGAAATAGTGGGTGGAGCCACCTGTGACGTCTCAGTTAGCTGTGTGAACAAAAAACTTAATTACAAACAATAATTTACACAATTTATGTTGTTAAGATGTCAATGTAGTTGAATGACTGAATGAAAATAACTTATTTAAGGAGAAAGCCTAAAAAAGACAAAGAAATAAATTTAGAAAAATGAAATAAATTCTTAGCCTGTAAGTCGATGTGTCCAGAAACTAAAAGTGAATCACAGTGACCTCGTGCGCCGGAAATTGCCGGCGACTGTGTATATCACACAGGCGTGAGGAATACGCTAGGCACGATCTTTT
Source organism: Serripes groenlandicus (assembly GCA_031761405.1). Taxonomy (NCBI): domain Eukaryota; kingdom Metazoa; phylum Mollusca; class Bivalvia; order Cardiida; family Cardiidae; genus Serripes; species Serripes groenlandicus. The sequence continues at coordinate 48,946,545 of JASEVX010000010.1, read as the reverse complement.
TTCTGTATGAATTAAGGGTATTGAGATTATATATCAGGTATTAAATGACTGGTAATGTATTTTTGACATAAAAACTGTGTCTAAATGAAAATTCAATTACAGAATACAGTTGAAAACATTGTGGCAAAAGGAGAAATTGCTCATGTTGAGCAATTTCACCTTTTGACACAATGTTTTCAAAAGTCATCTGTTGCAGGTGCTACAGAAAGCGTCTGTATGAGGGAAAGCCTTAAAATACTTTCATTTACAAGGGATACTTAAAGGAATACGCTTGGCTGAGTCTAAACTATATCCCTTAATAGCCCTACAGTAATGCATCATTTTGATGTAATTAATTTTGTTTTATATGCTGTAACTACCAAGATATATGCTTTTAAAGTTTGTGTTTTCACGTCGTGTCGATCAGCTATGGGCGCCGCCATATTGGTCTATTTATAGCTTACTGTGACGTCATAACCCCTCATTCGTTTTTCACTATAGGTACAGATTAGAAAATTTTCAGATCGCCATCTTATCTTTTAAACAGTCAAAACGTCGAATTGATAAACAAGAAAAAACGGGAGTCAAAACGTCGAAAAGGAAAATGTATAGAATAATTCTTATATATGCTGTTTTATAAAGTTTTACCGCACAATGTGATAAGACAATACTACAATTAAATAAAATATCTTTAGTCATATACGAAACGTACATTTTCGAAACTTTTCTGTCAATGCAATTATAAAGGAGAAATTAAATAAAAGGAATAAACAAGAACACATCAATGAATGATTAACTTTTAATTTTAGTTATAAAGCCGATTAAAGTAATGACGCCTTCTTAATATTTTCAAAGCTGCAACAAACATTACACATTTTTAATAATCGGTACGACAATATAAAGAACCATGCACTTATTACACATATAATATTCATAATTGCCACAGCAATTTATTTTTTAAAACTGCAACAAACAAATTCATTATGCCATCGCTTTATTCTTTTTATTTATTTACACAACTCTTATTGAATAGATCTATCACAATTAACTACAAACTGTTTATTTTACGGCATAGTATAAAGACAATATATTTTCCTTTTGACTATATATATTCTCATTTTCGACGTTTTGACTCCCATTTTGTTCTTGTTTCTTAACTCGACATTTTGACCGTCACCCTCTTATAATTATGGAGTACGAAGTAGACGAGATTATCGCATATAATTTTGAACCAGAGTATTCAGACATCGAACTTTTGGAAATGGAAAGGAATAATGTGTATCAAGAAGTGGAGATCGCACAAGTCCCGACTTCTAAGGAGGAGTTTTGTTCATGCTATAATTGCATCGTAATGCCGTTACCAGACGAAAATGTATGTTGCAAGGAGAGCAATTTAACCATCGGGAGTATTGATGATCATCTTTGCATAACAGAGATGCCTAACATTCAGCCTGTTGTCTTGAACAGATACGTTCTAGAGGTTGCCTTCATTCAGATTATGGCCTTTAGGAGAAGCAATGCACGAGCACCAGATCAACTGTCGAACACGTAGGTGTAAACTTTATATGTGTGGCCGATACATTATTATATCATTCCTTTTTTCAGTCCATATCTGTGTGTGAATCATATAATGTTGTATAAATTTATAACTACTGCATGCATAATATAAACGTATTATAGATATGCTTGTAGTAGTAATAATATTACCCCGTGAATGCTATTATCATAATATTTCGAAAGTTTTTTTTATGATGATCATAATGTACAATTTATTGAACTTTAACCAAAGGACTTAAAATAATGAAACAAAGAGCATTGAACATAATAATAATATATTATTCTTTTATAAAGCATATTATTTACGAAAACAAACATACAAATTAATGCATTTATATTTGAAGTCAATAATTATGGTTCTCCTTTTTTGAGATTTCAGATATACATGGTGCATTTGACCAGGTTTATGTGACAATAAAAAGAGGACAAAATGTGAAAAAATTACCAAAATAATGTTCTAGTCCGAGATTGACCCTAAGACAGTAAGAGATCCCAGTCAGCTAACCCTTTTCCACTTACAAACATTTGCAGTATACAAGTATGAAAACAAAGCCGCATACATATTGAAAACCTCTTAAACCCTTTCCCTAATATGATTTTGTCCAAACATAGAAAATGTCTAAAATGATATGGATAACCTATGACTAAAAGTGGAAAACATGGTGGCAAAAGGAGAAAGGTTTTGTTCAATTTCTTCTTTTGTCACTATGTTTTCAAAAAGCTGTCTGCTACAGAGGTGTCAGAAAGATTCTTTATGAGGGAAAGGGTTAAATGAAGGTGTCTGTGCAGAGGGTGGTGTGCTTGGACTGACCCTTGCATAACAAAAGAATACTATCATTGATTGACAGTACTTTATGGTTGGTCCCCTGCTGTGTGACCATCTGGCTGTGATGTACAGGCACACTAGTGTGTTTTATGACACTTTGATGTAATCTATCAGCTTGTAAGTTACTTGATGATGATGATTTTGATTTGACAATTTTTATAATTTTGAAGAAAACAAATGATTTATAAATAATAGTGATTCTCTATTCCAGTAAAACAGTGTTTCTTAACTGAAACTGTCCATATAATGGAATAATATTTATTGATAAAAATATCCTTTATTGAGAGTTTCTGTATTTTGGATTTTATAATTTCAAAGTCATATGCTGTAGATTATAAAGAATTATATTTTAATTTATGATAATTGTTCTGTAGAACTAACCTTTTCTGTGATGATGCAGACTTCAAGATACAAATAACAATGGTGACAAAAGAAGAAACTTCACTTGAATTCTCTATATATATATATTATGATTTATGTTACAAGTTGCACACAGGGGATCAGGGTTTAAGTAAATGTATTGTAATTATATAAATTCAGATAAATCCTTTTAATTTTACTTTCTCATACTAGTTGTAAATAAATGATATAATAAGTATTAGTTTGGTCCTGTTTAGAAATTACCCTTTTTGACCAGTTTTATATTGATCACTGTCTGTAAATAACGGTGTAATATGCTAGCATATAAAACCTTTAACAGCTTTATGATTATACCAGGTACAAATTACTTTTGTCAAACATTGGAAAGAATTAATAACTGAACCTGGAGTTGGAACTGGTTGATTCACCACAGTATATTACAAAACAATACAATTATAATTTATATGTAATAGAGTGTCCCTGATTACTTGATCAATCACACGAGTTCAGGTTTGAAAAAATCCCTACACATTTTTGTGGTCACAATGTGGATATGTTTATATATTTATATAATTACTTGCATGCATGTATTTTTTAACTGAATATTGGTTATAACACATTATTAACAAATAAAGGCATGATGTTTTCAGTATATTAATTGTTGATGCAAACAATGTGATGACAACTTTTCAGGTTTCGGAAACCGAAAGAAGCTTTTCTTGCCATTTCCCTGTCTGTTTGTGCAGTGAATTGCCTGGCACTGAGGCATTGTTCATTCGCTTGTACAAATTCCAGTAACAAAACTGTATGGTTTTCGTAACACTACCCCACCCACAATATCCTTCACGAAGGGGTCATGATTTAGTCGATTTAGTACACTACAGAAACAAATATATGCACCAAGAACTCTTATTTGAGCAAGTAATTTTACGTAAAAGTATTTCACAAACTATTGTAAATTCTTTTTATAGTTACGATGTTTAATTTTTAATTTCGACCACCGGCTATGTGTATACTTTACTGTGTGATAAATGAACCGATGAGGGGTTATGACGTCACGATTCTTATCAGAATGTCTCGCGATCGACTGATAAGCAAACAATGGCCGCGCCCATTACCGGAACCGAAAAGCACTTTTAGTCGTCTTAAAATTGCAATTTCTTGATTATAAGGTGTTGCTTAATGAAATGCATCTAAAATAAATTTAGTTGAGATCGATATCTTTCATATCAAAGCGGGTTGTTTTCAGCCGAGCGTTGTCCTTTAAACCTCCTTCCTATTAACCCTTTCCCACATACAGCAAATCTGCAGCAGACGACTTTGAACATATTTTGTCTCGCTGTCAATCCAGGGATTGTGAATTCAAACATTCGGCCAACATTCTTTCCGGCATTTGACAAAATTCACTGTGACAGGGATCATTTGTCTTCCACAAATGAGCTAACAGTCTATGTGGAAAAAAGTAGCCAGTTGCTTGGAAAGTATGTTGTGTAGAGTGCTGGTGTGAGAAAGCCAGGAAACACATGAGTGGATGGCCACTGGAATATGACTGAAATATTGTTAAATCGGCATTAAACCCCAATCAATCAATCAATCAATCAATCAATCACTCAATCAATCAGATTAGTCATTAAAAGCATATTTACAAAGAAAAAACTAGATGGTTATTTTTGTCACAAAAACATGTCTCCCACATTGCATTTGTCAATGATTGTAAACATTGACATTGTACCAAAGTGGTTGTAACATGCACATTGCACATTGTCTCACTATGGTTATCATTTAAAAATCCTTCAAATATAGTCATGTGACCTTTGACCTCTAATTGTGACCTTGACCTTGAACCAAAGTGGTTTTAACATGTGCTTTGCTCATCGTCTTGGTATGGTGAACATTTGTAGTGAGTTATTTCAAAATCCCTCATGCAGTTCAAAAGTTATGGAGCGGACACAATGACAGACATTCAGAGCCAAAACAATATGTCTCCCCATTACATGGGGGAGACATAATAAACCATTATTGCAACCATATTCATTCCTTGTATCATTAAAGCTTCTGTAAAGAATCTTTTTATTAAAAGAATTTCAAAAAATGATTTTAAGTGGGAAGAATTTGAAGATTTTAAGCCTTAATTTGTTATTGAAAGATTTGTGTATAAACAATTCCTAAAATAATTATCAAAATTGACCTGAACTCATGCGAACCCTAACCGTGGTTAACCCCACCGTTTGGTGTGGTCAGACTAATATAGTTTTCAAACCATCTTCTTAGGTCCTGAAAACAAGAAAATCATAGAAAGTACTTGATAAACCTTTACCAGACACTTACTGACGCCTCCACTGCAGATGACTTTTGAAAACCTTCTGACAAAAGGAGAAATTGCTCAAAACGAGCAATTTCTCCATTTGCTACAATGTTTTCAACTTTCTTCAGTAATTTTACCGATTTGCACATTTTCGCCTTCAAGATTTCAAAGTCGCCTGCTGCAGATTTGTTGTTTGTGGGAAAGGATTAATGCATCATTAATGTCTGCTTACCTGACACAATTAAACAGCAATCAGTAAAACATGTCTTACTGAATCCATTTGCTGCACTTATCAATGACTTTGATCCTTGTGATACAAATATCTGGTGCATCGGCGCTGCAGTCTCAGAGAAATGTTAATAAGGTCAAGGGCACTGCGCCGATGCACCAGATTTATCGCTTTCTCGGTATTCTTTAATGCTAAATAAATAACATAAAGAACCTGAAGGAATGTAGCATTAAAGAATACAGAGAAAGCGATAAATTTGTCTTGAATGAAATCCTGAATGCTAAATGGTTAGCCATGGCAGATTCTTACTTAGAATAATTCCAAAGAAACAAAATCTGATATGTATCTAGTTATAAATTGAAATATTCACATGCATTGTACAGAAAATTAACTGAATCTGAAATATGAATGATATAAAGTTCATGGCCAAAAGCATTCTGCTGGAATAAAGGAATGATTGATTGATTGGGTTTAATGCTGTTTTCAACAATGTTGTTCAGTCATATCACGGTGGGCAGTTCACCTACCCAATGTAATCCTTACATTCTCACCCCAGTATTACACCCAAAAATGTTTCAAAGAAACTGGCTGATTTTCCACATAGAATGTTAGCCCATTGGTGGAAGATGAATGACACTTGTCACATTGGCTTTTGTCAAACGTCGGAAAGAATGTTGGCTTCCAGATTGACTGTCCACGCTTCTACCGACTGAGCTTCTGGGGCTTCGGCAAATGAATGATTGAAGAGAACACTTTGTCCCTGGTAAAGTTTGACAGGGGCATTAAACATTTTTGTAGCAGTAAGGATTGTTTGTTTATTGGGGTTTTACACCGCTTTCAACATTATTTCAGTTATATCACGGCAACAGTTCACTTATTCATGATCCCTGGGTAAACAAGCCATTATCAAGTTAGAAAGCGTGCCTTGCCCAAGGGCACTCCACCATGACCGTAGTGCCGCAACTGGGGATCGAACCCGGGACATCCAGTTTCAAATCCCAGACGCTAACCACTCGACCACAGCGGATTCCATAGCAGTGAGGAACTAGGTTGTGTAATTTTGAAACAATTCATTTTATGACTTTGTACAAGTAGGTAAAACCTTCCAATCATTAAAGGTATGATTTAAACAATATTGGTGTTCTTATAGCATACCAAGCAGGAATAATTAACCGATTTTCCACTTTATTTTTATCACTACCCCGAAGGCCAAGAGATCTGAGTCATACAAATGATGCTGACGTGATCAAGAAAACCACAAAAATTTACAAGCAACACCTTAACCCTTTCACACATACATCAAATCTGCAGCAGACCGCTTTGAAAACATCTTGACTAAAATATGGAAAATCTCTGTAAATAATAGTATAATAGTATAATCATTTAATAGAGTTGAAAACATTGTGGCAATTGGAGGAATTGCTCATGATGAGCCACAATGTTTTCAAAAGACGTCTGCTGCAGAGGGGTCAGAAAGCATCTGTTAGTGAGAAAGCGTTACCTGCTTACCTGCATACAACAAAGCTGTAGCAACGACCTTGAAATCATCTATAAATATGGAAAATCTCTTGTCAATGAAAGTTTCATTATTGAATAAGGTTGAAAACATTTAGCCAAAAGGAAAATTTGCTCATCATAAGGATATTTTCCTTTTGCCACAATGTTTTAAAAAGTTGTCTATTGCATTGCTTCTGCATGGATCTTCATGTCGGAATGGGGTAAGACGCTTGCCCTTGGAATCTGGTGCAAGATGTATATACTATGCACAGTTTAACCACAATTTCCAAGTAGAGAAATTACTTTTAAGCAATTTCTCCTTTCCCAACAATGTTTTCCAAAACCTGCCTGCTGCAAAGTTGTAAAAGTAGTCTGTATTAAGGACAAGGTTATTTCAGAACAACTGAAAATAAAATGGCCTCCTGTGACTTTATTAGTTCTAAATCAAAGGTTGTGGTTAAAGATTATTATGTCGATCATCCTCTATAGCAATATTAACATTCACTAACAGTTTCATAGTTAATCATTTCTCTCACAATGATGCTTTCTGATGCCTCTGCTGCAGACTTTTTTTGACAACAGTGTGACAAAAGGAGAAATATTGCTCACAATGTATTCAAAATAAAATGGCCTCCTGTGACTTTATTAGTTCTAAATCAAAGGTTGTGGTTAAAGATTATTATGTCGATCATCCTCTATAGCAATATTAACATTCACTAACAGTTTCATAGTTAATCATTTCTCTCACAATGATGCTTTCTGATGCCTCTGCTGCAGACTTTTTTTGACAACAGTGTGACAAAAGGAGAAATATTGCTCACAATGTATTCAACAATTAATCATACTTTAATTTATCTCTTTCAAATTAGTTGTAAGTGGGAAAAGGGTTAACAAAACCCTAAGGTTGGTTTTCCCGGAGCGGGCTCATCATTATCGGGTGATTGGTTTCACATAGATACAGCTGTTGGAATACAGCCCATAAATACGGATGGAATATTATGAAAGGAAATATGGTTTTAGAATTATTAGATTATATTACCAACTGCCAAAACTCAAATTAGTTGTGTGAACTTTTTAAAAGTTCATATCGTAAAAGTTTGCCAATTTTATGCTAGTTTATTCTTCATATATTATATGTTACACTCTTCCAAACTTAAATGACGATGGCAAAATGATATAGTACCATAAAACATGGTAGAAGATCCGTAAAACTGTGTGAGACAAAAGTAATTGCACTTATATATTGTGCTCTGCAGTATTGGGTTCAAGAAATAGGTATAAACAGTCTATCTGTTGCTTAATTACAAAGCATAGGCTTCATGCAAAATGGCTGTAACTACATCTTTTTACAAGATGTAGTTACAACAGTTTTGCATGAAGACATCGAAATGTAATTTTGATGTAGAGTTGAAGTTGTCTACAACAAAGGCATCATATGCCATTTGTATTAGGGCAATTCTTAAGGGTTATGGTATTAAATTGATTTATTATTTTGTGTTTAACGCCGCTTTCAACAAATTTTAGTTATATCACAGCATTTCCTGGGTAAATTACCAGTACTGGTTCATTTATCCTGACACCCCAGCCAGTAGTGGTCAGTCCTAATGCTTTAAAGCCCACAACTCTGAGCGCACAGGTGGGCAGCTATTACTACCATTTTTTAAGTCTTTGGTATGGGCTGGCCGGTGATCGAACCCACGACCTCCTGCACCCAAGGCAGATGCTCTACCACTACACCACACCTAGGGGGTCTATGGTCTCAAAAGATATTAAGGATAAATAAGAATTTCAGAGGGCATGAATAGGAAATTGAATATTGTGGTTTTTCTGTAAAAATACTTATTAAACCAGTTAAGTCATACTTTTTTATCACTCACTTTATCTTTCATTGCCATACCCTCTAAAATTAAATATGACTGAATTCAATCTCCTTTCTGATTCATCTTTTTCATATCCTAACCTTTTCCCACATAAGAAGAATCCGCAGCAGACAACTTTGAAATCATATTGGCAAAAATATGAAAAATTCTCTGTAAATGAAAGTATAATAATTGAATAGAGTTCATTGCGGCAAATTTTAAGGTGAAAATATTTCTCCTTTTGCCACAATGTTATAAGTTGTCTGCTGCAGAGGCATCAAAATGTATCTGTATGAGGGAAAGGATTAATTGACCGAACTTAACCTTGAATAAGTATTGCTCAAGTTAGAGAGTGAATATAGCTAATGTAGAAACATTTCACTAAGGGGCTATAACTATAGGGGTTGGAATTTTAACCTGACTCATCATAGATATATAAATATTGTGTAATTTTTCAAGTTATAAGAAAAACAATCTCTCTTTGCCACAGTATTTCCAAAAGTTGTTTGCCGCATATCAAAATGTGTCTGCATGTGTGAAAAGGTTAAAGCATTTGGTAGAATAATCTTACGGCTACTATGAATGCTTGTTTTTACATCACCACTATATTATATGGTTGTCTTTTGTAAAGAGTTTAACCACTGTTTTCATCTCTCCTCTCATATTTGACATTATAACTTTTGATATTTAGATTTTATTTTGATTTTCAATACTAAATCAGATAGATTACCAACTGAAAGCCTTTCAAAGAAATGCCCAACTTAAAATTACCAATAAGTCATTACAATATGGAAATACCAAATTCCACTGTTAACTAAAGGAAAATGTTTTTTATAATTCTTGGGGAAAAAGCCCCTCATACTTAATTAAACCCAATTGACAGCGATGACAAGACGACGATGAGACGAAGGGTTCAATGTCAGGCAGTACACATCTTTCACCTCAAAAACCAAAAAAACAAATCACTGAAGCTTTCATTTAACATCAACTTTTTTTTGAATGGTGCAGAAATAGATGATCCATAAAATAGTTATGTACTGAATCACATTGTGGTAAAAATAATGCTTATTGGGCAAAATTTCAAAGAGCTCTTCAATAAAGGTCTATATGACATATGAAATAGGCTGCCTTAGGGGAATATGGTTCTGCTGATGGTGGCCTTCACTGTTTGCCTGCATTAACCCTTTCCCTCATATAGACGCTTTCTGACGCCTCTGCAGCAGACGGCTTTTTGAAAACATAGTGACAAAAGAAACAAGAGGCCCAAGAGGGCCAGTATCGCTCCACGGCCATAAGGCAAAAATAAAATCTCCAAACAGCCCTGCCCCGTGGTGGCTATTTTTTTTAACAACCACCATGGCTTAAAGGAATCTTGTAGAGTGTCACCAAAGGAATGTTTCTGCAAAATTATTTGAAAATATGCCTGACACTTTCGGAGGAGAAGATTTTTTAAGTTTTCACTATGGTCATATAAGTCAAAATAGCCCCGCCCTCTGGCGGCCATGTTTTATCGACCAATCAACATGGCTTGAAGGAATCTGATAGAGGGTCACCCAATGAACATTTCTACAAAATTATTTGAAAATCGGCTGAACACTTTCGGAGAAGAAGATGTTTTAAGTTTTCACTATAGCTATATAACGCAAAAAAGCCCCGCCCCCTGGCGGCCATGTTTTTCGCCCAATCAACATTTCTTGAAGGAATCTAATTAAGGTTCACACAAGGAACATTTCTACAAAATTATTTGAAAATCGGCCTGACACTTTTGGAGGAGAAGATTTTTTAAGTTTGCTCTTTAGCCATATAGGCAAAATAGCCCCGCCCTGTGACGGCCATGTTTTTTTACCAATCAACATGGCTTGAAGGAATCTGATAGAGGGTCACCCACGGAACATTTCTACATAATTATTTGAAAATCTGCTGAACACTTTTTGAGAAGAAGATTATTTAAGTTTTCACTATAGCTATATAAGGCAAAAAAGCCCCGACCCCTGGCGGCCATGTTTTTCGCCCAATCAAAATTTCTTGAAGGAATCTAATAAAGGGTCACCCAAGGAACATTTCTACAAAATTATTTGAAAATCGCCTAACACTTTCGGAGAAGAAGATTTTTTAAGTTCTCACTATTTTTTTCTTTCGGTTGCCATGGAAACCAGAATTTTGAATGGATCAAAAAAAATTGAAGGAATTTAGTAGAGGACATTGAGAGGATGCTTCCCATGAAGTTTCAACCAAATTGGCCAAGTGGTTAGGGAGAAGAAGTCATTTAAAGGAAAAAGTTAACGCACGCACGCACGCACGCACGCACGCACGCACGCACGCACGCACGCACGCACGCACGCACGCACGCACGCACGACGGACAATTCGCCATGACATAAGCTCGACTGGCTTTCAGCCAGTGGAGCTAAAAATTGCACAAAACGTGCAATTTCTCCTTTTGCCACAATGTTTTCCACTTGAAGTCCTATGTTATCCATTCAATTATTGAGATTTTCCAGTTTTTGACAAAATATGTTCAAAGTCGTCAGCTGCAGAATTGCCGTATGAGGGAAAGGGTTAACTTTATTCCAAACGCACAATGATAATTAACTAATATAAGAGAAAGCCATGCAGGTAAATTAAGACAGCAAACAAAGTAACTTTTACTCAGTAACCCTGTCTAAGAGATACATTGTCTGAAGGCCAGTTTTGTTGTGAACCAGTTTTAAATTACAGCCAAATGCAAATCATGATTTTTCAGTGGGTGATCATGAGCTGACTTAAATGTCATGGATCATAAAACTACCTGGACAGATTTACTTGTTTGACACATAAATAATCACAAATCACAGGTTAAATCCTTTAGCTATCAAGGGCATGTAAGGTCAGGTGTCACCATTCTTTTACCTGAACTTTTATCTTTTGAGCTGTTAATTTGCTGACATCTGATCACCTATTCATATCATTAGATCACGCCAGTATTCAATAGGCACTCTGAGATAAACCTTTTCACACATGCAGATGCTTTCTGATGCCTCTGCAGCATTTATCATTCCCACATTCAAAATTATTAGCAATATCGCCTTATGTCACAATGTTATCAAAAGGCGAGTAGTCCAGATGCATCAAAATATATCTGCATGTGGGAATAGTAAAGTGGACAGGGAAAGGCTTCAGAAGCTTCCAGGTAAACCATTCAGATTTTCATTAACTTAACCCTTTCCCACATACAGCAAATCTGCAGCAGACGACTTTGAAAATGTCTACTCAAACATATGGAAAATCTCTATAATTTTAGGTATAATTTACTGAAAAAAGTTGAAAACATTGTTGCAAATGGAGAAATTGCTCGTTTTTGAGTAATTTCTCCTTTTGCCACGATGTTTTCAAAAGTCGTCTGCTGCAGATGCGTCAAAATGGTCTGCAGGTGGGAAAGGGTTAACATAGCTCATGAACTTCATGAAATCTATGGATATTCAATCCTGCACAGGTGATGATCAAATAAAACAAGGGCATCTTAAATATGTAACCCACAATCGTGATTCTTTCATGATATTCCAAAAAAAAATATTCTAAATCATCTCTTTCCAACAGTCTCAAATCTACCCTCAGGTTTCATTAGACACCTACTAGAACAGAAGCCTGTTTTGTGAATATGTTTCTGTAATCGTCTGTGAATGATCAACTTTATTTCCTCGAAACCTAAAAGGTTTTTACATCTAAATTCTTTAACCCTTCCCACATACAACAAATCTGCAGCAGACAACTTAGAAAACATTTAGGCAAAACTATGAAAACTCTCTGTAACAAAAGAACAATTATTGAATAGAGTTGAAAGCCTTGTGTCAAAAGGAGAAATTGCTCATCATGAGCAATTTCTCCCATTGCCATTATGGCTGCACAATGTGTTGTCTGTTGCAGAGGCAACACCTGGTAATTTAGAAATATGATTTTGATACAATAAAAATATTGTGGGTAAAAGAGAAATTTCTCAAAACTAGCAATTTTTTTTTCTTGTATCTACTTTTTATTTTCAGATGTACATAAATATTATTTTCCCCCTGAATTTTTTAAAAACAAAATGACTGGAAAATAAAATTGTCAAATAAGGTAAACGGTTAACATTTCCCTCATGCACATGCATACTCTCGCGTCTTCAAATGCTTAGAAGACTTTTTAAAACATCATGGCAAAAGGGGAAACTGCTCAAAATGAGCAGTTTTTCTATTGGCCACAGTGTTTTCAACTCTATTCCTTAACAAAAGTCATTTATGTATGTGTTCAAAGTCATCATAAAGCGACTGCAGGTGAGAAAGACCCCTGTGAAATGAACAGTTACAGTTCATGAAGTATTCATGAACAGTTCATGTTCAGATTTCATGAAAAAATCATTAATGTCCTTGAAGTTAAAATGGGACTTATCCTTAAAATGTTCATGATGTAGCAGTTCATGAACTGACCAAGAAATACATTGAAGGTTATTTCATAGACTTTTCACTGCCAAACTCTTAAAATAGTTCATGAATTATCTATGAATCATTCAAGGACAAGATATGTTATGCACAGTTCATAAATACTTGATTCATGAACTGTTCATGAAATTTACTCTATATAACTTTATAGTCTCAATTTAACTTCATGTTCTGGAAATGAACTGTTCATGTCTCAAAATTCTGGAAAAGTTCATGAACCATTTAAGACAGGCAAATCTTGAACTGTCTTTGAACAGTTCTGGAATGTCATTCTGTAAACAATTCTGAAAGGGGACTTTCAGAATGGTTCTACAATGGTAACCTGTACCAAATAGTCTGGGTGGACTGGAACCAGATTATGTACAGAAGAAAATACAGAAAGTCTGTGCAGATTCTGTACAGAAAATATTCTGGTTAATTGAAACATAGTTGAACCAGAATTCTATAAAAATATTTTTTACGTGAAGACATGGTTTCTTCCAAATGTGGCAATGCAATACTTTAATAAATCACCAATATAACATGTTGTTTTATGACATAGCACAATACATGCTTACCAACCTTTTCTCATCCTCAAGGGGGAGTTTCATGATCTCAAAGTGGGGGATTGGGGTTTGAAGTGGGAGATTTTCAACGTCATGAATTTAACAGTAAAAAAATTCACAATAGAACGGAATTTAGATAACTTATAATGCAGGGATACATGTACAATACTTTCAATATTTAATATAGGAAAATAATTAAAAAGACTCATTTTGAGAATGTTTTCTATTAAACAGATTATTTTCAACTGCATATTAGCATTTAAGTGTATTATTTTGGCATGTTTTCAAATTTGTGCTTTGATATTAAGAAATGTTTTAACTGTTGTTAACTAGAAAATCATTCAATTTGTCTGTTATTTCAAAGACTTTCATATTACATCCAAGAAAATAAAAATATTAACAACATTTTGATATATAGACATAATTTTGAATGAAAAACCCGGGTACCAATGGAATAAAGACACAGGGAGAAGAAAAATACGTACATGTAATAATGTAGTTGAACTACACACATTGTTTTGAACTTGTTGAAAGAAAGGGCCTTTAATCAGTGACAATATGTTAAGAAGTTGATGTTAGAAAATGATTGTAGTAATTTTTAGTACATTAATTTTATCCTCATGATTTAAAAAAAAAAATTTTTTTTTTTTTTTTTTTAATTTTCAAATTTTCAAAAATCGTGAGTTTCTCCCTCACGATCGTGGGGTTGGGGTTACGCCCTTCAAATCGTGAGACTCACGATTGAATCTGGAGGGTTGGTAAGCATGCAATACAATTTGATACTTTAATTTATAATATAACATTTAAGACATTCATCAAATGTGCCCATCAAGTTGTTCATAAGAAATTACAAAATTCGTCTCTGTGCCTTTGAACCGAGTTCCTGTATTTTGTGCTAGAGTTAACTCCCTTGGTATATTTCAAATTGAAGTCAAGTTGTGTTTTATTGGTTATTCCACTGGTTTCATACTAAGTTAAAAAGTCCTTGTAGATTCTAATTTAATTAAATTAACTGAGTAAAAATATTATTTTAAAATCAGTGATGGTTACTGTTCAATATAATTAACTAGTCACAGTGGTATATTGAAACTAATTAGCAGGCTTGCAGTTATTATACTGCCAGATAGTTACTGTAAATTATGTGATTAATGGAATAATTATATGTATACATGGCTGGCATTTCATGAAAGTTTTACAATTTATAACAATTGTACATTTCCTTCAATTTTTCTTGAAACTTTTAAAGGGTTGATTTCATGGATGTTTTAAGAATATAATTTTCCTTCAACTGTTCTTGAACCATTATTGAAGTCAATTCATGCACCTTTTAAGAACTCAACAAATTCTTCAACTGTTCTTAAACCAGTATTGAAGTCAGTTCATGCACGTTTTAAGAACTCAACAAATTCTTCAATTGTTCTTAAACTGGTATTGAAGTGAACTCATGAACATTTTAAGAACTTTAAACATTCTTCAACTGTTCTTGAACCATTCATGATGTCAGTTTATGAACATTTTAAGAACTTTGACATTTTCTTGAATCAATCGAAAAGGGGCTTCAACTATTTATGAACTGTTCAAGAAAAGACTTCAAGGACTGTTCATATCCATAAGTTCATGAACGCAACTCAAGAATTGATAAAGAGTGGTTCATGAACAATCCTTAAAAGGTATGAAAAATTCATGATTTCATGAATTTCATTTCGCAGGGGTAGGGTTAAATTTGTGAGGTAACTAAGTCATTGTTACAGAAGATTATAGCAAGTTAATCTGTCAATGTTCTTTTAACACTTATCAATGAGTTATATCAGGTCAAAATAGGTCTTTTAGTCACATTCTCATCTTTATATAAATTCAGACCAATATACTTTGCTTTGAAGACTTTGAAATCATCTCCGGAAGAAAAGGAAATACCTCTTTAACTGATAGTTTAATTATTGAATATATAGAGTTAAAAGTATTGTGACAAACGGAGAAATTGCTCATCATTAGCAATTTCTCCTGTAGTCACAATGTTTTCAAAAGTCGTAGACTGCATTGTCATCAGAAAGCATTTTTATATGGGAAAGGGTTGAATATATGTTAAAAATCATCCCAATCTATTATATCAACAATGACATTTTCATTCTAATATTGGATATAATCTGTCTCAAAAAAGGACTTGTTTTTTAATTGCAACAATCACTAAATATTATTTAATAGTGTTTTCACGTCGCTTGCAATAGGCTTTTTCATATCACTGCTCATAATAATCAAAGTACTGATAGTACTGAAGGTAGAATTGCGATCGTTTTTTTAATAAACTTTTAATCAAAATGTGTGTCTCAGCGTTGTTTTCTTCAGCAGTTTGACAGAAACAAAGCCTAAATCTGATATTGTGTCAATGTGTTATTTGTCAACTCTGTCCCATAAGTTTTTCCTGTGATTTGATACTGCTAACTCTCATAAACAAGAGGGCCATGATGGCCCTGGAATCGCTCACCTGATTTATTTTTTTCACTTTAGCTATATAAGCCCCGCCCCCTGGCAGCCAGTTTCCGACCAATCAACTTGGCTTGAAGGAATCTGATAGAGGGTCACCCTAGGAACATTTCTACAAAATTATTAGAAAATCACTTTTGGAGGAGAAGATTTTTTAAGTTTTCACTATAGCCATATAATGCAAAATAGCCCTGCCCACTGGCGGCCATGTTTTTTGACCAATCAACATGGCTTGAAGGAATCTGAAAGTGGGTCATCCAAGGAACATTTCTACAAAATTATTTGAAAATCGGCCTGACACTTTCGGAGAAGAAGATTTTTTAAGTTTTCACTTTAGCCATATAAGGCAAAATAGCCCCGCCCCCCCTGGCAGCCATGTTTTTCTACCAATCAACTTGGCTTGAAGGAATCTGATAGAGGGTCATCCAAGGAACATTTCTACAAAATTATTTGAAAATCAGCCTGACACTTTCGGAGAAGATTTTTTAAGTTTTCACTATAGCTATGGCCATATAAGGCAAAATAGCCCCGCCCCCTGGCGGCCATGTTTTTCGACCAATCAACATGGCTTGAAGGAATCTGATAGAGGGTCACCCAAGGAACATTTCTACAAAATTATTTGAAAATCGGCCTGACACTTATGGAGGAGAAGATTTTTTAAGTTTTCACTATAGCCATAAAAGGCAAAATAGCCCCGCCCCCTAGTGGCCATGCTTTTTGACCAATCAACATGGCTTGAAGGAATCTGATAGAGGGTCACCCAAGGAACATTTCTACAAAATTATTTGAAAATCGGCCTGACACTTATGGAGGAGAAGATTTTTTAAGTTTTCACTATAGCCATAAAAGGCAAAATAGCCCCGCCCCCTGGCGGCCATGCTTTTTGACCAATCAACATGGCTTGAAGGAATCTGATAGAGGATCACCCAAGGAACATTTCTACAAAATTATTTGAAAATCGGCCTGACACTTTTGGAGGAGAAGATTTTTTAAGTTTGCACTATAGCCATATAAGGCAAAATAGTCCCGCCCCCCCTGGCGGCCATGTTTTTCTACCAATCAACATGGCTTGAAGGAATCTGATAGAGGGTCACCCAAGGAACATTTCTACAAAATTATTTGAAAATCGGCCTGACACTTTCGGAGGAGAAGATTTTTTAAGTTTTCACTATAGCCATATAAGGCAAAATAGCCCCCGCCCCCCCTGGCGGCCATGTTTTTCGACCAATCAACATGGCTTGAAGGAATCTGATAGAGGGTCATCTAAGGAACATTTCTACAAAATTATTTGTAAATCTGCCAACCAGTTTGGGAGAAGAAGAATTTTGAAGTTTTTTCGGTTTCGTTGCTATGGAAACCAGAATTTTGCATGGATCCCAAAAATTTGAAGGAATTCTGGTGATGTCATTGAAAGGATGCTTTCTGTGAAGTTTCATCCAAATTGACCGACTGGTTACTGAGGAGAAGAAGTTGACGGACGACGGACGACGGACGACGGACGCCGGACAAAAGGCGATCACAATAACTCACCTTGAGCAAAGCTCAGGTGAGCTAAAAAAGCACGGGAAGGGACAACTATACTTTCCCAACTTTGATTAAATATATTTACAATTAAATTTTAAAAAATCTTTTTCTTGTTTTTTGAAAGTTTTGTCATTATTATTTAAGACGGACATTATATACTAGAATAGCCAACTGACTATCATTTTAAAAAAGTGTTTCTTATTTAAACCTTTCCCACCTGCATACGTACTTTTGAAAACATTGATGCAGAAGAAGAAATTGCTCATAACAAGCAATTTCTCCTTTTGCAACAATGTTTTCAACTATATTCAATGATTAGACTTCCAATTAATGTGATTTCTGTATCTTTGCTCAGACTTTTTTTTAAATTCTTCTGCTGCAGAGTTTATATATTGTGGGGGTGGGTTGTGATTTGTTAAAGGGCAAGAAGGATTGGGAATTGAGTGTTGCACCACTCGCCTGCCTGTGCATGTTTTAGTTTAACTTAACTTTTTAATAATCTTTCCATCAGTCAACTTTATGAACGAAATAATCGCGTCAAAATCTTGAATTGAGTCAAAATCATAACGAACAAACTGTCAAAATCAAATGTTGAACTGTGTAATACAAATTTAGAATAAAAGGATGAATCAGTTATGTTGTAACAACCAATATCCGCGGGTCATTTACCGGAAGAGAAAGAAAAGACATAGCAATGCATACTATCATTATGAATAAGGGCATGAACGAATATGTATGGACTAGTACCTAGAATTTCGTACTAGTACAATCCTTCATTCCACTCGCTAATGCTAGCAGGCAGAGTAGATGTTTACATCTCTGCCGAGAGGGAAGAAAGGGTTACAATTTACAAAGGGTAATCGCGCGGTGCAGTGCTATATTGGCGTAGTGATATCTAAATAATAGTGTACACTTAAATATGATATTTACACATTAAGAGACTTTGTAATTTTATTTGGATACCTAGAATAAGTGGAATCTACAAAATAATTCCTTTCTGTTGCCATGCAACTAGAGTTTTGCATGCAATTCAATTATTTTAGAACTTCAAACAGGCATTTCATAGGGACCATCCCTGTTAATTTTTGTCGAAATTGGCCCAGTGACTAGTGGTTTAGGAAGAGATCTCATTTAAAGAGTTCTCAAGTTGCTCCTTTATGTTGCCATGGCAACCAGAGTTTTTGCATGGAATTCATTTCTTTTAGAAAATCTGAAAGATTACATCCTACGGACCTTTCCTTTGAATTTTGGTCAAGTTAGACCGATGGTTTATGAGGAAGTGTCATTTAAATATTTTCAAAATAATTCCTTTCTGTTGCTATGCAACTAGAGTTATGCAATTGAATTATTTTAGAACTTCAAACAGGCATTTCATAGGGAGCATCCCTGTTAAGTTTTGTTGAAATTGGCTCAGTGGTTTAGGTGGAGAATTTATTTAAAGGAATTGTTGAAGGACATCATCATTGATCATTTGAGCTAAAAACAGAATTTCTCATGTTTCTCCACTTTCCCAAATGTTTTTCATCTTTTATGAGTTCCATTTGCTTATGCTAGAGGTGCTATCAGGGTTAAAATTGTAAATAATTGTTTAGCAATACAAATATATCTCAAATCGACTGATGTCTTAAAAATTGAGCCATGTCAGGGTGAAAAGGACCTTATTGCATCTGCTTGAAGACTCTCAAGAGCCTGTGCATTGTTCACAACAGACAGACAGCATGGTATGATAAATTTCTTAATTGTTTTCAATCTAAACATTCTTTAAATTACTTTACAATGTAATGAATCCCTTCAAACCCCAATGAATTTGATACACATTCTAAGAACCATGTATCCAATGAAAAAGAGATATTTGCTGATGATTTAGATATTTTATTTTTTTAAATTGAGTTGTCAGAAAAATAAAGATGACCCAAGCATAAACATCATAATGGATTTGTAGAAAAGATTGATTGAGCTTATAATGCAACTTTCAACAATTGTTCAGTTATATCATTGCACTTCCTGGGTAAGTTACCAGTACTACTGGCTCATTTATCCTCAGACACCAGCCAGTCAGTCATAATGCTAACCCCGCAACCCTGAGCGCCAAGGAGGGCAGCCATTTCTACTATTTTTAAAGTCTTTGGTATGACCTGGTCAGGGATCAACCTGCAACCTCCCGCACCAAGGCAGACGCTCTACCACTATACCACTGAGGCTTTTGTTGAAAAGAACAACTACTTGGTATCTCACGAGACAGCTGTTTTCCAACAGCTTTGTTGAAAACAGCTTTGTTTTCTCATGACAATTTTAAACAAACGGGGAGGTCTCTAAATTGCCAATGTAAACAATGATATTTAAAACTTTTTACAGTAGTGTGTAAAAATAGTTTAATCCTTAACCCTTTCCCACATACAACAAATATGCAGGACAGATGTAGTTGACATCAGGAAACATGTGAAAAATCTCTATTTCAATTACAATAATTAAGTACAGTTGAAGACATTGAAGCAGAATAGGAAATTGCTTGTCATGACCAATTTATCCTTATGTCACAATGTTTTCGGTTTTCAAAAGTTTTCTGTTGCAGATGCGTCTGCATGTGGGAAAAGATAGCAAACTACATCGTCATTATAGATTCATCATACTTTCATTTTTCATGAGTTAATTCAAATGATAAACTATGGACATGTAAATTTTAATGATATGAATTTAACCCTTTTCCACATTATTTTGGGTTAACCCTGAATTGCTGTCAACCTCAGACAGAATTATCTGTATTGTAACACAAGAAGCAAATATTGTAGACAGAGATTAAACTACAAATTGTTTAAATTTTTATCATAACTAAGACAGTCCAAATATAAGATTAGCATTAATAGCATGTGTAAAATTAAAAAAAGTTAAATGTTAATTGTAACATGAGCCGTTCCACGAGAAAATCAACATTATGGACTCTGCGTAATGTATCGACCCAGTCCGCGCAGGCTAATATGGGCCGACACATTCCATCTCGGGGGTATAGAGATATAGAGTAATGATTCCTGATACAGAAACTCCACAGGAGGCGAAAATTGTCTGTCCGGATTAGCCTGCGCTGCATGCTTAGGATGATCCAGTTTGATGCTTTACGCACAGTCCACAATATTGGTTTTCTCGCGGACGGCTCATTATTGAATAAGAGTCAAGTTTAAAAAGATCATCAGGGTTTAACCTTTATATAGATAAATTAAGAGTATTTACTTTCTTTACACATCAAGTTTCATGACATTTTCTGACCTTGTGACAATTTTGCTGTAGACAGTTTTTTGAAAACATTGTTGGAAATGGAGCAATCATTCCCTCTGTTTTAAGATCAGATGATTCTGACAATGCAAATTGTTTGAAATCAACAAAAGCCAAATTACTAATGGCCTTTATACAATTGTCTCAAGTAAAAATTTCTTGCTGATAATATATTATTAATAATTGTCTCAATAAAATTCATGTTTATGAAACACAAAAGAAGATAACTTACAGTTAACCCTTTCCCTCAAACGACAATTCTGCAGCAGACGACTTTGAACGTATTTTGTCAAAACATAGAAAATCTCCATAATTGAATGGATGACAAAAAGTGGAAAACATTGTGGCAAAAGAAGAAATTGCACGTTTTGTGCAATTTCTTCTTTTGTCACTATGTTTTCAAAAAAGCCATCTGCTGCAGAGGCGTCAGAAAGTGTCTATATGAGGGAAAGGGTTAACACCCATTTTTGTATTTGTCTGAAAGCATTAAAGATTTGTCCACAGATGACAAACAACTTATGTTTGTCTCAAGCAGAAGACTTGCTGATGATACACATTAAACATCTGTCTCAGGAAGACAGTGTATGTTGCTAGTAACACATTATATATTTGTCTCAAGAAGATTGTTGCTGATGACACATTAAACATTTGTCTAAATGAGATTCTTGCAGATTAGACACACTATAATTCGAGGGCTTGGCGTGAAACGGTTGTAACTAAAGCTGGTATTTTTTTACCAAGGTTATTTACCTCGCCATAAAGTCTTTATAAGCGCTAAATCATTTTTCTTGGTAAACAATGGAAATTTAGGTGCCATTAGTCGTTCAGAGTAATGGCACCTAAATTTGCATTGTTTACAAAAGTTCAAAATTGCCCCTAATCTAGGGTTTTCAAAATAGGTTTTGAGTTACAACTGTTTCACGCCAAGCCCTCAAATATATTTGTCTATAGGGGATTCTTGCTGAAAACACATATAATGGATTTGTCATAAGGAGAAAATTATAATGCTGATGACACATGTAATGCATTTATCTCAAGGAGAAGATTCTTGCAGATGACAGCAGTACTTTTTCAGTATTTCAGATAATTTGGGTTCTGACGTTACCCTGTCAGACGTCAGCCATTACTATAATTTTTAGTATTTGGTATGACCCAGATGGGGATCAACCCAAAACTGTTGTAGACTGTTAAATCCTTATCGCAATGGCATTCAGGGGCAATTTCCATCTAATAAAGCTATAAACCTTTAGCCACATTGATATAATATCTTGATATTATTTGATAAATTGTACTATGCTTTCAAAGTATGAGCAGAAATTAAATTATTGTGACATCTAGAAAATTGGAAGTACCATTTAAGTTTTGATATGCATATAAAGTTGAAACATTGTAGCAAAAAAGTAAATAATACTTTTCATTATGAGCAATTTCTTCGTGTTTCACAACGTTAGTCGTCTGCTGCAGGTGTGTCAAAATGTGTCTGCTTGATGGTTAAAGTTTATTATGTAGAAAAAAGTGACATATCGGCCATATGTACCTTGTTTAGAAACAGATACCACATGTAATTTAATGTCACGGTGTACCATGAAATTGTATTAAAACAATCAAACAATTAAAATGTAGTAATTTATTTCAAGGTAGGTGGCAATTACAAACCTTTCCTCCCTTTTTTTTCCCAACACTATTAAGATGCACTTTTTAGATCGAAGCAATTTAACATGTTCTTTGTACAAAGTAAGTGCAGCTGCACCAAAAACTTACCTAGGAAAGCTTATATTATCAAGTAGTTCTGCATTTTCAAACAGCTGCTTGAAGAACAATTAAAGTAAGGTATGAATTCCCTAGATCTAAAACTATGAGTAGTTTGGTAATTTCACCTCAAGTGACAAAGAGGAATTTTATATGCATTAACCCAACCCAAAACAGCAAACTTAATTTAAATTGTGGCAAGGTCACAGCACAATTACGGTTGCAATCATAATAAGCTTGCGATTGGAACATTCGCAAACTTACCTTTAAGCATCAGCAAGCTTGGGCAGCTTAATTAAGATTGTGCAAGCTTGCAAGGTTGGAATTTGAACAATGGAAATCTTATTAGCGAGCTTACAAGAATGTGCAACCATAACAAGATTGCACAGGGTGCAAGCTTACAAGCTTGCAAGGTTGTGCAAGGTTGAAAGATTGTGAATATTGCCTAAATATAAACTGTCACATGGCAAACTTCCATTTTGAAAATTGGAAAATTCTCAACTTCCTGTTGTTGTTCTTGCAAAACTGCAAGCTAATCCTGAACTTAACTGATTCTAAGTTTGCAGGAAGCTTACAGGAAGTTTGCACAACAATATTTACTTGCAAGCTCAATTTCTTTGCGCCCAACTGCAAGCATTATATTAATAAGACTTTGGTGCAAGCTAGTATTTTAGTTCGAGTTCATTCTTTACCCATTCCCATAAGCAGCACTTTAATTAGCAGGACTTTGAAGACAGTTTCGACACGAAAATGTGGAAAATCTCATTAAATGAAGATGAAGATATTGAACAGAGCTGAAAACATTGTGGTAAAAGGGGTTAACATATTTGGTATGACCCTAATCCATGCATGTTCCACTCTTTAGGTGGACACTTTTACTGCTAAAGCGGGCAAGAGACAATTCAAAATTATTTTCTGTTTTTATCATGGGATATAGCCCATTTAGAATAATTCTGCAGCAGACGACTTTGAAAATATCTACCTAGAAACATGAACGGCTCTAAAAATGAATTATTGAATTGAGTTAAAATGAGCAATTTCACCATTTACCACAAAGTTTTTAAAAGTTGTCTGGTGCAGAGGCGTCAGAAAGTGTATGCATGTGGGAAAGGGTAAAGCTTATCTTTCAATAAGGTCCAAGAAAGTTTATTCTTTTCTACATATATGGCCAATCTGCATCCTATGACTTTTATAAACTTGAAAATATAGAAATCTCTGCAAATGAACATAGTTTCTTAATGAAATTAAAATATTGTGGCAAAAAGAGAAATTGCTCACGATTAGCAATTTTACCCTTTTGCCACAATGTCTTTAGAATGGTCTGCCGCAGATCGTTGCCTCAAAATGCAAGTTGGAACAGTTAAACTATTCATATTACAAACATGGTTTTTATGAAATATAAACTAGACATAGCAATAAATTAAGATGAGCATACACATACATTGTACATGTATATAAGTAAAGATTATTAATATTGATCCTTTCCCTCATGTAGACGCTTTCTGATGCCTCCGCAGTAGATGACTTTTGAAAACACTATGGCAAAAGGAGACAATGCTTTCATATTTTTTTCAGTTACTTAATCATACCTTCATTTACAGAGAATTTCCATGTCTTAAACTAGATGTTTACAAAGTCGTCTGCTTCAGATTTGGTTCATCTGTCGTTCTCAGCACATAACTTTCAAACGTTCTTTGAGATCTGCATTAAATAACGTCTTGGCTATGAAAGCTGCACAGAATGTATTCTGTAACACATGCAAAGAATTATATATACACCTGTCATAGGTATGTCCCCTAAATACCTCAGGTGGGTGATAGCTATGCATCAACTGGATTGATTGATTTATTGTTTGGTGTTTAATGCGGATTTCAACAAAATGTTAGTTACATCCTGGCATTTCCTCAGTAAGTTACCAGTACTACTGGTCCATTTATCCCCACATCAGCAAGTCAGTCATATAATGCTCAGTCCGCAACCCTGAGTGCTAAGGACTCAATTTATTAACTGTTTCAGCGCCGAAATTGTTTAAAGTACACTCTTCCATGTTCAAAATCAGGCATCTCCATTGCTCATGTAATAACAGTTTGGTCTATTTTGATAACTAAAAGGCAAACAATGCTGATTTCAGGGGAGACAGCTCGTTACGAGCTGACTCACCTGAATCAGTGTTGTTTGCAAAAACGTCAATATTGCCTTTGGCGCTGAAAGAGTTAACCTGTTCCCACATACAACAAAACTGCAGCAAACCACTTTGAAAACAATTACGCAAACAAATAATAATGAAACTCTTTTTTTGTAAATAAAAGACCAATTATTGAAAAAAAAATGAAAACATTGTGGCAAAAGGGGAATTTTTTCCTTTTGCCATAATGTTTTCAAAAAAAGCGTCCGTATGTGGGAAAGGGTTAAGGTCTCCTCCGTATATCTGTATTCATGCATACATTTTAACACCTACACAGGATATCAATGGGCCACAATTCCGTCTTTTTTTTGTCCACACAAACGTTGTAGGCTCTGTTTAAACTGTAGATTTGCATATGCTATCATTAACCCTTTCCCACATACAACAAATCTGCAGCAGGCAACTTTATAAAAAAATCTTTGCAAAAATATAGAGCAACTCTTTAAATAAATGTGTAATTACTAAAACATTTGAAAGCATTGTTTTTCAAAATTCGTCCTCTGCAGACACATCAGAAAGCGTCTGCATGAAGTAAAGTAATAAGAGACTCATAAATAATAAGTAAGAGGCCATTGTTGCCTGACGCAGCACTAATTATATTCCTAAGGATACAGAACTTGTCAAATAACTGTCAAGAATCACACATTTTACAAAAGCCAAGTGTTAAGGTGATACATAACAAGGCGAACAAACACTCTGTAAATGACATCACTCTAAAAGATCATAGACATCAGAACCAAGTTAACACTTTCCCACATACAACAAATCTGCAGCAGACGACAACAAAAACCTGAAAAATCTCCATAAACGATAGCTTAATTGTTCAATAAAGTTGAATTTCACCTTTGGCCACAATGTTTTCAAAAGTTGTGTGCTGCTATTGCATCAAAATGCGTCTGCAGGTGGGAAAGGGTTAACGTTTTTTCTCGTAGAGACGCTTTCTGAAGCCTCTGCAGCAGACGACTTTTGAAATCATTGTGGGAAAAGGAGAAATTGCTCATAATGAGCAATTTCTCCCTTTGTCAAAATGTTTTCTCAACTCTATTCACTCACTATACGTTCATTAAGAGAGAATTTTCACATATTTGCATATCTGTTTTCAGTCGTCTGCTGCAGGTTTATTGTATGTGAGAAAGGGTGAGCACTTTTATCATTGTATCATGCTTTCGACAGAATATAAGGTATTTTACTGATATTCCTTGGTAAACCAACAGTTCCACTGGTAATTGTTTCACGTAACAATTAAGGTTGACAAACACTCAGTAAATAGCATCACTCTAAATTATCATAAACATCAGAACCTAATAACATGGTTGTATCAAATCTTTATCCACTTTGCAGATGCAATAAGATGTGTTTACCCTTTCCAACTTGTAGATGTATTTTTACGCATCTGCAGCAGACAGCTGTTGAAAACATTGTAGCAATAGGAGAAATAGTTCATAAACTTTATTCAATTTCTTTCTATGAGTTTTTCCATCGTTTCGCCAGAATGTTAACAGTTGCATATTTGGTGTATGGGGGAAACTCTATTTGTATATTTAATTGGGGTTTTACACCGTTTGTCACCATTTATTCTGTTATATATTGCAGCAAAAGTTTACTTATTCATGATCCCTGCGTAAACAAACCCGTACAAGGCTAGGAAATGTGCCTTGCCCAACAGCTCTCCTCCATGACCGTCGCAACTGGGATTTGAACCTGGGGCGCCCAAATCTGTGAAGCACAGATCCCCGACGCTAACCACTCGGCCACGCCAGATTCATAGACAACTCGTTTATATCAGGTCAACAGCTGAGCATTCATTGAAATTTTACATATGTATACAACCTAATGAAGGCCAACAGGCCGAAACGTTGTAAATAAATATTTTATGTTGAAGTTTGACTTCTTTACAATTTGTTCATACATTACCTTAAACGAAAGCCAATCCACCAATCAAATTGTGTCTTGCTGTCATTTGATTGATGGAATCAGGCTATTGTTGGCTATCAAATACGACTTCATGCTTACTTTCTTGCTATTCAAACCTTTCCCTCATATAGACGCTTTCTGATGCCTCGGCAGCAGAGGGCTATTTGAAAACATAGTGACAAAAGAAGAAATTGCACAAAACGTGCAATTTCTCCTTTTGCCACAATGTTTTCCACTTTTAGTCATAGGTTATCCGTTCAATTATAGAGATTTTCTATTGTTTGACAAAATATGTTCAAAGTCGTCTGCTGCAGAATTGTTGTATGAGGGAAAGGGTTCAACCTTTCCCACATACAACAAATCTGCAGCAGACGACCTTGCAAACATCCAGGCAAAAATATGGAAGATCTCTATAAATAAAAGTATTATTATTGAATAAATTGAACATTGTGACAGAAGGAGAAATTGCTCCTTAAGCCACTATCTTTTTAACCCATTCCCTCATACGACAATTCTGCAACAGACGACTTTAAACCTATTTCGTCAAAACATAGAAAATCTCTATAACTGAATTGATAACCAGGACTAAAAGTGGAAAACATTGTGGCAAAAGGAGATTTTGCTCGTTTTGAGCAATTTCTTCTTTTGTCACAATGTTTTCAAAAAGCCGCCTGCTGCTGAGGCGTCAGAAATCGTCTATATGAGGGAAAAGGTTAAAAACATACTGCTGTAGAATGCATCAAAATGCTTCTGTATGTGGGAAAGGGTTAAAACAAATAGGAAACTAGGCCATGTTCCAATGAAACAATACATGTGTTTTCAATAACCTTATTAGCCCCTAGATGAACCCTAAAACGTGCCAATTTCAAACTCAAAAAGCATGAAACAGCTCCTTACAGATTCTAATAACCCTTTTCCACATAAGTTACTCATAAAGACATCTGCTTTGAAAACATCTCAGAAAAAAAATGTTGAATTGAGAATTGGAGGCATTATATTGATACTGAGTTGTCAACCTAATTGGCAAAGGGGAAATTGCTTGTTTTGAGTAATTTCTCCCCTTTCAACATTGTTTTCAGATACAGTCTGCTGTTGAAGTGTCAAAACTGGTTTGTATTAGGTAAAGTGATAAACAGAACACCTCTAACAGCCTGTTAAGAATACCTGTCTGATACTTTGGGTTTTTTTTTCTCAAGTTATTTCTTTTGCATTTTTGAAGTAAACATATTTTTTTTGTATCTTGTCTGTCAAATTTATTGCTTTATTTTAACAGCAGTTTAATTATCATCAAACTTATGCCATTTTTTGAGGATCGTTATGAAAGTTGATACTTGCATGCAAAATGGTTAATGCCACGGCATGCTTTTGGCACACCAATCTAAATTAAATGCTGTAATAATGTTTTCCTCTTGACAATGTTCATGCATAACAAGGTATTTTTGTGCAATTGCGATCTGTGTAAATTATATCAAGCTGCATAATGCCAAGATCTGATTTTGTTCTTCATTGCTCGCCAATTTGAATCATTAGGTTTCATGACACTTCTAATGGACATTGTCCAATGGGATCAGGTTGCAGTCATGGATGCACACAAACCGCTCATGGACCCTCTCTTCTAATGGACATTGTCCAATGGGATCAGGTTGCAGTCATGGATGCACACAAACCGCTCATGGACCCTCACTTCTAATGGACATTGTCCAATGGGATCAGGTTGCAGTCATGGATGCACACAAACCGCTCATGGACACTCTCCCACATACGATAAATCTGAAGGAGACGACTTTGAAATTATCAAGTTCTAAATACAGAAAATCTTTTTAACCCTCTCCATCATACACCAATTCTGCAGCAGACGACTTTGAACATATTTGTCAAAAATGGAAAACCTCTATAATTGAATGGATAACCTATGACTAAAAGTGGAAAACATTGCGGCAAAAGGAGAAGTTGCTCGTTTTCAAAAATCCGTCTGCTGTAAAGGCATCAGAAAGTGTCTGTACGTTGGAAAGAGTTAACCATTACCTTGCCGAGCCCCGGTAGCTCAGTCGGTAACGGCGCGGGCTGTCAATCCAGGGGTTGTGAGTTCGAATCCCTGCTCGGCCAACCTTCTTTCCGAGGATTGACAAAAGTCAATGCGACATGCGTCATTCGTCTTCCACCAATAGGCTAAGTCTATGTGGAAAAGCAGTCAGTTACTTGGGAAGATTGTTGTGTGGAGTACTGGTGTGAGAAAACCAGGAAATGCATGAGTAGGTGAACTGGCCGCCATGATATAACTGAGAAATTGTTAAAAACGGCGTTAAACCCCAATCAATCAATAACCATTACCTTATATACAATTGTTGGACAAGTAAACTTAGAACTGTCATAATGAGCACATTTCTCCTTTTGCCGCAATATTTTCAACTATATTTAATAAATAACCTCTCATTTATGGATGTTTTTCATATTTTTGCCAAGATGTTTCTAAAGTCGTCTACTGCAGATATGTTGTATGTTGGAAAGGGTTATAAATGTAACAAGCAAATTCATGAAATTTATATCCCCCGCTTGCAGGAAATATTGTAGGAAAATGGTGAGGTTAGGTTTAAACATGTCAGTAGACTTATTATTGAACATGTATTACAGGGTAAATTAAACGAACTTGGCCTAGGTTGTTACCAAGTTGTGGCAGTTATTGCACGGAAACAGCAAGAAACGACTTTTTTTGTTAAATAAGGGGCCATAACTCCACCGAATAAAGTCCGCCGAAAGTGACGATCGAACTAGGCCTAGCCTTTAAGGCATTTAACAGTGTTACCAAGTTTGAAAAAAAAAACGGTTCACATTTGTGGCAGTTATTGCACGGAAACAGCAAGAAACGACATTTTTTGTTAAATAAGGAGCCATAACTCCACTAAATAAAGTCCACCGAAAGTGACGATCGAACTTGGCCTAGCCCTTAAGGCATTTAACCTTGTAACCAATTTTGAAAAAAAACGGTTCACATTTGTGGCAGTTATTGCACGGAAACAGCAAGAAACAACATTTTTTGTTAAATAAGGGGCCATAACTCCACCAAAAGTGACGATCGAACTTGGCCTAGCCCTTAAGGCATTTAACCTTGTTACCAAGTTTGAAAAAAAAAAATCACATTTGTGGCAGTTATTGCACGGAAACAGCAAAAAACAACATTTTTTGTTGAATAAGGGTCCATAACTCCACCGAATAAAGTCCCCCGAAAGAGATGATCAAACTTGGCCTAGCCCTTAAGGCATTTAACCTTGTTACCAAGTTTGAAAAAAACCGGTTCACATTTGTGGCAGTTATTGCACGGAAACAGCAAGAAACAACTTTGTTTGTTAAATAAAGGGCCATAACTCCACCAAATAAAGTCTGCCGAAAGTGACGATCAAACTTGGCCTAGCCCTTAAGGCATTTAACCTTGTTACTAAGTTTGAAAGAAAACGGTTCACATTTGTGGCAGTTATTGCATGGAAACAGCAAGAAACGACATTTTGTGTTAAATAAGGGGCCATAACTCCATCAAATATAGTCCGCCGAAAGTGACGATCGAACTTGGCCTAGCCCTTAAGGCATTTAACCTTGTTACCAAGTTTGAGAAAAAAATATTCACATTTGTGGCAGTTATTGCACGGAAATAGCATGAAACGACATTTTGTGTTAAATAAGGGGCCATAACTCCACTAAATAAAGTCCGCCGAAAATGACGATCGAACTTGGCCTAGCCCTTAAGGCAGTTAACCTTGTTACCAAGTTTGAAAAAAAATGGTTCACATTTGTGGCAGTTATTGCACGGAAACGAATTGTGACAGACAGACAGACAGACGGACAGACGGACGGACGGACGGACGGACGGACAGACGGACAAACCGAAATTAATAACCCCCCTTTTTTTCTTCGAAAAAGCGGGGGATAAAAATCACTACTACTCTATGAATGACAGGATTGTTGGAAATTAGCAGTGTTACTTTTGACTCTCTGTGATGAGGATATTAAATAGTATGTTCCATGTAGTAAACCAGGGTAGCATTACGACTGACTGACTGGCTGGTGTCAGGATAAACGGACCAGTAGTCCTGCTAACTTACCCAGAAAATGCTGTCATAATACAGAAATACTGATGACAGCAGCAAAAGGCAACTTTAGAACCAAATTAAAGTAGTTGATTAGTTGGTATTTATGCCACTTTCAACACTTTTTCACTTATATCAAGGCATTTCCTGGATCAGTTACCAGAACTTCTCGTCCATTTATCCTAGCTGACACGTACCAGCCAGTCAGTCATAATAATAACCCCGAAACGCTGAGTGCAAAGGATAGTTACAAATTTCTTAACCCTTTCCCTCATATAGACGCTTTCTGACGCCTCTGCAGCAGACGGCTATTTGAAAACATAGTGACAAAAGAAGAAATTGCACAAAACGTGCAATTTCTCCTTTTGCCACAATGTTTTCCACTTTTAGTCATAGGTTATCCATTCAATTATAGAGATGTTCTACTTTTTTACAAAATATGTTCAAAGTCGTCTGCTGCAGAATTGTCGTATGAGGGAAAGGGTTAATTAAATTAAAGTATATAGACTGCTGCAGATATTAACCTGCGTTTGGTAAGGTTAGCTGCAGATATTAACCTGCGTTTGGTAAGGTTAGCTGCAGATATTAACCTGCGTTTGGTAAGGTTAGCTGCAGATATTAACCTGCGTTTGGTAAGGTTAGCTGCAGATATTAACCTGCGTTTGGTAAGGTTAGCCCTTTCCCACTACAGACACTTTCTGGCGCCTCTATAGCAGGTGAAATTTGAGAACTTTGTGACAAAAGAAGAAATTGCTCAAAACAAGCAATTTCTCCTTTTGCCACAATGTTTACAACTCACTTTAACCCTTTCCCTCATACGACAATTCTGCAGCAGACGACTTTGAACATGTTTTGCCAAACAATAGAATATCTCTATAATTGAATGGATAACCTATGACTAA
Source organism: Serripes groenlandicus (assembly GCA_031761405.1). NCBI lineage: Eukaryota > Metazoa > Mollusca > Bivalvia > Cardiida > Cardiidae > Serripes > Serripes groenlandicus. The sequence continues at coordinate 48,914,834 of JASEVX010000010.1, read as the reverse complement.
AAGTGGAAAACATTGTGGCAAAAGGAGAAATTGCACGTTTTGTGCAATTTCTTCTTTTGTCACTATGTTTTCAAATAGCCGCCTGCTGCAGAGGCGTCAGAAAGCGTCTATATGAGGGAAAGGGTTAATAGTTATACTTTCATATACAAAAAGCTTCCATGTTTTTGCTTAGATGATTTCAAAATCGTCTGCTGCGGATTTGTTTTATGTGGGAAAGGATAAAGGGTGCAAAAATAATTAGTTCTATTCCCAAATGGTGCATCAAACGAGTGGAATATCAAACCATGTCTCAATATAAAAAGGTCAGGTGATAAAAACGAACACACTCTTTTCCTGATAAAGTTAATTTCTGATACCTTTGCAGCAGGCGGCAATTAATAAAATTGTGCAAAAAGGAGAAAATTCTAAGCAGGAGCAATTTGTCGTTTTCCCCACCAATTTTTGTGGCGATTGGTTGACAATCGCCACAGTGCTACCAAAACAACAACAACGAAAAAAAAATTATATAGTCGTATTTGAACAATCGGTTGGATATTTCTGCAAAGGCAATTTACTCACTTCCGTTAAACCGCCATATATATATATAGTTCCATCAGTGATGCAGGCACACGATTAATAATGATAATGTTAGTGCTACTTTGATACCGGATTGGTACTAATATTTGAGATTTATCGAGAAAATATCTAAATAGAGTTAAACTATTTACATATTATCTTTCTTCATGTTTGGGCAGATAATAAATATCATCGGGCGTCTTGGGTACGCTATGCAGAGTATCATGATACTCCTGTGCCTCGTTTTATTTTTACTGTAGTCAACCGTAACCTTTTGACCTTTAACCTGATTCGGCAGGAGTTGGTTGTACTCTGATTATCTTCGTCATGATTTGGCAGATAATAAATATCATTGCGCGTTCTGCCTTGCAAATAACGACAACTCTGGTGATACTCAAATCTGGAAATTCCAAAAGGTTCTATAAATAGCTCGCGAGACCAAAAACCAGAAAAGCTTGTAAATCTCAATATTATAAACGCTTTATTTTGTACTTGTTTAAATATATGAAAGCGTCTAGATAATAAGACTGGTTTACAAAGGTTTAAAGGACACACGATGGCAGTGTGTACACACGTTATGTATACACGTCTGCACGTTCTAGAGTCAATTAGCAATCAATGCTGACAGTGTAGCCTAATTGAGTTTGAAGATCTAGCATTATAATATATGCCTATATTTTCATAAATTAAACAGTTTGGCAAATAGTGAAATTGTGCTTTTGGAGCATGTTTTGTGTTTGTTTTTGCACTCACATTATTCGAAGCAGTTTAACAACCTCAGAGACATATAAATACACTGTGACAACCCTCAATCATGCAATGTGAAGGGACTAAATTGAACAGACCTGTTTAATATCGGACATAATTGAAACAAACACCAAACTAATGGATACTGTTTTCTCTCCTTTCTTTAGTCATTTCTAAAGTGTAAAATATATTTTATCTTAATATGGCCTAACGACCTGGTGATAAACATGTGATTACCCAAACAATTTAGATTACAAATAGTCATTCTAATGAGCTAAAACGGTAGTCTATCGAATACCAACTAGATTTTTCATAACTTTGGAATGGCCTAATTTTGAACACATCATGACCAATTTCAGAACGTAACTAAATAATCACCAAGACAACATTCTGGCAAACTAACATTATTCTACTGTCAAAAGATGCAGGGTTGATACATTCTCAAATATACCCGCACCAGAGTCATCGCAAGCCCTACACCGATATACTGCTTGTTACTTTGCAGGATTTTCCATACGATCGCCACTACAGTGCCATTGGCGCTTTGATTTAAATCTATATTCATATTATATATATATACTTCCCACATAACTACTTTCCCTTATGGTTTCTAAAGCAGACAACTCTTAACCCTTTCCCTCATATAAACAAATGCTTTCTGACGCCTCTGCAGCAGACGGCTTTTTGAAAATATAGTGACAAAAGAAGAAATTGCTCAAAACGAGGAATTTCTCCTTTTGCCACAATGTTTTCCACTTTTAGTCATAGGTTTTTTTTGACAAAATATGTTCAAAGTCGCCTGCTGCAGAATTGTCGTATGAGGGAAAGGGTTAAACATTCCATATCAGGGAAACAGTTAAAAGATGCTGTTATGATACTTGCATTTCAAAGAACCAATGCAATCATGTCTATTGATAAAAATTATCTCAAACAGGTGTTTCCTATTGTTAGACCCTTTATTTCGTCATGGACAATTTTCTTTTAAAATCTAAAAAGAATGTAAGGAAAGAAGCCATGCCTCTTATGCTAGTAATGCGTTATTTTTTTCATCTGCGTCTTTTATTATATGTCGCCATGGGAATTACAGCTCTAAAAAGTTAAAAGTTCATCAATATGTGTAAATTCTTTTACATTATTTTTCAAAATTTCAATTTTCTAAGGAAAGCCAGAAAGTGGCATATGATAGAAAAGGATGTAATGAATAAAAAGGCTATAATGATTTAAAAATATGCAAGAGGAAATACCATAAGACTGGCCCAATTTAAGCCATGTCATATAAAAACACACCTAAAAAGGTTTCAACTGTGAATTTAAGTTTGACCAAAACTGATCTTCAGAGACTTAACCCTTTCCCTCATACAACAATTTTACAGCAGAAGACTTTGAACATATTCCGTCAAAAGATAGAAAATCTCTATAATTGAATGGATAACATATGACAAAAAGTGGAAAACATTGTGGCAAAAGGAGAAATTGCACGTTTTGTACGTTTTGTGCAATTTCTTCTTTTGTCACTATGTTTTCAAAAAGCCGTCTGCTGCAGAGGCGTCAGAAAGTGTCTATATGAGGGAAAGGGTTAAAGATGCTTTTACAAGTAAACGGCACATAGGGAAGACTCTGGATAAGACTGCTAAGATGCGCAGGCTGATCAGGAGCTTTGCATGTCGCCATGAACGGAAGATACCCGTTTTTAATATGATGTGGTTCAAAATGGCAAATGTTTAGTGCACAGTCTTAAATCTTCAGCATAAAAGAATTTAAAAATTTAACTATGATGTGCAAATTGTGCCTCACTTGACAAATTACTCATAAAATTGATATATGGTAGATACTATACCCCTTATAACTCATCAAAATTTGAAAGAGAGGACATAAGTAACCATAGGGAAGAATGAAATATATCAGATATTGTTTATTTCAAATCCTAAACCGATGTTGTGCCTACTAATTAAGAATCATCTCAACAGCAGTTCTTATCAGAACTCTGAAATTTTAAACCCTCTCCCACATACAACAAATCTGCAGATGAACGACTTTGAAAACAATCATGCAAAAACATGGGAAATCTCTATAAATGAAAGTATAATTAGTGAAAAAAGTTGAAAACATTGTGGCAAAAGGTGAAATTAATAATTTCTCCTTTGTCACAATGTTTACAACAGTCGTCTGCTGTTGATGCGTCAGAATGGGTCTACAAATTTATTGGAGTTAATTTCACTCAGCTTATTGCTTTTTTGTTTGTTTGGAGTTTAACGCCGCTTTCAACAGCTTTGGTCATATCACGACGGTCAGTGCACCTACCCATGTTTTCCTGGCTTTCCCACACCAGTACTTACACAACATTCTTTCGAAGCCACTGACTACTTTCTCACATAGATCAGAGGTGAGAGGCAATGGAAAACATCGCCCGAAAGAATGTCGCCGCAACCGGGTATCGAACCCGTGACCTCCAGATCACGAGTCAGATACGCTACCAATTGAGCTACCCGGCCGGGTCCAGCTTATTGCAATATATAATCTTTTAGCCAACAGGTGGCATTCTGTACCTCCAATAAGTGAATGTATGTGTGAGTCCTGTCATCACACATAATTCAATGGCATCTTTAACCCTTTCCCACATACAACTTATTAGCAGCAGGTGACATTGAAAATGCCTTCGCGAAAAGATGGAAACTTGAAAATATATTTATTGAATCTAGTTGAAAACATTGTGACAAAAGGAGAAATTGCTATTTAATACATCAGCAAGTTTCCCTTTTTCCTACAATGTTTTCAAAAGTCGTCTGCTGCAGATGACTGGATCTTCCAAATTCATAGACGCATTAATCATTATAGTGCAACACATGAACAGCACTCTGCCAAAATTTATCATAAGGTATTCAACCATCAGTCAGCGTATCCATACAGTCTGATCCAGCTCTTCGATGTTTGCCAATTAGTCATAGAAGGTTAAGAGCATATCTTCTGTAAAGGGGTATCCATTGGATATTTTAGGATTAATTAATGAGCAGGCAGGTCTTTTTTCCTACTCATGTAATAATTACATTTAGGTTTGTTTTCCCGGAGTACTACTCACAAAATTCATGAAATCAATGCAGATTGCAAACAATATATGCATTATCTGCAACACAAGCCTTATATATATATACAACCTTACCGCTATACGGTTGACATTTGATAACCATCCAGCAGTTGTCTTTCAAAACAATCATGGGGAAAAGAGAAATTGCTCAAAATGAGCAACTTCTCCTTTTCTTATAATGTTTTGAATATAATTTCAAAAGTGTAACTTTCAAATATTTTAGACAGTCTAGACGCTTTTAAGGAAAAACATTTGACTCTAAATATATCCTATAATGGAAGCAGTTCAACAGGTGGTAACTGCAATAAGTCATAACGAAGACTCTCTTTTGTCACTTGCGAGTTTTATGGGTTCTTCAACCCTTTCCCAAGTGCAGATGCATTTGTGAAACATCTGCTGCAGATGACTTTTGAAAACATTATAGCAAAAGGAGTTGTTCATGATAAGCGACTTATTCCTTTGATAGGTTTTCACAATAACTTATACTCATTTATCCTTACCCTCATATAGACGCTTTGTGACACATCTGCAGCAGACGGATTTTTGAAAACATATTGACAAAAGAAGAAATTGCTCAAAACGTGCAATTTCTCCTTTTGCCATAATGTTTTCCACTTTTAGCCATAGGTTACCCTTAATTACAGAGATTTTCAAAATATGTTCAAAGTCGTCTGCTGCAGAATTGTTGTATGTGGGAAAGGGTTAAAGAGATATCTTCTTAACTTTTGCAAATATATTTTTCAAAGTCATCAGGTGCAGATTTGGTATGTGTGGTTATGGGTTAATCCTTTCCCACATACAATAGATATGCACAACTTTGAAAACAGATGGACAATAATATGAATGACAAGAGGGCCATGATGGCCCTGGATCGCTCACCTGATTTATTTTTTGTGATTGGTTATGTCAAGCACAATAACACGTTTGAGACAAAAATAGAGGCTCAGCAGTGCTCCAGTGCGGCCATGTTTTTCAACGGATCGGAAATATTTGAACAATCTTGTTAGAGGGTACCCCAAGGAACATTTGTGCAAAATAATTTTCAAATCGGGCCAGTACTTTTGGACAAGAAGATTTTTTAAGATTTGGCATTTGCCCCCTTTTCTGATGCCGCAGCAACCAAAGTTCTACTTGGAATTAAATTCTTTGAACAACTTTGAAAGAGGACCACATAAGGACCATTCCTGTGAAGTTATTTTGAAATCTGTCCATTGGTTTAGTAGGAGAAGTCATTTGTAGGAAATTGTTAACAGACGGACAGACGACGACGACAGTGAGTGATCACAAAAGCTCACCTTGCACTTCGTGCTTAGGTGAGCTAAAAATATAACCATTGAATTTCCTTTTGCCTCAATGTTTTCAAAAGTCACCTGCTGCAGAGGCGTCAGAATGCAAAGGTATGACTGACAGTATTTAACCCATTACATACAATACAATATAATGGATTTTCCGAAGAGCCCCCCCACGTTTTGTATATGATTTAACCCTTTCCCTCATTTCTGCAGCAGACAACTTTGAACATATTTTGTCAAACAAGAGGGCCATGATGGCCCTGGAATCGCTCACCTGATTTGATTTTTTTTCACTTTAGCCATATAAGCCCGCCCCCTGGCAGCCATAGTTTCCGACCAATCAACTTGGCTTGAAGGAATCTGATAGAGGGCCACCCTAGGAACATTTCTACAATTTTTTTTGAAAATCGGCCAGACACTTTTGGAGGAGAAGATTTTTTAAGTTTTCACTATAGCCATAGTATGCAAAATAGCCCTGCCCACTGGCGGCCATGCTTTTTGACCAATCAACATGGCTTGAAGGAATCTGAAAGTGGGTCATCCAAAGAACATTTCTACAAAATTATTTGAAAATCGGCCGGACACTTTCGGAGAAGAAGATTTTTTAAGTTTTCACTATAGCCATATAAGGCAAAATAGCCCCGCACCCCCTAGCGGCCATGTTTTTCGACCAATCAACTTGGATTGAAGGAATCTGATAGAGGGTCATCCAAGGAACATTTCTACAAAATTATTTGAAAATCGGTCTGACACTTTCGGAGGAGAAGATTTTTCAAGTTTTCACTATAGCCATATAAGGCAAAATAGCCCCGCCCCCCTGACAGCCATGTTTTTTGACCAATCAACATGGCTTGAAGGAATCTAATAGAGGGTCATCCAAGGAGCATTTCTACAAAATTATTTGAAAATCTGCCAACCAGTTTGTGAGAAGAAGATTTTTTAAGTTTTCACTATAGCCATACAAGGCAAAATAGCCCCGCCCACTGGCGGCCATATTTTTCGACCAATCAACATGGCTTGAAGGAATCTGATAGTGGGTCACTTAAGGAACATTTCTACAAAATAATTTGAAAATCGGCCAGACACTTTCGGAGGAGAAGATTTTTTAAGTTTTCACTATAGCCATATATGGCAAAATAGCCCCGCCCCCCCTGGCGGCCATGTTTTTCGACCAATCAACATGGCTTGAAGGAATCTGATAGAGGGTCACCCAAGGAACATTTCTACAAAATTATTTGAAAATCGGTCTGACACTTTCGGAGGAGAAGATTTTTCAAGTTTTCACTATAGCCATATAAGGCAAAATAGCCCCGCCCCCCTGACAGCCATGTTTTTTGACCAATCAACATGGCTTGAAGGAATCTAATAGAGGGTCATCCAAGGAGCATTTCTACAAAATTATTTGAAAATCTGCCAACCAGTTTGTGAGAAGAAGATTTTTTAAGTTTTCACTATAGCCATACAAGGCAAAATAGCCCCGCCCACTGGCGGCCATATTTTTCGACCAATCAACATGGCTTGAAGGAATCTGATAGTGGGTCACTTAAGGAACATTTCTACAAAATAATTTGAAAATCGGCCAGACACTTTCGGAGGAGAAGATTTTTTTAATTTTCACTATAGCCATATATGGACAAATAGCCCCGCCACCCCTGGCGGCCATGTTTTTCGACCAATCAACATGGCTTGAAGGAATCTGATAGAGGGTCACCCAAGGAACATTTCCACAAAAATTATTTGAAAATAGGCCTGACACTTTTGGAGGAGAAGATTTTTTAAGTTTTCACTATAGCCATATAAGGCAAAATAGCCCCGCCCCCCCCCTGGCGGCCATGTTTTTCGACCAATCAACATGGTTTGAAGGAATCTCATAGAGGGTCATCCAAGGAACATTTCTACAAAATTATTTGAAAATCTGCCAACCAGTTTGGGAGAAGAAGAATTTTGAAGTTTTTTTCATTTCGTTGCCATGGAAACCAGAATTCTGCATGGATCCCAAAAATTTGAAGGAAATCTGGTGAGGTCATTGAGAGGATGCTTTCTGTGAAGTTTCATCCCAATTGACCCACTGGTTACTGAGGAGAAGAAGTTGACGCACGACGCACGACGCACAAAAGGCGATCACAATAACTCACCTTGAGCAAAGCTCAGGTGAGCTAAAAATAGATAATCTCTATAATTGAATGGATAACTTTGTGGCAAAAGGAGAAATTGCTCGTTTTGAGCAATTTCTTCTTTTGTCACTATGTTTTCAAAAAGGCTTTTGCTGCAGAGGCGTCAGAAAGTGTCTTTATGAGGGAAAGGGTTTAACATGATACAGCCACTTTTGATGCCTCTGCAGCAGACCTAAGCTGACTACAGACTAAAATGTGATCTGATTGTTTCTATGACGGCCCCAATGTCTAATACAATGGCTTCCCATATATTCCTTCACAATAAGCCAAGGTAAGGAGAAGTAAATCGGGATTCTTTACAAAATAACATCTCTCTTTTTAAGCAATTTACCATTTCCCACATACAGATGCATTTTGATGCATCCACAGCAAACAACTTTTAAAAACATTGTGGCAAAAGGTGGAATTGCTAATGAATGAGCTGCGAGTTTCTCCTTTTGCCGAAATAGTTTTAATCTTTATTCCATTATTAAACTTTTTCTTATATATAGACATGTTTTTACGTAGTTATTTTCAAATTTGTCTGTTGCAGAGTTGTTGTAAGTGGGAAAGGGTTCAGCAATTCAAAGATCCTAAACGTATTTTAACCCTTTCCCACATACAACAAAGCTGCAGCAGACGACTTTGAACATATTTTGTCAAAAAATGGAAAATCTCTTTAATTGAATGGATAACCACCTATGACTAAAAGTGGAAAACATTGTGTCAAAAGGAGAAATTGCTTGTTTTGAGCAATTTCTTCTTTTGTCACTATGTTTTCAAAAAGCTGTCTGCTGTAAAGGCTTTCGAAAGTGTCTATATAAGGGAAAGGGTTAAGCCACGCTCATCATCATGCATCACAAACAAACCAACAAGAGGCCCAAGAGGGCCAGTATCGCTCCATGGCCATAAGGCAAAAATGAAATCTCCAAAAAGCCCCACCCCGAGGCCATGTTTTTGACCAATCAACATGGCTTGAAGCAATCTGATAGAGGGTCACCCTAGGAACATTTTTACAAAATTATTTGAATATCAGCCGAAAACTTTCGGAGGAAAATATTTTTTAAGATTTCACTATAGCCATATAAGGCAAAATAGCCCCGCCCCCTGGCGGCCATAGTTTTCGACCGACCAAAGAACATGGCTTGAAGGAATCTGATAGAGGGTCACCCTAGGAACATTTCTACAAAATTATTTGAAAATCGGCCTGACACTTTCGGAGGAGAAGATTTTTTAAGTTTTCACTATTTTTTTCTTTCTGTCAAATTTTGCATGAATCCCAAAAATTTGAAGGGATTTAGGAGAGGACATTGAGAGGATGCTTCCTATGAAGTTTTATCCCAATTGGCCAAGTGGTTAGGGAGAAGTTGTTTGAAGCAAAAAGTTAACGCACGCACGCACGCAAACACAACGGACAATTTGCCATGACAAAAGCTCGACTGGCTTTCAGCCATTGGAGCTAAGAATTAATCATAAAAAACTACCTGGTTCTCTTGCATCACAGTCATGTGCTGGACAGAACATATCCATTTCTTTGATTGGCTAAAGTACTGCATCTTATTTGCATATCGGATCTATGAATTAAACTCTGTAGTATGTTTATGCATAGAATTGCTTTTGTGAGATTTTGGGAACAAACAATATAGGGATTTTTGGTAAAAAAAGGCCATGCCATTTATTAAGTATTCTTTTTCCACTATATATATACACTGTACTACACTACACTCAAAATTAGATTTAAAATTTTCTAGAAGTAACCATTTTTTCTCAAATATTTTCAAAGCAAACTAAAATGTTCATAATAACAAATTCATGCATTAAAGTTCATAAACAGGTTCTGGCCATTATCATGAATATTTCATTGATATGTTTGATTACCTATTTATGGATTATTCATGAACTATTCATCAAATACAGTCAAACCTGTGCTAAAGCCCATCTGTGGAATAGCAATCCCTTGTCTATATAGCGACCATACTTTTAGTTTCCCAATTTGCTCATTTTCTGCAATTAGAGACCACCTGTGAACAAAGACCAGATTGTTGACTTCCCATGGGTGGTCTTAACCCTTTCCCTCATACGACAATTCTGCAGCAGACGACTTTAAACATATTTTGTCAAATAATGGAAAATCTCTATAATTGAATGGATAACCTATGGCGTTTTGTGCAATTTCTTCTTTTGTTACTATGTTTTCAAAAAGACGTCTGCTGCAGAGGCGTCGGAAAGCGCCTATATGAGGGGAAAGGGTTAATACACAGGTCCCTCTGTATTTATTTCACATGGGGCTTAACCCTTTCCCTCATACAACAATTCTGCAGCAGACGACTTTGAACGTATGTTGTCAAAATATAGAAAATCTCCATAATTGAATGCATAACCTATGACTAAAAGTGGAAAACATTGTGGCAAAAGGAGAAATTGCTCGTTTTGAGCAATTTCTTCTTTTGTCACTATGTTTTTAAAAAGCCGTCTGCTGCAGAGGCGTCAGAAAGCGTCTATATGAGGGATAGGGTTTTCCCAGCTGCAGACACATTTGACACAAAGGCAGCAGATATATTTTGCCATAGTGTTTCAAATGTATTCAACAATTGTAGCTTCATTTATTGAGATTTACCATATTTTTGCCTGAACGTTTTCAGTCATCTGCTGTAGATTTGTTGCAAGTGTGAAAGGGTAAACAATTTCTACCTCACTAATTTTTTATTTAATCAAAAGTAATAATTGTACAATTTACATAAGGTCTTGATTAATGATTTCCCTAATAGGTTTGTTCAGCCTCATTTACCAATCTTATCTTAGATTTTACATATTTTTCTTTATTAACCCTTTCCCACATATAAACACTTTCTGACATTTCTATAGCAGACAATTTTTGTAAATCATTGTGGCAAAAGGAGGAATTGCTCATAATGAATGTTTTTTCCTTTTGTCACAATGTTTTCAACTTATTCAATAATTTTTATTTCATTTATAGGGAGTTTCCATATTTGTGCCTGAATGTTTTCAAAGTTGTCTGCTGAAGAACTGTTGTATGTGGGAAAGGATTATATTATGCTTAATGTACATCTAAATGGCAGTTTTAGTAAATAAAGTTTATGGCGGGTGGGGGATATATCTGGTTAACACTAAATGCAAATACATTTTTACACATCTGCAGCAGATAATTTAATTTTCCAATGAAATTATTGTGGCAAAAGGACTAAATAACTCATATTGAGCAATTTCTACTCTTGCCAAAATTTATGTCTTCATTCATACAGATGTTTGCATCTTGTTTACAAAGTCATCTGCTGCAGATTTGTTGTATTTGAAATCTGTAGCAGATGACTTTGAAAACATAGTGACAAAAACCTGAAAAATATCCATAAAAGATAGCTTTATTGTTAAATAAAGTTGAAAACATTGTGCCCAAAGGAGAAATTGCTAATCATGAGCAATTTCACCTTTGGCCACAATGTTTTCAAGAGTGGTCTGCTGTTATTGCGTCAAAATGCGTCTGCATGTGGGAAAGGGTTAAAAAGCAGTTTTTTGCCACAAGGTTTCAACTCTCTTCTGTAATAATTCTTTCATTAACAGAGATTTTTGAAATTTATGCCTGCATGTTTCCAAAATGTCTGACGCAGATTTGTTGTATGTGAGAGTCAGAGTTAAGCTGTTTCTGTTCATGTGTCCTTATTGCATGCATGACATATCTCCAGATGTTTTGTTTTATTGGGGATTTACGCCGTTTCCAACATTATTTCAGTTAAATAACGGCAACAGCTCACTATTCATGATCCCTGGTTAAACAAACCAGTACTAGGCTAGGAAAATGTGCCTTGCCCATGGACACTCCACCATGACCGCCGTGCAGCGACTGGGTATCAAACCTGGGAAGCCCGGTTTCAAATACCTGACGCTAACCACTTGACCACGGTGGATTCCTGACATATCTCCTGAAGTTGTTATGATACAAGAGAGGAAATTAGGTTCTATTCTGTTTAGACCTATTGGAGGGGCATTATACATCATATGTTCTTTGCTGGTCACACATTTTAAAAATAGTCAGATTTCTAATGGCAAATCTCATTTTAAAGGGTAAAGAAAAAGGAAGTGTACTTCAGAGTTAGATTTAGATAAATAAATTCAAGTTATTTTCGGTTTGTATCTTTATATTCATGCTAGAAGAAAATTAATCATAATTTAAATATATTCACCAGTTCTATGTATAGATTCTTCCGTATCTCCGGGATTTCGTGTGAGGCAAAACCTACAATATCTTGAAAGGTTAACCCTTTCACACCTATAGATCCATTTTAACGCACCTGCAGCAGACGAATTTTGAGAACATTGTGACAAAAGGAAAAATGGCTCAAACTGAGCAATATTCTCCTTTTGCCACAATGAGAAGATCTTGTTTTAACAGGGTTGGACAAATAGATTGAATCTTGAAAGTTTTAAAAGCTTTGTGTTTGAAAAGAAGAAACTGCCTAATGCGAGTTGTCTCATTTAACAAAAACCTGCATTCAAAAAATGGAAAAAAGCAAAAATCGTTTTTCCTGTAAATTGATCATAAAAGTAATAATTAAACTTTCAAATAACATTTGTCACATCTCAACCTCCCAATTAACCCACTTTGAAGACACAGACTGCAGCGCAGATTACTTCTGGAAATGGGACAATTTGCTCAAAATGAGAAGTTTGAAGACTGTTACGGTGACCTTTTGCTTCAATGTTTTCAAACCTGTTTCAATATGAGAATTCAATTTGTCCAGATGTTATGAGTTTTATAACATTTAAATATTAGATGCCTATATACAACTGATTGTGTTTGGAAACATGTATGGTAAAAGGAGATTTTGCTTGTACCGAGTATATATTTTTCCCTTTTCCACAACTTATTTCACACTGTTATTAGATGTTCCTAAGTTACTTTTATAGCAGACCACTTAATTAATATTTAATTGGGTAAATGGTGCACTCTTTCCCACATACATCAATAATTGGGCTTGGTGTGAAACGGTTGTAACTAAAATTGGTATTTTTTTTACTGAGGTTTATCACCTCGCCATAAAGTCTTTATAAGCGTTAACTAATTTTTCTTGGTAAACAATGGAAATTTAGGTGACATATCTGCAGCTGATGACTTTGAGAACCTTCAGGCAAAAAATATATAAATTGAAAATATCTTATTGAAAAGAGTTTTTAACCCCTGTAATAAAAGTAGGAATTGCTCATTTCCTTAGCTGCCACAATGTTTTCAAAAGCCATCGGCTGCAGAAGCATCAAAATGTGTATGCATGTGGGAAAGGGAAATTATTATTTTGCAAATCAGAGACAGGAGGAAACGGGTTCATTTTTTATCTCTTTTCCTTTAGCTATGTCCTTTATAGCAGTGTACTGATCACAATCAACACCTTCACAATTTATTATTCCTAGATATTACCAGAAGTTGTTACTCAGTCTGTCTAGATTAAGACAAATGCCCCCAGAATCTTTGATTCCAGGCAAGATTCTGGTTTCATAAAAGTATGACATAGAAAGTAAACGGTTAAATCTTTACCACATACAGATGTTTTCTGACGCCTCTACAGCAGATGACTTTTAAAAACATTGTGACAAAAGAAGAAACTGCCCATACTGAGCAATTTCTCCTTTTACACAATATTTTCAACTCTCTCCAATAAATAAACTTTCATTTATAGAGGTTTTAGATTCTGCAGATTTGTTGTATTAGAGAAAGGGTTAAGGCTAAACTATAAGTTGTATGAGGAAAAGGATATGATATAATAACAGTAGATACATCTGCTTTTATTTTTTATATTATTTATAAAAAAACAATACCAGTAAATTAATTATGACATGACCTCACAGTTTAAACATATAGGAAGCGGTAATTATGATATCCTTCTCAGTTTGACATATACATGTTTTTTCGATGCAGCAACTCCCTCATCTAAAAACAACTTGAGCAATATCAGGTATTTAAAACTGCTGATTTTTTCCAAACATCTTGTCAACAAACACTGTACTCAACAAGAAATAATAATCAAAGTACTGAAAGTGCTGTAGTGCCAATGATTTCATGCTTTACAATCTTTTTGGGGGGTGGGGCGGGGGGAAACTGACACCTTTCTGGCTAGGGAAAATATTTTATTGTAAAACTAACCGATAAAAGTCAATGCTGGTGTCCATACCTTTTACTTCTAACACTATTGAAGCAACCTTAGGGGAAAGTGCACTTGCTATAGAAGCTTCAAATGATTGCTGAGAAATAGTGGAACATAATTGTTGGTATATAACACTATGTATAATAATCAAGGGGCCATAACTCAACTATGTCATTTAACATCCAACAGGAATGCAATCAGGCACAGCACATTTCCTCCTGGTATAGAAGTATCCTATAAAATTTCATTTCATTCCACCTATTTATTGCTCAGAATTAGTGCAGACACAGATGTTGGTATATAACACTATGTACATGTATACTAATCAAGAGGCCATAACTCTGTCAAATAATATCCAATTTGAATGCCATCAGGCACTGCACATCTACTCTTGTTATGTAAAATTCCTATAAAATGTCATTAAATTCCAACCAGTGATTGAGATACAGCGCAGAGACGAATGTTGGTATGAACACCATGAAAAATAATCAACAGGCCATAACTCTGTAAAAAAGCATCCACTGGAATGCCATTAGGCACTGCACATCTCTTATTGGTGAAGACGCTTCCCCTAAAAGTTCATTGTATTCCACCCAGTAATTGCTGAGAATCAGCATGGACAAATAAGCAGACTGGTAGGCCAAACAACCGACCAACAGACACAGTGACTCCTATATACCCTCACAAAACTTTGTTTGTTGGGGTATAATTATGCCGATCTAGATCAGATAGCAATTCCATAATGTCATCATTTGACTTGTCTCAAAATCAGAGGATTAATAAAAAGGTAACTTGTCCCTTTTCCAGATAACAATATATATTTTTGATACACTCCTAAGTAATGTGAAATCTGAAATTGGCATGCAGGCTTGCAAGGCTGGCAGAGGTGATCAGATTGCTTGGTTAATTAGACTTACCTTGAGGTATGTAAGACTTGTCCGCAGCCCTGGCTAGGCTGAATATTGCACAAATCTGCGAATAGAAAAACAAAACGGGTCAGTCAGGGTTTTCCCTAAACTTTTAAACTTGAGGGTCATTGTGACCCCCTTGTCATCAAAGTTGAGGGTCATCTTAAAATTAGAACTTTATTATCAAGTGATTGATATAAAAAACATTAAAAAACAAGTGTGTTGTTCTTTGTTTTTATGATCCCTTTAATATTAATAATGTCAATTTGTGAAAACATATTAAGATTATGATTTGGATGTAACTCAATTCAGTTCACTAATTTCTGTTCACTTGTATGCATGCAAATTGCAGCATTATAACTATGCTATAAATAATAAAATTATTTTATAGTATACAGTAAATAATGCACTGCAGTCTAATTTTAGTTACTTGTTACGAAGTTTAAGAGCACTAAAGGCTCTAGCTGCAGACAAAAGATTATGTTATCGATAAAGCGTAAACCAGTCATTCAGAGTTAAATATAGTCCAAATAATTTAGACTTTCGGTTTCTCGTTTATTGGTCAACAGAAGTCTAAATCTATGGCATGTTTGCATGTTTCAGACAGACTCGATTCACGTTATTATGCCGTTTATATCCTTGACAGCTATCGCAACGATACAAAAAACCATATCTGTAATTATTATTATATTAATTTGAGGCTAAAATGTATGCAGCTTACCTCTTTACCACTTTAATCTATCAAATTCAATTCACAACGGCGAAAAATTTGAAATCTGTAACAAATTTGTTTTCGGTTAAATAAATTAGACGAAATCGGTAAAAAATATATAAACGAAATATCGCCCAAACTTGTTTGAATAAGATATATAACTATTCCGTTTAAAGCGACTGAACTCCAGATACCCAACTGTCGAAAGAAAATAAAATTTCCAATTTTAAGAAAATAAGTATTATTTTTGTATTTGGGGCATTAAAATATGATAACTGACATATTACATACCCCTATAATCGGTGAGATTTTCTTGTTTTCGATACTTTTTCCATCGAAAATTATACCCTGTCAGTAACGGGGTAAGTTTATAAATAGCTTTCGATGCTTTTAATCTCATTAATCACGTGACTTGAAAAGTCGTCACGTGAATTGAAGAGTCGTCACATGACCGATAGGACGCATGCGCATTAAATGAAACATTTTTATACCATGAAGGTTTTATGCAAAATCACGAGGAGCTCATGCAATCACAAACAAATATCTATGATTACTGTCGTTCGACTCCGCTAAACGTGTAAATTGTGTATAACTGTACACGCCTGTCAGAGTGAACCGTTATATAGTTATATCACGTGATCGTTGCAAGGTGCCCGTCTGAAGGATTCCGTGGTATTTTAAAATAGGAAACCCCTTCATCGGGACAATTGAAAACGACTCAAGTTCACTTTATTGATAAAAAACGATACATTTTCTAACCCTGGTTTTACTTGAATAACATAAAGAATAACATTTAGGGCGAATTCGAGGTTTTTTTTTTTTCTTTTTTTTTCGTGCCATCTGGATTTCAGTCGCTTTAATATCCATTTTGGTGTACTTTAACAACAATACCCACAATACCGTATTTCGGTTATCCTCGGTTCAAATCGACCACATTGTGAGTTATTAAACGTCAGGCCTCTATGAGGTGGATTAAAAGGATAAGGACTAAGTTAAATATAGATTTTCGGAAAACCGAGATTATAGAATGGACTTCGATTTACCGACATTGCGTCCATAGGGACTCACAGATATTATTTTTGGGGGTCATTTGAATTGAAAATGCGTCAATGACGCAGGATTTGTGCGTCATGGAAAACCCTGGTCAGTCAGACATTCAGTGAAATATTTTTTTCTCTTTCTGATGTACAATGCATCTACAGTAGACATCTGTAGAAACATCAAAGGCCATAATGTTGGAAATGTAATGAAATTGGAATTGTTGAATGGAGTTGAAAACATTGTGCTAATTATTTCACATTACATCTATGCATAATTAGCATTATAACATTTTCAGTAAGCTTCCCATTCTTAAAATGCATCAACGCTCCCTTTCCAACTTACAGACACATGTTGATGCATCTGCAGACGACCTTTTAAAACATTGTGGTCAAAGGAGAAAATGCTCAAAAAAAGCAAATTCTCCTTTTTGTGGTGAAGGTTTAACTCTATTCAATAGTTACTATTTCATTTTCATTTATTGAACTTGCACGTCGTACGTTTTTCGGACAAACGTTGTCCGGGCTATATCTCCAATAATATTGCATTTAGAGCTACTAAGAGTCACTGCACATTGAAATTCTTTGATTTTCGTGACGTTTTTAACCCTTTCCCTCATATAGACGCTTTTTGACGCCTCTGCAGCAGACAGCTTTTTTAAAACATAGTGACAAAAGAAGAAATTGCACAAAACGTGCAATTTCTCCTTTTGCCACAATGTTTTTCACTTTTTGTCATAGGTTATCCATTTAATTAAAGAGATTTCTATTTTTTGACAAAATATGTTCAAAGTCGTCTGCTGCAGAATTGTCGTATGAGGGAAAGGGTTAAAATAAGTCAATGCAGAGATGTTGGTCCCATTGGAACACCCTAATCCCAGCTCAAATAATATTAAATTGTCAATGTTACGAGGCAATCATTAAAATAAGGCAGAAAGAAAAAAAAGAAAACTAGTCTCTGTTTGGTTTGTAATTGTGATGTGTCTTAGAACTGCAGTACCTCTTCATTCAGGTCTATATTTTTAGAAACAAGCAAATTCATGAAATTTATATCCCCCGCTTGCAGGAAATATTGTAGGAAAATGTTGAGGTTAGGTTTAAACATGTCAGTAGACTTATTGAACATGTATTACAGGGTAAATTAAACGAACTTGGCCTAGGTTGTTACCAAGTTTGTGGCAGTTATTGCACGGAAACAGCAAGAAACGACTTTTTTTGTTAAATAAGGGTCCATAACTCCACCGAATAAAGTCCCCCGAAAGTGATGATCAAACTTGGCCTAGCCCTTAAGGCATTTAACCTTGTTACCAAGTTTGAAAAAAACCGGTTCACATTTGTGGCAGTTATTGCACGGAAACAGCAAGAAACGACTTTTTTTGTTAAATAAAGGGCCATAACTCCACCAAATAAAGTCCGCCGAAAGTGACGAACAAACTTGGCCTAGCCCTTAAGGCATTTAACCTTGTTACTAAGTTTGAAAGAAAACGGTTCACATTTGTGGCAGTTATTGCACGGAAACAGCAAGAAACGACATTTTGTGTTAAATAAGGGGCCATAACTCCACCGAATAAAGTCCGCCGAAAGTGACGATCGAACTTGGCCTAGCCCTTAAGGCATTTAACGTTGTTACCAAGTTTGAAAAAAAAAGGTTCACATTTGTGGCAGTTATTGCACGGAAACAGCAAGAAACGACATTTTTTGTTAAATAAGGGGCCATAACTCCACCAAATAAAGTCCGCCGAAAGTGACGATCGAACTTGGCCTAGCCCTTAAGGCATTTAACGTTGTTACCAAGTTTGAAAAAAAAAGGTTCACATTTGTGGCAGTTATTGCACGGAAACGGCAAGAAACAACATATTTTGTTAAATAAGGGGCCATAACTCCACCAAATAAAGTCCGCCGAAAGTGATATTCGAACTTGGCCTAGCCGTTAAGGCATTTAACCTTGTTACCAAGTTTGAAAAGAAACGGTTCACATTTGCGGCAGTTATTGCACGGAAACGAAGTGTGACGGACGGACAGACGGACGGACGGACGGACGGACAAACCGAAATTAATAACCCCCCTTTTTTTCTTCGAAAAAGCGGGGGATAATAAATATTCAGATGAGTATAAAATATGGGGACAATCTAGTTGAAGGCCTAAACTAACCTTTCAGGTAAGCATATCTCATGTCTTTGATATTCAAAGCCACACGGTCAATTTTCCTGTCTAAAGCAACAACAATGGCGGTAGAGGACATAATGTAGGATTCCCATAATGTACCGTTCGTCTGCAATCGACTTTGCTATCACGTGACTAATTTATCAAGGGACGTAACTTTTCTATCTATCTATAACACTATATCTTGTGTAAAAAAGAGGTGCATTGTCATTCTGTACCCATTTAACTTGCTCGAAAAAATCCTTTGATTCGTATCTCATGAAAAAGCATTAGAGTAAACGAATGCATGAAAAATGGCGGAATAATTGCGTTTTGGGTAAATAAATAAATCGGGGATAAAGTTTTTTTGTGTGTGTTTGCCACTGAATTGATAAAGCCGACTCCTTTCGCTATTTATAATCACCTTGGCTGTAAAAAGTTTATTTAAAAGTTTAAAAGGTGCATAGTTTGTGTTTGCTAAGTAAATATATACTTCATGACTGTGTAAATAAAAGTGTAGCTGCAGGTTGATGCAGGTTAACCCTTTCCACATGCAGACACCTCTGTAGCAGACGACATTTGAAAAAAAAATGGCAAAAGGAGCAATTTTTCCTTTTAAATACAATTTTCTCTATTTTGATTCAATACTTATACTTTTGTTTAAAGGGATTTTCAATATTTTTGTCTGGGTGTTTTCAAAGTCGTATGCTGCAGATTTGTTGTATGTGCACTAGTTTTCTAGTTGTGTGGGAAAATGCCGATATCATGATTATTTGGTCATTACAATAGCATACACGAGTTGCATCTATACGGCCCATCCAACTTCTGAAATGTATCTTTATTTATTTAACAAATATTAAAAGGGTCTGACATTGACAAAACTTTATTTAAAATTCAGATGGAAAAAAACCCGGGCTATTTAAGTACATTCTGTTTCAACGTTTACCTGAAGTGATATTTTGTTTATAGGGACCTTCAACTTTGATTAGCTTGAATACTGTTATACGTTGCTTTCATGTTCAGTATTTTAGTTATATAAAGTTGTTTCCTGAGTGGATTACAAGAGCTTCTAGTAAATTCCCACCAACACCCGCATCTGTCTTAAAACAACCCTAGGCGTCAAAGACGAAAGTAACTAAAACATTTTGTTTTTGTATGACCCGACCATTGATCGAACTTAAATCTCCCGCTTACGATTGGTTGGTTGGGTGTTTAACGCCGTTTTCATAAATGTTTCAGTCATATCACGGCGACGGGTTTACTAGTCATGTGTTTCCTGGCTTTCTCTCACCAGTAATCAACACGAGAATCTTTCCAAGCAACTGGCTGCTTTTCCACATAGACTGTTAGCCTATTGGTGGAGGACGAATGACGCTTGACACAATGACATTTGTCAAACGACGGAAAGAATGTTGGTCGAGCTGGGTTTCCACCTCACAACCCCTAGATTGACAGCCCGCGTCGGTACCGACATAGCTACCGGGGGTCGAAGGGGACGCTCTAACCATACAGGCACTGATTTGGTCCCTACTCTGAAACACCGGAATGAAAATAAATTAAACATTATGCACTTTGCAAGAAAGAATCCACCAGGCGAAATTGGTTACCATCATTTTGGACCAAATCGGACCCGGACAAAACCGGTCTTTCACATGTTCTACTTTCACTTACAAACACGGTCAAAATACTTAAGATGTTCAAATCAATCATTTCAGAACGTCCTATACACATTTACAATGAATTTAAACTCAATGTCATATATTCAATGCATTCTGGTAATGGTATTATTTCTACTCAAACAAAGTTTATTTCAGGGACTTTTTGGCTATAAGATCAGCGGATGTATTTGGCGTAATTTGACCTATGTTGTACGTATCGTTCTGAAGATTATTATAACTTGAGAAAATTCTACTTTTCACAAAGTTTAAATTACGTATCGATATCAAACTTTTAATTTTCCAGATGTTTTATTTTTTTCCAAAGCAGATAACGCTAATCAAGAGCCAATAGCGTTTACTTACATTCATCTAGGAGCAAAAATAGAAAAAGATAAAAACTTTCAAGAGTTGTAGCCAAGACACCCCCGCACAATTAGCCTGTCATTGGCAGCTATTGCAGTAGTGACAGAACGATGGCCTCCATCTCCTCTGGGTCGGAGATACCCAGGTATTTTGATCTCATAATTCATAAGATTATCCCAACTGTATTTTGATGTACTCCATTAACCCTTTCCAATATGTAGACGCTTTCTGACTGACGCCTATGTAGCAGACGAATTATGAAAACATTATGACAAAAGAAGAAATTACACATAATGAGCATTTTTTCTTTTGCCACAGTATTTTCAAATCTTTAAAATATTTACATTTCTAATTTTAAAGGATTTCCCAAAGTTTTCTAAGTCGTCTGCAGATCTTTTGTATGTGGGAAATAGTTCTCTGTAAACTGCCTATCACGGGAAGATACGTCAACGCCTATTTAGTGAAAGAAATTAATTAACGTTGAAAGTATGAAGCAAAGGGCGGTTAAGTTCCAATAGAACACTTTTTTCATAAAGAAAAACAAACATGCACGAGGTTATAGTTCAGGCTGTAAACGGTTAAGCCTTTTTTAACCCTGGTTACCAAATATAGGTCTAATTACGCCAAATACATCCGCGGTCATGCTGAGCCAAATAGTCCCTAAAATAAACTTTGTTTGCGTAGAAAATTAGTGTATACCATCACCAGAATGCAGTGAATATATGACATTGAGTTTAACTTCGTTGTATATGTGTGTAGGATGCACTGGAAATGATTTTATCATTTCCAGTAGTTTGACCTTGTTTGAAAGTGAAAGTAGTAAACGTTACAAACCAGTTTCGTCCAAGCCCGATTTGGTCCAAAATGACGGTAACCATTTTCGCTGGTTTTATTACACATGAGGTTTGCTTACAAAGTGTGACACTGGTTGATTTACATGGAAACAAAGAAGGCAATTATTTGGTGTATTATGAGCTGTATACCATGACAATAT
>JASEVX010000010.1:48838050-48892839 GCA_031761405.1 Serripes groenlandicus | reverse complement strand
GATATATAGAGAGAGAGCGATGGATTATGAAATTATGAGCGAGAGAAAGAGAGACATATGAATTCGTTGATATGACTCATAGTTACTAAATTGATATAATGGCGACTTAAGGTCTTATAAATTTAGTGCATATTTCAAACAAAATGTCAATGGGGCGACCGAAGAATGTAGTTATACATATGTTTTGTCACCCTACCACTGGAGGTTAAGTTATAAAACATGATATGAACGTTTTTATAGTCGTCTGCTTAAAATTATACTCATATGATGAGGAATATCATAGAATATTTTGGCAAATATAAGCATAATTTTGAGGAAGAGTAGAAAAACATGTAAGAAAAGAAGAAACTGCTAATTTTGAGCAATTTCTGCTTTTATCATAATATGTTTTCTCAAAAGTCGACTGCTGCAAAGGCGTTAAATGTCTACATAACATTCTTCTGAACTGATAAGATTTGGGGGAAAAGGGTTCAAATCTACAAAAAAAGACAGAAAAACAATGTAGGAAAAATAACTTTTTTTAATAATTTTTTCACTATTAACCCTATCCCACATACAAGAAATGTGTATCAAACAACTTTGAAAACATATAGGCAAAATATGGAAATTCTCCAATAAATAAATGTAAAATTATCGAACAGAGATGAAAACATTGTGAATAAAGGAGACATTGCTTATTATTTCTTCTTTTGCCACAATGTTTTCATAAGTCGTCTAGTTCAGAGGCGTCAGAAAGCGTTTGGATGTGGAAAATGGTTACAAACCTCAAATGTTCTCATATGGTTTGAAAGCAGACAAGTTTAGAGACGTCAAAAGGGACGTTTGTGAGAAGAAGTGTGTTAACAACTTTATCTATGTTCTATAGACAATTATACGGTGATGATCGGGGGTTAATTCATTTCAAACAATGTCTACCAAAAAACAGACCCTGTCAGTTTCATATTCCGTTCTGATGAAATAGAACTGTGTGTATCCGATAACTAACTAATTTTAAGCCAGAAATTGCTTCAATTTATATAAAAAAAAAACTGACACGAGGAGTGAATACTTCGAAATTGATACGTGTATGGACTTCTCTGATATCGCACTGTTTGTACGTACGGGGACGGTTTTGTCACGGCCAAGCCCATTGTTTCACGTTTATTTACGAATGTAATTGAAATAAACGAACGATCAAGTAGGTAAATTAATGGTGGTAATTTTAGATCAGAAAGAAATCAGATGAGACATGGCCTCAGTAAATAATGCTTGTGCATGCATGTGTATACGTTTTGGTACCAGTTTGGCGATGACTGCGGGCGGGATTTGAAACCAAGCGTCCCGGATTCGAGCTCAAGGTCGCGGGTATAGCATTGCGACTCCCCAAGTGGTAGTTGTTGCTTCCTTCCCTCCTCGGCGCTCAAGGTCGCGGGTATAACATTGCGACTCACCAAGTGGTAGTTGTTGTTTCCTTCCCTCCTCGGCGCTCAAGGTCGCGGGTATAACATTGCGACTCAACACGTGGTAGTAGTTGCTTCCTTCCCTAATAGCCGCTCAAGGTCGCGGGTATAGCATTGCGACTCACCAAGTGGTAGTTGTTGCTTCCTTCCCTCCTCGGCTCTCAAGGTCGCGAGGATAGCATTGCGACTCACCAAGTGGTAGTAGTTGCTTCCCTCCTAGCCGCTCAAGGTCGCTGGGATAGCATTGCGACTCACCAAGTGGTAGTAGTTGCTTCCTTCCCTTCTCGGCGCTCAATGTCGCTGGGATAGCATTGCGACTCAACAAGTGGTAGTAGTTGCTTCCCTCCTAGCCGCTCAAGGTCGCGGGTATAACATTGCGACTCAACAAGTGGTAGTAGTTGCTTCCCTCCTAGCCGCTCAAGGTCGCGGGTATAACATTGCGACTCAACAAGTGGTAGTAGTTGCTTCCTTCCCTCCTCGGCGCTCAATGTCGCGAGGATAGCATTGCGACTCAACAAGTGGTAGTAGTTGCTTCCTTCCCTCCTAGCCGCTCAAGGTCGCGGGTATAGCATTGCGGCTCAACAAGTGGTAGTAGTTGCTTCCCTCCTCGGCGCAAAAGGTCGCGAGGATAGCATTGCGACTCAACAAGTGGTAGTAGTTGCTTCCCTCCTCGGCGCAAAAGGTCGTGAGGATAGCATTGCGGCTCAACAAGTGGAAGTAGTTGCTTCCTTCCCTCCTAGCCGCTCAAGGTCGCGGATATAGCATTGCGACTCAACAAGTGGTAGTAGTTGCTTCCTTCCCTCCTAGCCGCTCAAGGTCGCGGGTATAGCATTGCGACTCACCAAGTGGTAGTAGTTGCTTCCTTCTCTCCTAGCCGCTCTAGGTCGCGGGTATAGCATTGCGACTCAACAAGTGGTAGTAGTTACTTCCCTACTCGGCGCTCAAGGTCGCGAGGATAGCATTGCGACTCAACAAGTGGTAGTAGTTGCTTCCCTCCTCGGCGCAAAAGGTCGCGAGGATAGCATTGCTACTCAACAAGTGGTAGTAGTTGCTTCCCTCCTCGGCGCAAAAGGTCGCGAGGATAGCATTGCGGCTGAACAAGTGGAAGTAGTTGCTTCCTTCCCTCCTAACCGCTCAAGGTCGCGGATATAGCATTGCGACTCAACAAGTGGTAGTAGTTGCTTCCTTCCCTCCTAGCCGCTCAAGGTCGCGGGTATAGCATTGCGACTCACCAAGTGGTAGTAGTTGCTTCCTTCTCTCCTAGCCGCTCTAGGTCGCGGGTATAGCATTGCGACTCAACAAGTGGTAGTAGTTGCTTTCCTACTCGGCGCTCAAGGTCGCGAGGATAGGATTGCGACTCAACAAGTAGTAGTAGTTGCTTCCCTCCTAGCCGCTCAAGGTCGCGAGGATAGCATTGCGACTCAACAAGCAGTAGTAGTTGCTTCCCTCCTAGCCGCTCAAGGTCGCGGGTATAGCATTGCGACTCAACAAGTGGTAGTAGTTGCTTCCCTCCTAGCCGCTCAAGGTCGCGGGTATAGCATTGCGACTCAACAAGTGGTAGTAGTTGCTTCCCTCCTAGCCGCTCAAGGTCGCGGGTATAGCATTGCGACTCAACAAGTAGTAGTAGTTGCTTCCTTCCCTTCTCGGCGCTCAAGGTCGCGATGATAGCATTGCGACTCAACAAGTGGTAGTAGTTGCTTCCCTACTCGGCGCTCAAGGTCGCGATGATAGCATTGCGACTTAACAAGTGGTAGTAGTTGCTTCCCTCCTCGGCGCAAAAGGTCGCGGGTATAGCATTGCGGCTCAACAAGTGGTATTAGTTGCTTCCCTCCTCGGCGCAAAAGGTCGCGGGTATAGCATTGCGACTCAACAAGTAGTAGTAGTTGCTTCCCTACTCGGCGCTCAAGGTCGCGAGGATAGCATTGCGACTCAACAAGTGGTAGTAGTTGCTTCCCTCCTCGGCGCTCAAGGTCGCGAGGATAGCATTGCGACTCAACAAGTGGTAGTAGTTGCTTCCCTCCTCGGCGCTCAAGGTCGCGGGTATAGCATTGCGACTCAACAAGTAGTAGTAGTTGCTTCCCTACTCGGCGCTCAAGGTCGCGGGTATAGCATTGCGACTCAACAAGTGGTAGTAGTTGCTTCCCTCCTCGGCGCTCAAGGTCGCGGGTATAGCATTGCGACTCAACAAGTGGTAGTAGTTGCTTCCCTCCTAGCCGCTCAAGGTCGCGGGTATAACATTGCGACTCAACAAGTGGTAGTAGTTGCTTCCCTCCTAGCCGCTCAAGGTCGCGGGGATAGCATTGCGTCTTAACAAGCGGTAGTAGTTGCTTCCCTCCTAGCCGCTCAAGGTCGCGAGGATAGCATTGCGACTCAACAAGTGGTAGTAGTTGCTTCCTTCCCTTCTCGGCGCTCAAGGTCGCGAGGATAGCATTGCGACTCAACAAGTAGTAGTAGATGCTTCCTTCCCTCCTCGGCGCTCAAAGTCGCGAGGATAGCATTGCGTCTTAACAAGTGGTAGTAGTTGCTTCCCTACTCGGCGCAAAAGGTCGCGGGTATAGCATTGCGACTCAACAAGTGGTAGTAGATGCTTCCTTCCCTCCTCGGCGCTCAAGATCGCGAGGATAGCATTGCGTCTTAACAAGTGGTAGTAGTTGCTTCCCTACTCGGCGCAAAAGGTCGCGGGTATAGCATTGCGTCTTAACAAGTGGTAGTAGTTGCTTCCCTACTCGGCGCTCAAGGTCGCGAGGATAGCATTGCGTTTTAACAAGTGGTAGTAGTTGCTTCCCTCCTCGGCGCAAAAGGTCGCGGGTATAGCATTGCGTTTTAACAAGTGGTAGTAGTTGCTTCCCTCCTCGGCGCAAAAGGTCGCGGGTATAGCATTGCGACTCAACAAGTGGTAGTAGTTGCTTCCCTCCTCCGCTCTCAATGTCGCGGGTATAGCATCGCGACTGATGAGCTGCATGGTGTCCGTATATGCTTACCAACAGTAATACAGGTAATACAAATATTACGGGTATCTCTCATGTTGCAGAAAGATGTGTCCTTGTGGAGGACTTGCCTACATTAGCAACCTGTGGTGGATATCGAACCGGAGAATCTCGGCGGTTTCTGCCGAGGGACAATTTTAGCTGCCTTCAACAAACAACAAAAATCGAGCACGGGCTAAACATTGATGTCCCAAATAACTGTGTGCAGTTAGACCAAGTAGCATATCTGTGTTAGCTTAGCTTTATCGTCATGTGTCACAAATGCCATCCTTCAACACTTTCTCACATAAAGACGCTTTTCTCAAGCATCTACAGCAGACGACATTTGAAAACAGTGCGGCAAAAGTAGCATTGGTGAGCAATTTTGCCTTTTGTCAAAATGTTTTTCAATTCCATCCAATGACTATACCATCGTATCATTTTTAAGAGAGCTATTCTACATGTTTCTCAAGAAGTTTTCAAAGTCATCTGCTGCAGATGTTTTGTATGTGGGAAACGGAACAGAGTTAAGGTCAGTTTTGCTGGAGCACGACTCATTAACACAGAGGCCGCGTTTTCGATGGCGGGGTTGGTTTTACAATCAATGTCGGTTTGTTCCAATCTTATCTTTCCGCCAATTATAGTCAAATTAGTGCCAAATACCGTCACTACCGGTCACTACCGGTCATTCGATAGGTAGCCATTAGGAACTTGATAACCCTATCATATCATTAGAACAGACGACAGTTCTGGTCATTTCAGGTTATTTGATAGTCCAACATTAGTAATACGACTACCCTATGCTAATCATCAGACGACAGTTTTGAATGATTACTTACTGTTACCCTTTCTGTCTGAAAGCCGTACCCTCTTTCTACTGATATATACAATTAGGCTCGTTATAACTCGAGCTTAATTCGACATAGACAACAGTTTTGAATATTTTAAAGTTATTGGATAGTCCAACGTTAGTTAATTACGACTTCCTTATGCTATCACCAGACGACAGCGGTGAATGACTACTTATTGAAACGCTTTCTTTCTTTAAGCCGTGCCCTACTTGTTTCTAATTATTTATACAATTAGACTCGCGAAAACTCGGAACTCGAAAGATACCCTTAAATTAGTTCGAGTTATCGACGTGTTCGAGTTATCGCTAGATTTACGCTTAATTCGACACAGACGACAGTTTTGGTCATTTCGGGTTATTGGATAGTCCCACATTAGTAACTCGACTACCCTATGCTATCATCGGAGGACTATAATATCAAAAGTATAAACTGGGGGCAATTAATCTTGCTTGGAATAAAGCGAACGATATGACAACAGTATACTGTTTTGAATGACTAATACTGAAACCCGTTCTGTCTGTAAGCCGTACTGTATCCCCTTTCTACTTATATATACAACTGCTAGACTTCGATAACTCGAACTAGAAAGAGACCCTTAAATGACTTCGAATTATCGACATGTTCGAGTTATCAATAGATTTACGCTTTTAATAATGTAATTATGTATTGTCAACTTTGTAATTTAGTTATATTGTATCAATAGTGTTTATTATGAAAAGTAAGTCATTGATAGCATCATATATGAGCCGTCCCACGAGAAAACCAACATTACGGCCTCTGCGTAATGTATCGACCAAGATTAGCCTGCGCAGTCCGCGCAGACTGATCCGGGCCGACACATTCCGTCTCAGGAGGATAAAGGTGTAGAGTAGTGAATTCTGAAACAGAAAATCCACAGGAGGCGAAAAGTGTCTGTCCGGGTTAGCATGCGCGGACTGCGCAGGCTGGTCTGAGTAGATACTTTACGCAGAGTCCACAATGTTGGTTTTCTCGCGGGATGGTTCATATTAAAATGAAATCACAGCAGTTCTGGTTCCTCATGTTAAAGCCTCTGCAAAAGGCATACTTTGAAACCTTTATAGATGTTTTTTCTGAAATAGGTAATTGTCTTCTTTTCAGCAATTTCTCATGTTCCCAGGTTGTTTTCAAAAGTTCGTCTGCTGCCTAGGCATCAGTCGTGTTTTATAGGGAAAGAGTTGAACCAGAATAGAAAGGCCGGAAAAAGGTGAGGCTATAAATAAAAGATATAACAGACATAAATCTTATCACGAAAACATATATCAAGAAATAGAAACCATATACGGATTTGTTGATGAAGCCATAACCCTTTCACACATACAGACGCTTTCTGAAGCCTGTGAAGCAGAAGACTTTTGAAAACATTGTGACAAAAGGGGAAATTGCTCAAAACGAGCAATTTCTCCTTTTGCCACAATGTTTCCCCCCCCCCCCCCCCCCCCCCCCCCCCCCCCCCCCACCACCACCCCAGTAATTATACCTACATTTATAGAGATTTTCTGTGTGTTTGCCTAGATAATTTCAAAGTCGGCTGCTGGAGATATGTTGGATGTAGGAAAGGGTTAACTCCTTCCCTGATTCAGAAGACGTTTGACGCCCATGTGTCAAGCGACGATGAAAACATTATTGGAAAGGGGGGAAGAACTGCTCAAAGTGAGAAAAATCTCCACATTCTTTTCAAAAACCGGTATCAATAATTATGATAATTCTACGTTTTGAGATAAAAAAATTTTTTTTTAGTTCTGATGTTTTTTTGTTTTTATTCATTTTCAAACGACTTTCAGACTAGTGTATCAGGCGAATGTCAAAGTTGACCGTAAATGTATCACAAACACCGAGAGGGGATCAAAGCCAGCCATCAAAGAAACAGGGCTTTACGCATGTGATAAGATGACGTGATTTGACCGGGTACTTGATATCTATATATCCATGGATTATCGCCTCGCTTTTCTCACCTTGCTTCTTTTCAATCGCTTAATAGCCCCTTTTATCATTCAAGCGATATTTGAATTAATTTGAAGAAGGAACAGACAAAAAACAGTGAACAAAAGAATGTTGGAATATTTGAAATGGCTCAAGAGTAGCAATTTCTCCTTTTTCCAAATCGTTTTCAGAAGTATACTCAGATTCTTTTAATCCTTTCCTCCAAACGAAGAGGCATTTTAACGCAACTGCAGCCGATTACTTTTGAAAATCATTGTTGCTGCTAAGCGCCAGAAGTCGGTACCTCAGGATGAGCGATTTCTCGTTGTGCAGCAATCAAAATCATACAGATGAGATATTGATAGATTTATATACCAAGGTGACGACAAATCAACGTGGGCTTTCAGCAGACGATACTTATGGATCCACGTCACACAAAAACCGTACATTCGTTTGCTTTTGTTTAACCAAATTGCAGGCGCATGTTAGCACAATACAGTAGCAGGCGACTTTTGAAAACATTGCAACAAAAACAAAATGTGCATGTAAAAGGCATTTTTCCTTTGTCACAATGTATTGCACTGTATTTAAAAAGTATATCGTTTTGTATAGAAATTTGATAACTTATATTATTTGATAGCCGTAATGTTTTCAAAGTCGTCTCCTGCAGATGATTTTGTATGTTGAAAACGGTAAAATAAGTGATAATTTCGATCGAATTGTATTGTTGTCCAGGCATTACTGTACTTCAGAGGGTTCCGTGCAGGATGCGTTTACGACTGAATACAGAGAGAAGCTTCAGATAAGACTATACACGAACGCACACAATCCCTAAGGTCGATTTTCGCGTCACTAGGCTCTGTTGAAAAGAATGCCTAGAATACGTGCCTATGCACCGTAAAATACCTTTTAAATGCTTTCAGATAAGAACCATAAATTCTTAATTCGCTTTTTTATTATAACGTGATTTTTCTTCTTCACCTTTTATTTTTTTTACTTGCTAGACTAATCTATCGGGTTTTTCATTGATTTAAATGTCCCTGTTTCAGGATACTGAAGTTTAGTTAGAGAAAAAATTGAACTAGATTGACGCAAGGCGTTGAAATGTTATTTTAACCTGTTCCTTAACTCTTTCCCTCATACGACAATTCTGCAGCAGACGACTTTGAACATATTTTGTCAAAAAATAGAACATCTCTATAATTGAATGGACAACCTATGCCTAAAAGTGGAAAACATTGTGTCAAAAGGAGAAATTGCTCGATTTGAGCAATTTCTTCTTTTGTCACTATGTTTTCAAAAAGCGGTCTGCTGCAGAGACGTCAGAAAGCGTCTATATGAGGGAAAGGGTTAATACAGACGACTTATAATGTCTTATATACAGCAGGCGATTTTTGAAAACATTATACACAGGGGAAATGAGACATTGCTTAACATGAGCAATGTCTCCTTTTCCAACAATGTTTTCAACTTGGTTACCAAATTCTACCTCCAACTTTCCAGTAGCATAATGCTCTTCTAGAAGACAACTATTAAATGGTGTAATCCTGTATCCGCTACAGCGGCTAATTTCAGCACTAGTTTGGACTGAGTGTTTCAAATCTGGCTGCACATAGATATACGTTAAATTCTCATCTTGAGACCTTTTCCTCTTCCTACATTTCTTACAAATGCAGCCAAAAAGTCTTCGGTTGATGGAGGCGTGACAGGTGATGCTGTCTTATACATATTCCCCTCACAAATGATATAAGACATTATACTTCTCCCTTTCCCGTAATATTTTCCTAAGTCGTTTGCTGCCTAGAATGGCGTAAAGACTCGTCCGTACTAGGGAATCTGTTAACAAGGACGTGGCGGATGATAGGTTTATCGACATTCGATGAATTTTTTCTCGTATGTAAGACAGAGGCAGGTGTTTGTTCGGACACTTAACCACAATTTATAGAGATACCGTGATAGCGTTAAAGAGATAGCGGAACTAAAACAGGCGGATCAGCTGACTTTTTGTTTTGTTTAATCTTTACACCTTGTATTTCGATTTTCACTATCTGTAGCTGATTGGTAGAGCTTTAAACCAAGCTACAAGAGAAAGTTGATGCAACGCATCAATGTCGCCGGATATCCATAGTGCAGTTATGCATAACACTAACATTATAGTAGTTGAATAAACAGTTATCAACTGAGGGGCATATTGGAACATCAGGGGTGGGGTCAAGTGAAAATGTATCATAACTTGCATTGTTTTGTCAACGAAGTGAATGATAATTGAAGCCTTTCATTGTTTATGATCAATCTCTATTCCAAAGTAGGTTGACCATACCCACAACCAACTAATTATTGATCATAAACAGTAATGGAAATGAGTAATCTTGCCAATCATTAGTCTTAGTATGTATACAGTGCTTTCATTACGGAATAATTATAAGATTTGTGAATTCCACATACACTTTTCAAGATGTTTGTCAGAATATTTGAATTTTATTATTTTTCAGTAAAACCACAAAACAGACAATTTAGGATTTGCATGCAATAGCACGTCATTTTACCTTTCCTCTTTTAAAGTCAACAGTGGACACCTTTGCAGCAATCTACTTTTAAAACAATGAGATAAGGGTTAAATCGCTGAAGACATGAGTTTTCTCTTTTTCTCAAAATGATATTAGCTTAGCATCCTAATTATATCATACTTTAACAAATGTTGAAATGTAGTCCAATATTTATAAATTAGACCACCTTCGAAATATAATATCAACGAAACAGTTAAATCTCATTGAAATTGTTGTATAATTTAAACTTAATTTCGAACATAAACAGAGCCCTACAACATGTTAATTTATTTTAATTCTTTCCTTCCTTTTTTATAATGAAAACAACAAACTACTCATGTTTTAAAAATTATATTATGATGAGCGCCCTTGTGTCAATGATGCATAACAATATGCAGATCGGAAGCAATATGCCTTTAGGGAATTAAATGACACATTTAAAATTGTCAAGGACGAAATAATTTTGTACGAAAGACCCGATTCTTTCTTATTCGCAGAGGTGTCGTTCTTGAAACTCTCTTTATAGGCAGAGAGTGTTCGTTCGAAGTCATTTTTCCATTAAAACCAGTTTTATCTCGGTTTGTTCTTTTCTTCATTTGTTTCGAACCAAATAAACATTTTAAATCACCTATAATTTACTATTTGTAAGGGAGTGTAAAGAGCGGCTCTCTGCAAAGGAGATTGATCTACGCAGTTGGTATTCGCGAGTCACGCAGGTGCGCGTAAGTAAACAAATTAGACTGCGACGTAAAGGTTTATAGTTATCGACTTTTGATTACATGTAGTATATAGTGTAAAAATAAAGTATACCAGTCTAGCTAATAGGGACTGTTTTGTCTTCGTAAATAAAACAAAAAAACATAAATGCGAGTCAAAATAAAGAAACTGAAAATACCTAAAACATCGGAATATTTATTTCATTTTAGATGTGTCATTACTTAGTGCTTTTAAACAAACACAATTGTAATATGTTCAAGACATCTAAATGTGTTTCTTTCTAATAATAATCCCCCCTCCCATGTGATTTCAGAAAACCTATTAAAAATAGAAGTCGCGGGCTTCTGCCCGGCGACTAATTAGCATTAACCCAGTTTATACAGCGGAAGAGTACATTCATGCGACACCTAGATATAATCAAGGGAGGTAATTATTAAAATAACAGACTCTTTTCGACCGTCTATATCGATTAACTCTAGTTATAACATCTCCATCACGGTTATAAGGTTGCATATTCCGGACATACCAAAATGTCAATTCTCTGAAACTATTATGTCTGTAATTTTGAAAATAAATAATGGTGTATATAGAAACAGTTCCTATAATGCTAGCTAAGTATTATCATGTGCCCTTTTTTGTGGCGATTGGTTTGACAATCGCCACAATGCTAACAGAAACAACAACAACGAACAATATTTACATAGTCGGTTTTGAAAAATCGGTTGATGTTTATTTTCCTTACTGCGAACTAATTTACTCACATCCGTTATAGTTCCATCATTGATGCAGATCTATACGCGATTAATAATAATTATGTCAGTGCTACTTTGGTTCCGGATTGTTACTAATATTTGAGTTTTATCGAGACATTATCTACATAGAGTTAAAATATGTAAATATTATCTTCGTCATGATTTGGCAGATAATAAATATCATTGCGCGTTCTGCCTTGCAAATAACGGCAAATAACTCTGATGATACTCAAATCTGGAAATTCCAAAAGGTTCTATAAATAGCTCGCGAGTTCTTAAATCTCAATATTATAAACGCTTCATTTTGTAGTTGTTTAAATATATGAAAGCGTCTAGATGATAAGACTGGTTTACAAAGGTTTAAAGGACACACCATGTCAGTGTGTAACACGTTATGTATACACGTCTGCACGTTCTAGAGTCAATTAGCAATCAATGCTGAAAGTGTAGCCTTATTTAGTTTGGAGATCGAGCATTATAATATATGCCTATATTTTTATAAATTGAACAGTTTGGCAAATAGTGAAATTGTGCTTTTTGTGCATGTTTTGTGTTTGTTTTTGCACTCACATTTTTCGAAGCAGTTTAACAACCTCAGAGACATATAAATACACTGTGTGTATATGTCTCTGACAACCCTCAATCATGCAATGTGAAGGGACTAAATTAAACAGACCTGTTTAATATCGGACATCATTGAAACAAACACCAAACTAATGGATACTGTTTTCTCTCCTTTCTTGATAATTTTGTCATTTCTAAAGCGTACACAATATTTTATCTTAATATGGCCTAGCGACCTGTTGATGAACATGTGATTACCCGAACAATTTAGATTACAAATAGCCATTCTAATGAGCTAAAGCGGTAGCTAGTCTATCGAGTACCAACTAGATTTTTCATAAATTTGGAATGGCCTAATTTTGAACACATCATGACCAGTTTCAGAACGTAACTAAACAATCACCAAGACAACATTCTGGCAAACTAACATTATTCTACTGTCAAAAGATGCAGGGTTGATACATTCTCAAATTGATCCGCACCAGAGTGCACTATTATTGAAAAGCGCAAGCCCTACACCGATATACTGCTTGTTAGTTTGCAGGATTTTCCATACGATCACCACTACAGTGCCATTAGCGCTTTGATTCTAATTTGCTATGGTTGCCTGAATTGTGTTAAATCGTGTTCTTATCTTTCTAGAATGCTCTGCATAACCCCTTACAACATTCATCGAGGGCTTGGCGTGAAACGGTTGTAACTAAAAACCTATTTTGAAAACCCTAGTTTAGGGGCAATTTCGACCCCTTTGTAAACAATGCAAATTTAGGTGCCATTGCTCAGAACGAGCAATGGCACCTAAATTTCCATTGTTTACAAAGAAAAATGTTTTAACGCTTGTAAAGACTTTATGGCGAAGAGATTAACCTTGGTAAAAAAAATAGCAATTTTAGTTACAACCGTTTCACGCCAAGCCCTCGACATGTATCTGAATTATGCAAAATATTATTTGAGGTGGGGAAAGGACTAAGATATGCAAAGCACTCAATGATTTATGGTCTTTAGTGTTGTCGATTGTTTGAATGCATTTATGTCGAAATCAATCTTACGTTGACTCACATTGTTTTGCCACGTCTGACATGGCATGACTTTCAACATGTTTAATTCTCAAAAGTAAACTTTTAAAAACTCCCCGTGCTACAATATTTCATTTATAAAGTTATAAAGACACGCTATGATGTCACTGAAATAGCGATGAGAACAGCGTTAATCCAGAATCAATCAATTAAAAGAAATGAAAGGTCAACGAGGTCGTACTTTTTCGACAAATCGACCCAATTGTCAAACAAGGAGACGAAAGTTGCAAACTGAGACAGTCCCGCCCCATCCCGCTCCCGTTATGTTTCCGAGTTTTGACATCACCACCCATATACTTGAATCCATTGTATAATTATGTGAACGTCAAGTTCACCTGGGGGCATAAGTCAATAGATAATTCTTAACCCTTTCCCTCATATAGACGCTTTCTGACGCCTCTGCAGCAGACGGAGTTTTGAAAACATAGTGACAAAAGAAGAAATTGCACAAAACGTGCAATTTCTACTTTTGCCACAATGTTTTCCACTTTTTGTCATAGGTTATCCATTCAAATATAGAGATTTTCTATTTTTTGACAAAACATGTTAAAAGTCGTCTGCTGCATGATTGTCGTATGAGGGAAAGGGTTAACGCTTATCCTGCTCTGTGCGAAGTTCACCGTTTACGTTATATCATATCGTATGAGGGAAAGGGTTAACGCTTATCCTGCTCTGTGCGAAGTTCACCGTTTACGTTATATCATATCTTAAGACTCGCCTATTTAACCCTCTCCCACAAAAAACACAAATATGCAGCAGACGACTTTGAAAACATAGTGACAAAAACCTGAAAAATCTCTATAAAAAATAGCTTATTTGTCTAATAAAGTTGAAAACATTGTTGCCAAAGGGGAAATTGCTCATTATGCGCAATTGAACCTTTGGCAACAATGTTTTTAAAAGTCGTCTGCTGCTATTGCGTCAAAATGACTCTGCAGGTGGAAATGGGTTTAAAAACAAATCCGATGAAAAAATACGTAATGACAAGTTGGAAAATCAAAGTAATTCGTTATCAGCAATTTCTCCAAATCCGAAGATGCTTGTTAAAGTCTTCATCTGTATATGCGTCATAAAGGTTATTTGTCTAATAAAGTTGAAAACATTGTTGCCAAAGGGGAAATTGCTCAGTATGCGCAATTTAACCTTTAGCAACAATGTTTTTAAAAGTCGTCTGCTGCTATTGCGTCAAAATGAGTCTGTATACGTAATGACAAGTTAGAAAATCGAAGTTATTCGTTATGAGCAATTTCTCCAAATCCGAACATGCTTGTTAAAGCCTTCATCTGCATATGCGTCATAAAGGTCTGTATCAGGAAAAAAGATTACAATACAAATACGAAGATTAGCTTGACAGCAGGGTAAGGGTTAGCTAACTCCTTCATGCAGACGACATTTAACTTTTGACATGTCTATATGCATCGTTTGCTTCTTATTGGGTTTTTAATCATATTCAGCTAAATATGATCACTTCCTTGATACAGAAGAAATGGGAGGTGATGTTTTTTTTTTTTAACCCTTTCCCACATACAACAAATCTGCAGCAGACGACTTTGAAAACATAGTGACACAAACCTGAACAATCTCCATAAAAGATAGCTTAATTGTTAAATAAAGTTGAAATCATTGTGGCCAAAGGAGAAATTGCTCATCATGAGCAATTTCACTTTTGGCCACAATGTTTTCAAAAGTCGTCTGCTATTGCGTCAAATTGTGTCTGCAGGTGGAAAAGGGTTAAAGTTCTGTCCTTCTACACACGTATAAATACTTTCATTGATCACGTTTAAAAAAGGACAACTGAATGAACGGTCTTTTTAAGTTGGGCCAAGCTGTTGAGGAGATGTTTTAAGAAACCGTTGACGGATGCGATTTAATCAATGTGCAAGACGGAAGCATGTAGATCATAGAAGCTCACGTTGAGCTATCAACAGAAATCCCTTTAACATTAGTTCAATTGTGAACGAAAATGTCATGTGATACGAGAATCTATTACATTGCTTTTATGACTAACTAGGGAATTGAAACCAAACGTGCCAGTGATGTTCTGCTAGCTTAATAGAGGTCTTCATTGGTCGTTGCGGTTAATGACTAGCTTCTAGAGGTCTTCATTGGTCGATGCGACTAATAACTAGCTTCTAGAGGTCTTCATTGGTCGATGCGGCTAATGACTAGCTTCTAGAGGTCTTCATTGGTCGGTGCGACTAATGACTATCTTCTAGAGGTCTTCATTGGTCGATGCGACTAATGATTATCTTCTTGAGGTCTTCATTGGTCGATGCGACTAATGACTATCTTCTAGAGGTCTTCATTGGTTGATGCGACTAATGACTATCTTCTAGGGGTCTTCATTGGTCGATGCGGCTAATGACTAGCTTCTAGAGGTCTTCATTGGTCGGTACGACTAATGACTATATTCTAGAGGTCTTCATTGGTCGGTGCGACTAATGACTATCTTCTAGAGGTCTTCATTGGTCGGTGCGACTAATGACTAGCTTCTAGAGGTCTTCATTTGTTGATGCGGCTAATGACTAAATTCTAGAGGTCTTCATTTGTCGCTGCGGCTAATGACTAGATTCTAGTTGTCTTCATTGGTCGATGCGGCTAATGACTAGATTCTAGAGGTATTTATTGGTCGGTGCGGCTAATGACTAGCTTCTAGAGGTATTCATTGGTCGGTGCGACTAATGACTAGCTTCTAAGGTCTTCATTGGTCGGTGCGACTAATGACTATCTTCTAGAGGTCTTCATTGGTCGATGCGACTAATGACTATCTTCTAGAGGTCTTCATTGGTCGATGCGACTAATGACTATCTTCTAGAGGTCTTCATTTGTAGGTGCGGCTAATGACTAAATTCTAGAGGTCTTCATTTGTCGCTGCGGCTAATGACTAGCTTCTAGAGGTCTTCATTGGCCGATGCGACTAATGACTAGATTATAGAGGTCTTCATTGGTCGATGCGGCTAATGACTAGATTATAGAGGTCTTTATTGGTCGATGAGACTAATGACTAGATTATAGAGGTCTTCATTGGTCGATGCGGCTAATGACTAGCTTCTAGACGTCTTCATTGGTCGGTGCGGCTAATGACTAGCTTCTAGAGGTCTTCATTGGTCGCTGCGGCTAATGACTACATTCTAGAGGTCTTTATTGGTCGGTGCGGCTAATGACAATCTTCAAGAGGTATTCATTGGTCGGTGCGACTAATGACTAGCTTCTAGAGGTTTTCATTGCTCGGTGCGACTAATGACTAGCTTCTAGATGTCTTCAATTGTCGGTGCAGCTAATGACTAAATTCTAGATGTCTTCATTTGTCGCTGCGGCTAATGACTAGCTTCTAGAGGTCTTTATTGGTCGATGCGGCTAATGACTAGCTTCTAGATGTCTTCTTTGGTCGATGCGACTAATGACTATCTTCTAGAGGTCTTCATTGGTCGATGCGGCTAATGACTAGATTCTAGAGGTCTTCATTTGTCGCGGCGGCTAATAACTGGGTTGTGTTAAATAGACATTGACATTTTATGTACAGTTAAATGTGAACACTCATTTCGTTTCGGCGAAACGTTTTCATCGATTTTCACAGAAAATCACGAATACACCGGCTTTTCGCGAAACATATTTCCTCAGAAAAGGTTCACGGAAAATGACGGAAATACGCTGGCTTTTCGCGAAACATGTTTCCGTTTCCGACGAAACATTTCATGGTAAATCACGGAAACAAACTTGGCGTTTCCGTTTTCGTACGAAAAAGTACACGGAAAATCACGGAAACACACTGGCTTTTTACTAAACATGTTTCCGTTTCCGACGAAATATTTCACGGAAATACACTGGGTTTGTTTCCGTTTCCGTGTCGAACGGAAGACTAATTTGCATCATTGGCGATCGTGGAGGTTCATCGTTATATGATAGGACTGTAGAGTGACGACTAATCTACGGACCGAGCATGCACGTTCAGCTTTAACGGGTATACAGCTACCTTTATCACACGGTCTGATATAGCCAATAACCTGTATCATTTGTGCTTAGAAAAATAATAATCTTTATCAAAATCAGATAAATGTTTTTTGAGCCGCGTTAAGCGTGTCCGGGTCTTGTCGGTTGTGTGATCAGTGAAGTCTCGGGCGGGCCTGTTGGTCAGCACAGTCTCACAGGAGCCTTCACTGTACTGTCCGTCGTCATGTGATAGTGTCATACATGCAACTTTTGACAAAAGAACGAGAGGTGAAACCCAATTAAATTAACGCCAAATGCCGAACTGGAGAGCCTCAAAGACCCCAAATCACCAGACGTGGCTCATATTTATTTCTTTGATTTATATTTGAAGGACTAGCTACAGGATAAAAGAGCGATAAAGGTTATCTCACCTCCTATTTAACATAGATTGCAGGAACTTTGGAAATCTTCTTTTTTTATCGTATAATTATTTCGGTTAATCTGGTAGTTAATCGCCATATATTAACGCTTTCAACCCCAGGCGCACGCCTGTTCAATTTACTACTGATAGTTACCAACATCGTAGCAAGTGATTAACCCTTCGCCTGTTGCAGATGACTCCCAGAAACCTTTGAAGGACTTTGCAACATTGTCAGAAAAGGGGAAAATAATGAAGGATTCTGTTCAAAGTGTGTCAAACTGAAACCTCCCGATATTGAATACAGTCAAACATGTGCTAAATACCACATGTGTTTAGTAATTCCCTGTCTATAGCAACCAGACTTTCCCAATTATTCATTTTTCTGCATAAATGACCCTGTAATTAAAGACAACCTGTGAACAAAGACCAGATTGTTTCCATCACATGGGTGGTCTTTAAACACAGGTTGGACTGTATTTTGCATTTGTTTTTATTATAAATTTACAGGCAGCTTTGGAATATTGTATCAGACAAATAATAAACCAGTAAACACCTGCAAACGTCCCTGAACATGCTGCTCGTATTATTGTAGTAATGGTGGTTAATGCCATTTCCAACATTATTTCATTTATACCAGGGCGACAGTTCACTTATGAATGAGCCCCCCTGGTTAAACCAACCAGTCGCAGGCTGGGAAATCTGCCCGGCCCCAGGGTACTTAACCATGACCGCCGCGAACGAAGATCGAATCCGAGATGCTCTTTTCCAAATCTCCCCCATTGCTAACCACTCTGCCACGGTGGATATCTGGGCAGTCTGTGAAAGAAACGCCTGCTTGAACATAAGTTTAATCAAGTCGAGATAATAACATATAAGTCCTTAAATAACAAATATATCAAGGCACAGGTACCGAAACTCGAAAGTTTACGTTGACGAAAATGTCCTTGACTAATTTCAAAGATTAAAAAGTGCCAGCTTACTGTGGGACACAGAAGCCAACCTTCGGCGGTTTGAAATTAACGGCACTGAAATTATATTATTCCATATTGTACATGCTTGGCTTGGCATGTACCCCCTTTGCCACATACATGCACACTCTGGCGCATTGACAACTTTTGAAAAGTTTTTGGCTAAAGGAGAAATATTGCAAATGGCGAGTAGTTGCTTCTTTTGTCACAATCTTTTCAATTCCCTTCAATAAATACACTTTCAATAATATAGGTTTCCACTATTTAAGGCGAACTATTGTCAAAGTCGTCTGCCGCACACATGTCGTATGTTGGCAGGGGGTGTTAACCGAGTTTCCACGATGCTTAGGCGAGAAGATAGGAACCAGGGAATACCCTGAATAAACTGCGCGGAGCCACACGCTAAGCTGGATCACGCTCCAGAAGGACGCTTTGTCGTAGAATGTGACCTGCATAATACCAGGAAATTGTAGTCGAACATGCAAGCTCATCAAAAAGTGTACTAACCTTTGTAGGCGGTCTTTTTTCTTTTTTCAAATGGCGAGAATCCAAATTTGAAAATCTTTTGAAACATGGAGCTATTTAGCCCAGATGGTCAATGTAAGGTATGAATCAACTTTATTTTCAACGACATCAGCATCTATAGGTGCCATGTCATATAACCCCTTTTTCAACATAAAACATTATCTGCAGCAGACAACTTTGAAAAGGTAAATACAAACTATGAATGATATAAAAAGTGTTTAATACAGTTAAAAACAGTGTGGCAAAAGGGGAACTTGCTCATTATAAACAATTTATCATTTCGCCATAATTATTTCAAAAGTCGTCTGTTGAAGATGTGTCAAAATACGTCTACAAGTAAAAAAAAAAAAGAAATTCGTGATCTTCTGTTATACTTAAGATGCAAACAGTGTAGAGTGTCTCTAGCAGACTGCATTGAATATGTATATCATAGTTTAACCAGGAACGTAGAGTAAGATCTGCGTCCCTGGTTAAACAGGCTATGAACATTATACGTGATGTAGTGAAATAATATGAATAGGAGATTTTCGAGATTTGTTTTCTATAACTAACAGGTTAAGTCTTTTTAATGCTCATTTAACCCTTTCCCTCATATAGACGCTTTCTGACGCCTCTGCAGCAGACGACTTTTTGAAAACATAGTGACAAAAGAAGAAATTGCACAAAACGTGCAATTTCTCCTTTTGCCACAATGTTTTCCACTTTTTGTCATAGGTTATCCATTCAACTATGGAGATTTCTATGTTTTGACAAAATACGTTCAAAGTCGTCTGCTGCAGAATTGTCGTATGAGGGAAAGGGTTAAAAGGAGACGTATGTACAGCATGATCTTTTAAACGTCCTCGATCATCGTCGACAGCCGACTTTAAAATCGTATATCGGGTAAAAAAAAAAAGATAGGTTAAACAGACATATGCTATGTGTTAATTAGCCCTCCTTTCACCTGCAAGGAGGAAAACTATAAAAAAAAAAAAAAACATTCTCATACATTCTGCCAAGACAGATTTTCCTGTACATTCCTGGAATGCGCCGCCAAAAATCTGCAAATTGTTCTAGAAATGATACCTATGTTTTTGATGTTGTAATAACAATACAAAAGAAACATAAGATTAACAGTTGGGGTCGCGTTCGAGAAAAACTGGTCTGTCGTCATTACCGGTTCACCTTGGCGCACATTTGCCGTTTGGTGGTTAATTGTTCTAAGAATCACCTGAACGATCTGTTAACATAAGAAACTCGTTCATATTTTGTTTTATCGCAGTAAACAGTTGTTAGAGTAAAAAACAATCACCTAACAC
This sequence comes from Serripes groenlandicus, assembly GCA_031761405.1. Taxonomy (NCBI): domain Eukaryota; kingdom Metazoa; phylum Mollusca; class Bivalvia; order Cardiida; family Cardiidae; genus Serripes; species Serripes groenlandicus. Next base: position 48,872,845 of record JASEVX010000010.1, on the reverse strand, counting down.
TATGTTGGGTTAATTTGAAAACATCGTTGATACAATGTGTTAAACCCTTTCACTGCTGATTTTAAAAAAGGATTTGTTCTGCTTTGCAGTTGGAAGAGTCCATAGCAAATTATAGGAATATAATGGTAAACATAGACGACGGGGTTGCGCAGGCTGGTCTGGCTTAAATTGTTGACGCAGGCGTCGTACAATCGGTTCCAGCAGTCACAAGTATTAACACTATCAGCGCCATGACAATTTGAGGTTTTTACAAACAGTTTCAAATTTTCCAAAAACTCTATATGGCTAATTTATATACGATGTCGAGGTAGGAACCTCTGAGGATCCCATTCATTCGGCTTGGATAATTTAAAACACTATACTGATTAACATAATTAAAAAAGACCTGTCAAAGTATTTTTAATTTTGTACATCCTTCTTTTTCAAACAATTGCAAGGAAAATTTAATGTGTTCGATTTGTAGCATTTCGTCAGAATATCAACCAGTACAATTAATTTGATTTGACATCTCTTACGCAATAGAAAGAACTACAAAGAAATGTACTGTTAAAATAATATATTTATTATACCTCAGTTAAAATTATCTATGTAAATTCTCCATTCCCGATCAGTCACTAATTTTTAATAGTGCCCGGTAATAGTGACCGGCAAAATAATATAAAATGCGCAACTATGATGCGCGTACGGTTCGGCAAAAATAAAGCAGCAAAATCCGCGTTTTATACTTCCGAAATTCGTTTGACAATGTGAAGGTCGTACATTATACAGCCGACAAAATAATTGTTTGCAAAGAAAAATGACTTCTCATCGCTTCGCAGTGCTTTCTGACGAAGAATTGAAACTTTTGGTGGAAGGAAAAGACTCAAATAGCACAAAAAGAACTGTTCAAAGAAGTGCTCAACTGTTTCGTCAGTTTTAGGCGAGGAAAACAGTGATTTCTGAGAGAAGTTTAAATGTTTAAATGTTATTAATGTTGTGGTAATACTTGGAACTGCAATTTGTGATATAATTGTCTCTCTTTTTTAAGATTAAAATTTAAAACTTAATTTCAGAAAAATATTTGTTTTTTCGGTATATTAAAATAAATATCACATTCCTGTGAGAGCGCTATTAAAAATTGTAAACCTTCGAAAAATAATGTTGACCTCGGCGTTGCCTCGGTCAACATTATTTTTCTCAGGTTGACAATTTTTAATAGCGCCCTCACATGAATGTGATATTTATATAATAAATTACAGATTTGAACTTGAATGAAAAATGTATTTCTGCGCTGTCAACAAACGAATTCATAGAAATACATGTACATGTGAATCGAGTCGAAGCAGATTTTCCATTCCGACTCAAACATTATCTTTTACAGATAGTCAAAGCCCCAGTGATTAAATATATACCAACAAAGGAATGAAAACATTGAAATGACAAGTAAATAACGGTTGATATAACTAATGTACATGCTTTATACTATATAAACTTTGACATGACACATCATTAGACTGGTTCCCGACTTACTATGCTACGCAGTAATAAGGGGTGGGTCTCCAGACTAACACGGCATATGAATGTAGAATATTTAAAGATATGTATTTACTGGCATGTTCGCTAAGCACGCCGGAGACCAGTGTTCGATTCCCGGTCTGTGCATTTATTTAATAATTATACACAACATATTATAATTATCTTTATCATAAATTCCTCATATCAGTGTTGCAAACGTCCTTTGACACCTCTGCAACCAACTCCTGTTGGGATTTAAAATAAATTCAAAAGCATTGCATTTAATTGTTCACCTATGCATTGTGAAACCGAATTAGAAAATAATAAGTATGTGTGTGTGATGTTTTACGTAGCTTTTAACAAATATTTCAGTTATATCACGCCGAGGAAAATATAGAATACACAGGATTTTATTTCTGATTTGATATTAGAATTGGACTCTCAGTGTTTTTCTCATTGTTAGGCAGAGACCTTCATTTGATTTTGATATAATATGCTTATTTGTTAATTGCATAAACAATAACGACTAAAAACCATTTAAAACCAGTAGGTGTGCTAAACAGGAACTACCAAGATAACAGATGTGTATAATTAAACGAAATAGTTTGTATCAAATTTTAGAATATCGGTAGACCCCGATACTGTATGTACAGTATTTTGCTTTTAATTCCTATATCATTCAATATATGGATATAGCAAAGTCCTATTGTAATTTAAAGTGTTCTTGTTAGACTTTCGGGATCGGTTATTCCATGTCCAAATGTAATTTGCAGTTAGTCCCTTGCTGTCAGCACGTTCAGTGCTTTGATTGATTCTTTTTGTTTTGTTTTTCAAATTCCTGATACCGCTATTTTACATTAACATAAAACAAAGAGTTATCGCAGGTTTTAATATTTTTGGGATAAATGAGTTTTCATACGTTTGATGTTAAGTTCAAAGAAGTTCAATCCTTACAGACGGCTGTAGAAACTTCAGAGCAAATATATGTACAAACCTTAGCAACGAGAGTATAGGTAGTGCATACCGTTGAAATCTCTGAGGTAATTAAATAAATTGCTCATCATTAACAATGTCTCTTCTCCGCATACTGTCTTCTGCAAGTGCGTGAGTATATGAAATAGGGTGAACCATTTTCCACTTGCAGACACATTCGGACGAATCAGCAGAAGACGACTTTTGAAGGTATTGAAACAAATTGATTGATTGATTGATTAGGGTTCAACGCCGTTTTTAAAAAAAATTCAGTTATATCACGGCGGTCAGTTCACCTACTCATGCATTTCTTGGTTTTCTCACACCAGTACTCCACACAACAATCTTCCCAAGCAACTGGCTGCTTTTCCACATAGACTTAGCCCATTGGTAGAAGACGAATGACGCATGTCGCATTGACTTTTGTTAATCGTCGGAAAGAAAGTTGGCTGAGCCGGGATTTGAACTCACAACACCTGGATTGACAGCCCGTGTCGCTACCGACTGAGCTAACGGGGCTGGGCTATTGAAACAAAAGGAGATATTGCTGATAATGAGAAAAATGCTTAGGCCACATTATTTTCAATAATTGCACTTTCATAAAGAGATATTTTTTAATATTATTCCTATATGTTTTCAAAGTAGTCTGTTGCAGATTTATTGCATGGCAGGTTTTAATTAGTTCTCTAACAGATAGGGCGTAAACAATGCATGCTTGAAGTTGGATCCTGCTGTATTGTAAAGGTAAAATAAGTTAATTTGCAGTAATAAAGATAGATTTACCCTTTTCCATTTCCAGACGCATTCTGATGCATCAGTAGCACACGGCGCATGAAATATATTGTGACAAGAGGTGAAATTGCATCTTGGGCAAGTTCTTGTGTTGCCACAAATAATTCAACTCCCTCCATTAATTATACTTTCATTTCAAGAGATTGTCAAGGTCGTCTGCAGACGGGGGGAAAGGGTTAAATTATAGTAATAAAGACATATTAATTGGATCCAAGAGCTCTAATTAAAGAATATAACCACTACTTCAATGGTGTTCTTATAAATGCAGGAATGCACTGAGAACTAATTTGTTTTTGAGTACTCGTAACGAGCTTGGAGAGTTGGGTCCTTTACATACGGGGAACTAAAAGCACTCAGTGAGTCTCAATCCTATCCCTTTCCCTCATACGACAAGTCCGCAGCAGACGACTTTGAACGTATTTTGTCAAAACATGGAAAGTCTACATAATTGAATGGATAACCTATGACTAAAAGTGAGAAAACATTGTGGCAAAAGGAGAAATTGCACGTTTTGTGCAATTTCTTCTTTTGTTACTATGTTTTCAAAAAGCCGTCTGCTGCAGAGGCGTCCGAACGCGTTTATATGAGGGAAAGGGTTAATTTAACCTGGCATAAACGACTTTTACAGCAGACGATTTTTTAAATCATTAAATCCTTGATACAATAGTAATTCGGTATTAAAATGTTCGTCCGTTTTTCAACTGGTTACATTCATTGTTGCATTGTTGCTTTCAGATGTTTTCATAGCAGACGAATTTTTACGACACTTATTCAATGTCAGCGGAAATAAGCAACCGTCTGATCAGGAACTACAATTTAAATATATATATATATATATATTTTAAATGCCTCTTTTTAACCATCAAACACTGTGTAGTAGGTCCTTGTCAGTAGGGCCCTTTTAAAATGTAACGACTGGTCTTTTTTTATAAATGATATAATGCGCTACTGTCTGTCAAGGTACAGCCTGCATAATAAAACAACAGCCCTAATTCTCTTAGAATGCGTAATATGTAACGTAAGTGCATGATCCCCTTAGCTCTTTCACTGACGAATTTTACAAAGTCGACTCTTCCATGTTGAAAATTGGACCACTCTATTTTTCATCCAACGGGAAATTTGGAAAAATTTAATGTTTAAGTCGCAAACAATGCAGATTTCAGGAGAGAGCATGAATCTGCATTGTTTGCAAAATCCTTTAATTAACAGTAAAAGGGTTAAACCATACCCATCTGAAGACGCATTTTAAAGCATATGTAGCAACTGTGTTGCAAAAGAAGAAATTCCCTGTGATGTAATAGTGTCAATTTTATTTACGATTTGTATTTTAATTTATTATGATTTTCCATATCATTGCATAGGTGTTTTCAAAATCAGCAGACTTTTTTTCGTGTGAAGGAAAGGGTAAGCAAGCGAATCATTTCCAGCAAATAACATTTGACATAATTGTGGAAAAGTCTTATTTCCCTCAAATCTAGGTTTCATCCATTTCGTATCCCTGGATATATAGTATACCCAAGGATATGGTGTCGCTTGCTTAGAAATAACATAAACCTAATATTTAAGGAAAATCGTATTTAACATTTTGAATAATCTTCCTATACTGGTTTCAAACGTAACCTGATAAAGGGGAACCATTGATTGTAGCCTGTAACAGAGGAACCATTGAACGAAACCTGTAACAGGGAAACCATTGAACGTAATCTATTACGTGGGAACTATCAAACTTAACCTGTTACGTGGGAACATCGAACGAAACCTGTAACAGGGAAACCATTGAACGTAACCTGTTACGTGAGAACTATCCAACTTAACCTGTTACGTGGGAACATCGAACGTAACCTGTAACAGGGGAACCATCGAACGTAACCTGTAACAGAGGAACCATTGAACGAAAACTGTTACGTGGGAACCATCGGACGTAACCAGTTACAGGGGAACCATCGAACGAAACATGTTACAGGGGAACCATCACATGTAAGCTGTTACGTGAGGTCCATCAACCGTAACCTGTTATAGAGGAACCATTCACGAAACCTGTAACAGGGGAACCATCACATGTAAGCTGTTACGTGAGGTCCATCAACCGTAACCTGTTATAGAGGAACCATTCACGAAACCTGTAACAGGGGAACCATCACATGTAAGCTGTTACGTGAGGTCCATCAACCGTAACCTGTTATAGAGGAACCATTCACGAAACCTGTAACAGGGGAACCATCACATGTAAGCTGTTACGTGAGGTCCATCAACCGTAACATGTTATAGAGGAACCATTCACGAAACCTGTAACAGGGCTATCATCACATGTAAGCTGTAAGATGTGAACCATCGAACGTAACCAGGTACACGGGAGAGCCATCGAACGAAACCGGAGAACCATCATATGGAGAACAGGATAACCATCACATGTAAGAGGTTACAGGGGATCCATCAACCGTAATCTGTAATAGGGGAAGCAAAAGCGTAACTCCTTACAGGGGAACCATCACATTTATGAAGTTACGGATATACCTAATGTCGATACAAATTATCTGATACGTTATGATAAGTGAATGACCGTTGAAGACGATAGTCGAGTGGATCAAAGATAATACAAAGAAATTAGCCCATGTCACGCGAAAACCGAAATTCAGAGGTTCTAAATGTTATGAATATGCTGATTGAAATACATGCTTTTATGGTAATATTGAAGAATTGACTCCTCTCCTTATAGACTATTTGAATAAACGGTGAACAGGAAGGACATTGACTGGACTGCACGGTGGCGCAGATGGACCTTGGTCTCTCCTTGCCGTAAGATCATGTACGGTGTTTTTTGTGGTGTGAGTCAACAATGGATTATCCTGAGATATGGAGGCGTCAATTTGTTGATATCGACTCCAAGCTCTAAACTACTTACCAAACGAGGTCAGAGTAGTTCTTTAACCTAGAAACTTAAAATCCAAGTAGAGAAACTGTGGACTGTGGGTTTTGATTGATTGCAGTTTAATGCCGGTTTTCAACAGGTGTTTTGTTTCATGTGATATCACGGTGGACAGTTCACGGATGCTTGTGTTTCATTACTTTCTCACCGCGGTACTCCCTGTAAGATTCTTTCCATGCAACTGCCGTTCCACATAGACTTTCTGACCAATTTATTGAAGTATGTGTACTAAACTATCACGTGTTTCAATCTTACAGTACAGAATAAACGGCCCGTACAAAGTTAACTAGTTCCCTCAAACAGACGTATTTAGACACCGACGACTTTTGAAAACATTGTGGCAATGTAGAAATTGCTTAAAACGAGCAACACTATTTTCAACTCTATTCAATTATTATTCTTTCATAAACAGAGAGTTTTCATATTTTTTTCCCAGTCGTCTGCTCTTTTACAGTACAGAAAACACGGTCTGAAGAAGAAGTACAACTCTATAGCCAGCCCCGGACAAGCAATTGGGGAGCAATAATACAAAGACAGAAAACAGACTGTTTTAAACGGTGCAGTGTAAATAATTCACACATCATTGAAACAGTCACTTCTGTTGGTTATTTGGCAATGGACGTTGATTCGAGGACTTTGATGACATAGGAAGAAGTAAACATTTCTCACATTCAGACACATGTTTTATGCATTAGCAGACGACACTTGAAAACGTTTTGGCAAAAGGAAAAATTTGTAAAAACGAATTGAACATTATCTCATTTTGCCTCAATGTTTTCAAATTTATTTCATAATAATACTTTCACTTAAAGAGATTTGCCATATATTTGGTCAAAGTCGCCTGTAGCAGATTGGTATAAAAAGGTGGGAAAACGTTAAGGACATTCCATTTAATTTATGGTCTAAGTCCAAATGCGCGTTTCCGACCATTTTAACTGTCACCAGCCTTGGAGACCACCCGGTAAAATTACAATGATTGGCAGGCTGGTCATGTTGTGTTGAATGAGAGCTCAACTCCTCGTCTTCAAAAATAACGAAAATGTATAGAAGAAAGTATTGTTTTGTGTTTAATATGCACAGCAAGTCAACCTAGTGCGAATTTGACGTAAACACATTTTCAGAAAAAGAAAGTGACATGAAGTTGGTCAAGAGTAAAATGACATAACATTTCTGACATTTAACATGCTATGTTCCTTTCGTACCACGCCCACTAAAAGGTAAGCCATGCTACTACCTCTTTGACCCTGGGCGTTTCTGACACATGTCGGCTCCCGTTAAGGTTGTAGAACGGATAGCTTCATGTTTGGTTTTTCTTCGGATCGTCTGATCAGCGTCATGTAATAATAACCAGTATTCGAGGCTTTTTAAATTGCACAGGTAATCGCTAATTTGGTCATAATTATTCGTCAAGAGATACTGTTCAAATTGCCCAGAAACATAGATTGCTCGGGATGTTCAGTGTTCGCAAAGTCCCCAAAGGTCGAAGTTTGTTCGACCTTGTCCTGTATGACGTCACGTTTGTTTGTTTGTTTCGTTTGCTTGTTTGAATGATGTTGTATGCGGTTTTCAACAGTATTTCAATGATATCACGACGATTCATTGGTACTTAACCAGTACTACCGGCAGTATTTATCATGACACCAGCGCGTCAGTCGTAATGCTATCTCTCGCAACACCGAGCCCGAAGGTTGGAAGCCATCAATGCCATTTTGAGAAATCTTCATGGCATCAGTAATCAATTGCATAAACAAGAGTTGCTGCAAAATGCATCAATTGGCGCGGGAATCAGCATTGTATGGCTTAAGAAATACTGTTTGATTCGAAAAACACGAAACCCGCTTCTAAATATATGATATAAATATATGATAACAATAGTACGTAAAACGAAAACAAAATTCCTTTTCCCAACGTGTTGACCTCGATCTCCCAAAATTATGGTAAACATTTGTCTGCGCATGCGCGTCCCCCTTAATATATCCTTAAAATCGCAAAATTTAGCACAATGACTTCCCATTTTCCTAATGTAACGGGAACGGGGTTAGGTTTGTGTATAAACACCACTTCTGCAGCCTTGCTTTGGAAGCCGGCTTTTATAGCGACGCTGGTAGAGAGGTTGACCATTAAGTAAAGTAAAGCAACGTTCATCGCGGTTAGTGCCTGGATGGGTGACCAGCGATGGCTTAACGCCGGTACACGTTACAAATGATGGCAGCGGTGGGTGTTATTAAAGAACTATGGTTTTAATTTACATTTTAATTATAAAAAAACCTTCTTGCATATAAATAGACTGGTTCACTAATCCAGTGTGTGTATACCACGTGACTTTTACGTCACAAATGCTTACGGCGGACAGAAATATTTTACTTCGGTTTAGAAGTAAAAACAGAGGTAACTTTATTATTTCTTCATCAGTTTTAATTAAACATGGCGCAGTCTATGCCGCTTACAGGGCCCTTTCCCTAAACCACTTATCAAACTCCTGTAAATACCGGAGATAGGACATTGTAAGCGGCGTAGACTGCGCCATGTTTCATTAAAAAGGGTAAAGAAATAAAAAAGTTACCATTGTTTTTACATTCTTATCAAGAGCAATTGTTGCTGTCTGACCATGCAAATATGACATCAAAAGTCACGTGGTATACACACACTGTAATCTTAATCTTCTATCTCGAACGAGAACCAGTCTAGTGACTAACTGCTACGGAAATATCCGAGAGTTGACGGTAAAATACGGCGCATGCGCGATCAAAACGATTAACACGGCGCATGCGCAAGCCCATTGCACCAGTGAGAGTTTTTTCACAACCAATATATGCCCTGGTGCTGATGCACCCGCGCAATAAACCAGTTGTTCAAAGGTATTTACAAGTTACGAGTGTGCCATCGTGGTAGATATTCTCTTATCGATTGTTTACGTGAAGGTTGTAGACTTAACATCTTTATTTGGTGTTAAATGATTACTTTATCTAATTAAACCCTTCCTTTACATATAACAGATCTGCAGCAGATGGCATCTAGGTCAAACTAACTAATAAATAGAGTTGAAAATACACTGTGTCAAAAGGAGAACTTGCTCATAATGAGCTTTTGAATGCGAACCTAACGAAGCATGTCATACGATAATCGACCTTTGTACATTCTTCTATAGATGATCCGGATGTAGTAATGCAATAAAGTGCAATCTAATCAGGGTCTTCCCTGTTCGCCACATGGCCAGTCAAATATTATTCAATAATAAAGAAGTTTATGCATGTACAGTCAAACAGGGAATCCCTGCCTATAGCAACCACACTTTTACTTTCCCAATTACTCATTTTCTGCATAAATGATTCTGCATATAAAGACCAACTATGACCAAAGACCAAATTATTATCTTCCAATGGGTGGTCTTTATATACACAGGTTCCCCTGTGTACTATTACCCATTACCCATTACAATAATACAGTCGACATTTGAAAACATTGCAATAAACATTTTCCACGATGAATTCAACTCCAATTTTCCAGATGTATCAACTTTCCCCTTCCCCCAGATTATTTATTTATCAGGTAAATGGATATGATCTATCCAAGCACATGTATACTCACGTACAGCTGCATTCAAACAAATCGAAATCATGCAGACGAGACTTTTCAAACAAAGCACACATGACAATAAAGGAGGGATTTTTTTTTATCTCATGAATATATTCAGACAAGCAAACCACAAAGCAGAATCCATTCTTGAATTCCGAAGTGCAAAGTTTACTAGGTCTAGTCATTTTAACGTAAACTGTTGAATTTATATGATTCTCGTCTGTTTTATTTGGGATTTTATTGTCTCTCCGCTATTGTATTGTGTTGACCCTTTACCACGTACAGACGCTTTATGATGCCTTTTCGGCAGATGACCTTTGTGATATCATTGTGGCAAGAGGAGTCACAATGTTTCGACTTTTTTTAAAAACGAATTATATTATAGAGAGCTTCCATATTGTAAGTAAATGACTTCGAAGTTGTCTGCTGCAGATTTCTGTATCTTGGAAAGGGTTCAAGTTACATTGACGGACTACTAGTCGGGGTATACTATCAATATCAATCAAAGAACTCACAAAGGGGCTAAAATACAAGTTAACGTTAAGAAATTGTGTATGCGACATCATCTTATGATCCTAAACTCGTGTTTGAGTTTCACTCCAAACTTTCAGTCCAATTACAGAGATGCAACACGGCATTAAAGGAGCTTATATATACGTTTGCTTGCTTAGATACAGTTCGGAGTAATTGGAACTTCGTCAGGTATCTCCTCTTATGACCCAGAAGACATGGGTGACGTTTTAACCCAATAGCCCTAGTAGTCACAAAGATGGTGGACGAGAAAATAGTCTGCATGTACATAAACCAACCAAAATTATCGAAATCGGAAATGATAAAGGGAGTATTCTGCTTAACTCCATATTAACCTTGTCCCTGTCAAAGGCAATTAATTAAAGGCTTTTGCAAACAATGCAGATGTAGGTGTGACTGCTCGTAACGGGCTGTCTCTCCTGAAATATGCAATGTTTGCCACTTAGACATTAAATTTTACCGAATTTTCCGTTGGACTAAAAAACCCGAAGTCATCCAATTTTCAACATAGAAGAGTCGACGTTGTGAAATTCGGCAGCTCTTTAACCGAACACTAGCATGTTACAATTTAAAGGTCGTATCCATGGGTTTAAGGTCATTACGGATTCATTATCGATACAATTTAACACTTAGGACCAGTATCTAATCATTATCGATACAATTTAACTCTTTGGACCAGTATCTAACCATTATCGATACAATTTAACACTTTGGACCAGTATCTAACCGGTGTCCACATATGATGTACTGAATGATGTACATCATAACACTGCATAGTGAAAATGAAAATATAAACCATCCAAAAACTTCAATCTGGACGCCGAAGCAGTGGTGATTAGAAGACCGGTATCTCGTATGCATTTTGTGTAATCTAGGCATTAGCCTAGTTGTTAAGGTGGGAATATGGTAGAGTGTGACCCGTCTACGATTTCCGCGTTCGGCGGTCGTGGTTGAAAGCACTTCGGGAAGGCTATCTAATTGCTTAGCCTAGTACTGGTTAGTAACCACGGATCATAAATAAAACAAATTGGAAAAACAGTGTTGAAATAAGGTTAACTCCTGTACTTTGTGCAGGCGAGATGAAAAGTTGCCTATTCCCGACTGGGCATTCCAGATGATATTCAGACAGGTTAAATAGTTTATCAGTTAATCCAATTGCGTTTAAAATGCAGACATGCATTTGGGTTTCTAGGTCAGACTGTAATATAGACAGAATGATTAAATTAGACACGATTCAGAGTTTCATTCAAGTTTTGCACTGTAATGGAGTTCTTATTTACATCAGTGAAAACATTAAATAGATTGTGATGAACCATTTCCCACATACAATGAATCTGTACACATCGGTGCAAAACATATGGAAACTCTCTATGAGTAAATATAATGATTATAATTGACATGATGTTGTTTTTTTTTGTTTTTTTTTTTCAAAAGTCGTCTGCTGTAAATGTGTCAAAATGCGTCTGCATGTGGGAAAAGGTCGTGAGTTCGAAATTCCACCAAAATTTGTTTCCAACATCAGACCTGTTGCTGATCAGTGAAATGGTCACCATGGTGTCACTAAAGGGTTTTGAGAGGGCACCTAGCACCAACAAGATATACAACTTTCCAACTTAAAAGTAAGACTTTAAAACTAATAGTAATAGTAAATTGTTAATAACGAACAATTTTCTCCTTTTGTCAGAATGTTTTTAAATCTTTTCGATTATTATGCTTTCAAGTTTTGAGATTTCACATTTTCGTATCTAGATATATTTTTTTAAAGCGGTCTGCTGAAGATCTGAGAAAGGGTCAAATGACATGCTTTTATATTAGCACTCGAAACACTCGAATCTGTAGAAATTATCATTTTAATTAAATATAATCAGAATATCCTTTTTCTTTTTATATGTCCAAAATACACAACTTTAAGAAAGAAGTATTTGAAAAGGTATTATGTCACATGGCCAGCTATACAAACAATTATCAATCTCATGTATGAAACACCCAAAACTATTATAAAACGGAATAAGTAAATTTATTTATGAGGCATTTAATTAGAACTTGAAATATAGCCCATCCACATTCTATCGCTATTTAGCTCTTCCGAAAAGTGTATGTTTTTTTTCTTCCTTTAGGAAATTCATGTCTGTGTGGTAAACTGTATGTTGCTTTAAACATGTATATACGCCTCAAAACATTTGTTATTTTTTGTAATGTTATTTCGTCTTTGGTTAATTCATATATCATTCAATACATGGACATAGCAAAGTGCAATTGAAAAGTGTTATTGTTAGACTTTCGGGATCGGTAATTCCATGTCCAAATGTAATATGCAGTCAGCCCATTGCTGTCAGCTCTTTCAGTGCTTTGATACCGTTCTCTTTCGTTCTCCATAGACGTTCAAAATGCGTGTACGACTAGAATACGAAGGGAGAGGTACATCAAGATCGATTTTCGTGAGGGGTGTTGAAACGGCCGATAGAAAACATACGGATGGTCCCAACGGGCTACCTTAGACGTCTATATAGATGACTTAAAAGGAATTCAGTGCGGTTAAACGCATGTGGCTCATGAAGCTTGACTCAAACGAAACAGGTGAGACATGAAACGTTTACGTACAACTTTAACCATGTTTGAGAATTAAATAGACGGACATACACGGTACTACACATGTAAATACTTTACGATGACTAAATATCGATAGGGAAAATAAAGGCCATAACAGGCTACCGTAGACGTCCTTAACGTAGAATCTGCACTTTGATGACTTATACGGGAAATCTTGGCGGTTAAACGCATGTGGCTCATGAAGCTTACATTAAACGAAACATGTGATACATGATACGTTCATGTACAACTTTAATCACGTATACGGTTTATATAGACGGACATACACGGTACCAGGTACTTTACGAGAATTGAATATCGATAGGAAAATGGATGGCCATAATAGGCTACCCTAGACGTAAGTAACGTAGAATTTGCACATTGATGACTTATAGGGAAATCATGGCGGTGAAACGCATGTGGCTAATGAACCTTGAATTAAACGAAACATGTGATACATGATACGTTCATGTACAACTTTAATCACGTTTAAGGTTTATATAGACGGACATACACGGTACCATATACTTTGAGATAACTGCATATCGATAGGGAAATTGATGGCCATAACAGGCTACCGTAGACGTCAGTTACGCAAAATCTGCACCGTGATGACTTATAGGGAAATCATTGCGGTTAAACTCTTGTGGCTCATGCGGCTTGAAGAAAATTAAACAGGTGAGAGATGAAAGGTTCATGTGCAAATTCAACCATAAAGATGGTTCAAAAAGACGGTCAGATACGGATCTTCAATTAAAAAAAAAAGTATGAGGTGCTAGTCGGTATATTTTCCTATATGTAGTTTGTATAAGTTATCCCTTTCCCACATATAGACGCTTTCTGACGCCTCTGCAGCAGACGGCTATTTGAAAACATAGTGACAAAAGAAGAAATTGCACAAAACGTGCAATTTCCCCTTTTGCCACAATGTTTTCCACTTTTTGTGGTTATCCATTCAAATATAGAGATTTTCCTATGTTCAAAGTCGTCTGCTGCAGAATTGTCGTATGAGGGAAAGGGTTAACCGTAGCTACAATTTATTTATTTTATTATAAAGTACACTCATAAGTACATCACGTTCCGAAATGCCAAGAGAATGGGCCGATCGTTAAATGTTTCTGTCAAAAGACGTAAGTATATGAATGAATAAATAAATGAATGGATGGAGTTCGACGCTGTTAACCCTTTCCCATATACAACTAATTTGTAGCAGACGACTTTGAACATATTTTGTTAAAAAATGGAAAATCTCTATAATTGAATGGATAACCAATTACAATAAGTTGAAAACATTGTGACCAAAGGTGAAATTGCTCATCATGAGCAATTTCACCTTTGGCCACAATGTTTTAAAATGTCGTCTGCTGCTATTGCGTTAAAATGCGTCTGCAGGTGGGAAAGGGTTAACAATAGTTATATCACAGCTTGTTCACCAAATCATGCGTTTCCTCGCTTTCTCGCTCTGGGTCAGTGCTCAATATAGTATGCCTTGGAGGCAACTGGCAACACCCCACATACTACAAAAAATTGTCACAAACCAGTTGCATATATTTAAATCACAAGTGAATCTGTATTGTAACACAGTAAGCAAAACGTCTGTTAACCTACTTAGGGGAGTGGTTTTTTTACCAATAAAAAACATTTTCTTGTGTTTTAAAGCCCCGAGGTTAAAAGATCCTGGCAGACGACAATATGTATTGATGCAGACGATAAAAGAAATATAAAGGTGGGAAAAAAACATCACATCAATAAAATACAACAATGAAGATAGACGGAGATAGTAAACTAATAAGTCGTTATATGTGGGGAGTGAGTAATGTTCAAAAACGGTTTATCCATTTACTACCTGCAGACGCATTTTGACGCATTTGCAACAGACAATATTTGAAAACTTTGTGGCAAAATGGACAATTTCTTCAGTAGTATCAATGTTGTTAACTTTGTTCAAAATCTATAACGTTATGTATAAAAATCCATAATTCCAGCTTATCTGTTGTTTGTGGGAAAGAGTTAAAATGTCTGAATCAATTATCCCGCCTTTTAATTGTGTGCAGTTTGCTGCAGATGATATCGGAAAGCTTTTCGATGAAAGAAGCAATTACACTAAAAGACCAACGACTTCTTTCCGTAAACAACTCGCCATCTTTCACCACAGAAAATCACGCTTTATCTTTTTAACCCTTTCCCACAGACAAGAAATCTGCAGCAGACGACTTTGAAAATATCTATGCAAAAATAGGAAAAATAACTATTGATAAAAGGATACTTGTTGATAGTTGAAAACATTGTGGCAAAATGGGAAATTACTCATCATGAGCAATTTGTTTTGTTTTGCCAAAATGTTTCAAAAGTCGTCGGCTGCAGAGGCGTCTGCGTGTGGGAAAGGGATAAGCTCCTTTCTGAAATATAATGCATTTCGACGTCGATCTGGACGCGTAGATACAGAAGCGTATGCGTGTGGGAAAGGGGTAAGCTCCTTTCTGAAATATAATGCATTTCGACGTCGATCTGAACGCGGATTTACAGACGACATTTCAAGCCTCTTCAACAGAATGCCTTTGAAATAATTGTGACAAAAGATGGAAGTGCTTAAAACGAGCAAACTCACCTTTTCAAACTTCAAATTTTTGATCAAAATTACATGTGTTCTTTTCCAGATTGCAACGCCGGGTGTATTATGTAATTGGCAGGAAGAAGGAAAATTGTCCAGACGGGAAACATTTTTCATCACATGTTTTCAAAGCAGGCGACACAACGACTGTCATACTCATAGCAGCCACCGCCTCGGTGATGTAGTGGTAGAGAATCCGCCTCGGTGATGTAGTGGTAGAGAATCCGCCTCGGTGATGTAGTGGTAGAGAATCCGCCTCGGTGATGTAGTGGTAGAGAATCCGCCTCGGTGATGTAGTGGTAGAGAATCCGCCTCGGTGATGTAGTGGTAGAGAATCCGCCTCGGTGATGTAGTGGTAGAGAATCCGCCTCGGGTGCGGGAGGTCGCCGGTTAGACCCCCAGTCGGGTCATACCAAAAACTTTAAAAATGGTAGTAAGCCTAATGGCCGCCCTTCTTGGCGCTCAGGGTTGCGGGGTTAGCATAACGACTGACTGGCTGGTGTCAGGTTAATAGACCAGTAGTCTTAGTACTGGTAACTTACACAGGAAACGCTGTGATATAACTTAAACAAGCGGCGTAAAACACCAAACGATCAATCATCATAGCAGACGACACGTTTTTTACGAACTGGTTTAAATTATGTATGCATGTTAACGTTATCAGATTTCCCGCTGACGTTATGACTTATGACGTCATGATAAGTTACGCACCATGACGTCATCTGTCATTCTCCTTCGCCGAGTTGGACATCGTACTCACTTTCAAATGTAATGAGCCGATATGTTAGAGAGGTGTCATCTGTATGTCAACGTTGTTTATATAATCAACATAACATCCGTATAACGTAATGATATGACTGTCTCGAATGAAAACTAAAACGTCCGTGTTCTTCACTTGTTTATCTAACTGATACGGGTAAACAAATCGACGGCTAAGCCGGCGATGTTTCCCGTCAATAGGTATTTGCAAAACGTTGCAATACCGTCTTTCCAAACATTTTGTCCATAGTGGATTTTTCGATGCAGTCACGATTCTGCTACGTTTTTATTGGATGAAAGGAAATATCGAAACAAAAAAAAACTTCTAGAGGAAATAATTAAATATGATAATACGTACTTGATAAAGGAACGAGCACAAGTAATGTTATGTGTGATCATTTCTAAAACGAGTTCAAATAACAACTCGTAACTTTTCTGACTTTCCGGAAGTTACAAACCCAAATTCCTGTAATATGACGTCATAATACGACGTCATTCTATTACAAATGATGAATAAATAACCAAAAGGAAAACGACAGAAATTATAGGAAAGGTTAGTTAATGTAGTTCCGTAAATCATGGAATCGTTTTATTTGAAGTACTCTATAAAGGGCAAATTTATTTGTCATCATAATTTCATGGATTTAAAATCTTGGCCATAATAAGCTTAACTTGATGATGATTTTTATATTCTTTGCTTAGGTCGGTGGGACTCGTAATTGACGTAAAAAACTGATCATGCGGCAGGCAAGGGGCTAAATGCAGTTCACGGGGAATTATTTACCGATCACAAAAGTTAATCAATGTGTACCCGAAATAGGTAGCACCTATACTCATATTATCGTTACATACAGATGACGTCATTGTACTTGACGTCATTAACCCTTTCCCTCATACGACGATTCTGCAGCAGACGACTTTGAACATATTTTGTCAAATAATGGAAAATCTCTATAATTGAATGGATAACCTATGACTAAAAGTGGAAAACATTGTGACAAAAAGAGAAATTGCACGTTTTGTGCAATTTCTTATTTTGTTACTATGTTTTCAAAAAGCCGTCTGCTGCAGATGCGTCAGAAAGCGTCTGTATGAGGGAAAGGGTTAAACAATAACGTTATAGTGGGAAATATGATAACGATAACATGCATACATAATAAAACATTTAACATGGATTTCAATAGTTCAGTTAGTCGTCTTCAACACAAAAGTAGAAACTAACAGTTAAACCATTCTCCTGGTATGATGTGTCAAGAGTCGTCGTTATATTTAAAAAAAAAGAAGATAGAAAGATGGTGTAAAATCTATGAAATAAGACTCCAAAATATTGTTGGGAAAAGGAGAAATCGCTCGATAACATTTTAAAATGCAAAAGACAAGTGTACAGCCGTATTACTAAATCGCCGGGCTTTATTTCATGACGCAGCGCGTGCATATCTTCGATCCGTTAACCTATCAACAGATCAGAAAGACGGAAATCCACTTATAACGGTCTTTATCTGCTTACATATTTACATAGGTAGTATTACCAGTTACTTGTGAAATACGTTACCGTTTATAATTAATCCTTTCCCACGTACAACAAATATGCTGTAGACGATTTTGAAAAATTTCAAGTTGAAAATGTTAAGGAGTAAAAACCTATTAGTCCTACTAGAATTTTTAAGAATTTGGTATGCCACTATGACTCGGATAGGGATTGAATCCGCGACATCCTACATGTGAGGCGGACGCCCTACCGCAACATCACCGTGAAGGTCCGGCGTTGTACAAAAAAGAATAGATAAATTAAACACAGAAATGTTAAAAACAACATAAAGTATTGACCACGCACAACCGAGTGATTAGTGATAAGGCGCCCCGCTCCGCCCCCCTATGTAGGAATAGTCGATGTTTTGTCTCGAGCACTGTTATCCCGTCCCCATTATAAGTCTTTAATCATTCCAACTGTTTCGGCATTTATATCAAGCCTAGTTAACCCTTTCCCTCATGCGACAATTCTGCAGCCGACGATTTTGAACATATTTTGTCAAAAAATAGAAAATCTCTTTAATTGAATGGATAACCTATGACTAAAAGTGGAAAACATTGTGGTAAAAGGAGAAATTGCTCGTTTTGAGAAATTTCTTCTTTGTCACTATGTTTTCAAAAATCCGTCTGCTGCAGAGGCGTCAGCTCCCGTCTATATGAGGAAAAGGGTAAACCCTTCGCGGCATACAACGAATATGCTGCATACGACGTTTAAGCATCAAGATAAAAAGAGAACTCTTTGTGAATGAAAGTATGATTATTATATGTAGTTTTAAAAACATTGGGGCAAATCGAGAAGTTGCTCATGATGATCAATTTCTTCTTTTGTCAGACTTTATCCAAAATGCATATGTATGCAGTAAATGCGTCAAAACTCGTCCGCATGTGGGTAAGGGTTAATGCACCGTTTAAATTAATGGATTTGAGAGGTAAACATTGAGATACATACCAGGCAGATAGTGGGCCATACGTAGATATGCATTGGCTAGATAGGGTAACGAGCTCCAAAACATTATATTATATTTTCGTTTAATTTTCGTTTAATAGCAGAGCGACGAATAGACAGACAGACAGATGAACAGACGGATAGACAGACAGACAGACAGACAGACAGACAGACAGACAGACAGACAGACAGACAGACAAATCAAAATAATGACCATTTAAGAAACAAAACATTTTAAGTAGTTACGAAATGAAACAACGGATCATTTTATCTTTGGCCACACCTCTAACCACATAAGACACAAATCGTGTACTCGGCCGGACGGGCGGACGGACGGTGAGACAGACAGACAGACAGACAGACAGACAGACAGACAGACAGACAGACAGACAGACAGACAGACAGACAGACAGACAGACAGACAGACAGACAGACAGACACAGACAGACAGACAGACAGACAGACAGACAGACATACAGACAGACAGACAGACAGACAGACAGACAGACAGACAGACAGACAGACGTAGAGTTACAAGCGCATGGACTGACAGAAGAATCGATACAGAGAGATAATTTACAATTGTCTTTTCCCGCATACGCAAACACTGCAGCATGTAGGCAAATATACTTATACCTGCATTAAAAGTTTAACTGTTCAATAAAGTTGAAAACATTGTGGCAAAAGAAGAAATTGCTGATGATGAGCAATCGCTCCTTTTGACACAATGTATTCAAAATTCGTCTGCTGCAAATGCGTCGAACTGCGTCTGCAAGTTGGAAAGGGTTAAACGACGATCATGGACGGTCAATCCCACATAGACACGGTCTTTGATTGATTTGGGTTTAATTCCGTTTTTAACAATTGTTCAGTCATAACATGGCGACCAGTTCACCTATTCATGTGTTTCATGGCTTTCTCACACCAAAGTTTCAAAGCAACTGGCTTCGTTTCCACATAGACTGTTAGCCAATTGGTGAAAGACGAATGCCGCTTGTCACAGTGACTTTTGTTAAATGTCGGAGAGAATGTTGGCTGGGGTTCGAACTCAAAACCCATTGATTTACAGCCCGCGTCATTACCGACTGAGCTAACGGGCCCCGGCCACATAGACACGGAAAGAAGCTTATAAACATGTAAAAAGAAAGCAACTTCATCAAAAGGTTTGACATTTCAGGAAGATAGACAGAAGTAACTATAATACAGACTCATTTTGTCTTAACTATAATGACAACTTAACCAATTACACATGTTTAAACTCCTCCGAATTACAGACACCTGTAATATATGATAATATGAGAAATGTGTGAGTTTTAGATAGGAGATAGTGTAGAAACGCTGTTTCAAGATGCTTCATTATAAGCAATGACCCTTTTTTGTTAAAGTCGTCTGCTACTGAGTCGACAAAAGTTGTCAGAATCAGGGAAAATGTTATATTACATTAATGTATGAAAGTGAGATAAAAAAGCAAACTTACCAATAATAATATATCCAGAATCAAAGACACTCCGTTACACCGAATCATTTTTCACAATTTGCATCTAATTTGCATACTTTGCCCATAATTAAGATTTATCATTGTTTAATTATAAATCAAATTCACCAAAAAAGCGCTTTATTCTATGCTTTATTCATATATCCACCGTATTATGTCAAATCCAGCATGTCTGTATATTAAGAGCGTGCTATTCGACTATACAGTTTAGTACAGTTCATTTCTCTTCATTCCAAAACTCGACCTTCTCTGTGCAACAGACGACATAAGAACAAAAATTAGTGGAAAAAAAACCCAACAGGATTTAATAATTCGGGGGAAGGTAGCAAAAAAATATTTTTTATCTCGAAAATTATTTTCTGTTCGTTAAAAGAGAGTAATTTAAAAAAAAAAACTCTGCTTTATAAAGTCACGTGAATTTCTAAATTAAAACAATCCAACAATTCTGAAATTACATTTTAAAATATACAAATCATCATTTTGTTTAACAAAGAACCCCATGTTGGTTCACCTCGTTTATTTGATGAGTCAACTAAAATGATATATTAATCTTTTTGACAAATTTTACATTTATTAGGTAAAAACATACAATTCGTTTAACCCTGCAAGTGCAGTCTGCTTCATGCACCGCGCGCTTTGTTATTAAAAAAAAAATCGTCTGCTGTAATACAACGTACACTTATGAGCGAGCAGACGACTTTGAAGATGGTATGAAAGCCCCTTTCTCACTGAATAAAGAGCCAAGTAGGTTTATGTACCGATTCTACGGTAGACGAACGAAAACCCCATATCATCTTATATCCTAGTAGTGAATGCGACTTTAACCCTTTACCTCAAACAGACGCATTTTGACGCCACCACTGCAGACTACTTTTGAAAGCATCATGACAAAAAAAGGAATTGATCATGATGGGCAATTTCTCCATTTGCCACAGTCTTTTCAACTTTTCAATTATTATTATTATTTATACTTCCAGTTTGCAGAGCTTTCCATATTTTCGCAAGGATCGATATCAATGTTAACAAAGTCGACTGCCGCGGATTTATTGTATGCGGGAAAGAGTTAACCCTTTCCCGCATATAGACGCTTTCTGACGCCTCTGCAGCAGACGGCTTTTTGAAAACATAGTGACAAAAGAAGAAATTGCTCAAAACGAGCAATTTCTCCTTTTGCAACAATGTTTTCAACTTTTAGTCATAGGTTATTCATTCAATTATAGAGTTTTTCTATTTTTTGACAAAATATGTCCAAAGTCGTCTGCTGCAGAATTATCGTATGAAGGAAAGGGTTAAACACTATTTGTGTGTACTATTATACACGACTTTTAACTACAAGTTCGAACAAGATGGATCAAGATCAACCCGTACATTCATGCCGCCTAATCTGTGTTAACCGTTTCCCACATACAACAATATGCACCAGACGAATTTGAAAACATAGTGACAATTGCAATTTCACCTTTGGCCACAATGTTTTCAAAAGTCGTCTGCTGCTACTGCGTCAACATGTGTCTGCAGGTGGGAAAGGGTTAACATTGGTCACTGATCGTTTATCGTTATTTAGCAAGGACTAATCCTTGAATATGCAAGAGGAAGTGAAAATCAGAAGCGATGATACAGCGTATGTATATGCACCGTGTGCCATTCAACACAATGGTCAATGCAATATTTTACTAGAAATTAAACATTGACCAGACCGTAGGCATGAACTTAACCTTTTTCCACATACAATAAATCTGCAGCAGACGACTTTGAAAACATACCCGAAAAGAAAAAGAAACCTGGAAACTCCCTATAAATGAAAGTGCAATAATTGCATAGAGTTGAAAACATGGTGACAAAAGAAGAAATTGCTCGTTTTGAGCAATTTCTTCTTTTGTTGCCATGTTTTAAAAACGCTGTCTGCTGCAGTCGCGTCAGAAACGCCTATATGTTGGAAAGGGGGGTTAACCGTTTCCAATATACAACAAATCTGAGGCAGACGACTTAGAAAACATCTAAGCAAAAATATACTTTCCATAAATGAGAGTTTAGGTATTGAAAAGAGCTGAAAACATGGTGACAAAAAAGAAGAAATTGATCTTTTTGATCAATTTCTCCATTTGTCAAAACGTTTTTAAAAGTCTTCTGCTGCAGAGTCGTTAGAAAGCGTCTATATGTGGGAAAGGTTTTAAACTTCATAAGGGAAAACTTTCTTATGGTCCGATTTTATCCTACAACGAAGCTCAGTTCCAGCTCCTGTCATTATTTTTTTCTTCGTAGACAAATATAACAGATTTAGAATATTGAAGTAATGAAAAAAAAATGTTTCTCCAATGAGTTTGGAATGTTCGAAACATGAAAAAGCGTTGGGCAAGCATACTAATGTCTTACCCCGATTCAGACAGTCGACGCATTTGCAGCAAACGACATTTGAAAACATTGTAGAAAAACTTGAAGATGATCAACAAGAGTAATTTCTCATTTTATTTTAACAAACTCAAACTTTTAGATTGCCGCCCGAATGTAACACAATTTGCCTAATACGTTTGAAGTCGAACCGTTCGACTCTAAAATATCATACACGGTAAAAGGTTAATCCACCTTTATCTCTTCCATTCTGTGAAGTCTGAAAAACACATTTATTTAAAACACTTCGCTGATATCCAAACTTAAACTATGTCTATTATAAATGTTTACGTATAGTATATACTATAGCCGCATAACACTTTCAAATGATCGTTCATTCAATACATTTGCGTTATTAATATAAGTATTACTATTATAGAGAATGACTGAATGGATAGATAAAATGATAATTATTATCATTACTATTTTTATCAATTATTATCATTTATTATTATTAATATTATTATTATTATTATTATTATTATTATTATTATTATTATTTTATTATTATTATTATTATTATTATTATTTATTATTATTATTATTATTATAAAATAACTTTTTCACGATGTTAAAATAACTTATTTAGATATTCTAAATTGTATTATTTATAGTCATAAAAATAATCACAACAAGTCCGTCGATGGTAAAAAAATAAATCATAAAAGTGTATCCGTGAAAATATAAACGTATATTATACTCCAATACCTTATAAACAACGTGGAATAACTGATCAGTACATTATTAAACAAAGAAGTAAATAAAACGTTTTTTGAAAGTTCACTATTTTTTTAAACCTAGTTCGATACAATGCCCTTTTCGATAACCAACTGGTATAAACTCACAGGTATCCATTCTATAAAGGGACTCACATTTAAACTATCTTTGAGGGAGTTAATCACTTCAGTAGCTCGATGTTCCGTTAAGTTGAGGTCTATCAAAAGTGCTGCTGCTTTGTTGAACTCTTTTGACATATTATTGAAAACATTGTAGGAAAGGGATTAATTGTTTCTTTTGACGATTTTCCAACTTTGTACAGTGTCATAAAATTCATGCTTCATGAGAGTCAAATGTTATCTGAGCCGTCCCGCGAAAAAAACAACATTGTGGACTCTGCGTAAAGTATCGACCCGGATCGGCCTAAGCATGCCGCGCAGGCTAATCCGGATAGACACTTTTCGCCTCCTGTGGATTTTCTGTTTCAGGAATAACTACTCTATACATATATCCCACTAAGACGGAATGTGTCGGCCGGATCAGTCTGCGCGGACAGCGCAGGCTGATCTGGTCGATACATTACGCAGATGTCTATCGTCGCAGCCTCACGAGAAAACCAACATTGTGGACTCTGCGTAAAGTATCGACCCGGATCAGCTTAAGCATGGCTTTCCCGTATAGACACTTTTCGCCTCCTGTGGATTTTCTGTTTCTGTTTCAGGAATCATTTCTCTATCCCCCTGAGACGGAATGTGTCGGCCCGGATCAGTCTGCGCGGAATGCGCAGGCTGATCTGGGCCGATACATTACACAGAGTCATAGTGTAGGTTTTCTCGCGGGACAGCTGATCTGTATCTGGCATCGTAGTTTAAATATCAAAACATCAAATGTTACATAAATTTTACATGTATCAAAATGTTGCCAAAACCGAACCGAATTTTAAAAAAAAATCAAATGTTACATCGTATCGAAATGGACACAAACCCAGCCTGTCGTTAATAAACCCTTCACACGATACAGCTGTAATTGCCGAAAGATTGACAGTGAAGGCTCTGGTGAGACCCTGTGGGTACATATGCCTGCTTCAATCTTCACTGTTTGCGTATTCAAAATAAGACCCCTTTTGACCTGTCGTTGGTCAGCCATGATTTTAGAATATGTTTTACCAGTATTTGAGTTATATCACGGCGCTTCCTGGCTACATTTAGGAAATATATCTCATTTTGAGTGATATACCGGCTCGGTGCTCAGGGTTGCGAGGTTAAATATAGGATACATCGACCACTTATACTGGTAACTTACCCAGGAAACGCCGTGATATAAATTAAAAGTTGTTGAAAGAGGCGTAAATCACCAAACATTCAATTAATTCATGTATAAAGCAGGCACCTGTGTTGAACCGCGCAGGTAATCCGGGCCGACACATTCCGTCTCAGGGATATAGAGGTATAGAGTAATGATTCCTGAAACAGAAAATCAACAGTAGGCGATTAGTGTCTGTCCGGGTTAGCATTCGCGGACTGCGCAGGCTTGATCTGGGTAGATACGTTACGCAGAGTCCACAATGTTGGCTTTCTCGCGGGATGGCTCATTTAATCTCTCCCCCGGGTGACTGCTTAAGACAAGTTTAGGCTTACCTCGTGACACTGAACGCAATCGAGAGAATTACATACTACCCTTTTACAGTTTTGTGTATGACTCGCCCGGCGATCGAACCCCCGGTTCTCCTCCCGAGGCGGACACTCTAAACACGTGACGGAATCATTGATTGATTGATTACAGTGGAAAAGTAGCCTAATGTACTCACTTCACTATGGGAACAAAGGTCTACATATCCTGGTTTAATTTCACGCATATTCAGCGAAATGGTGAAGATTTCCTTTGAAAAACTGACGGTTGTTTGATATGTTTGTATAGTTGTACCTAAAATCCACACAAAGGTTATGTGCAATATCTTAAACGCTATGAAATTAAACAAAACCAGAGCGACAAGTTTACAGAGGCAAACTGCGAGTTAAACAACATTGTTATATCTTATACTGCTTATTAAACCACGTGAACCGCGTTCAAAAGGGATTAAACACACAGAAGTTGACGCTCGGCAAAACAATTGAAGAGCATAAACTCTTTGAAAGAAAGACGAACGAGTAATTGGACGTTTTACACAACATTGAGTACTAAATGTTCCGATGGTTTTCAATGAAATAAATATGATAGCGGTACCGCCCCTCTTCCTCAGTCGTCGACTTTTATAACAATATCACACACGATCACACACTGCGCATGCGCCTTCGATATCATTCTAATCGGTTTTTTTTTTTTTAATTTAGTGGGTTTTTTAATTTTGAATTTTCAATTGTTGCGCTTTCTTTTTATGAAGTATTTCGAAGGTAGAAACTCTCTTATATTTTTCTTCCTAGCAATACTACTCAATAGTAATACAAATGATGTCAATACACAACGAATTTACTGAAAAGCTGAACGCCCATACATAATAACTGCACCAGACGATTACAGGTTTTCATGCATCTGCGTACAATGAAGACCGAGTCGATGATGTAACTTCTGACGAACAACTGGAATCGAAGTCACGTGTGTTCGATTACACCTGATTGTTGTAATATTATAGATAGATAGATAGATAGATAGATAGATAGATAGATAGATAGTAGATAGATAGATAGATAGATAGATATATAGATAGATAAATAGATAGCTAGATAGATAGATAGATATATATATATATAGATAGATAGATAGATAGATAGATAAATGGTAGTATTAGCATCCATCCTTGGCGCTATGGGTAGCGGGGATAACGTTACAAATTACGTCTGACAGGCTGGTGTCAGGATAAGCTTACCAACATTACTGTTAGGCTGGTGTCAGGATAAGCTTACCAACAGTACTGATAGACTGATATCAGGATAAGCTTACCATCAGTACTGGTAGGCTGGTGTCAGGATAAGCTTACCAACAGTACTGTTAGGCTGGTGTCAGGATAAGCTTACCAACAGTACTGATATGCTGATGTCAGAATAAGCTACCAACAGTACTGATAGGCTGGTGTCAGGATAAGCTTACCATCAGTACTGATATGCTGGTATCAGGATAAGCTTACCAGCAGTACTGATAGGCTGGAATCAGGATAAGCTTACCAGCAGTACTGCTAGGCTGGTGTCAGGATAAGCTTACCAACATTACTGATAGGCTGGTGTCAGGATAAGCTTACCATCAGTACTGATAGGCTGGTATCAGGATAAGCTTACCAGCAGTACTGATAGGCTGGCATCAGGATAAGCTTACCAGCAGTACTGCTAGGCTGGTGTCAGGATAAGCTTACCAACATTACTGATAGGCTGGTGCCAGGATAAGCTTACCATCAGTACTGATAGGCTGGTATCAGGTGCTAGGCTGGTGTCAGGATAAGCTTACCAACATTACTGATAGGCTGGTGTCAGGATAAGCTTACCAGCAGTACTGATAGGCTGGTGTCAGGATAAGCTTACCAACAGTACTGATAGACTGGTGTCATGATAAGCTTACCAACAGTACTGATAGGCTGGTGTCAGGATAAGCTTACCATCAGTACTGATAGGCTGGTATCAGGATAAGCTTACCAGCAATACTTATAGGCTGGCATCAGGATAAGCTTACCAGCAGTACTGCTAGGCTGGTGTCAGGATAAGCTTACCAACATTACTGATAAGCTGGTGTCAGGATAAGCTTACCAGCAGTACTGATATGCTGGTGTCAGGATAAGCTTACCAACAGTACTGATAGGCTGGTGTCAGGATAAGCTTACCAACAGTACTGATAGGCTGGTGTCAGGATAAGCTTACCAACAGTACTGGTAATTTACCTAAGAAGCACCGTGATATGACTGAAATACCGTTGTAAGCGGATGAAACACATACATACGTATCGCATTAAGCGATTAGGGATCCTGTCGCATCTCTGTAACGAGATCATATATACGGATAGCACTGGTATTAACACTCTTGGTACAACAATGCTAGCATTGCGTTGAAACTTACATCAGGGTCTATACTACATGCGAAGCAGAGTCCGGAAATATGGTATGACCCGGCTCGGGATTGAACCCGCGACCTCCCGCACCCGAGGCGGACGCTCTAACTTTACACCACATGGCGGTCTCTCTTCGTTTATAAATACTTCCGGTAAATGTATATTATTTAAGTATTATTCGGTTATTTTGGGAAGAGGAGTTTCTGTTCTTTGCATAAGGCGTCAAAAGACGTATTTATGTGGGAAAGGGGACATGTTAAAGATATATCAATGGACCGCGCCTTGCGTTATGAGGCCTTATTGACTTTCCGTAACGGGATCGTGTAAACTTAAATAGGATATATTCTCTATGTCTATCACTGCGTTAGTCTGTCTCTGTCTGTCTGCCTGTCGGTCTGTGTTTGTCTATCTCTCAATCCCATGACGCCTTCAACACCTATAACGCAGGACGTGACTTTGTTTAAGAAAACAGTAGCTATTTTGAACTCCTTTTTAATACGTGTAACAAAAGATAGTGTTTAATGAGTGTTGATACATATTTACTCTGGACAAATGTTAACATTTTAAACACTTATTTGTGACTAAAGACCGGTCATTATCACAGAATTAACCTTTTAGCACTTTCCCACCAATCCAATTAAACTAGATGCATTAACCCTATACTAAGAACAAACAAACACCCATTGCATTGGCAAGACTCTAGATGTTCCCATCCCAACGATTGAACTTTAGTGTTTTGTTTGAAATGATTTTGTTTGGTTATGCGCTTAGGAACCTCTTAAACGGATAAGTGACATGGAGTAGCTGAATAACCACCTATTTTATTATCCTCGTCGGGCCCCGGGTAGCTCAGTCGGTATCGACGCGGGTTGTCAATCCAGCTCGGCCAACATTCTTTCCGACGTTTGAATAAAGTCAATGCGACACGCGTCATTCGTCTTCCATCATTGAGCTAACAGTCCATGTGGAAAAGCAGCCAGTTGCTTTGAAATACTGTTGCGTGGAGTGCTGGTACGTGAAAACCAAGTAACATATGTGTAGGTCACCTGGCCGCAGTGATATGACTGAAAGATTATTAAAAACGTCGTTTAACCCCGCGGACGATATACTGGTTTGGTGTCGCCCGTCCATGAGCATGGACATGTTTACCGCCACAGAGAAATTCATTTTGATTGCCGCAGAAACACAAGAGTTATGTCCCATTGAAAGTTTATTGCATGTGTACTGTTTGTCATGTTATATTTCACACATTTTTACCTTGTGAAAACACTCTAGAGGTTAAATCCACATCTCAATCAAATCAGAATCTGGAACAAAGTAACATGGAATGAGAAACTATTAAAGTTTATCACAATGACTTTGCCAATTGTCGGAACGGATCCGACGAATGGCTGAGCCAGGCTTCGAACTTTTGACCCATTGGTTGATAGCCCTCGTTGTTACCGAATGAGCTATTGCGGCGCCATAGATACGCCATTGTTTGAGGGAACAGAAAAGATGCGAGTTCTATTAAAAGTATAGTATGTGCAGTAGCTTCGTTGGTAGTGACGCGGGCTGTCAAATATTGTGAGTTCGAACAAAGCTCGGTCAACATTCTTTCCGGCGTTTGACAAAAGTCATTGTGACAAGCGTCATTCGTCTTCCACCAATGGGCTTAAAGTCTATGTGGAAAAGTAGCCGGTTTCTTGGAAAGTCTGTTTTGTGGAGTACTTGTGTGACAAAAGCCAGGAAACACCTGAGTAGGTGAAGTTGCCGTCGTGATATGACAATAATTGTTAATAAGGGCGTTAACCCCAATACATCGATGAATCAATCAATAAATCAATCTGTGATGAAGGTATGCATTGGCCACTTCTGCAGCAGACGCCTTTTAAAAATATTTTGTAAATAACAGAATCTGCTCAATGCGAGAATATTTCTTCTTTTCCCATGATGCTATTTCTGTATCAACAGTAAACATCCAATTTACCAGTCGTCAATCTCCGGACACGGACGCAGGAGACGATGTAGATAAACCATCGGATAAACGATCAACGAAGTACAGACGATGTAGATAAACCATCGGATAAACGATCAACGAAGTACAGACGATGTAGATAAACCATCGGATAAACGATCAACGAAGTACAGACGATGTAGATAAACCATCGGATAAACGATTAACGAAGTACAGACGATGTAGATAAACCATCGGATAAACGATTAACGAAGTATAGACGATGTAGATAAACCATCGGATAAACGATCAACGAAGTATAGACGATGTAGATAAACCATCGGATAAACGATCAACGAAGTACAGACGATGTAGATAAACCATCGGATAAAAGATTAACGAAGTACAGACGATGTAGATAAACCATCGGATAAACGATCAACGAAGTACAGACGATGTAGATAAACCATCGGATAAACGATCAACGAAGTACAGACGATGTAGATAAACCATCGGATAAACGATCAACGAAGTACAGACGATGT
Source organism: Serripes groenlandicus (assembly GCA_031761405.1). Classification (NCBI taxonomy): domain Eukaryota; kingdom Metazoa; phylum Mollusca; class Bivalvia; order Cardiida; family Cardiidae; genus Serripes; species Serripes groenlandicus. The sequence goes on along the minus strand of JASEVX010000010.1, from coordinate 48,843,009 downwards.
AGATAAACCTTCGGATAAACGATCAGCGAAGTACAGACGATGTAGATAAACCATCGGATAAACGATTAACGAAGTACAGACGATGTAGATAAACCATCGGATAAACGATCAACGAAGTACAGACGATGTAGATAAACCATCGGATAAACGATCAACGAAGTACAGACGATGTAGATAAACCATCGGATAAACGATTAACGAAGTACAGACGATGTAGATAAACCATCGGATAAACGATCAACGAAGTACAGACGATGTAGATAAACCATCGGATAAACGATCAACGAAGTACAGACGATGTAGATAAACCATCGGATAAACGATCAACGAAGTACAATGAATGCATTCGTATATGAACCTGTCTATAACACTAACAACCAAATACAGTTTGAAATGGTTTGTATATTCTTAACATTTATCCTTGATGCTACAACAAAGGTAACGATAATGGGCTATCATCCATGGCCAGGGAACAGATGGATGTTTACCCGCACTGGGTCACTCGGTAACGATAATGGGCTATCATCTATGACCAGGGAACAGATGGATGTTTCCCCGCACTGGGTCACTCGGTAACGATAATGGGCTATCATCCATGGCCAGGGAACAGATGGATGTTTCCCCGCACTGGGTCACTCGGTAACGATAATGGGCTATCATCCATGGCCAGGGAACAGATGGATGTTTCCCCGCACTGGGTCACTCGGTAACGATAATGGGCTATCATCCATGGCCAGGGAACAGATGGATGTTTCCCCGCACTGGGTCACTCGGTAACGATAATGGGCTATCATCCATGGCCAGGGAACAGATGGATGTTTCCCCGCACTGGGTCACTCGGTAACGATAATGGGCCATCATCCATGGCCAGGGAACAGATGGATGTTTCCCCGCACTGGGTCACTCGGTAACGATAATGGGCTATCATCCATGGCCAGGGATTATGAATCGAACCCCAGCTCTATCAATGATTCTTTCTTTCCGATGATTGACACAAAAACAACCATAACGACAATCGTCATCCGCTTCAGAGGTTAATGTCGTCTATGTGGCATGGAAGCCAGTTGCCTTGGAAGCATGTCGTGGGGATAACTGATACGGGAGCGCCAAGAACACATAGTTGTGTTAACTGGCCGCCGTGTTAAAGCTGAACAGCTGTTGAAAAAACGGCGTTGGTCTCCATTTATCCAATATTCGAATAGGTTGTTATATATCAAAGGGCCACGACTCTGTCAAAAATGTTGAATCTAAACAAGATGTTAACTCTTTCAGCGCCAAAGGCAATATTGAGCTTTTTGCAAACAATACAGATTCAGGTGAGTCAGCTCATAACGAGCTGTCTCACCTGAAATCCGAATTGTTTGGCTGTGAGTTTTAAAAATATTCCAAAAATCCTACAACATGAAAGTAGAGTCGTCCGAGTTCGAACACGAAAGAGTCTACTTCAAACAATTCGGCGCTGAAAGAGTTTAATCAATCATCCGCTCTTGGCACAAAAATCTTCCGATAAAGTTAAATTGAATTCAAGCCAGGAGCGGTTGCTGAGAAATAGCGCAACACGACGGACGGACGCACGCACGTGCGGATGGAAAAAAATAGACAATTGAGCTATAATATACTTCCCCCCGACAAGTTAACCCTTTCCCTCATAAAGACGCTTTCTGACGCCTCTGCAGCAGATGGCTTTTTGAAAACATAGTGACAAAAGAAGAAATTGCTCAAAACGAGCAATTTCTCCTTTAACAACAATGTTTTCTACTTTTAGTCATAGGTTATCCATTTAATTATAGAGATTTTCTATTTTTTGACAAAATATGTTCAAAGTCGTCTGCTGCAGAATTGTCGTATGAGGGAAAGGGTTAACTGGCCGCCGTGTTAAAGCTGAACAGCTGTTGAAAAAACGGCGTTGGTCTCCATTTAGCCAATATTCGAATAGGTTGTTATATATCAAAGGGCCACGACTCTGTCAAAAATGTTGAATCTAAACAAGATGTTAACTCTTTCAGCGCCAAAGGCAATATTGAGCTTTTTGCAAACAATACAGATTCAGGTGAGTCAGCTCATAACGAGCTGTCTCACCTGAAATCCGCATTGTTTGGCTGTGAGTTATAAAAATATTCCAAAAATCCTACAACATGAAAGTACAGTCGTCCGAGTTCGAACACGGAAGAGTCTACTTCAAACAATTCGGCGCTGAAAGAGTTAAATCAATCATCCGCTCTTGGCACAAAAAAAATCCGATAAAGTTAAATTGAATTCAAGCCAGGAGCGGTTGCTGAGAAATAGCGCAACACGACGGACGGACGCACGCACGTGCGGATGGAAAAAAATAGACAACTGAGCTATAATATACTTCCCCCCGACAAGTTAACCCTTTCCCTCATAAAGACGCTTTCTGATGCCTCTGCAGCAGATGGCTTTTTGAAAACATAGTGACAAAAGAAGAAATTGCTCAAAACGAGCAATTTCTCCTTTAACCACAATGTTTTCTACTTTTAGTCATAGGTTATCGTTTAATTATAGAGATTTTCTATTTTTTGACAAAATATGTTTTAAGTCGTCTGCTGCAGAATTGTCGTATGAGGGAAAGGGTTAACTGGCCGCCGTGTTAAAGCTGAACAGCTGTTGAAAAAACGGCGTTGGTCTCCATTTAGCCAATATTCGAATAGGTTGTTATATATCAAAGGGCCACGACTCTGTCAAAAATGTTGAATCTAAACAAGATGTTAACTCTTTCAGCGCCAAAGGCAATATTGAGCTTTTTGCAAACAATACAGATTCAGGTGAGTCAGCTCATAACGAGCTGTCTCACCTGAAATCCGCATTGTTTGGCTGTGAGTTATAAAAATATTCCAAAAATCCTACAACATGAAAGTACAGTCGTCCGAGTTCGAACACGGAAGAGTCTACTTCAAACAATTCGGCGCTGAAAGAGTTAAATCAATCATCCGCTCTTGGCACAAAAAAATTCCGATAAAGTTAAATTGAATTCAAGCCAGGAGCGGTTGCTGAGAAATAGCGCAACACGACGGACGGACGCACGCACGTGCGGATGGAAAAAAATAGACAACTGAGCTATAATATACTTCCCCCCGACAAGTTAACCCTTTCCCTCATAAAGACGCTTTCTGACGCCTCTGCAGCAGATGGCTTTTTGAAAACATAGTGACAAAAGAAGAAATTGCTCAAAACGAGCAATTTCTCCTTTAACCACAATGTTTTCTACTTTTAGTCATAGGTTATCCATTTAATTATAGAGATTTTCTATTTTTTGACAAAATATGTTTTAAGTCGTCTGCTGCAGAATTGTCGTATGAGGGAAAGGGTTAACTGGCCGCCGTGTTAAAGCTGAACAGCTGTTGAAAAAACGGCGTTGGTCTCCATTTAGCCAATATTCGAATAGGTTGTTATATATCAAAGGGCCAAGACTCTGTCAAAAATGTTGAATCTAAACAAGATGTTAAATCAATCATCCGCTCTTGGCAAAAAATCTTCCGATAAAGTTAAATTGAATTCAAGCCAGCGGCGGTTGCTGAGAAATAGCGCAACACGACGGACGGATGCACGCACGTGCGGAAGAAAAAATAGACTATTGAGGTATAATATACTTCTCCCGACAATTTAAGAGAGAATAAAACACACACAAAAAAAAAGTTTCGTGATGTATCACGTTGGAAGAAAGAGAGTCGAAAACTGGGTCCACAAAAAGCTATACTACCGAACAGAGCCAGAAGCGAGAAAATTTAAAATTACCAAAGTGAAGTGGTCTGCTGTTTTAAAAGCGTCTGTATTTATATAATACGGAGAGTTAATAGTCTTAAGACAATTTTGATAGCAAGGTTGCCCCTGTAAAAAAAACCTTTTCTATTTTCAAACGCATTGTGACGCATCTGCAGTAGACGCCTTATGAATGAACACATTGTGGCAAAGGGAGAAATTGCGCGTGGTTAGCAATTTCTCCTTTTTTGTCACAAGTTTTTGAATTATTATACTTATAATAATTATGCTTTCGTTGTTATAGATTTTCCCATAGTATGCGCTATTACATTCTTAACCCTTTCCCTCATATAGACGCTTTCTAACGCCTCTGCAGCAGAAAGCTGTTTGAGTACATAGTGACAAAAGAAGAAATTGCTCAAAACGAGCAATTTCTCCCTTTTCCACCATGTTTTCCACTTTTAGTCATAGATTTTCCCATAGTATGCGCTATTACATTCTTAACCCTTTCCCTCATATAGACGCTTTCTGACGCCTCTGCAGCAGAAAGTTTTTTGAAAACATAGTGACAAAAGAAGAAATTGCTCAAAACGAGCAATTTCTCCCTTTTCCACCATGTTTTCCACTTTTAGTCATAGGAGCCATTAAATTATAGAGATTTTCTATTTTTTGACAAAATATGTTTTTTAGTCGTCTGCTGTCGTATGGGGGGGAAAGGGTTAACTTACTGTCCGAGATCTCCGGAAGGCGAATGGATTATAATGGCCCATCTTCAAGTCGTCTGTTGGAGATTTGCTAAATGTGGTTAATAGTCGTATACCTACATACAGACCCTTTCTGACGCATTTCCTGCAGTCCACGTTTGAAATCATTGTGGCAAAAGGAGAAATTGCTCAAAACGAGCAATTTCTCATTTTGTCACAATGTTTTCAACATTTGTTCAGTTATTATCCTTTCATTTATAGAGATTAACATGTTTTTAGTGAAATTGTTTTAGCAAAATTGTTTTCAAAGTCGTCTGCTGCAGATTTGACGTATGTTGGAAAAGGGGGTTTAGTCAATTTTGATAGCAAGGTTGCCCATGTTATTTTAAGTGAATTACATCAGATCTACTTGTATTTAGAGCCCATACGCGGTAAAACAACCCTAAGGTGTTTATGTGCAAATGGTATTTGAACAGAACAGAACAGAACAGCAAACATCCTTAATTATCTCAAACGACAATTATTGGGGGGGAGGGGG
>JASEVX010000010.1:48506890-48837850 GCA_031761405.1 Serripes groenlandicus | reverse complement strand
CAAACTCCTTACAATTATTCTCAAACGACAATTATTGGGGGGGGGAGGGGGGGGGGGGAGAGAGAGAGAGAGAGAGAGAGATAGAGCACAACACACAACACACCCACACAACACACACACACAGAGATAATATATATATATATAGAGAGAGAGAGAGAGAGAGGAGATAGAGAGAGAGAGAGAGAAGGAGAGAGAAGGAGAGAGAGAGATCGGAGAGAGAGAGAGAGAGCGAGAGAGCGAGAGAGAGAGAGCGAGAGAGAGAGAAGAGAGCGAGAGAGAGAGAGAGAGAGAGGTGAGAGAGAGAGAGAGAGATGAGAGAGAGAGAGAGAGAGAGAGAGAGAGAGAGAGAGAGAGAGAGAGATGAGAGAGAGAGAGAGAGAGAGAGAGGAGAGAGAAGATATATAGAGAGAGAGACAGAGAGAGGGGGATTGTAATTAAGGAAAATACCGTATAGTATGAGAAATATGTAAACAAGATCAGACTGTGTCAATATGCACATATATTGATTGCATTTAACAAGTACATACATGTAGTGTGGGTTTGGAGGGAATTTACAGCAAGCTTCTGACTAAAATAAACGAGATGCGCAGTCGGATCCTTGAGGAGCACTGTTTTAACCCGGTGTTCGCGTTGTAAGACGAACACTTTAACTGATACTAGAATTATTTTATTCTATATGAAAACATTTAGCTCTCTTTTTAGCCAAAATACGTTGCAATTTAGTACGAAAAATATATATATAAATGATGTCATAAATAATTTTGATAGACTGACTGTGTTCCTTTACTTCACCAATACGGGTGGCGAGCGATGTGTATGGTCGTCGAATAGTGGAATTAAAATACTAATATTACTATTATTATAATTATTATTATTGTTATTATCATTTTTGTTTTTATTGTTATTACTACTGTTTCTTACGTTGCTGATGCAATCGCCTTAATAGGCCTTCTACTTGAAGAGCTCCAAATAGGAGTAGAAGTAGAAGTAGTAGTAGTAGTAGTAGTAGTAGTAGAAGAAGTTGTTATAGTAGATGTAGTAGTAGTAGTAGTAGTAGTAGTAGCTATACTAGTAGTAGTTATAGAAGTAGTAGTAGGAGTAGTAGTAGTAGTAGAAGTAAGTAGTAGTAGTAGTAGTAGTAATAGTAGTAGTAGTAGTAGTAGTAGTAGTAGTAGTAGAAGAAGTAGTAGCAGTAGCAGTAGTGGTGGTGGTAGTAGTAGTAGTAGTAATAAAAGTAGTAGTAGTAGAAGTAATAGTAGTAGTAGTAGATATAGTTGTAAAAGCAGTAGATGTAGTAGTAGTAGTAGTAGTAGTAGTAGTAGTAGTAGTAGTAGTAGTAGTAGTAGTAAAAGTACTAGTAGGTGTATCTTTAATACTTCAAAAAAACTTTGTCATTAAGTATAATGGTTTACTTACCTGATTTCTACAGTTCTCTTTGTCTTCTTTATTCCCTTTTCCACAAGCAGACGTATCCAACACTTTCCAAGATACAGGCGCTTTCTGACGCCCTCTGCAGTACACGACATATGAAACATTGTGGCAAAAGGAGAGAAATATCATATTACAGTGAGCAATTTCTTCTTTTATCACAATGTTTTCAACTCTATTTAATAATTATACTTTCAATCAAGATGTTTTCAAAGTCGTCTGCAAAGTCGTCTGCAGCAGATTTGATGCATCTCAGTGGCTGCAGGCGACTGATGAACCTTGAAAAAATAGGGACATTACTAATATTGAAAATTTTATTTTTAAAAAAACATTCAAAGGGATTTTTTCTATATTTGTTCTTAATGTTTTTGGGGGGGGGGGTTTCAAAGCCGTCTGCTGCAGATATGTCGTATTTGTAAAAAGGGTGAACTTATGCAAATTACATTGTTAGAATTGGCACCTCGGCATGTCGTTAGCAAATTGATTTGATTGGCGGAGGAGGTATATGTTACAAGAATGACACGGGCTTTGATTGATTTGTAAAATAAAATCTTCATTTTAACCCATCTCCACCTGCAGACGCATTTTGACGCAATAGCAGCAGACGACTTTTGAAAACATTTTGGGAAAAGGCAAAATTGCTCATAATGAGCAATTCTTCCTTTGGCTACAATGTTTTTAACTTTAATTAACAATTAATCTTTTATGGAGATTTTTCAGGTTTTTGTCACTATGTTTTCTGCACAAAGTCGTTTGCTGCAGATTTGTTGTATGTGGAAAAGGGTTAACATGTCTAGAGGAGAGGCGCTGCAGAAAAACAATCGTAAGATATTACACGTTACAATGTGACCCTTTGACAGATACAGCTAATCGTCCAGAAGACCTTGAAAACATGTAGGCAAGCATATTGAAAACATGCAGGCAAACATATTGAAAACATATATAAATAGGCAGTATAATTTTATACGTGCAGGTCAAAAAATGGCTTAAATTCTATAAAAGGAGAGTATATTTATTATTAAAAGTTGAAAACAATTTGGAAAAGAAGAGACATTTTTCGCCTTCATGTCAGCGGATTCAAATGCACGCTGCTTGACACCAGCATCTTCAAAGGTTTTTGTTGCATATTCTTCTTTTTAACTTATCAGCGTACGATGTAAATAAAGATCAAACTCCCCAAAAAAGCAGGAGGTATCTGGCCCTTTACTGACAATAAATACGTCGTCAGCCCTTCCTCATTTACAACAAATCCGCAGCAGGCAACTTTGAAATCTTCTAAGCAAAAAAATTTAAAATGTATTTCCATGAAAGATTTACTATTGAATAAAGTTGAACAGATTGTGGCAAAAAGTAGACGTTGCTCGTTATTAGCACTTTTTACTTTTGCAATGTTTTCAAAAGATCATCAGCTGCAGAGGCGTCGCAAAGCGTCTGTATTTGGAAAAGTGTAAATTCACCTCCCGTGGAAAGTTTAAAAAAAACTATACATACAGTATATCTTTTATTAGAAGTTAAACTTGACATTGGTGATTAATGATCAGCTTTGATGTTTCTTTGGGATTTTTAAGGTTTTGTATAAAACAGCATCAAATGATAATTAATTAATTTTAAATCACCTGGAGATAAAACCGTTTACCTGATGCGATATATCTAGAGTCTTCCGATTTTCGCTCAAAGAGACGTTTTCACATGCCTCTGCAGCAGACCGCCTTTTAGAAAATATTGTCACAATATTTTCAACTATATTTGAAAACTGAAATTTAATATAAATAGATTTTCCATAGTTTCGCCCAGAAGATTTTAAAGTCGTCTGCTGCAGGTTTGCTTTATGTGGAAAAGGGTGGTTGAAATATGAGATTAAAACGTGGAAATTCTAATGCAGAGTTAAAATCATTGTTTGAAATGTTGTATAAAGACCACTCAATCCAGGGTTTGTGAGTTCGAATCCCTTCTCGGCCAACATTCTTTCCGACGTTTGACAAAAGTCACTGTTAACAGTCTAAGTGGAAAAGCAGCCAGTTGCTTGGAATGTATGTTGTGAGGTGTACTGGTGTGAGACAGCGAGGAAACGCATAAGTAGGTGAACTGGCCGCCGTGATATGACTAAAAAATTGTTGAAAACGGCGTTAAGCCCCCAATTAATGTATAAAGATCATCATTTCTAATTTTCCAAAAACATTACCAGTTTTTCTTCAGACGTTTCCAAAGCAGACGACAGTAAAGATACCATGTCAAATATAGTGTCAATTAAGTTCATGATATGGCCTTATAGAATCACATTCATTAAATGCATAGCCTCATTAACCTCTGCAACCTGGGACATTTTTGGGGTAGTGGCTTTCCGGCCCTATCCCATTCCTAGCCTGCTTTCGAAAAGTCGACTTACGGCTGCAACCATGCATTACTATTGAATTCCTCGGCGAAAGTCCCGAGTTTTTATTGGTTATAACCAGCTTAAACACTGATTTCATTGGTTCGACCGAATCACGAACAACAATCCGCTTGCATTAATTAATGAGACAAAATAGTTCCAATGAGTGAAACACACTCTGACATATGATTGACCTCAATGTCAGTGTTGTTAGTTAATTTCAACATTCACACGTCAACATGTAATCTAGTCCTAGATCTCAAATAAACTAGAAATGTAGTCTCAATAGGTTTTTGTCAATTAACCTTGTACGGGCCCTTTTCGGAGATTCAATTAAACTGCAAATACATTACAAATACCATAACATGTTAACCCTTTCCTAAACACAGACGTGATTTGACGCATAGAACCAGTCTTCTGTAATCAATACCAGGGTTGGCAAAGTATTGACCGCCCGGGTTTTCCTGAGATGGGCAGTACTAGGCAATACTTGGTAATAAATTGTTTAAGCTTTTTTTACAAAGAATAGTTAAGACATGCCATGATTACATTGTATTATTGCTGAACATATACAGTTTATACACAAAAGCATTTTGAGGAACAAGTTCACCATTCAATTTCATCTTTTCCTCTCAACGTTCTATAAGAGAATACAAGTTTTGCACCTTTTTGTATGCCTAGTTTGTTTCTAAGTTTTGTTTGAATTAAACCAAAGTTGGAAAATATTCTCTCAATGGAAGCAGAACTTGCAGGCATGCCCATTAGTTTCCTGGCTATCTGACACAAGGGAGTAAGTACTGTTAGTTTTTCTGCACTCTTCCACCAAACAGTTGGTGAAATATTCATTGCTGTAGACTCATTTGTTAATGACTTTGGTAGGACTTTAACCTCACACATAAATTTCATTAAATCAGGCACAAGTTCTAGATTCTCCTCTTGAAGCATTTCCTGTGCAGATGTTATCTGATTAGACTTCAGTTTTTACAGAAAGAACTGTTCACAATTGTTCATGTGCTTTCATGTACAAATAATGTATGATTTAGATTTTCTTGACCAATAATCACTCAGATTAATACAGTATCTAATAAGGGCCTTAGGCAGAGACTTATAAAACACTTCTTTATTGAAGTTTTAACTTTACAAAATAAGTAAAAATTACTAGTATTTCATATTGCCCAGTAAAACCCGGGTTTTCCCAGTATTGCCCACTGGGCTGGGCAATACTCATAAAACTCGGGGTTTTGCCAACCCTGATCAATACTTTATGTGTTGTCTCTGTCTGTAAAGCTTGGGAGGCATTATCCGTTATGGTTTGCATTTATTGGTCAAAAGTTGTTTCTGTTTGGCAGATTAATTTCGAAGTAGTCACACTTGTACCGTGTGATAAGGAGAACGGCAAAATACTAGGTACACAACTCTGGTCTGCTTATTTTAGTAATCTCGATGTTTCCTTATTTAGTTCAGCCGTTTTCTCAATTAATTTCCATTGTATCCATTTAAAACTTGGTTTGTAGGTTACTTATAACCAACAGATGTGCAGTGCACCATTACCAACACTTTAGCATGCTGTGTGTATAATTTTTCTTTCCATGTTCTCACTTATTATATTCTTTTCGCGTGCAACACATGCGTTCCGTGAAATGCTCTTGTTCGTTAATGTGTGCTTCCCCAAGCGTTGTACTTTGTCCGAAGCGACTGACTTTCTGCTCATCCATCCGTCCGTCTTTCCGTTACGGTTTGCAGTAATGGGTCAAAACGTTGTTTCTGTTTGGCAGATCCATTTCAACTTCACACTTATACATTGGGATGAGGAGACCGATGCAATATTTCGAACGCAAATCTGATCTGTTATTTAAGGTATAAACTCATTTTGTTCATATATTTCTTTGGTCATTGTCTCAATAGATGTTCAATGAATCAATACAATACTTCGTGTATAGGAAACTAATAAGCTACAGATGTGCAATGCAAAAGAGACATAACTCTAGCATGCTTTCGATTGTCTTTCATTTATGAGCATGACTGCAATATACATTGTGGACATTTAGTGTTTTCTTAACTGGAAATATTTTAATTAAGGGTCGCTGCTCAGTTTTTTGTTAATCTTTTGTCCTTCGTGATTTATTTTGTTTATACAAGATAAGGGTCAAATTTTGATAAATGAGGTATTGGTTATTGGCAGGCAATCTGTGTTGTTTCAAAAATATTTTGTTTGGTTTGTTTAAAGGTCGATGATTTATTGTTTCAACAATGTTTGTCCATATTAACTATGCCATATATTTGCAACTTACATATGCCCAAAATACCATCAGCGCTTTCAGCGCTTTGATTAAATGACGGACGCTCTACCACTACACCACCAAGACGGTCCTAATATATACAATATTGAAAAAGGAGAAATTTCTCATGACGAGCAACTTGTCTATGACCCATAGTGTTCTAAAGTGTCTGCTGCAGGCGAGACGTCAAATGCGGTCCATATCAGGGAAATGGTCAATTCAAAACAAACAAACAAACAATTGAACTGTCTACGCTGGGTCACAATTTGGTCGTAAACTTATTATTTTGGCAAATGTACAGTAAGTGCATGGATTTTCACCAAATAAATTTTGCCCACCCAAGCAATGGGAAATGAAGTAATTTCCGTTTCATACTATATATAGCGCACGCAGACTGTCTCCTACACCAGTCTATGAACCTACATATGACTTTGGTCTGGCGTTGATTCTCCGTCTTGGCATCAGTTAACCTTTTCCCACACACAAACGCTTTCTTGCGCCTCTGCAGCAGACGACTTTTGAAAAAAAAAACTTTTGGCAAAAGAAGAATTTGCTCATAATGAGCAATTGCTCCTTTTGCCACAAAGTTTTCAACATATATCAGTAATTGACCTTTCATTTTAAAAGGTTTCCATATAGTTGCTAATATTATTTCAAAGTCGTCTGTTTTATTTTGGAAAGGTTAAAAGTTACATTGACGTACAGCCAGAAAGGCTATACTTACTAGCTTTTTCATAACTCCTTTACTGCTTGATGTAGCGTATTTCCCCCATTTGATTTGCAGATGCTTTCTAACGCATATGCAACAGACGACTTTTAAAAACATTCACAGTGACAAAATGAGAAATCGATCCACCAATTCCTCATTTTGTCACAATTTGTTGAACTCCATTTTATAACTTAACTCAAATGTATGAAGATTGTGTTTACATATTTGCCAGGACGTTTTCAAAGTCGTCGGATGCAGATTTGTTGTGTATATGTTAAAGAGTTAAGCCGAAGCTAAACAGAGGCTTCCCTATGCGCACTTTGACATCGTGTCATACTAACAACTTATATTATTTCCACTAAGCTGTGTCATAGATCTACATTCTGTGTGCACTATATCGCCCTTTCCTTTCATATACTGGTTAGAGGCATCTGATTTTAATACATCCGAGGAAAAAGAGAATTGGCTGGTCTCCATTATGTTTCAAACTTAAAAATGTGCTACACAAGCGTCAAATAAATGTTTTAACTCTTTCCCTCATATAGACAGCTTTTTGAAAACATAGTGACAAAAGAAGAAATTGCTCAAAACGAGCAATTTCTCCTTTTGTCACAATGTCTCCCACTTTTAGTCATAGGTTATCCATTCAATTATAGAGATTTTTCAAAATATGTTCAAAGTCGTCTGCTGCAGAATTGTCGTATGAGGGAAAGGGTTAAAAGAGGGAAAGGATGAACAATAAGTTCGAGGAAACTAGAAATATGGGTCTGTTCATATTGTATTAACCCTTTCCCTCATATAGACGCCTTCTGACGCCTCTGCAGCAGACGGCTTTTTGAAAACATAGTGACAAAAGAAGAAATTGCACAAAACGTGCAATTTCTCCTTTTGCCACAATGTTTTCCACTTTTTGTTTTAGGTTATCCATTCAATTATGGAGATTTTCTATTTTTTGACAAAATACGTTCAAAGTCGTCTGCTGCAGAATTGCCGTATGGCGCGCAATAAAAAGGGAATTAACTATTAAAATTTTAGATTGTTGTTTGACTTGATTATCTTTCTTGGCTCAAATTAAACAAGAGGGCCATGATGGCCCTGGATCGCTCACCTTAATTATACAATGTACTACAATGCAAAATACATCAGGACAATTATTCTGAATGCAACCTCCACAGTGTTAACAAGATTTTCCTTCATTTGGCCTAGTGATCTATATTTTTTTACCTGATATGACCCATATTCCAACATGGACTAGATATTATCGAGACAACATTCTGACAAATTTTCAACTTGCTCAAAGTAAAAATGCGGCCTCCGGAGTTTGAACAATATTTTCCTTTATTGCCTTGTTTCTGACCCTACATGATCCATATTCGATCTTGGCTTAGATATCATTTAGATAAACATTCTCATAAAATGTCAAGCTGCTGTAGCAAAAAATGTGTCTTCTACAGAGTTAACAAGATTTTCCTTCAATTTGGCCTAGTGACCTAGTTTTTGACCCTACATGATCCATATTCGAACTTGGCTTAGATATCATTTAGATAAACATTCTCATAAAATGTCAAGCTGCTGTAGCAAAAAATGCGTCTTCTACAGAGTTAACAAGATGTTTCTTCAATTTAGCCTAGTGACCTAGTTTCTGACCCAATATGACCCATATTCGAACTTTACCTAGATATCTTTAAGACAAACATTCTGAATTGCGGCCTCTAGAGTGTTAACAAGATTTTCCTTCAATTTGACCTAGTGACCTATTTTTTGACCCAACATGACCCTTGATCGAACTTGACTTACATATCATCAAGAAAAACATTCTGATAAAGTTTCATCATGCTAAAGTTAAAAATGCAGTATCCAGTGTTAACAAGATTACCCTTCAATTTGGCCTAGTGACCTAGTTTTTAACCCGGCATATTCGAACTTGGCCTAGATATCATTTAGACAAACAGTCTGACCAAATTTCAAGCTGCTTAAGCAAAAAATGCGGCATCCAAAGTGTTAACAAGATTTTCCTTCAATTTGGCATTGTGACCTAGTTTTTGACCCTGCATGACCCATATTCGAACTTGACCTAGATATCATTTAGCTCAACATTCTGACCAAATTTCAAGCTGCTGAAGCAAAACATGCGGCTTCTACAGAGTTAACAAGATGTTCCTTCAATTTGGCCTAGTGACCTAGTTTCTGACCCAATATGACCCATATTTAAACTTGACCTAGATATCTTTAAGACAAACATTCTGACAATATTTCAACATGCTCAAGTTGAAAATGTGGCCTCTACAGTGTTAACAAGATTACCCTTCAATTTGGCCTAGTGACCTAGTTTCTGACCCGATATGACCCATATTCGAACTTGACCTAGATATTTTTAAGACAAACATTCTTACAAAATGTCAAACTGCTGAAGCAAAAATTGCGGCCTCTAGAGTGTTAACAAGATTTTCCTTCAATTTGACCTAGTGACCTATTTTTTGACCCGACATGACCCATGTTCGAACTTGGCCTACATATCATCAAGACAAACATTCTGATAAAGTTTCAACATGCTCAAGTTGAAAATGTGGCCTCCAGAGTGTTAACAAGATTTCGCTTCAATTTGACCTAGTGACCTCGTTTTTGACCTCATATGGCCCAGTTTCGAACTTGTCCAAGATTTGATGGAGATGAATGTTCTGATACACTTTCATGAAGATTGGATGCAAAATGTAGCCTGTAGAGTGTTAACAAGCTGAAATGTTGGCGACGCACGACGGACGACGCACGATGCACGACGCACGACGGACGGACGCCGGACAAAATGTGATCACAATAGCTCACCTTGCACTTCGTGCATAGGTAAGCTAAAAACCTACAGCAAAACCATATATATCATTTAACCCTTTCCCTCATACAACAATTCTTCAAGACAAACATTCTGACAAAATTTCAAACTTCTGAAGCAAAAATTGCGGCCTCTAGGTTGTTAACAAGATTTCGCATCAATTTGACCTAGTGACCTACTTTTCGACCAATCTTAACCCATGTTTGAACTTGACTTACATATCATCAAGACAAACATTCTCATAAAGTTTCAACATGCTCAAGTTGAAAATGTGGCCTCTAGAGTGTATACAAGATTTCACTTCAATTTGGCCTAGTGACCTAGTTTCTGACCCAATATGACCCAATATGACCCATATTCGAACTTGACCTAGATATTTTTAAGACAAACATTTTGACAAAATTTCAAACTGCTCAAGCAAGAATTGCGGCCTCTTGAGTGTTAACAAGATTTTCCTTCAATTTGACCTAGTGACCTACTTTTTTACCCTTGTTCGAACTTGACCTACATATCATCAAGACAAACATTCTGATAAAGTTTCAACATGCTCAAGTTGAAAATGTGGCCTCCAGAGTGTTAACAAGATTTCCCTTCAATTTGACCTTGTGACCTAGATTTTGACCTCATATGGCCCAGTTTCGAACTTGTCCAAGATTTGATGGAGATGAATGTTCTGATAAACTTTCATGAAGATTGGATGCAAAATGTAGCCTGTAGAGTGTTAACAAGCTCAAATGTTGACGACGCACGACGCACGCCGGACAAAATGTGATCACAATAGCTCACCTTGCACTTTGTGCATAGGTGAGCTAAAAATCAAAGATATCTTTTATGAAATTAAAATTGGACACACTAATAAACCCTTTCCCTCATAAAGACACTTTCTGACGCCTCTGCAGAAGACGACATTTGAAAACATTGTGTCAAAAGAAGAAACTGCTCATAAGTAGCAATTTCTTCTTTTGCAACAATATTTTCACCTCTATTTAAGACTTAACCGTGCATTTATAGGGAGTTCTCTGTTTTTTGCTTAGATGTTTTAAATGTCGTCTGCTGTAGATTTGTTGTCTGTGGGAAAGGGTTAATGAAAGGATACTCATCTTACTCAATATTTTAGTTCTGCCGAGATATCATATTTGTATAAAATCAAATCCCACAAAAAACTAATCTGCAGCAGATGACTTTGAAAACATCCAAGCAAAAAATAAGGAAGATCTCTCTCAATGATTGTTTAATTATTGAATCATTAGCAAGTTCTCCTTTGATAGCAATGTGTTCAGGAGTCGTCTGCTGCAGGTGCGTCAAAATAAGTCTGCAGGTAGGAAATATTTTTGAATTCTTTGCCTCATACAGAGCAGCATTTGGCACAACTAAGGTTGGCTTTTGAAATAATAAAATGAAGAGGAGATGTTGATATTGTGTTAGTTAAAAAGAATGCTTTGCATTGTGAGCTGGTGGTCTAAATACTTTCAACAAAAGGTTTTCATTGTCAATTAAAACACCATTCAAACGAATCCTTTTCCTTCAATGTTTTAATTAAAAATATCTCCCAATTATACAGATGCTCCGTTTTCCTCAGAATTTTTCAAAGCATTTTTCACACAAAGTATTACATCAAGTAAACAATTAACACACATTTATCAATATGCAATGATTTGTTACAAGATCCATTTCTCCCAGAATTTTGAGCATGTTGTTTGCTGAAATATATCAAAATGTATCCATACAAAAATAGGTGAACAAGATCCATAAAATAAATAAGTTTTTAATAATACATAACAAATTGTTATTTTAAAATTCTACAAATTGATAATATTAGGTGGAAAGGATTGAACATGTAGGACAAATTGAGGGCTTGGCGTGAAACGGTTGTAACTAAAAACCTATTTTGAAAACCCTGGCTTAGGGGCAATTTTGACCCCTTTGTAAACAATGCAAATGTAGGTGCCATTGCTCAGAACGAGCAATGGCACATAAATTTACATTGTTTACCAAGAAAAATGATTTAACGCTTATAAAAACTTTATGGCGAGGTGATTAACCTTGGTAAAAAAATACCAAATTTAGTTACAACCATTTCACGCCAAGCCCTCGAAATGATATAATCATACAGAGCCAGAAAAGAAAACACTGTACAACAAGAGCGCCAAATGCTTCCTGTTATTTTCAGACCAAGTATAGTGATAATTGGTTTTACCTCAGGCAAATTTAGAGAGCGGACACTTTTAATACAGTTTTGGCCATTGCGAGGTACATAAGAGTGGAGTGACTAAGATAACGTGGTTAGTGATTAAACCTGACCAAGATATTCCGCCCATCAACATAATTATTGTCTAAATTTGGTGACGATCAAATAAAATGACTACAGCTATATGGCTGGTAATCGAACTTGTCCGAGATATTTTGCCAATACAGGTTCTGACCAAATTTGGTGGTGACTAGAGAAAGGCTTCTTAAGTTATTGAGCAGACAAGACCAATTTTAGGTAATTGCTGTCATTAAAGGGCAATAACTCGAGCAATATGGCTGGTTATAGAACTTGTCTGAGATACTATGCCCATACACATTCTGATTGGATAAAGGCTTTAACCCTTTCGGCGCCAAATAAATAGCAGAAAGTTGTTCTCAGCGCCAAATAAAATCAGGCGTTTCTTAGAATAATAGAAACTGATTTCAAAATGTTTTTTGAAATCAGTTTTATTAACAGTCTATGAACATTTTATTTTTATTATACCTTTTTCATTTATTTTTGTTAACCCTTTCGGCGCAGCTTGGCTCAGCAGTAACTATACGAGGGGCGTTACAAAAGTCGCATAAATGCGACTTCGGCGCTGAGCCAAGCTGTCGCATATATTGGGTTAAAAGTTATTGATCAGACAATACCTATTTGAGGTATTATCTATAATTAAAGGGCAATAACTCTCGAGTGACAAGAGTGATATGGCTAGTTATCGAACTTATCCGAGATATTATGCCAATAGACATTTTTACCAAAATTTGGTGATGATTGGACAAAGGCTTCTTAAGTTATTTGGCTGACAAGACCAATTTTAGGTAATTTCTATTAATAAAGGGCGATAACTCTTGATTGACTAGTTATCAAACTTGTCCAAGATATTATGCCAATACACATTCTGACCAAATTTGGTGATGATTGGACAAAGGCTTCTAAAGTTTTTTAGCTGATAACATACTGGACACAGCCCGCCCATACGCCACAGGTAAAACTATAATACCGTATATACTCGGTTATAAGTCGCACTTTTTTACCTTCAAAATCGAAAGTGAAGTGGGGGGAGCGACTTATAAGAGGGTCAAGCAAAAATTCAGAAAAAATTACCCTCCAATTCACCGATCGTCAAAAATTGTGCAGGCCGGTCATTGATAAAAAGGGCGACTTAAATGATGATTTAACAGAATAAATCAAGTTTGATTGAAAGAAACATATCTTATAGAATTGATTTGTTTATAAAAACAAACACTAGAAAAAATATATAACTTATGAATGTACATTTAAAAAGTCATTTGTTCCAAGTTATTGTTTCGATTTTAGCTCGATTGGAAGCCATTTTGAATTTTGTGAAAATATAAATTGCGGAGCTCAAGTCCAGATGCGTAAATATACAGACCATAATACTGTTACTAGGTCGTATGTCACTTTATATGTGATTGAAAAAATAATGTAATAAACTTTAATTTATATTTCAGGATAAAGTGTTGTTTTTATTTTAAACAAAAAGTCATTGATTTGTAACCCTTATTAACCCTTATTACCATATATTGAGGCTTCCCATCCGAATTTTGAAATGTTAATGCTAACTCAAAATTGCTTGCAATAAGCAATTTCTCCTTATCCACGATGTTTCTTGCCTTGATGTTTTCAACGTAGCCTTGTACATAATTGTTGCATGCGGGAAAGTGATAATTTGTCATTGTGTAGACACGTACACACGTAGCTGTCAAACTATCTTAATTAGAAAGTCCATGTTTGCAGAAGGTGATAAAAAGAAGCCATAATAATGGCCACGACAAGACCCATTTCACCGTGATTTTGGCCTGCATGGGTGATGGTACCAAATTAAACCATTAGAAAGCAAAAAACAAACACAGATCCAATTAAAGAGATAAAAAAGTCGGACCAAAATTGTCATAATTAATCCACAAACAATCCCAAGACTACACACGGGGTGATTTAACACGGTCAATAATTGACGTTAAAGTGTATTAAGTAAAAACTGATAAACATGCAATTATCGGCTTTTACCACTGTGATACATCTGCAGTATTTGAGAGTCGTAACAAAGACAATAACTGTAGCTAAAGTGTATTAAATACAAACTGCTAACAATGCAATTATCGGTTTTTACCCACTCTAATACGTACACGTCTGCATAATTTGACCTCGGGTAATTTTACATGTA
This sequence comes from Serripes groenlandicus, assembly GCA_031761405.1. Lineage (NCBI taxonomy): Eukaryota > Metazoa > Mollusca > Bivalvia > Cardiida > Cardiidae > Serripes > Serripes groenlandicus. Next base: position 48,823,815 of record JASEVX010000010.1, on the reverse strand, counting down.
ACACCTTTAGCTTGATGATAATTTAAACCTGTGTGGTTTACACGCGACAGTTGTGTTAGAATTATTTGACTGTTAGAATTGAGGTCGCTGAACCGTGGATTTTTATTAAAAAGGGTGAACAAACTCCATAAACGAAAGCTATATTATCAAACAAAGGGGAAATTAGCAATGTTTTCAAAAGTTTTCAGCTGCCTCAGAAACATCATGGGAAAAGGAAGAATTTAATCTGAGTTAGCAGATTATCACTGTATGCGAATTAATTTCAGTTATGCAACGCCGATTTTTCCCTCCATCTACCCTCTACCCCTTCAGTTAACCCTTTCCCACATACAACAAATCTGCAGCAAACGACCTTGGAAACAAATTGACAATATCGGGAATAAACTCCATAAATGAGAGCTATATTACCATAGATAAAACAAAGGGTTAATCAAGACGAGTGTGTTTTCACATAACCTGGGGCCTTTTGTGACCGGACAAAACCGGTTTATGTATTCCCCAGTAAATCTCTTTAGATAAAACAAATTAAAACTAGTTGGACATCATTGTATGTTCAAATAATGTAAACAAAAAGCTGATGCTCGATCTTGATGACTTAAGGTTATATATCTCGCTTCTTATGATAGTAAAATCTATTTAGACTATAAATCAATGCTTACATAAAACTAATTGGACATTATATGAATGTTTTAAACAAAAAATCTGATGCTCGATCATGATGACTTTGGTTATATCTCGCTGCTTGTCATAGGGTTTTGACGTGAAAAAAATCAAAAATCTAACTGCGACTTATAAGAGGGTCAATCATCAAACCCTAGACTTTAGGCCTCGAAGTAGGGGGTGCGACTTATAGACGAGGGCGACTTATAACTGAGTATATACGGTACGTTCCGTTTTATCAAAACAGGCTTTAAAAAGTAATTCTAAGAGAGCTATAATGACCAATTATTTCTTTTGCCACAATGTTTTTGACTTTGTTCAATAAGTATCATTTCAATTATAGAGATTTTCCAATTTTTTGCCTTATGTTCACAAAGTCACCTGCCTCAGATTTGTTGTACTGGTATGTGGTTAAGAGTAAAAGAAACGCTGAGTACTCATTCCAACTTTTGATGCTTTCATTGTGTGAAATGGTTATGACAATCTGTATAAATGGTGCTGCATAAATAAAACACTATTTTAAATCATAAATGTCCTCATTTCATCTCAGAAAATGCTGTGGGTAGTAAGATACGAGAGTGTCCAAACTTTACACCTGAAAACAGAAAACAAAGTGAACATGCTAAATAACTTTCTTTAACCCTTTCCCTGATGAGTAGCCTATGCAGCAGATATCTTTTAGTAAACATTGTGAGAAAAAAGAAAATGCTCACAATGAGCATTTTCCTGACTTCCCTGTATGTTTTAACCCTTTCCTACATACACCAAATCTGCAGCTGACGACTTTGAAAACATCTCGCCAAAACAGGAAATATCTCTATTAATGAATGGTGAATTACTAAAAACAAGTTGAAAACATTGTGGTAAAAGGAGAAATTGCTTGTTTTGAGCAATTTCTCCTTTTGCCTCAATGTTTTCAAAAGTCGTCTGCTGTAGAGGTGTCAAAAAGCATCTGTATGAGGGAAAGGGTTAAACCCTGTTCCAAAATTGTACTTTTAATTTTCCAATGTTACAAAAAAAATTCCTCACAAGAAAATGGTTATAAATCTAATACTGTCTGCTTTTATAATTCATGAGGAAAATCGTCTGAAAGTCTGAGAATATAAGTTGGATACAGAGATAAAAATATTGTGGGAAAAGTAGAAATTGCTCATATTGAGATTTTAAAACCCGAAAATGGAAACATCGTATACATCACTTCCTCACTCAAATCTATCATATTCTGTTCTTTTCCATTATTCTACATTATTAAAAATGATCTAAGTTAACCCTTTTCCACATACAGACGCTTTCTGACGCCTCTGCAGTAGACAGCTTTTGGAAAACATAGTGACAAAAGAAGAAATTGCTCAAAACAAATTTCTCCTTTTGCCACAATGTTTACCACTTTCAGTCATAGATTATCCATTCAATTATAGAGATTTTCCATTTTTTTTACAAAATATGTTCAAAGTCGTCTGCTGCATAATTATAGTATGAGGGAAAGGGTTAACCCTTTTCCACATACAGATGCTTTCTGACAATTTTTGAAATCATCGTGGCAAACGGGGAAATAGCTCATTATGAGCAATTTCTTCATTTGCCACAATAATTTCAGCTCTTTGGAATAATAATAATGATTTCAAATAAAGAGAATTTCCATAATTTTCTCCAGATGATTTCAAAGTGTTGCAGATTTGTTGTTTGTGGGAAAGGGTTATTCCAATAGTCTACATATTACAATATTTTCAAAGTGTGTGGTTATTTCTGTTCTTTCTCAACCCTTTCCCAATTGCAGCAGACAGCTTTTGAAAGACATCAAAACAAAAGGAGAAATTGCTCATAATGAGCAGTTCCTGCTTTTGCCACAATGTTTTGAACTATATTCTAATAATTTTTTTATAGATCTTCCATAATTTTTCAAAGTCGTCTGCTGCAGATTTTGTTGGATGTAAGAAAGGGAAAAGTTTTTTTATTCAGATACACAAATAAAGTTTCTTTCTCAATGTGACCTTTCCTGATCTAGGTTTCTATAAGCTAAACCCTTTCCTAAACAACAAATCTGAAGCAGCAACTTTGAAAACATCTAAGCCAAAAACTTGAAAGTCTATATAAATTGAAAACATTGTGGCAAAAGGAGAAATTGCTTGATTTGAGCAATTTCTCCATTTGTCACCATGTTTTTAAAAGTCATCTGCTGACAGATGCGTCAGAATGCTTCTGCAAGTGGGAAAAGGTTAATTATGGAACAAATATACTAACCTTTCATCTTGTGTAGACTTTGCCAATCTTGTTCAAAGTTTTCTAAATCTGAATGTCGCCACAATAAGAATCCTGCAACAGTTAAAGATAAGGGATTATAAATATGAAGTGTATATCAATTTTCAATATCCTTTCACCATATCCCGCATACAACAGATCTTGACCTCCGCGACTCGGGATCAAACCCGGGGCACCCAGTTCCAAATCCCAGACACTAACCACTCGGCCATGGCGAATTCCGGAATCATGCTCTAAAATCATATCTTGTAATAAATGATGGCTTTGATTTTTTTTTTAATCTCATTTGCTTTCTGAAATTATAATACACACAACTACTATTCAAAACAATGTTTAAAAAAAAAGAGCAATAAAACCAGTTTTATCAACCTTCTTTTTCATGAGCAATCAACCTTCTTTTTCATGAGCAATTTCTTCTTTTGCCACAGTGTTTTCAAAAGTCGTCTGCTTCAGAGATGTCAGAAAGTGATTATATGTGGGAAAGGGTTAATATTATACCTGAGGAGAGATCTCCGACTATACTGTAAAAACTTCCCACCAATAAGGCTCCTGGTCTGTTTATCTGAGCCATACTCGGTCCTAGAGTCTCTGGGTCCACATCCGCAAAACTAAAATTCTGAATTTCATAAACTCCTGTATATAAAACAGAGAGAAAAAGTCAGTCTTCAGAATAAGGAAAAGAAAATTGAGACCAAACCATTTTCCTGATGTAAAGAAAATTTGACAGCTTTGCAGCAGGTCAATTTTGAAGACATTGTAGAAGAAGGAAAAATTTACCAAATAGAGCATTTACTATTTTCCCCAAATTGTTTGCAAGGCTTTATCAAAAGGCTACCAGCAGATTTTAAGATTCAGTGGAACCTGTGTATAAAGACCACCCATAAGGAATCTGGTCTTTTTTATAGGTGGTCTTTATTTGCAGGGTCATTTTGTGTTTTGGGGAAACTAGAAATGTGATTCTATAGACAGGGAATTGCTATTCAAAGTTGTTTTTTTACACAGGTAAACTGTATTACATACTTTTTTCAAATAATTTCAAAGCAGACGACTATAAAATATCTTATCAGGTAAACAGTTACAGATTATTATTATTGACAGTCCACATGAGTTCATTTGGAGTGGATTTTGAAAAGTACAAAAGTACTAAAAGTGAGACTTTTATACCAGAGATATTTTTCGATGAAAATGTTAAAGTAGATGACTTGGTGCAAATCAGTTGTAATTGGAGCTTTTAATTATTTACCACAAACAACAAATCTGAAACAAAAGACTTTAACCCTTTCCATCATATAGGCGCTTTCTGACGCCTCTGCAGCAGACGGCTTTTTGAAAACATAGCGACAAAAGAAGAAATTGCTCAAAACGAGCAATTTCTTCTTTTACCACAATGTTTTCCACTTTTAGTCATAGTTTATCCATTCAATTAAAGAGATTTTCTATTTTTTGACAAAATATGTTTAAAGTCGTCTGCTGCAGAATTGTTGTATGAGGGAAAGGGTTAAACAACTTCTTAGCAAAAGTATGATAATATCTATAAATGACAGTATGATAACAGGCAAGAGTTCAGAAAAATGTTGCAAATATAGATATTTCTCATTTATTATGAGCAATTGCTGCTATTGCCACAATGTTTTCAAAGCATAAAAAACCTGCAAGCTGAAATGGGTAAACAAGATATAGTTACAACAGTTTTGCATGAAGCAATGGAAAAATAAGCTGAAACTCTCACTTACCGGTACCCTGTGGCCATGACAGTGACGTTCCTGGTAAACATTTCACAACACATAGGCGCTTTCTGACGCCTCTGCAGCAGACAGCTTTTTGAAAACATAGTGACAAAAGAAGAAATTGCTTCTTTTACCACAATGATTTCCACTTTTAGTCATAGTTTATCCATTCAATTATAGAGATTTTCTATTTTTTGACAAAATATGTTCAAAGTCGTCTGCTGCAGAATTGTTGTATGAGGGAAAGGGTTAAACAACTTCTTAGCAAAAGTATGGAAAATATCTATAAATGACAGTATGATAACAGGCAAGAGTTCAGAAAAATGTTGCAAATATAGATATTTCTCATTTATTATGAGCAATTGCTGCTATTGCCACAATGTTTTCAAAGCATAAAAAACCTGCAAGCTAAAATGGGTAAACAAGATATAGTTACAACAGTTTTGCATTAAGCAATGGAAAAATAAGCTGAAACTCTCACTTACCGGTACCCTGTGGCCATGACAGTGACGTTCCTGGTAAACATTTCACAACACATAGGCGCTTTCTGACGCCTCTGCAGCAGACAGCTTTTTGAAAACATAGTGACAAAAGAAGAAATTGCTTCTTTTACCACAATGATTTCCACTTTTAGTCATAGTTTATCCATTCAATTATAGAGATTTTCTATTTTTTGACAAAATATGTTCAAAGTCGTCTGCTGCAGAATTGTCGTATGAGGGAAAGGGTTAAACAACTTCTTAGCAAAAGTATGGAAAATATCTATAAATGACAGTATGATAACAGGCAAGAGTTCAGAAAAATGTTGCAAATATAGATATTTCTCATTTATTATGAGCAATTGCTGCTATTGCCACAATGTTTTCAAAGCATAAAAAACCTGCAAGCTGAAATGGGTAAACAAGATATAGTTACAACAGTTTTGCATGAAGCAATGGAAAAATAAGCTGAAACTCTCACTTACCGGTACCCTGTGGCCATGACAGTGACGTTCCTGGTAAACATTTCACAACACATAGGCGCTTTCTGACGCCTCTGCAGCAGACAGCTTTTTGAAAACATAGTGACAAAAGAAGAAATTGCTTCTTTTACCACAATGATTTCCACTTTTAGTCATAGTTTATCCATTCAATTATAGAGATTTTCTATTTTTTGACAAAATATGTTCAAAGTCGTCTGCTGCAGAATTGTCGTATGAGGGAAAGGGTTAAACAACTTCTTAGCAAAAGTATGGAAAATATCTATAAATGACAGTATGATAACAGGCAAGAGTTCAGAAAAATGTTGCAAATATAGATATTTCTCATTTATTATGAGCAATTGCTGCTATTGCCACAATGTTTTCAAAGCATAAAAAATCTGCAAGCTAAAATGGGTAAACAAGATGTAGTAACAACAGATTTTCAATAACATGAAGCAATGGAAAAATAAGCTGAAACTCTCACTCACCGGTACCCTGTGGCCATGACAGTGACGTTCCTGGTAAACATTTCACAACACAATTATCTTGTCTTAACAAAGATGGCAGGATCTTGCTTATAAATTCACCCTGCCATACCTGATCCGCACCCAGACTTTGTCTTACTTTTGCCCTATGACCTAGGTTATCTGGAAGAAATGTCATTATTAGTTCTATTAACCCTTTCCCTCATACATCAATTCTGCAGCAGACGACTTCGAACGTATTTTGTCAAAACATAGAAAATCTCCATAATTGAATGGATAACCTATGACAAAAAGTGGAAAACATTGTGGCAAAAGGAGAAATTGCACGTTTTGTGCAATTTCTTCTTTTGTCACTATGTTTTCAAAAAGCCATCTGCTGCAGATGCGTCCAAAAGCGTTTATATGAGGGAAAGGGTCAAACGAGCTTTCCCACATGCAAACACACTTTGAAAACTCTGCAGCAGATGACTTTTGAAAACATGTTGGTAAATGGAGAAATTGCTCATAATGATACAACTCTATTCAATAACTACTTTCACTTACAGATATATTCCGTGTTTTTGCCTAGATGTTTTCAAAGTCTTCTGCTTCAGATGCATCAAAAAGAGTAAGAACACACAAAATCTTGCTGCAAGGTTATTTTTGTATGTCAAAATTTAAATTGATTAGACTTTATACACACTCAGAAATAAAGATTGGTTGAATGCTGGACACATTTCTCCAGACCTACACTTCAACAGCTTTATGCTTCATACTAGATTCAAACATTTGAAGATAAAGAGGTTTAAGTTCAGCAAACCAAAGTATCATATTTTAGAAGAAATTAAAGTAACTAGATGTTGTTTCTTTTGGGTTATTTTTTATGTTTTGTTTATGTTTGAGTGTTGTCATTTTAATACAACTTCAAGAGTAATCAAAGAAACACATGTGTCACCTCCCAATATGTTAGTAGGTGAAAACATAACATAACATAACAGAGGGACTGACAGGCGGTAAGAAAGGTGGACGGACACATAATTTAGAAGCATTGGACAGTCCAGAGGATTATATAAGGAGGAGTGAACTGGTCTTTTCCCATCCATATCTCTCTTACGACTCTACTAAACACTATGTTGTGGGTACTCAAAAGAATCGTCTCACTAAGGCGATTCTTTTGAGTACCCACAACATAGGGTTTGATGGTCAAATAAGGATTTAGGGATTTTAAATACTCTTCTTATCTAGATTTCTGGGACACACAATTTAATCAAATTCATCACGCTAGGAGTTTTCTTCAAAATTAATTCTAAGAATAATTGTATTGTCTTGTTCACTATAATAATATATTATTTACCGTATTCCCACATATGTAACAAATCATTCATCCCTCCTATTTCACTGAGCCAAAACCCCACCAGTTTAGAGTATGCTGTCCGAACATGCATCCATTTTTCACAATCTGCCAATACAGCTTTGGTATCTTTTGGGTGGACATTGTAGGTTCTGAGTTCATACACTCTGTCATTCCATTTCACTTGAGAGCTTGAAAAAGTTCTGGTAAAAGGTGTTTTCTATAAAAATAAAAAATAAAAAATGTTTATCTACCCACTTTCAGACTTATTTAGGCATAAGCAGCAGTCTACTTTTAAAAACATTGTGGCCAAAGGAGAAATTGCTTGAAGAGAAATTGATCATCAGGAGCAATCTTTTCCTTTGGCATCTATATTTTCAACATTATTCAATTATTATACTACCAAGATTTATAGAGAAATTCAATGTCTTCAATATCGTCTGTTGCAGATTTGTTGTAAATGGGAAAAGATAAGTGGATACATATTTTCACTTATTTAGCCTTACTTCTTTTCTAAAACATAAAAAATATTTCATATCCTTATCTTACAAATTATATAACCCCGAATGTGTATATGCTGACCGATTTCTGCCATCTTGTGTCTACACCAAACCAACTTGCCAAAACGACAAAAGGATATGCCAGAACATCACCTATTGCACATGTTGGCAAGGCATGTAGAATCAAGTTTCTTATGTGTTGTTGGCCGAGCCCCAGTATCATAGCTCAGTCGCTAGCGTAGCTCAGTCGCTAGTGACCCGGGCTGTCAATCCCGGGGTTGTGAGTTTGAATCCCAGCTAAGCCAACATTCTTGCAGATGTTTGACAAAAGTCACTGTGAAAAGCGTCGCTCGTCTTTCACCAATGGGCTAACAGTCTATGTGGAAAAGCAGCCAGTTGCTTGGAAAGTATGTAGCGTGGAATACTTGTGTGAGAAAGCTAGGAAACACCAATACATAACCAATCGTCTTTATTGCAAGCACCCCACTGTGTATAAGTGACATGAAGGAATGGACTCACAGCTACTGGGGAATTGTGGGTAGAACAGGTCACATTTTTTGTTGAATGTTATCAAATGTGACTGAATTATACAGTTTTTCCTTTATTCCGTGTGTCTGTCTGTCCGAATATCGATCCATTGATTGTTTGGTGATTTATGCCGCTTTCAACAATTTTCAGTTAAATTGCAGTGTTATATCGATCCAACTAGGAAATAAAAGGTCACTCTTCTAATTAGGGATTAGTCAATTTGAGATTACATATGAGTGTTTCTTTTACATATAAGCCATTTCTAGCAATAAAGGTTGTTAATGAATTTGCATTTTGTACATTAAAGACAAAGTGTGTTTTTCCAAAAGTTTTTGTTTGTTTACAGACCGATGGTACATTGTTTGAACCATATTTATTCCTATCATCTAATAGTATGCCACATATATATTCGCCTTACAGATGCCCTGTACCATGAGTGCTTTCAGCGCTTTGATTTCTTAATGCTTCTGTTCACGAACTTAGGAGACGTAAATGAGCGTTTGATATTTATGATTGTTTTTAGCACAAAGGGAAGTAAACAATACAATATAAATGAATTCATAAAAATATTCCACTGACAGCTCATGACAACAAGTAAATACATAGCACCATCATTCGCGAGTTCTGACATTGTCCGAATTTATAGTCCATCCGGATAAAGTGTTAATACATTTTGACAAAATGACTTGCAATGCAAACATAAAGCGAGGCAAAAGCAAGAATACTTACATGGAATATAATTGTGCGTGGGATGAGTTGTGTAAGTCTTGATGTAGCGATTGCTCTAAACATCTTTGGTGAAGGTTCGGAAGTCCGTTCCGTAAGTTTTAGCAAGGATTTAACCCTTGCCTATTTTCCAATTTGCGAGTTAAACCTAAGGCTTTTCAAGACGGTTGCGGGAAGACCTAGTGGTGGTTTATTGGTATTTAGCGTCCGCCCCGGTGCAGGAGGTCGCAGTTCGATCCCCGGCCGCGTCATACCCAAGACTTAAACAATGGAAGTAGTGGTTGCCCTTGGCGCTCAGGGTTACTGGGTTAGTATTACGACAGACTAACTGGTGTCAGGATAAACGGACCAGTAGTACTGGTAACTTACCGAAACGCCCGATATAACTGAACTATTGTTGAAAGCGGCTTAATACAACAATCAACAAACCCTTGTTTAAAACGCGAACTTCATATCCACCCCGTTTTGAAATTAAGTATTCGTCGCATACGTTATTGTCCGCCAAGACGCCAAGGTGTCATGAATAAGAAAAGTAATATTTCACTTCTTTGGCATATTTTTCTTTCATTTTTGGGATAGGGGCGTTTCGCCACTATCTCATAGCGAAGCTGCTTTCGAAAAGTCGGATTTAAAGCTGCAACCGCAGTCCACATGTGTATACCTACACCAAAATCGAGTTTTGATTGGTTATAATCTGCCTTTTCAACGATTTCATTGGTTCGACCGAATCACGAAACCCTCCGCTTGCATAATTTATGAGACAAAATAGTTTCTATGAATGAAACTCACTCTGAACTATGGTTGACCTCAATGTCAGTAGTGTGAGGTAACGTCGACCGTTCTGTGACCCCATTAGTTTACAACAGTCGACTTATAGAGAAATGTGCAAAGCACTGTAAATTCAATTATTGAAAGGAGTTGAAACCATTGTGGCAAAAGTAGAAATTGCCTACGAAAAGCAATTTCCCCTTTTGTCACAATGTTTTCGATTGTCGTCTGCTGCACATGCGTCTGTAAGCGTCTGTAGGCGAAAAATGGTTACATCCTTCCCATGGAAGCGGAACCCTTTCCGTGATACTATAACAGTTCGAATATTTAAAAAATATTGTTGAAAATGGAGCTATTGCTGACAATGAGCAATTCCTCCTTTTCACACAATGCTTTCAAACACGTTTCAAATTAATTCTTTTCATATTTAAACGTTTTACTATGGACGTTCTTTCCCTCTTTCTCCCTTCCGGACACATTTTGAATAACATGCTAGAGATGAATGATTACGAGCAATTTTGCCTTACATCAAGGGGAAAAATATATAGTTGAAACCTTTGTGGAAAAAGAGGAAATGGGTCATGATAAACAATTCTGCAGCCGTCTGCTGCACATGCGTCAAAAAGCGACTGTAAGCGGGAAAGGGTTAACCGTTCTCGTTATCGCTACTTAGTTACAAACAAATGTTGAAAGTATATTTGCAAACGGAGCAATTGCTGACAATGAGCAATTCCTCCTTTTCAAACAATGCTTTGAAACATGAATCAATTTGTTTCTATAACCTAGATAACGAAAACGTTTGTCTACAGTTATTATTTTAACCTTTGCCCCTTTTAGACACATTTGACTAACCTTAACAGATGAATGATAATCAACAAGTTTGTCTTTTTCCACAATGTTTTCATCAATATTCAAAATCATACTTTTATTAATTCAGGTCAATAGTTATGCCTTAGTTCAATGTTGTTTGCTGTATATTTAGTCTATGTGGTCAAGGTTAAGGAATACTGTAAACAAACTTGTTACAACATAATTCGTCCAAAGAGAGAGGTCCTACTGTGTATACATGCCATGAAATAATGTTACAAACGGTCTCACCGCTACTGGGGAATTGTTGGTAAAACAGGTCGCGTTTTGTGTTGAATATTCTCGTGTGTCGCTGTATAAAGACCATACTAGGAAATAGAAATTAAATCTACAAATTATAGATAAGTTAATTTCAACATTGATTGATTGGGATTTAACGCCGTTTTTAACATTTCTTCAGTCATATCACGGCGGCCAGTTCACCTACAAATGTATTTCCTGGTTTTCTCAAACCAGTACTCCTCACAACAATCTTCCCAAGCAACTGGCTGCGTTTCCACATAGACTTAGCCATTGGTGAAAGACGAATGACGCATGTCGCATTGACTTTTGTCAAACGTCGGAAAGAAATTTGGCCGAATTTGTCAACACATCCGAGTTATAACCGCAAGGTCATTATTTATTTTATTATTGAGAAGCTTCTAGCGATTTTGGGACTAAAATTATAATGTATATGCATTTGCGTTAATTTAAGACTCAACGTTCATCAACGTGTAATATAGTCCTAGATGTATCTGTTGACAAATAAACTAAAAATGTAGTCTAAATAGGTTTTTGAAAATTAACCTTGACGGTCCGGTCCCGTTTCGGAGATACAATTAAATTGCAAATACTTTACAAATACCATAATCTAAGCTGACGTGTTTTGACGCATCGAACCAGTCTTCTGTAATCAATACTTGAGTTGTCTCCGTCTGTAAAGCTTGGAGGTATAATCCGGCGTCCGGCCGGCTGTCTGCCTGAATGTGCATTCGTCCGTCCGTCATGGATTGCATGTATTGGTTAACACGTTGTTTCTGTATGGCAGATTTATTTCAAAGTGGTCACAATTATACCCGTGTGATCAGGAGAACGGCAAAGTACTAGGTACATAACTCTGGTCTATTTTTTCAGTTATCTCCATTTTTCCTTATTTAGTTCAGCTATTGTCTCAATTAACTTTCATTGTATCAATTTCAAACTTGGTTTGTAGGTAACTTATGACCTACAGATTTGCAGTGCACCATTACCATAAATTTAGCATGCTGCGTTTGGAGTGTGTATATTTTTGTCTTTCAATGTTCTCCCTTATTATATGTAACACATGCGTTCCGTGAAATTCCCTTTTTCGTTAATGAGTGCTTCCCCAAGAGTTGTACTTCGTCAAATCTAATCTGTTTTTTAGGTGTAAACTAAATTTTTTCATTTCTTCGGTTATTGTCTCAATATATGTCCAATATATCAATTTAAGACTTGGTGTATAGGAAACTCAGAGCTGCAATTGTGCAGTGCAAAAGAAACATAACTCTATCATGCTTTCGATCGTCTTTCATTTATCAGCATGATTACAATATACATTGTGGATCTTTAGTGATTTCTGAACTAGAAATATTTTAATTAAGGGTAGCTGCTCGTTTTTTTTTTGTCAATCTTTTGTCCTTCGATATTTTGTTTATACAAGAAAAGGGTAAAACTTTGACAAATGAGGTATATGTTATTGGCAGGCAATATGTGTTGCTTCAAACATTTTTGGTTTGGTTTATTTAAAGGTCATTGTTTCATTGTTTCAACAATGTTTGTCCATATGATCTATGCCATATGTTTTCAACTTACATATGCCCCCTATACCATCAGCGCTTTTAGCGCTTTGATTATACTAGCACGTCGTTTAAAGTTGAAATTAAACACACATTTAAACTACAGTTATTGATTTTTAAGCATGTTTGTGAAATTGGCTCTAGCATAATTCATCGGCCATCGGCATTCCATTTTTATAGCAATTTGAAGGTCGACCTGAAATCCCGAGCTTGATTGATTGGGGTTTAACGCCGTTTTTAACAATTTCTCAGTTATATCACGGCGGCCAGTTCACCTACTCACGCATTTCCTGGTTTTCTCACACCAGTACTCCACACAACAATATTCCCAAGCAACTGGCTGCTTTTCCACATAGACTTAGCCCATTTGTGAAAGAAAAATGACGCATGTCGCATTGACTTTTGTCAATCGTCGGAAAGAAAGTTGGCCGAGCCGGGATTCGAACTCACAACCCCTGGATTGACAGCCCGCGTCGCTACTGACTGAGCTACCGAACTTGACCATCGGCACACCATTTTTATAGCAATCTGAAATCTAGAGTGCCATTAATAAAAAAAGGAATATTTCACTTCTTTAGCATATTTTGCTTTCAATTGTACACAAGGACGTTATTTTAATTTGAAAATAAACACACATTTAAACTATAGCTCGGACATCGGCATTTTTATAGCAATTTGAACGCCGATCTGGAACAACGAGATCGGTCATCAGGGGCGTAGCTAGACCTCTATTCATGTGGATTCATAATTCATAATTGTGCTAAGGAGGTCCAGGGGCATGACCCCCCCCCCCCCCCCCCCCCCCGGGAAAAAAATGAAAACAATGATGCATTCTGGGCGTTCTGAGGTGCTTTATTTAGCACTGGAAAATGGACGGTTTTAGGATCAGATCAAAAATCAACAAATATACCCTTTACTCGGTAGATTTTTTTTCTCTAAAATAGCAAACATATACAAGCCCCGATTATGTTAATAATACTCAGATCTATATGTTTTGTCACCGGAGAGGAACACATTTTTTTGTCACGGATTTGGAAAGCCAAGCCTTTAGTAGGCGGGTTTCTCGCAGAGTGCGCCGCGTGTATTAGGGGAGCACTCGGGCCCATAGGCCCCTGTCAGAGGTCTTGAACACTTTAATTTTGTCACCGGAGGAGTGAAACACTTTGTTTTGTCACCGGAGTAGAACACCTTTTTTTTCATTTTTTTGTGACGGGAGTGGAACGACAGCCTTTAGTAGGCGGATTTCTCTCAGAGTCCGCCGCGTGTATTAGGGGAGCACTCGGGCCCAGAGAGGCCCTTGTCAGCTGAGTGCAAAACCTTTCTTTTTATTTTTTGTCACGGTAGTGGAACGCCGGCCTTTAGTAAGCGGGTTTCTTGCAGAGTTCGCCTCGTGCATTAGGGGAGAACTCGGGCCCAGAAGCCTCTGTCAGCGGAATGGAACACTTTGTTTTGTCACCGGAGTGGAACACTTTTTTTTTCATTTTTGTCACGGGAGTGGAACGCCGGCCTTTAGTTGGCGGGTTTCTGGCAGAGTCCGCCGCGTGTATTAGGGGAGCACTCGGCTGCTGGCCGGGGAAATCTGATCCGGGGCCGCACCTAAGGCAGGTCCCGCCGTCTACCCGCGCTTACGGCGAAGTGCTGGCCTTGTTTCAAGCGAGCACTCCGCTACTGGTAGGGGGAAATGTGAACGGTAAACGAATTTGCAATAAGGCAGGTCCCGCCGTCTCCCCGCGCTTACAACGAAGTGCTGGCCCTGTTTCCAGCGAGCATTCGACTGCTGGTAGGGGAAATGGGAGCCGGGACCGCATATGCTATAAGGCAGGTCCCTCCATCTTCCTGCGCTTACGGTGAAGTGCTGGCCCTGTTTCGAGCGAGTACTCCGCTGCTGGTAGGGGAAATGTGATCCGGGGTCCCATATGCTATTAGGCAGGTCTACCCGCGCTTACGGCGAAGTGCTGGCCCTATTTCAAGCGAGCACTCCGCTACTGTTAGGGAAAATGTGAGCCGGGCCCGAATTTTCTATAATGCCGGTCCTGCCGTCTACCCGCGCTTACGGCGAAGTGCTGGCCTTGTTTCAAGCTAGCACTCCGCTGCTGATAGGGGAACAGTGAGCCGGGCCGCATATGCTATAAGGCAGGTCCCGCCGTCTACCCGCGCTTACGGCGAAGTGCTGGCACTGTTTCGAGCGAGCACTCCGCTGCTGTTAGGGGTAATGTGAGCCGAGCCCGAATTTACTATAAGGCAGGTCCCGCCGTCTACCATTGGCCTTGTTTGCCGGGGCCGCATATGCTATAAGGGCTATTATAATTTAGTATAGAAACGGCAAGCAACGTTTGATATGTGCAAGTACGCATACTGCAACTTTGGCTTATTTTGTTATTGTTTGTCAGAATCATGTGGCTACGCGCCTGGTCATAGGCACTCGAAGTTAAGTTTGCTATATAAATTTGAATGTCGATGTCCGATGGCCGATCCTAGAGCCATTTTCACACACATGTTTTGGTCAATGTTATAATACATTGCCAGGATCAAGTGTATTTATAGAGAGCCCGAAACACTTACAACACAGATCTAAGAATTATAATATACATTATTTTTCCTTGGCGTTCATAGGAAGGGCTCTTGTTGAGGTGAGCGTTCTAAAAGAATTGAAGGCTGTCCACGAATCTCTCCAAGATAAGCTGCAGAGGGTGCACGACTTCACAGCCAGGCGTTTTAAGAGGCTGTTGTTATTGGTGAATATGTCGAAACAATACCCGTGTTTGTGGGAGGTTAACACTCCGTGCTAATTTGGAGGAGTATGATAAGCAAGTTATTACAATTCCATCATTGGATCATTTGCTCCCACAATTCGCTCAGTTTGTTCAGCCCTTGACGATGGGTAGATATGGCCTGTCATCGGAGGATACACTTCGGTCGGAAATCGAGTGTGGAGGGTGGGTCGGCGTATCATCCGATCGTTTACCAACCACCACAGACGACCTCATTATCGATAACGATCCGACATTATACTAACATGGGAACACTTTCTTCGTGTAGCCGCCATATTTCCAATTCATGTTTTTATTTTCCTGCATAAGCGGAAAATTAACAATCTGTACAATGAGCATACCATCGTTCACAAGCAACTAGGTACCTTATAGAGGATACATATAGGTACTCCACACTCCTTCACAAACAACTCGGCACCTAACCATATAACATGTTTAGCTTTATAACGGCGCCATCGGTCAACGATCGTAGAAAGATTCGAACTCCTGTCCTCTCGATCGACATCTCTCGTTGATACCGCCAGTACAAGATGACTAACTATGTCTACACAAAATATCACATGCTCAGTTCATTATCTCCCTTACCGACACACGAACGAGCATTTTACATGAATAACTTATAAATAAACTCAAAATGTTTCTTCCAAAATAGATTCTGACTATTGTTATCGCGAGAGTGTGATACGATCACAGATTCGTTAATAAAATAGACCACACTGGATATTGCCTGCCTTTAAATATTGTTGTTAACATGACTTCCTTGTCTACGGCCATATCACGTTGAAAATACTGGTTCTCGTCCGGCAACGTCGAGCCCGGTTAGTACTTGGATGGGTACCGTGTGCTGTGTAGACTCTTCGTTTTATTTATTTTTATCCAAATTTATTTTCTATATCATTTTTGTTTGTTATGACAGTTCTTCTTTTTTTCCAACATATTGTATTGTAAACCTGTTTAATTTAAATACAATACTCGATCGTTACAGAAGTCTGTTTTCCACTATGACCTATAATCCTATGGACATGTAACGTTTCTGACTTTATGGTATTTTTATTTTTTTCAGTTTCACACTGTTTTTGAATGGTACATAAAGTCGCAAAAAAAAAAGGAATTGCCTATATTATGATTTCTCCTCAGATCATAACAAACAAGATCATCGCCTGCGGGTTCCTGACGCTCGTATCCAAGCGGGAAATTTACGAGATAAAAACATTGAACAACTACTATTAATACTGAAAATTTAAGACAACTATTTTAAGTTTCAAATCTCGACCTTAAATGATTACTAAAAAAATGTGGATTTTAACAAAAATCTTAACAACAATTATTATTCTGACTTAAAAAAGGGCATTACTTTGACAAAATGCAGTTAAGAGTTAGAAAAGCCCCTCTTGTTGCTACTATGGTGTCAGACAACTATATATATATATTTCAAAGCAAAGTGGACTTTAACAAAAAAACTTGATCGAAAAGGGCATAAGTTTGACAAAATGCAATCAAGAGTTATGACACTTGTTCCCGTGGTTGCTACTATGATGTCAGACATCTATTTTAGTTTCAGAGCTCTACATTGAATGGTTAGTGAGGAAAAAAGGACTTTTAACCAAAACTTAACCAAATATATGACGCAGGACGACGACGCCGGACGCCGAGGAAGCTATGACATTAGCTCATCTGTCTGAAACATACGAGCTCAAAATGGGTGTGTAGAACCCATTGTTAAACTATTGTTGATTTCCTTGACTGTTTTCTGTTCAATTTAAAAAGTTATCCTTTCATTTATTTTCTAGACGTTTATCTTGCTTTGTTCAAATAGTCTGCATACGCTTTATATGGTGAAAAGTATAAAGACGATTTTAAATAGTATGTTAGCATATGTAATATCTGATCCATTGTGAGAAAAGAACTGCTCGCGTGTGAACACATTCATCTTATCACACCATGAGTTCAAGTGACGTCCGCTACAGCTAAAGGCAACACACATGACATGACGTCTGTATCAACGATCACCTCGGTGATGTAGAGGTAGAGCGTCCGCCTCGGGTGCGTGAAGTCGCGGGTTCGATCCCCGCCCGGGTCATACCAAAGACTTTAAAAATGGTGATAATGGCTGCTCTCCATGGCGCTCAGGAGTGTGGTTAGCATTACGAGTGAATCACTGGTGTCAGGATAAATGGACTAGTAGTACTGGTATTCACTGGTGTCAGGATAAATGGACCAGTAGTACTGCTAACTTACCTATGAAACGCCGTGATATAACTTAACAATAGTTGAAACCGAGTAAAGCACCACTCAATCAATCTGTATCAGGGAAAGGGAAGGTTTGGAATATTTACGATTCATTATTCGTGATGGTTTTAGAAAAAGGACGATACATAAATCATGCGACGGACCGCTACGTCTACTCTAATCAACTTAATCAGGCATTATAAATGTGTTTTAAAATGAAAACACGAAGAATGTAAAACGCTTGGTCATCGAGCAGATGATATTGTAAATCCATCAATAAATCTAGAAAATAAGACAAAATCACGATGACAGTCGTCTTCCTGAACACTTCTGCTTCACCAGACGACACATAAACTCAAGGCAACCGATAGCCTAAAACATAATACAAACTGGTTGTAACCGCACACCGCTACTGGATAGCGCTTCGCTAATTGGCGGTAATGCATTCATCTTTTTTACAAACAAAATCGATTTGAACATTAAATGAATGTTTTGTCAATTCTATGATCAGACTTTCACCCAAATTTGTTCCAACCGCAAAACATAATGAAGGTAAGGGCTAATCTGTAACGTGCGTAATTTAACACCTCCTAATCTAGCCGGGTCATATAAACAGGTGACAAGAGAAGCATTTTCAAACCTCGACTTAAACGTAATAGGAGCGATCCAACGAGAAACCAAACATTGTGGACTCTGCGTAAAGTATCGACCCGGATCAACATAATCATGCCGCGCAGGCTAATCTAGGAATCATTACTCTATACATCTATCCCCCTGAGACGGAATGTGTCGGCCCGGATTAGCATGCGCGAACTGCGCAGGCTGATCTGGATAGATTCATTACGCAGAAGCCATTATGTTGGTTTTCTCGCGGAAGGGCTCATATGTTTTTGATACTTGATACTTATCATGCTCCAACCAAACGGAGTTGATTTAATCTGTTATAAAGCTAATTCACAGAACATCATATCACATATAACGTTTAGAAAAAAATGTCTACAACTGTACGATAGAAATAGAACAAAATACCAGATTACCAATCAGTTTTGTGCCTTCAACAAAGACTTAGATCACAGTTTCTATCTACACGGTCTGATATGTGTCACAACTGTCCGTTATGAAGAATATTCTGAACACTTGTCAACAAAACAATACAAAAACCGTGGGAGAGTTTTTGACAATGAGGAAGCTAATTCGAAAACTTCATGTTTTTTTTGATAGTGGTATTTAGCAATTTATTGGAATAAGTATTAATAAAGATTATTTACCCCCCGAAAATGACAAATAAAAGGCCTGGCCAATGTAAGGTACTGCATTCATTATATGAACAAGTGGTGCACTGCGAAAAGCAACCTTACCGTAACTATTTCACTTACCGTAACAATTACACGTGTGGAAAAAGACATGCATGCGCTTCCAAACTACGGGATCCAATCAGATACTGCGTCACAGAAGATTCGTTCAACCCACTCATATCGGCGAACAGTGCATAGTCAAATTAGACTCTCTTCTGAATCTACAGTGGTCGCAAATGGCTAATGGTTGGATTTTGACAGAATGTCGTTCGTGAATTATTTTCAAACACTACCACCCTCTAAAATATACGACAACAAAACATCGTTTTGTATATATATAAAAAAATCCGTATCGTATTTAGAAACGATGATAGCATAAGGAACTATTTTTCGATGACGCGTATGAATCTCGTGTTGTTGTCTGGTGACAATAGAGGGCGCACTTCACGCACCCTGCTCACTGTGAGTTATCACACCAATCTGTCATTAGGATCTAATACAGCGATCATCATCCCAGTCCCCCATAAAGGTCCGCCATAACCCTTTTCCACATGCAACGCATCTGCAGCAGACTACTTTATAAACATCTAGGCAAAAATACGAAAAAGTTAGTGAATGAAAGCATGATTACTGAATACAATAGTGTTTAAAAACATTGTGGAAAAAGAGAAACCACGATGTTTTCAGAAGTCGCCTGCTGCATATGTGTCAATTGCTGAAAAGTTGTTCCCGATGTGAACAGTTTAGTTACAGACACGCGCATGCCTAACAAATCGGGTCACCTTCATCTCCACTTTAACAAGCAGTCACTATTTACTTGTGGTCAATGTGTGCAGACACCTACGACTTCAATGGTGCGGCATGGAACGGTTTCTAATAGTGTGCTATTTGCATAAACTGATACCCCTACCCCCTGTCGGTATGGCCCGTCTCCCCGATGCTCATCCCATGACGGTGCGGGGGTTATATCACGGTGGTACATCTAATTGTCCCGGTGTCCATGTCACTTTCTGACACACGCGATGGCAAAATATTGTCATAACATGCAATAGGTATCAATTTCGTTCTGGTCCGATTAACTTTCATACGAAACTTGCAATTTTATCCTGTCAAGTCCATAAGTGAGAAGAGAAATTGCCATACAACCATGCCCTGTCCCACTCACACACCACGCATTTGCTATAGACCACTTCGAAAACATATATAGAACAAAAATATTAAATTGAATTTAATCAATCGAACTGTTTATAGTTCATAACATTGAGAGCAATTTGCACTTGTTGTCATAATAATTTTAAGCATATCTGTTGCAGATGCGTCAAAGTGCGTTTGCACGTGGCAAAGGGTCGGACAAATTTTAACACGAAAGTTGCAAATGAGTCTGTCATATAAGTCTAAATGCGAAAGGAGTGTTCCGTAAACAATCATGCTTTCCATATAGAGGTATTGATGACACATGTGCCATTAATCATAAATAGGGAGCGCGTCACATTGGTAGGGCAATGGTTAAACTTTAGCTTTCAGTCACAGTCGCGTCTGGTCATTCGAGGTTCTAGTGTCTCTCCGGTTTCAAACTGTGACACTAATTAAAGTTACATCGACGTACAACTAGTGGAGCTAAATTGTTTGTTTGTTTTCTTAAAAAAAATGCGTTTAGATCTCTGGAGCATATACATGAACAGTGAAAAGTCTGGTGAGACTATGCGAATGAACATCATTGTACGCAATTCTGAAGTATGAGAATGTGTAAATGAACATCACTGTACGCAGATGAAGTATGAGACTGTTCGAATGAACATCAGTGTACGCAGATGTAGTATGAGACTGTGTGAATGAACATCATTGTACGCAGATGAAGTATGAGACTGTTCGAATGATTATCATTGTACGCAGATGAAGTATGAGAATGTGCGAATGAACATCATTGTACGCAGATGTAGTATGAGACTGTGCGAATGAACATCATTGTACGCAGATGAAGTATGAGACTGTGCGAATGAACATCATTGTACGCAGATGAAGTATGAGACTATGCGAATGAACATCATTGTACGCAGATGAAGTATGAGACTGTGCGAATGAACATCATTGTACGCGGATGAAGTATGAGACTGTTCGAATGAACATCATTGTACGCATATGAAGTATGAGACTGTGTGAATGAACATCATTGTACGCAGATAAAGTATGAGATTGTGCGAATGAACATCATTGTACGCAGATGGAGAATGAGACTTTTCGAATGAACATCATTGTACGCAGATGATGTATGAGACTCTTCGAATGAACATCATTGTACGCGGATGAAATATGGGACTGTTCGAATGAACATCATTGTACGCAGATGAAGGATGAGACTATGCGAATGAACAATATTGTACGCAGATGAAGTATGAGACTGTTCGAATGAACATCATTGTACGCAGATGAAGTATGGGACTGTTCGAATGAACATCATTGCACGCAGATGCAGCATGAGACTGCGCGAATAGACATCATTGTACGCAGATGAAGTATGAGACTGTTCGAAAGAAAATCTTTGTACGCAGATGAAGTATGAGACTGTGTAAATGAACATCATTGTACGCAGATGAAGTATGAGACTGTTCGATTGAACATCATTGTACGCAGATGAAGTATGAGACTGTGCGAATGAACATCATTGTAAGCGGATGAAGTATGAGACTGTTCGAATGAACATCACTGTACGCAGATGAAGTATGAGACTGTGTGAATGAACATCAGTGTACGCAGATAAAGTATGAGATTGTGCGAATGAACATCATTGTACGCAGATGAAGAATGAGACTTTTCGAATGAACATCATTGTACGCAGATGAAGTATGAGACTGTTCGAATGAACATCATTGTACGCAGATGAAGTATGAGACTGTGTGAATTAACATCATTGTACGCAGATGAAGTATGAGACTGTTCGAATGAACATCATTGTACGCAGATGAAGTATGAGACTGTTCGAATGGACATCATTGTACGCAGATGAAGTATGAGACTGTTCGAATGAACATCAGTGTACGCAGATGTAGTATGAGACTGTGTGAATGAACATCATTGTACGCAGATGAAGTATGAGATTGTTCGAATGATTATCATTGTACGCAGATGAAGTATGAGACTATGCGAATGAACATCATTGTACGCAGATGAAGTATGAGACTGTTCGAATGATCATCATTGTACACAAATGAAGTATGAGACTATGCGAATGAACATCATTGTACGCAGATGATGTATGAGACTATTCGAATGAACATCATTGTACGCGGATGAAATATGGGACTGTTCGCATGAACATCATTGTACGCAGATGAAGTATGAGACTATGCGAATGAACAACATTGTACGCAGATGAAGTATGAGACTGTTCAAATGAACATCATTGTACGCAGATGAAGTATGGGACTGTTCGAATGAACATCAATGCACGCAGATGCAGCATGAGACTGCGCGATTAGACATCATTGTACGCAGATGAAGTATGAGACTGTTCGAATGAACATCATTGTACGCAGATGATGTATGAGACTATTCGAATGAACATCATTGTACGCGGATGAAATATGGGACTGTTCGAATGAACATCATTGTACGCAGATGAAGTATGAGACTATGCGAATGAACAACATTGTACGCAGATGAAGTATGAGACTGTTCAAATGAACATCATTGTACGCAGATGAAGTATGGGACTGTTCGAATGAACATCAATGCACGCAGATGCAGCATGAGACTGCGCGAATAGACATCATTGTACGCAGATGAAGTATGAGACTGTTCGAAAGAAAATTATTGTACGCAGATGAAGTATGAGACTGTGTAAATGAACATCATTGTACGCAGATGAAGTATGAGACTGTTCGATAGAACATCATTGTACGCGGATGAAGTATGAGACTGTTCCAATGAACATCATTGTACGCTGATGAAGTATGAGACTGTGTGAATGAACATCATTGTACGCAGATAAAGTATGAGACTGTTCGATTGAACATCATTGTACGCAGATGAAGTATGAGACTGTGCGAATGAACATCATTGTACGCGGATGAAGTATGAGACTGTTCGAATGAACATCATTGTACGCGGATGAAGTATGAGACTGTGTGAATGAACATCATTGTACGCAGATAAAGTATGAGACTGTTCGATTGAACATCATTGTACGCAGATGAAGTATGAGACTGTGCAAATGAACATCATTGTACGCGGATGAAGTATGAGACTGTTCGAATGAACATCATTGTACGCAGATGAAGTATGAGACTGTGTGAATGAACATCATTGTACGCAGATAAAGTATGAGACTGTTCGATTGAACATCATTGTACGCGGATGAAGTATGAGACTGTGCGAATGAACATCATTGTACGCGGATGAAGTATGAGACTGTTCGAATGAACATCATTGTACGCAGATGAAGTATGAGACTGTGTGAATGAACATCATTGTACGCAGATAAAGTATGAGATTGTGCGAATGAACATCATTGTACGCAGATGAAGTATGAGACTGTTCGAATGAACATCATTGTACGCAGATGCAGCATGAGACTGTTCGAAAGAAAATTATTGTACGCAGATGAAGTATGAGACTGTGTAAATGAACATCACTGTACGCAGATGAAGTATGAGACTGTTCGATTGAACATCATTGTACGCGGATGAAGTATGAGACTGTTCGAATGAACATCATTGTACGCAGATGAAGTATGAGACTGTGTGAATGAACATCATTGTACGCAGATAAAGTATGAGATTGTGCGAATGAACATCATTGTACGCAGATGAAGTATGAGACTGTTCGAATGAACATCATTGTACGCAGATGCAGCATGAGACTGTGCGAATGAACATCATTGTACGCAGATGAAGTATGAGACTGTTCGAATGATCATCATTGTACACAAATGAAGTATGAGACTATGCGAATGAACATCATTGTACGCAGATGCAGCATGAGACTGTGCGAATGAACATCATTGTACGCAGATGAAGTATGAGACTGTTCGAATGATCATCATTGTACACAAATGAAGTATGAGACTATGCGAATGAACATCATTGTACGCAGATGATGTATGAGACTCTTCGAATGAACATCATTGTACGCGGAAGAAATATGGGACTGTTCGAATGAACATCATTGTACGCAGATGAAGTATGAGACTATGCGAATGAACAACATTGTACGCAGATGAAGTATGAGACTGTTCGAATGAACATCATTGTACGCAGATGAAGTATGGGACTGTTCGAATGAACATCATTGCACGCAGATGCAGCATGAGACTGCGCGAATAGACATCATTGTACGCAGATGAATTATGAGACTGTTCGAATGATCATCATTGTACACAGATGAAGTATGAGACTATGCGAATGAACATCAGTGTACGCAGATGCAGCATAAGACTGTTCGAATGAACATCATTGTACGCAGATGTAGTATGAGACTGTTCGAATGAACATCATTGTACGCAGATGAAGTATGAGACTGTGCGAATGAACATCATTGTACGCGGATGAAGTATGAGACTGTTCGAATGAACATCATTGTACGCGGATGAAGTATGAGACTGTTCGAATGAACATCATTGTACGCGGATGAAGTATGAGACTGTTCGAATGAACATCATTGTACGCGGATGAAGTATGAGACTGTTCGAATGAACATCATTGTACGCAGATGAAGTATGAGACTGTTCGAATATACATCATTGTACGCAGATGAAGTATGAGACTGTTCGAATGAACATCAGTGTACGCAGATGAAGTATGAGACTGTTCGAATGAACATCATTGTACGCAGATGAAGTATGAGACTGTTCGAATGAACATCATTGTACGCAGATGAAGTATGAGACTGTTCGAATGAACATCATTGAACGCAGATGCAGCATGAGACTGTGCGAATGATCATCATTGTACACAGATGAAGTATGAGACTGTTCGAATGAACATCATTGTACGCAGATGAAGTATGAGGCTGTGCGAATGAACATCATTGTACGCGGATGAAGTATGAGACTGTTCGAATGAACATCAGTGTACGCGGATGAAGTATGAGACTGTTCGAATGAACATCACTGTACGCAGATGAAGTATGAGACTGTGTAAATCAACAACATTGTACGCAGATGAAGTATGATACTATTTGAATGAACATCATTGTACGCAGATGCAGCATAAGACTGTTCGAATGAACATCCTTGTACGCAGATGCAGTATGAGACTGTTCGAATGAACATCATTGTACGCAGATGAAGTATGAGACTGTGAAAATGAACATCATTGTACGCAGATGAAGTATGACACTGTGCGAATGAACATCATTGTACGCAGATGAAGTATGAGACTGTTCGAATGAACATCATTGTAAGCAGATGAAGTATGAGACTGTGTGAATGAACATCATTGTACGCAGATGAAGTATGAGACTGTGAGAATGAACATCATTGTACGCAGATGAAGTATGAGACTGTGCTAATGAACATCATTGTACGCAGATGAAGTATGAGGCTGTGCGAATGAACATCATCGTACACAGATGAAGTATGACCCACCATCGCAAGACACGGTTCATATATTTAAACAGTAGAACCTATAACCGGAACATACACGTGTATATGCAAAGCATGGTCATGTTTGACGAATATGTGTGCAATCCTTTCTAAAATGATAAATTCAGTCAAAATTCTTGTCTCGCTGGAGAAATCTTATTCTGTTTTTAAAGACGCCAAGGGATTGATTGATTTATTGATTGATGTTTTACGCCGTTTTCAACATTTTTACAGTTATATCACGATGTTTCCTGGGAAAGTTATTACTACATTTATCATCCATTACTACCATTTTTAAAATGATGCCCTCGGAACAAGCCGAATAAATGAGACGTGAAAGAAATATAGAGCAAACGCTAAAAACCCAGATGCATCTGTTGACAAAAAATAGAAGTGTAACCCCATTTGTTTTACGCCAATATCCAAATCTCATCAAAACCAGACCTGAACTTCACTCGATAGTATATATATCTGATAACTGCCCCATACAGGTCGTCTTAGGTTGACCTTTGCGTCAGCCAATCAAATTGTCGCTTACCAAATCCTTTGGTATAACACAGATGTAAGAACCCCTCGATATAGAGAAGCGATATTCGGGTGCACCAATTGTATAGCACGGGCGTGTGTTGTATCGTGCGATCTCATTGAACATTAAAACCGAGCAGGTGCTCACTAGTGTTTAAGTGTATAAGATCAAGTGTAGACCCTTTAATATGCTGGATAGTCACATCCACTATACGTATGTAGCGAAGTGTTTTAGTCTGATTTTAATTAGATTGGTCAATATCCCTTTACACGAGATCCCTTTACAGAAAGTCAATACGACCTCCAAAATGCCAGAAACAGATGATAGTCCATAGGGGCTACTTGTTTATCACGGTATTATATCGAGACGTGTTCACGAGTTTCTATACCACAAGTGAAAATATCCTATGTTGCGTTCATTAATGTATTAACCCACGCTCGGCACATATTCTTTCTGCCGTTTAACAAAAGTTAATGCGACAGGCATCATTCGTCTTCCACCAATGAGCTAACAGTCTAGGTAGAAAAGCAGCCAGTTGCTTGGGAAAGACTGGTGTGTGAAAGTGAGGAAACACATGGGTAGGTGAAATGGCCGCCGTAACATATGCAACTATGAGAATCAGTTACTGTCAAAAATCGATAACTAAAATTACATGGAGTTATAGAGCAACTTTTTAGTTTTTACTCAATAATAATTTTATTTGGCAAAAATTGAAAAAGGCACTTTTTTTTCAAGAAAGATATCTCTTGAATATATATATAATTTTTTATTTGTTTTATTTTAATAATATTTTGGTCCTTTTTAACTTTGAATACAGTCACCCTAATTTGAAAACCATGTTGATAACGTCGGTAAACAACTATCAATATTTTAAAATAAACTACTGTTCTGTTTCATGCTTCGATTTACAGAGGATATATAGAAGCGGTTAAACGCCAGGGTAAACATTGAACATGATCAATTGATAATTGTACTGTTTGGAACATTGAGCTATGATATATCCCCGTTATTTCTCAATCATGTCATAAAGACGAAATAATAAACATTTACTGTTTACCCTTTTTAACCCTTTACCTCATATAGACGCTTTCTGACGCCTCTGCAGCAGACGGCTTTTTGAAAACATAGTGACAAAAGAAGAAATTGCACAAAACGTGCAATTTCTCCTTTTGACACAATGTTTTCCACTTTTAGTCATAGGTTATCTATTCAATTATGGAGATTTTCTATGTTTTGACAAACTACGTTCAAAGTCGTCTGCTGCAGAATTGTCGTATGAGGGAAAGGGTTAAGCAAGAGTTCGTAACTGCAGAGACATCGCTAGTCGCCTATACCGGGTGTAAGATAGAACTATTTAACATACAAACTGGATGTGTCTATATTTCTTCAAACGTTTAACTCTTTCAGCGCCGAATTGTTTAAAGTAGACTCTTCCATGTTCAAAATCGGGCGTCTCCATTTCTCATATAATTCAATTTTGGACTATTTTGATAACTAAAAGACAAACAATGCTGATTTTAGGTGAGACAGCTCGTTACGAGCTGACTCACATGAATCAGGATTGTTTGTAAAAAACCTCAATATTGCCTTTGGCGCTAAAAGAGTTAACTCTTTCCCCCATTCCTTGTTTCTGCAGCAGACGACTAAAATATATTTAGTAAAAAATTGGACAAGCCCTTGATGTGAAAGTATAATGATTGAATACTGACGAAAAAAAAAGTGGCCATTCATGAGCAATTTCTCCTCTTGCCACATTAATTTCATAAGATGCATCCGCGGTTGGGGAATGTTTAACATTTTACCTGATATTTTTTTTTTCATACATGTAATCGCCTACTTTGATAACATCTGAGTTGATAACATGATGAGAAGAGGAGAAATTGTTCGTTTTGTGCAAATTTCTTCTTTTCCCATTTTGTTTTCAATAGTGGAGTACTGAATCAGACATTGGAGGTTAACAGTATAAGGGAAAAAGGTTTGAAATGTGAAAAACGTTATAATATGCAAATAACATTCCTTCAATTCCGCTGTTTTCGTTTTTAACAGTTTAATTTGAATACGAGTCCACTTATTTGTCGCATTTATATATCCATCTCGAACAGACCATGCTAAAAGGAACCGATCCGATAGATCCGTTAACTCTGTACGTTTAAGTCAAATTAACTATTCGTCTTACTCTTCTTCGTTAACCGTTTCCCTCATATAGACGCTTTCTGACGCCTCTGCAGCAGACGGCTTTTTGAAAACATAGTGACAAAAGAAGAAATTGCTCAAAACGTGCAATTTCTCCTTTTGCCACAATGTTTTCCACTTTTAGTCATAGGTTATCCATTCAATTATAGAGGTTTTCTATTTTTTGACAAAATATGTTCAAAGTCGTCTGCTGCAGAATTATCGTATGAGGAAAAGGTTTAACCGTTTACTTGTTATGATTTTTTACAATCGTCTGTTTTGAAGATTTCTGAGGAAAAATAGTTATCATACATACTTGAAAATATTGTGAGAAATGAAAAATATGATAATTTTGAGTAAGTTCTCTTCTTCTCTCGCAATGTATTACAAGTCGTCTGCTGACGTCAGAAATCGTCTGCTGTATGGACGGCCGAAGCGGTCTGCGTTAACGACGTCAGAAATGTATTAAAAGTCGTCTGCTGACATCAGAAATCGTCTGCTGTAAAGACGGCAAAAGCGGTCTGCTGTAAAGACGACAGAAGCGGTCAGCTTTAAATACGTCAGAAATCGTCTGCTGTAAAGACGCCAGAAGTGGTCTGCTGTAAAGACATTAGATGTCGTAGATACTGTATAGACGTCAGAAGTGGTCTGCCATAAAAACGTCAAAAGTCGTCTGCTGTAAAAACGTCAGAAGTCGTCTGTTGTAAAGACGTCATAAGTCGTCTGTTGTACAGACGTAAGACGTCGTCTGCTGCAAAGACGCCAGAAGTGGTTTGCATTCAGGAAGAGGGTTTTTATAAGAGTAGTGTAGACTCAGAGAAACCTGTTTATCCCAAGAGTCTCATCAGATTCTTCACGGTTCTATTAACCCTGTCCCACATATAGCCGTATGTTGAGTCCTCTACAGCAGACACCTATTGAAAACGTTGTGGCAATAGAAGAAACTGCTTATTATGAGCAATTTCTTCTTTTGACACTATGTTTTCAATTGGATTCAATATTTATACTATCATTTATAGAAATTAACATTATTTTTGCCAAAATATTTTCAAAGTCGTCTGCTACGGATTTGTTTTATATGGGAAAGGTGTTAATAAAAGTTTAATGATGTTTTTTTAAGCCTTTTACCACATGCAGATGCATTAGCACTGTGACCAACCGTGATGTTTTTTCAAAGTCGTCTGCTGCAGATTTCTTGTATGTGGGAAAGAGTTAAGTGCAATAAGATGCAGTTATAAGTTCCCAGGGGAAAAAACAAACGTTATCGTCCTTATCTAGTCGTCTGCGTGCCGACGGTGTTAGTACACGTTTATTATACGGCGCTTCTCGTTTATATTTACAGACCCTCGGCGCCGTAGGTAAGCAGTAAAACTTAACAATCAACACCAACGGATCGCTTTATTTCCAATTTCGTTAATACAATTTCGAATGTTTGCAAAAATACCTTCGATTTAACTCGACCTAATTAATGAACCGAGCCGGTTCGTCTGAAGATGGGGCATATTAACCCTTTCCCTCATACGACAATTCTGCAGCAGACGACTTTGAACGTATTTTGTCAAAACATAGAAAATCTCCATAATTGAATGGATAACCTATGACAAAAAGTGGAAAACATTGTGGCAAAAGGAGAAATTGCACGTTTTGTGCAATTTCTTCTTTTGTCACTATGTTTTCAAAAAGCCATCTGCTTCAGAGGCGTCAGAAAGCGTCTATATGAGGGAAAGGGTTAAGCTTATAAAGTGCAAACGAAACCTGGTTGGCATTTTTAGCTTAACAATATTGCGTTAAATAGTTTAAGAAAGTATGCTGTATTTAATGGATCGATTACATAATGTTCGAGTACAGTCAAAATGTTTTCCTCAATCAACGGGTTAACCCTTTCCCTCATACGGACGGGTTTTGACGCCTTTGCTGCTGACGACTTTTGAAATCGTTGTGACGAAAGGTGAAATTGCTCATAATTAGTAATTACACCTTTTGTCACAATGTTTTCAACCCTATTCAATATTCAAACTCTCATTAATCGAGATGTTTCAATTGTTTCCCAAGCTGAATTAACAGTCGTCTGCTGTAAGTTTGTTGTATGTTAGAAAGCGTTAAATGACACGACAATTACAGATTCGTCTGCTGTAATGTGTTGTATGTTAGAAAGCGTTAAATGACACGACATTTACAGAGTCCTCTGCTGTAACATTGTTGTATGTTAGAAAGCGTTAAATGACATGACATGTACAGAGTCCTCTGCTGTAACATTGTTGTATGTTAGAAAGGGTTAAATGACACGACATTTACAGAGTCCTCTGCTGTAACGTTGTTGTATGTTGGAAAGGGTTAAATGACACGACATTTACAGAGTCCTCTGCTGTAAGTGTGTTGTTTGTTAGAAAGGGTTAAATGACACGACATTTACAGAGTCGTCCGCTGTAACGTTATTGTATGTTAGAAAGGGTTAAATGACACGACATTTACAGAGTCCTCTGCTGTAACTGTGTTGTATGTTAGAAATTGTTAAATGACACGACATTTACAGAGTCCTCTGCTGTAACGTTATTGTATGTTAGAAAGGGTTAAATGACACGACATTTACAGAGTCGTCTGCTGTAACGTTATTGTATGTTAGAAAGGGTTAAATGACACGACATTTACAGAGTCCCCTGCTGTAACGTTGTTGTATGTTGGAAAGGGTTAAATGACACGACATTTACAGAGTCGTCTGCTGTAAGTGTGTTGTTTGTTAGAAAGGGTTAAATGACACGACATTTACAGAGTCGTCTGCTGTAAGTTTGTTGTTTGTTAGAAAGGGTTAAATGACACGACATTTACGGATTCGTGTGCTGTTACTTTGTTGTTTGTTAGAAAGGGTTAAATGACACGACATTTACAGAGTCCTCTGCTGTAACTGTGTTGTTTGTTAGAAAGTGTTAAATGACACGACATTTACAGAGTCCTCTGCTGTAACTGTGTTGTTTGTTAGAAAGTGTTAAATGACACGACATTTACAGAGTCCTCTGCTGTTACGTTGTTGTATGTTAGAAAGGATTAAATGACACGACATTTACAGAGTCGTCTGCTGTAACTGTGTTGTTTGTTAGAAAGTGTTAAATGACACGACATTTACAGAGTCCTCTGCTGTAACTGTGTTGTTTGTAAGAAAGTGTTAAATGACACGACATTTACAGAGTCCTCTGCTGTAACTGTGTTGTTTGTAAGAAAGTGTTAAATGACACGACATTTACAGAGTCCTCTGCTGTAACTGTGTTGTTTGTTAGAAAGTGTTAAATGACACGACATTTACAGAGTCCTCTGCTGTAACTGTGTTGTTTGTAAGAAAGTGTTAAATGACACGACATTTACAGAGTCCTCTGCTGTTACGTTGTTGTTTGTTAGAAGGGTTAAATGACACGATATGTACAGAGTCGTCTGCTGTAACTGTGTTGTTTGTTAGAAAGGGTTAAATGACACGACATTTACAGAGTCGTCTGCTGTAAGTTTGTTGTTTGTTAGAAAGGGTTAAATGACACGACATTTACAGAGTCCTCTGCTGTAACGTTGTTGTATGTTAGAAAGGGTTAAATGACAGGACATTGTCAGAGTCGTCTGCACCGAAAAAATGATAGAAATTTATCAT
Organism: Serripes groenlandicus; assembly: GCA_031761405.1. Classification (NCBI taxonomy): domain Eukaryota; kingdom Metazoa; phylum Mollusca; class Bivalvia; order Cardiida; family Cardiidae; genus Serripes; species Serripes groenlandicus. The sequence goes on along the minus strand of JASEVX010000010.1, from coordinate 48,792,004 downwards.
TAGGGAAGTCCCATACAAAAAATTTCGCAATTCACCATTGTCCCTGCAGAAGCGTCAAATGTCAGTCAGCTGCAATGACATCAAAAGTAGTCTTATGGACAGGCGTCGAACATAGTTTGCTACAGAGGCGTCAGAAGTCTGCTACAGAGACGGCCTGCCGAAAACGAGTCAACGTCCTGTTGCAGTAGCGTCAAAGGTAGTCTGCTGTTTAATGATTGATTGAGGTTAAACGCCGTTTTCAACAATCTGTCAGGTTTATCACGGCGGCCAGTTCACCTACTCATGCGTTTCATGGCTTTCTCACACCAGTATTCCACACAACATACTTTCCAGGCAACTGGCTGTTAATCCACATAGACTGTTAGCCCATTGGTGAAAGACGAATAACGCATGTCACAGTTACTTTTGTCAAACGTCGGAAAGAATGTTGGCAGAACTGGGATTCGAACTCACAACCCCTGGATTGACAGCCCGCGTCGCTAAGCTACCGGTCCGCTTCAGCGGCTTCAGAAGTATTGCGTATCAGTGAACGGGGTTTTATCTTTCAACATGAAGATGTATTTTGAGGCCTCTGCCGCTGATGATCTTTCAACCAGATGAGGATACTCTGTTTGTCTCTGTTTGTCTCGATCGGGCACCGAACAAACGATATACAAGTTTTTAGAATGATTTTTTGAGTGCGGTGCCCGGAAGTAAATTAAAATAAAACTAAATGTGTTCAATCAGATGCAAACAGTATGTATGTCTCGATCGGGCATCAATCCCACGACGTTCAATATCGGAGGTGGTCCATCGACATCACATGTAAGCTATATATGTTACAGTAAGATTGTGAAACCGGGGATTTCATGAAATCCCTGAAAATTTCAGTAATTTCGCGAAATTACTGTTTCACTCAGGGATTTCATGAAACCCCTGAAAATTCCAGTAATTTCGTGAAATCCCTGAAAAATGTAGTCAGGGATTTCATGAAATCCCTAAGAGGAAATAAGAAGACAATACATCTGGTGATTTTTTATTTATTGATACAATTGAATAATCAGGTATACATTTCAGGTATAGTTTCTTGCGTAGTTCAACCAAACTGCAAACTTACAATGACAATAAACCCCTTCACTGCTTACCTTAAACTATAGTGTTATATGGAAACAGATTAGATCAGGATGAGACACCGAGTAGGCAACCTCTGAGGCACGCTTGGTGGTGAGTGGTCGGATGACACAAAATTTGGTCAGGTGGTCCTGGTAAACCATGATCCACTTGTAGTTGGAGTGTGTGTGCCATAGCCTGCATGTCTATTAAATCAACCTGGCCTCTACATGCAAACTCCTTGGTCAGAATAGGTCGCACCACTACACCCTTGGTCATTGGACGCTTCCTCTTTTTCTGACACTCCGCACACAGTGACTTGAAGTGCTCTAGAGCCTTGGTAGTGATGTTCGCATATTTTCGTTGTAGTTCCTTGATCATGCGATCACGACCACCATGACCAGTAGCAATGTGGGCACGCTTGATGACATCAAATGTGTCCACAATAGTGGCATAGTAAAGAGGCGACTCCTCTAGATGTGTACGCTTCTTTATCAGTTTCTCCACATCACCACACTGGAGAATCTCATACCTTAAAGGACAGTTAATTACTTTATATTAAATAACATTAAAGTAACTCGTATCTTTTTCATAGCGGTAATGACTCAGATCTGAGGGCTTAATCAACACTTGCATATTCTACACAAGCAGTATATACTCAGTTAAAAGGGCTTAATGGACACATGAATATTCTACACAAGCAGTATAGACTCAGCTCAAAGGGCTTAATGGACACATGAATATTCTATGCAAGCAGTATAGACCCAGTTCAAAGGGCTTAATCAACACATGGATATTCTATGCAAGTAATATAGACTCAGATCAGAGGGATCAATCATCAGATATATGTTCAAGCAGTACAGACTGAGACCAGTCTTAATCGACACATGAATATTCTATGCAAGCAGTATAGACTCAGCTCAAAGGGCTTAATGGACACATGAATATGCTATGCAAGCAGTATAGACCCAGTTCAAAGGGCTTAATCAACACATGGATATTCTATGCAAGTAATATAGACTCAGATCAGAGGGATCAATCATCAGATATATGTTCAAGCAGTACAGACTGAGACCAGTGAAACAGTAATTTCGCGAAATTACTGAAATTTTCAGGGATTTCATGAAATCCCTGGTTTCACAATCTTACTGTAAGCTATATATAGTGACGGTCCAATAACAGCAACTAATTAGCAATATTCTATCGTTTACCCTTTCCCATCTATAGACGCTTTATGTCGACTCTGCGGCAGACGGTTTTGGGAAACAAAGTGGGCGAAAGGAATATATTACTCATAATGAGCAATTTTTCCTTTTGCCACAATGTTTTCAACGGTATTAAAACAAATCATTTATAGAGAATTTTCATATTTTTGCCAATACCTTTTCAATATCGTCTGTTGCAGATTTGTTGTTTAGCGTCGTGTAAAGCAGAATAAGGGGTTTGGGTTCTAATCTCTCGTTGTGTAAAGTGTTTATTAGAACGTTGAATAAAAGTGTCCGTCTTAAGGTTTAAATGTTGCAATAAAAGTGTTACATATTGTAATATATACACAATAGAACGTTTTCATTAAATCGTTAGAACTGGAATATTAGAGAAAACACTTATCTTTATGTATCACATACTTTTTATATTGACTTGCAATATTGTTTATTAGTCGATTGGTTGGATTGTGTGTTTGCATGACGTTGTACACCGTTTTCATCAATGTTTAAGTTGTATCTCGGCGTTTCCTCGGTAATTTACCAGTAATACTGGTCCATTACTAAACCTACAACCCTAAGCGCCACGGAGGGATAGCCATTACTTCCATTTTTAAAGTATTTAGTATGACCCGGCCGGGATTGAACCAGCGACCTCCCGCACCCGAGGCGGACGCTGAATCTCTACGCGACCGAGGCGGACGCTCAACCAATACGCGACCGAGGCGGACGCTCAACCTCTACGCGACCGAGGCGGACGCTCAACCTCTACGCAACCGAGGCAGACGCTCAACCTATACGCGACCGAGGCAGACGCTCAACCACTACGCGACCGAGGCAGACTCTCAACCTCTACGCAACCGAGGCAGACTCTCAACCACTACGCAACCGAGGCAGACGCTCAACCACTACGCGACCGAGGCGGACACTCAACCACTACGCGACCGAGGCGGACGCTCAACCATAACGCGACCGAGGCAGACGCTCAACCACTACGCGACCGAGGCGGACACTCAACCTCTACGCGACCGAGGCAGACGCTCAACAATTACGCGACCGAGGCGGACGCTCAACCACTACGCGACCGAGGCAGACGCTCAACCACTACGCGACCGAGGCGGACGCTCAACCACTACGCGACCGAGGCGGACGCTCAACCTATACGCGACCGAGGCGGACGCTCAACCTCTACGCAACCGAGGCGGACGCTCAACCTATACGCGACCGAGGCAGACGCTCAACCACTACGCGACCGAGGCAGACTCTCAACCTCTACGCAACCGAGGCAGACTCTCAACCACTACGCAACCGAGGCAGACGCTCAACCACTACGCGACCGAGGCGGACACTCAACCACTACGCGACCGAGGCGGACGCTCAACCATAACGCGACCGAGGCAGACGCTCAACCACTACGCGACCGAGGCAGACGCTCAACCACTACGCGACCGAGGCGGACACTCAACCACTACGCGACCGAGGCAGACGCTCAACCACTACGCGACCGAGGCGGACACTCAACCACTACGCGACCGAGGCAGACGCTCAACCACTACGCGACCGAGGCGGACACTCAACCTCTACGCGACCGAGGCAGACGCTCAACCACTACGCAACCGAGGCAGACGCTCAACCACTACGCGACCGAGGCGGACGCTCAACCACTACGCAACCGATGCAGACGCTCAACCACTACGCGACCGAGGCGGACGCTCAACCACTACGCGACCGAGGCGGACGCTCAACCACTACGCGACCGAGGCGGACACTCAACCATTACGCGACCGAGGCGGACGCTCAACCATTACGCGACCGAGGCGGACGCTCAACCACTACGCGACCGAGGCGGACGCTCAACCATTACGCGACCGAGGCGGACGCTCAACCACTACGCGACCGAGGCGGACGCTCAACCACTACGCGACCGAGGCGGACGCTCAACCATTACGCGACCGAGGCGGACGCTCAACCCCTCGCGACCGAGGCGGACGCTCAACCCCTACGCGACCGAGGCGGACGCTCAACCATTACGCGACCGAGGCGGACGCTCAACCATTACGCGACCGAGGCGGACGCTCAACCATTACGCGACCGAGGCGGACGCTCAACCATTACGCGACCGAGGCGGACGCTCAACCACTACGCGACCGAGGCGGACAATCAACCACTACGCGACCGAGGCGGACGCTCAACCACTACGCCACCGAGGCGGACGCTCAACCTCTACGCGACCGAGGCGGACGCTCAACCACTACGCGACCGAGGCGGACGCTCTACTACTACACGACCGAGGCGGACGCTCAACCTCTAAGCGACCGAGGCGTTTTGGTTGGAGTTAAACGCCGTTTTCAGCGGTTTATCCGTAATACCATAGGGGACAGTTCATCTAACACGATATTCCAGGCTTTCTAGTACTCCACTCCCAGACGACTCGTTACCTTCAAAGACCTACTATTTCAACCCAAGGACGCTGATCATAATGACTTTTGTTAACGTAGGATAACCGGGGTTCGAACTCATGACCCACGGATTGATAGCCTTTGTTAACCGAATGAGCTACAGCGGTTCGATTTATGGAATATACCAGTAAATTGATTGAAAAGGGACAAATTGCTACAAACTGACACAACGGTAATACCCACATACAACAAATCTGCAGCAGACGACTTTGAAAACATAGTGACACAAACCTGAAATATCTCCAATAAAGATAGCTTAATTGTTAAATATAGTTGAAAGCATTGTGGCCAAAGGAGAAATTGCTCATCATGAGCAATTTCTCCTTTGGTCAGAATGTTTTCAAAAGTCGTCTGCTGCTATTGCCTCGAAATGCGTACAGACTCGTGCAGACTCATTTTGACATATCTGTGCCAGATGACTTTTGAAATAGTGTGGTAAATGTAGAATTTGCTCATATTTAAATTATCCTATAGACACACAGTTTTGAACAGTATTTAATTCAATTATCACACATTCGTTTATAGAGATTTTCCTTGTTTTTGTCAGGATGTTTACAAGTCGTCTGCTACAGATTTCGTTGTAAGTGTGAAAGGGTAAAGGTGCTGTAGACTAGTAACCTTTAGAGGAAACGCGTCCTTTCGTTTGAATCTTTTCCTACATGCAACACATCTGCAGCTAACTTCATATCACGGCGGACAGAAAATATGATATTGGTCCCTCACCTTATATTTACATCGAGATAAAAAATATATAAGGTATGAAACCAATACCACTTCACCTACTGGAGCTCAACAGTTGCTTTGACTCCAATCATTCAGACCCATTTAGCCGGCTTTTGCAGTTCAAGCAAGGATCAGACTGTGGCTGGCATTCTTTGTGAGTGTCCCCCAGCCACAGGGGCCGTCAAGGTTTAGGATTGATGGTCAAAGATTCGTGTTCGTTCTGAAACTGTGTATTGTAAACTCGGGGTTTTAAATGTCCCGCCCAACGAACGTATTTTTGCCGAGCCCCGGTAGCTCAGTCGGTAGCGACGCGGGCTGTCAATCCAGGGGTTGTGAGTTTGAATCCCGACTCGTCCAACTTTCTTTCCGACGTTTGACAAAAGTCAATGCGACATGCTTCATTCGTCTTCCACCAAAGGTCTAAGTCTATGTGAGAAAGCAGCCAGTTGCTTGGGAAGATTATTGTGTGGAGTACTGGTGTGTGAAAACCAGGAAACACATGAGTAGGTGAACTGGCCGCCGTGATATGACTGAGAAAATGTTAAAAACGGCGTTAAACCCTAATCAACCGGGTTTTAAAATAACACGGCACACATGTTCACCCTGTGTAGCGGTTGTGAAAAACGCACTCTGCATCGCGTAAATATCACACTTAAAGGTCAAAGACTAATTGACAATTTTCAAGATAACACTCAACCAAAGAATTTACTCAAGCTGGTTGGGTTTTTTTTGTGCTCCGCTTAGCGATGCTATTGTGAACTGATTTATCGCTACAAAAAAGGAGTTTGGTATATTACATGTATATCAAAATCGTTCATTGCAAGTCTGTAAAACAGACAAGATCAGCAGTACATTGTCTGCTTACCAAATTAGACCCTGACAGTTGACCACTATGTGTGACTTTAAAGGTCAAAGGTTAAACTATATGAGCCGTTCCACGAGAAAACCATCATTATGAACTCTGCGGAATGTATCGACCAAGATCACCCTGCGCAGTCCGCGCAGGCTAATTTGGACCGACACAATTCGTCTCAGGGGAATAAAGGTATAGAGTAATGATTCATGAAACAGAAAATCCACAGGAGGCAAAACATGTCTGTCCGGATTAGCCTGCGCGGCATGCTTAGGCTGATCCGTATCGATATTTTACGCACAATGTTGGTTATGCCTAGAAAGTTAGCACAAGGAGAATATTTAGACCTGGCAGTGTGACCACATATCGGGATTTCTCTTTGTCCTTACTAAGTACATTAATTTAAGGTAATGACTTTTAAAACATCCCTTTTACACTCTATATACATGTGTGAGTTTTACAAATTAAAAACAAAAGACAAAGGCTAGTATATTAATTGAATGTATGTACATTCTTATTTAAGCGAAATTCATACTGTATCTAGTCTAAACAGTAAAACTGAATTGGTTACCTGCCTCAGACGCTTTATTAGTTCGATAGTATGTTAAACCGGGAACCATAAACAAGAGGCGCGCGGTAAATGTAATCTGGTTCCTTACATGCTATATATATATATATCATATATTACGTAGTAATTAGATGAAGAAGCGCAGACATAAACATATATAAACCACAGAAATATCTGTTTCAAGAAAAAAATTGCCGTCTAGTTGAAATATTAATGTTTATTAAACTTATTCATACGAATCACAAGAAAAAAATTCCTAGTAATACTAAAGGGAGGTAATTTGAAGTACGCACAATTTAACTAAGTGCAGCAAATATTTTTCCCATTTGGTCTGACACCTTTGTCTAATAATACACATGTATGACGATTTAAATAAACAATTTAAAGGGAATGCAAATATTTAACAGAGTTAAACATTTAAATACATTATAACCGTTTCCCACATACAACAACCAATTTGGTAGAGGAAGTTCACGTTGTGCCGGGTTAGCTAGTCTCAATATAAAATTGCAAATATTTGAAATATACTTATACACAAACGGACGTTTCTAGTTTTAGTACATACGAGGACGGTTCATACTTAAATTTGCTTTGACATGTTTGGTATATTGAAATGGGTGTTCTTGCGAGATTCACAGTCAACAGCCTTAGTTGAAAACATTAGGAATGTTGAAATGAACATTTGTTTATAAATTTATAAATTTTACATTCATACCTATACATTAGGGTATCTATAAACAATTAACGAAATGTGTACACATTTATCTTAGCTTAAATTTAATTTTGATGTTGTTACTAATTTAAATAATAGTTTTCATTCATATAATTTCAGTGTTTGTCAATCTTATTTATACGAATCACAAGGTAAAAATCCTGGTATTGCTTAAAGGGAGGTAATTTGACGAATACAACAGTCTTCAAAGGGATAAATATATCAGCATTACCGTCTACAGTTTAAATTGTTCTAATGTTTGTGGATTTAAATGTTCTTTTTTCTTATTTCTACATGTACAACAAAGTAGTGCGGCTTCTCTTTGACGCTTTGCGTCAAACATTCGTCTTGTAAAGACATCCATCGGTCGTCTTACATGGGCCCATCTACGAGCAAGTTATTGAGCAGATATGCCCACGACGGACAATTGTATACGCGTTGCAACGCTGAAAGGCACAGACAGAATCTGTGAAATACGTGGTTTTCTTGTTAACCCTTTCCCACATGCAACACATCTGCAGCAAACGACTTCTCGAAAACATCAAGGCAAAATATGATAACACTCTAAAAATGAAAGAAACATTATTGAATACAATTTAAAACATTGTGTAAAAAAGAGGAATTGCTCAGTATTTCCAATTTCTCATTTCGCCACAATGTTTTCAAAAAAAGTCTACTGCGGAGACCTCAGAAAGCGCCTGTAATTGGGAAAGGGTTAACCGCCTTTTTCGACAAACATTTATATGTTACATCTAAAAATGTTAAGACTAGGATCTTATTCGGCACAAGTGTGTAAAACATGTGATCAGGTAAACTTATGGTCCTACAGATTAACGACCCTAATTTGGTTTCCATGTTCACTATTAATTAACCATTTCCGACATATAGACGCTTTTTGACGCCTCTGCAGCAGACGACATTTGACATTCATTTTTCCAAAAATGGAAATTGCTCTTAATCAACAATTTATCCTTTTGTCACATTGTTTTCAACTTTGTTCAATATTTACATATGTTTTCTTATAGATATTCCCTTTATTTGCAGAGATGATTTCAAAGTCGTTCAGTGCAGATCTGTTTTATGTGGGAAAGGGTTAAAGTAAGGTCCTATGGATGTCGTTTTAAACTCGGTTTACGGTACAAAGCAAAATTCTATAGTCTGTTTGCCACATTAAAATCAATTCAGAGAATAATTTAAAACGCGATAGACGTACTCAGCTGATGAAAAATGTATTTTAGTGCAATACTTAAACAAACCACCTGGCTAAATTGACAACGTTTCACCCCCACGCGCGGGTCGGAGAATGTTAATTACCATGCAAAAAAGACGAGCCTATCTAAACGAATAATTACATAATTACGAGTATGCAAATGAGTTACGGTGTTAGACCTCCAGCGACGAGGTTGCCCACCGAAACACGGGGTTTTCATTTCACTCCCGGATGCACATAGACTGCATGTAAATCAGACCTACTTCATAATAAAACAGGGCCCAGTTGTATCAATCTATCCGCAGGGACATGATCTAACTGCTTACCTGATATTGCAAGAATGGTCTACCTTTCCCACATACATGAAATCTGCAGCAGACGACTTTGGACATATTTTGTCAAAAAATGGAAAATCTCTATAATTTAATGGACCAATGACTAAAAGTGGAAAACATTGTGAGAAAAGGAGAAATTGCTCATCATGTATAATTTTTTCTTTTGCCACAACGTTTTCAAAAGCCGTCTGCTTCAGAGGCGTCAACAAGCGTTTGTATGAGGGAAAGGGTTAACTTTTTATAGATATAAATGTACATCATATCTACCGCAGACGACTACTACATTCTATAAATGAACATAAACATAATTAAATAATTATTGAAAAGAGTGGGAAGAATTGTGGTAATAGCAGGGACGGAGATAAGCCTTATATTCCTTATCTGATCTCCGTCCCTGGTAATATGAAACGAATGTTGATTATGAGTAACTCCTCCTTTTGTAACAGTGTTTTCAAAAGTCGTCTGGTCCAGATTCATAAAAAACAACAACACGTCAACACGTGGGAAGGGTTAATTTCACTCTCAACTGCACATAGACTCCGTGCAAAACAACACTACATCACAATAAAACTGATACCGTTATATACATCTATCTATCCATAATGAAATTAATCATTATCCATTTGAGGCGTCTAAAACACACGATTTTTTAAAAAAAAACATTGTTGAAATAAGAGAAATTGCTTACAATGAGCAATTTATATTAATGCCAAAATGTGTCCATCTCTGTACAATTATACTAATTGTATAGAGATATTCAATATTTAACTCAAGATATTTATAATATCGCCTGCTGTATATTAATTATGTTCAATCTGGAAAAGAGTCATAACTGTTATGATATTTTAAGAGTCGTCTGATTATTTTAAATATGTAACTCTGAAAATAAATTTTCTCCTTCTCTATATCTGTGTTTGTCTGTAGCATACACATTGTACTATCCATATGGATGTTTAGATCATTTAATAACAAACCTTCTCAACACTATCTGACTTATTGAAACTACAACATTACATTATATTATCGGTATTTTGTTAATTTTTTTTGTTGGAAAGGGTCAAAACTTGGCTGCCGATCACAGGTGGCTGCTAAATAAAGTTTAAGTCAAATAAAACAGAAGATGTCGTTTAGGTTAATCTTCAAGTGGTTGCTTAAGGCAATATGTGCTGTAGTTTATTTAAAGATTATACGTGATTTACAAATAATCCAGATCTTGATCAAACTGCATGTATATCAAGGCTGGTCTGAATTTGTTTTTAAAAGTTATAACTACACTTTTTACCAGTAACACGATCCAGGATGTACGAAATGAATAATTACTGTAGACGGGTAGTATAGTTATATTCAAGCCACGTCCAGGAAGTACGAAATGAATAATTACTGTAGACGGGTAGTATAGTTATATTCAAGCCATGTCCAGGAAGTACGAAATGAATAATTACTGTAGACGGGTAGTATAATTATATTCAAGCCACGTCCAGGAAGTACGAAATGAATAATTACTGTAGACGGGTAGCATAGTTATATTCAAGCCATGTCCAGGAAGTACGAAATTAATAATTACTGTAGACGGGTAGTATAGTTATATTCAAGCCACGTCCAGGAAGTACGAAATTAATAATTACTGTAGACGGGTAGTATAGTTATATTCAAGCCACGTCCAGGAAGTACGAAATGAATAATTACTGTAGACGGGTAGTATAGTTATATTCAAGCCACGTCCAGGATGTACGAAATGAATAATTACTGTAGACGGGTAGTATAGTTATATTCAAGCCACGTCCAGGAAGTACGAAATGAATAATTACTGTAGACGGGTAGTATAAGTATATTCAAGCCACGTCCAGGAAGTACGAAATGAACAATTACTGTAGACGGGTAGCATAGTTATATTCAAGCCACGTCCAGGAAGTACGAAATGAATAATTACTGTAGACGGGTAGTATAAGTATATTCAAGCCACGTCCAGGAAGTACGAAATGAATAATTACTGTAGACGGGTAGTATAGTTATATTCAAGCCATGTCCAGGAAGTACGAAATTAATAATTACTGTAGACGGGTAGTATAGTTATATTCAAGCCACGTCCAGGAAGTACGAAATTAATAATTACTGTAGACGGGTAGCATAGTTATATTCAAGCCACGTCCAGGAAGTACGAAATGAATAATTACTGTAGACGGGTAGTATAGTTATATTCAAGCCACGTTCAGGAAGTACGAAATGAATAATTACTGTAGACGGGTAGTATAGTTATATTCAAGCCATGTCCAGGAAGTACGAAATTAATAATTACTGTAGACGGGTAGCATAGTTATACTCAAGCCACGTCCAGGAAGTACGAAATGAATAATTACTAAAGACGGGTAGTATAGTTATATTCAAGCCACGTCCAGGAAGTACGAAATTAATAATTACTGTAGACGGGTAGTATAGTTATATTCAAGCCACGTCCAGGAAGTACGAAATGAATAATTACTGTAGACGGGTAGTATAGTTATATTCAAGCCTTGTCCAGGAAGTACGAAATTAATAATTACTGTAGACGGGTAGTATAGTTATATTCAAGCCACGTCCAGGAAGTACGAAATGAATAATTACTGTAGACGGGTAGTATAAGTATATTCAAGCCACGTCCAGGAAGTACGAAATGAATAATTACTGTAGACGGGTAGCATAGTTATATTCAAGCCACGTCCAGGAAGTACGAAATGAATAATTACTGTAGACGGGTAGTATAGTTATATTCAAGCCACGTCCAAGATGTACGAAATAAATAATTACTGTAGACGGGTAGTATAGTTATATTCAAGCCACGTCCAGGAAGTACGAAATTAATAATTACTGTAGACGGGTAGCATAGTTATATTCAAGCCACGTCCAGGAAGTACGAAATTAATAATTACTGTAGACGGGTAGCATAGTTATATCAGGGACGTAGATCTACGTCCCTGGTTATATTCAAGCCACGTCCAGGAAGTACGAAATGAATAATTACTGTAGACGGGTAGTATAGTTATATTCAAGCCATGTCCAGGAAGTACGAAATGAATAATTACTGTAGACGGGTAGTATAGTTATATTCAAGCCATGTCCAGGAAGTACGAAATGAATAATTACTGTAGACGGGTAGTATAGTTATATTCAAGCCATGTCCAGGAAGTACGAAATGAATAATTACTGTAGACGGGTAGTATAAGTATATTCAAGCCATGTCCAGGAAGTACGAAATGAATAATTGCTGTAGACGGGTAGTATAGTCATATTTAAGCCACGTCCAGGAAGAACGAAATGAATAATTACTGTAGACGGGTAGTATAGTTATATTTAAGCCACGTCCAGGAAGAACGAAATTAATAACCATTGTAAACCGGTTGCGTTCAGGTCAACTACCTTCACCGTGGTGTAGTGGTTTGTGCCTTCACCGGTTCGATCCTCAGTCGATTCATACCAAAGCCCTTAAAAGTGGTAGTAATTGGGTACCCCTCCCTAGCGCTTAGGGTTGCGGTAATAGCATTTCTTGTTAGCAATATTTCAATTTCTCACAATACCTTGGGTCACACTATACGCCCAATCTTCCCGATGCTACGTTTCCTCGTTGTTGTTGTTTTTTATATATTGATAGATGGATTTGGGTTTAACGCCGTTTTCAAAACAAAATCACGGCGAACGGTTAACCTACTCATGTGTTTCCTGGCTTTCTCATACCAGTACTCCACACATCAGTCTTTCCAAGGACCTGGCGGCATCTTCACACAGACCGTATTGGTTTATTAGCATATCGAGGGCTTGGCGTGAAACGGTTGTAACTAAAAACCTATTTTGAAAACCCTGGTTTAGGGGCAATTTTGACCCCTTTGTAAACAATGCAAATTTAGGTGCCATTGCTCAGAACGAGCAATGGCACCTAAATTTCCATTGTTTACCAAGTAAAATGATTTAACGCTTATAACGACTTTATGGCGAGGTGATTAACCTTGGTAAAAAAATACCAATTTAAGTTACAACCGTTTCACGCCAAGCCCTCGATATTAGTTTGAAGACGAATGACGCGAATGTTGGCTGAGCTGTGTTTCGAACTCACAAACCATGGATTTACAGTCTTTTAGATGCAGTCTTTGTGACAGGTTATTCGTTCTGTTTTTGTTTTTTTCGATAGGGAGCAATACCTTCTTTATTTGGTCAAAGTTCGCGAAGTATTGAAATCTGATTTGCCGAGTGGTTACCATGAGAATTGTATTGTGCCAGAGTCTCATCGGACTATTTCTGATTAAACTGATTTTCCAATTTGCAGACACGTAGCAATGTCAGAGACTTGAAGTTATGTAAGCGTTCGGTCTGTGAGCTTTTAAACATCGTCCAACTTAGTATGTAGTAATAATCGACTTGTACTCTAAAAATAGTCAAGTTTCGAGTTTTATTCAAATACTAGGCCCGTTTGGAAAGCAGTCATACAACAACAGATCAATGAACGTAAAATGAACAGACAGTACATAATACAATGTATACAATGGAAAATAATGACTAGATATAAGAATAACCCTTTTCTAGATGGCATTTTATAACATATATAAGGCAGACGAATCCAGACATGTCATATTGATGGCCTCATTAAACACGTTCGAAATAGGATATTTTAAGATGATGCAGCTTCAACCATCTTGGATGAAGCTCACGTTATACAGGATAGGGGTGTCACTTATTCTAGTACGATAATGTAGTTATCTCCCTTGATAATAACATGTGGTTGAGTGTCGCATGAATGTTTACTTCCGGAATAATGCTAACAGCTTGATTGGCACTGTGCGAATCAGCTCAACTCTTTCAGCGCGGAATTTCATAAAGTAGACCTTTCAATGTTCGAAATCGGGCGACTCCATGTTTCGGAATATTTTGATAACTTAAAGGCAGACAATCCTAATTTCAGGTTTGACAACTAACTCACTTTAATCTGTATTGTTTGCAAAACCCCTCAATATTGTCATTGGTGTTGAAGTTAAATTGCATGAAACATTCAATGTACTTGTACTTTTCAAGCATCGAAGAAATCGGGAGTGAACCACTCCTTGTTTTTTTATGGTTTTCAATTATTGAGGTTTTTCACCGTTTCAGCATTATTTAAGTAACATCACGGCGACAGTTCACTTATTCATGATCCATTGGTAAAACAACCAGTAATATGTTAGGAAATGCGCCTTGTCGAAAGGCACTCCACCATGACGTCGTGCCGCGAGTGGTAATCGAACCCGAGACGCCAACCACTCGTCCACGGCGGATTCCTCCATTCATTGAGACGAGCCCCGGTAGCTCAGTCGGTAGCGACGCGGGCTGTCAATCCAGGGGTTGTGATTTCGAATCCCGGCTCGGCAAACTTTCTTTCCGACGATTGACAAAAGTCAATGCGACATGCGTCATTCGTCTTCCACCAATGGGCTAAGTCTATGTGGAAAAGCAGCCAGTTGCTTGGGAAGATTGTTGTGTGGTGTACTGGTGTGAGAAAACCAGGAAATGTATGAGTAGGTGAACTGGCCGCCGTGATATAACTGAGAAATTATTGAAAACGGCGTTAAACCCCAATCAATCAATCAATCAATCAATCCATTAATTGAATGGTTAAATCTGAAAGATAGGAATACTTATACTATCATTACTTCGATAGCTTAACTGGAAAACCAGATCACACAAACAAATTGTTATAGATAATATTTTTCTATCTAACTTATCGGGGGTTTACGCCGTTTTCAACATCACTTCAGTTACAGCGAAAGTTCACATATTCATGATCCCTGTGTAAACAAACCAGTACTAGGCTAGGAAACGTGCCTTGCCCAAGGGCACTCCGACATGACCGCCGTGCCCCGACTGGGTATCGAATCCGGGACTTTTTTCTATCACAATATAATACATGTATAACGTATCTGTAATGAAATTAGATCACCGCAGAAAAAACTGCGGGGAAAGGAGAAATTATTCACAATACCATACCCTTTTTTTATTCTGGCAGTTTAACATTTTTTAATTGCATTCCAACATACAACACATCTACAGCATACGACTTTGAAAACATTCATGCAGAATATTGGAAAGTTCTTTAAAATTAAAAGTACATTGATTGAATAGAGTTGCAAACATTGTGGCGCAACGGGAATTCGCGCATTTGTTTTCACATGTTGTCTGCAGCAGATGCGTCAAAATGCGTCTGCCTATGAAAAGGGTTAAGATGTTTTTATTCAATCTTAGTTATCAAGATGATATCTCTGCCATATGACAACTAATTTGATTAACCTAATGTTGCATTACAGACAAATACAAAATGTTTATATATAATGAATACCCCACTCATTGAAAACCTATAAATATTTACCATATTTCGGATAACACTATAAATATACTGCCGTAAGTCACGAAAGACAGTTATTGCGGTTACCTTATGAATTCACGATCGCATTATACCATGTAACCCTTGTCAACTGCTATTCGCATACTCATTCGTAATTCGTAAAGCCCGTAGATCAAGATCAGCTTTGATATATACTCTTGGTCGACATTCTCCTGTGCTATGCAGACATTAGAAAGATTCAAAGATAGTTAAATCAAATTAATTATTTCAGGAAGGATAATTATTAAAACATGTTCAACTTACGAACAATCTGAAGCAGACACATAGTTATATAGTTTAGGCTTATTTCAATTAAATAAATATAACAACCTAAGAGTGCGGTTCTCGTACCTGTGATTCCGACAAATATGAGCCGTCCCGCGAGAAAACCAACATTCTGGACATTGCGTAAAGTATCGAATCAGATCAGCCTAAGTATGCCGCGCAGGCTAACCCAGACATACACTTTTCGCCTCCTGTGGGTTTTTTCGTAACAGGAATAATTACTCTATAGTCTATACCTCTAGCTCCCTGAGACGGAATGTGTCGGCCTGGATTAGCCTGCGCAGACTGCGCAGGATGATCTGGAAAAATACATTACACAGAGTCCATAATGTTGGTTTTCTCGCGGGACGGCTCATATGTGCTTCCAATAGCGGCTTAATAAACCTGACGATATCAGATTGGACAGCTTTGAGGGCCGCAATGTATGAACACACGTGCGTTGCCAATGGACGTCCACTAGATCATGAGAGCATACATATATGGCTCTGTAATGTTCGCCAATAAGTCACAGAAGGACCAAGCAATGTCCATTTGGATCCATGGATAGATGCGCAGGCGAGTATGTCTTATCTCGCGTGTATGGCCGGATAACGTTATCCCTTTCCCACCTACAGACGCGTTTCGATGCAATAGCAGCAGACGACTTTTGAAAACATTGTGGCCAAAGGTGAAATTGCTCATGATGTTTTCAACTTTATTTAACAATTAAGCTATCTTTTATGGAGATTTTTCAGGTTTGTGTCACTATGTTTTCAAAGTCGTCTGCTGAAGAACTGTTGCATGTGGTAAAGGATTAAGCAAAGGATGGTGTTCCTCGAGTATGTTCAACAGCACTTCTCGACCTCTCACTGCAGGTTCTTAATTGTTCAGGAATTTTAATTAAACTAGTTTAAACAAAACAATTATTACTTAATTTGTCTTTCTGTGTGTGAAGCTACAACGATAACAATCCTCCATGTCGACATAATTTGACGCATCTGCAGCAGACGACTTTTGAAAAGATTGCAGCAAAAGGAAAATTGCTCTTAATTAGCCTTAATGTTTTCAACTCCATTCAGTAATTATACGTTCATTAATAAAGATTCTCCGTATTTTTCACAGGATGTTTTCAAAGCCTTTTATTGCATTTCATTGTATGTGGTTTTTCGCCGCTTTCAACACATTTTCAGATAGATCACGACGATTTTGGTAAGTTACCAATAATACTGGTGCATTATCCTGACACCATAGAGTCAATTGTTATGCTTACCTCCCACAACCATGGACGGCGCCAAGGAGGGAAAACCAGTACTATCATTTTTGAAGTATTTGGTATGACCAGGCCGGGGATCGAACCATAGATCTTCTGCATTCGAGGAAAACGCGCTACAGCGGGACGGTATTTGTATTGTATGCAGAAAAGGGTTACACACACTTATTATGACTAAATGTGTATGTATGTGTGTGAACCTGCAACACTAACACTTACACTAGTTCGCATCTGTATCAGACTACTTTTGAAAACATTGCAGCAAATTGAAAACATTGCAGCAAATTGAAAACATTGCAGCAAATTGAAATCATTGCAGCAAATTGAAAACATTGCAGCAAACAGCAAATTGAAAACATTGCAGCAAACAGCAAATTGAAAACATTGCGGCAAATTGAAAACATTGCAGCAAACAGCAAATTGAAAACATTGCAGCAAATTGAAAACATTGCAGCAAATTGAAAACATTGCAGCAAATTGAAAACATTGCAGCAAACAGCAAATTGAAAACATTGCAGCAAACAGCAAATTGAAAACATTGCAGCAAACAGCAAATTGAAAACATTGCAGCAAATTGAAAACATTGCAGCAAACAGCAAATTGAAAACATTGCAGCAAACAGCAAATTGAAAACATTGCAGCAAACAGCAAATTAAAAAACATTGCAGCAAATTGAAAACATTGCAGCAAACAGCAAATTGAAAACATTGCAGCAAACAGCAAATTGAAAACATTGCAGCAAATTGAAATCCTTGCAGTAAATTGAAAACATTCTTATAGCCATAATGTTTAAAACTCAGTTCAATAAATTACACGCTCATTTAAAGAGAGTCTGTTGTATATTTGTTTTAAGTAAGTAAATTGTTTATTATTCTAATATGTGTAAACAATTTATAATATAGGTTCATAATTTAACAATAATTATTAGTTATAGTACACCCGGCCCCATGGGCCTATTAAGTCACCAAAGAATATACGTTACATTATATATATCTTACAAATTTATATGAATTATATAAAAACTATCGTGATCGGACGTTCAATTATCTGATTTTTTTTTTTCAAAATTAATAAACTGCAGTAAGTGTAACCTTTCCCTCGTAAATAAATATTTAGCTAATAACTATGAAAGCATCATATTGACAAATATCGAAGTTAGAACATAATAGAAATCATTGTGAGAAAAATGGCTATTGGTTATATATATATATATTATACAGTATTTCGTAATCGGACGTGCAAGCTGGGTTTTAAATCTGTCTTAAATGTTTTCAAAATCACATGTTTGTTATCGTACCACCTTCCACATAACACAATCCAGACACGAAATGGCAAAGCAAACCAATTAACCCGCCTCACACCTCCCAGATCGCAGTGGCGCTCCGACACGGACAATCATAGCATAGTCTGTCAACCCCCTCATCGTGAAAACCCGATAACTATCTGAATAAAACAATATTATCGGCCAATATTAATTCTCTGTGATTTATTTGTATCCGTGCTGAATCGGAAATCTTTAATTAAGAGACCTCGACAGTACAAAATTAGTTATTCAACCAGTTTAGCATTGTTATTACTCGACTATATTTACCTGTTCCCTGGCTGCTGTGTACATATTGTTATAGAACCAGTGCATGAGAAAATGTACACTTTGGGATTTCCTGAACAGCGTAGGTTCTTGTTCACCTGATCAGTGTTATCATATTCTTCTAGCAGACTGATGTAAGTATCACAGACGCAATAAGACCCCAACTCGCCAGACGTGGCTCATATATAAACATGCCATTATAACAAAGAAAAAAAATACTGGTTGAGCCAGGACTCGATCCTGCGACCCCTGATTAAACCTTGTAACCTCATGATAGCCGTTTCAACATTCGACTCGTCCAAATGGTCCTAACTGCATCTATGAATGATATGTAATATACGTCAGTGTTTCATTAACCTTTTCCCACATACGGTCGCTTTCTGACTCCTCTACAGCAGACGAATCTTGAAAACATTGTGACAAAAGGAGGAATTGCTCAAAACGAGCGATTTCAGAGTAGTCTGATGCAGTATTGCTGTATGTGGGAACGAGTTTAACTTGTTATAAAGGGGTCTGGTTCCATCCCCGGGTTGGTTTGTTTCAGGGGCATCAATCACGTAAAGGCGTAAGAGCGTGAAAGTAGCATGAATACATTTGAGCTGTTGCTGGCGATGGGAGGTCGAGTTGCACCTTCGAGCAGTGAACACTCTGGCGAGGCTGTGCATATGCAGGTTTTCACGAAGACTACCTTCCATACTGTATGAGTCTAGCGACTTGAGGTCTTACTGTCATTCCGCTTTGACACATTTTAAAGCCATGTTGGCATAGAACCAGTTGGTCTACACGTCACATGTTTTGGTGCATTTTTGTATATCATATATGTGGACGATGACAATATTGATGATACTGTGAGGATGTACAGGCTCGCCCGAGTCTTCTCTGTACGCAGAGTCGAGCCCCGGTAGCTCAATTGGAAGCGACGCGGGCTGTCAATCCAGGGGGATGTGAGTTCGAATCCCAGCTCGGCCAACATTTTTCCATGTTTTGTTTTGATGTTTTCATAGTCGTCTGCAAAATTGTTGTATGTGGGAAGGGTTAATGTCATTAGTTTATTACCATACATGTATGGTATTCTACATATGCTTCCATGATGCTGATATGACCATATATTGTCAAAAGGGAAGATTCTTATCAGACTATGTGGATGCACAGACTGATCTGGTCGACAAATACCTCGAGAGCGAGAGGTCGCGGGTTCGATCCCCGACCGGGTCATACTAAATACTTTTAAAATCGTAGTAATGACTGCCATCATTAGCGCTCAGGGTTGCGGTGTTAGCATTACGACTGACTGACTGGTGTCAGGATAAATGGACCAATAATACAGGTAACTTACCCGGGCAACGCCGTGATATAATTGAAAAAGTGTTGAAGGCGGCATTACACACCAAACAATCAATTAATCGATCAAACTTAGTTGGTCGTAAATTCACGAAGACTGGCTGGTGTTAGGATAGATGGACCAATAATACTGGTAACTTACACGGGCAACGCCGTGATATAGGAGGCTAATTGAAAAAAGTGTTGAAGGCGTCACCAAACAATCAATCAATCAAACTTAGTTGGTCGTAAATTCACGAAGGTCGGTTTTCGTGTGACGTGTCTCGTTGTTTTAAACTCGTCACACGGAGATGCGTTTTGTTACTATTGTATACGTATTAATAATCGTTTAATGTTTAATAACCACGAAGTAATATTGTAATAGCTATTGTCACGCTAGTCTTTTTGAACACGCACGTGGGTCAGATCTTTCCTACAACACAAATGGTCTACGTCACGGGAAAACCGAGCTTCAGAGTGTTTCAGTTAACCCATTCTCATTAGTTGCATATTCTTGTTGATGCATCTGCAGCAGACAGCATTTGACAACATTGTGGCTTCGAAAGAATGTTGTGTAAGTACTGGTGTGGGAAAGCCAGGAAAACATGGGTAGGTGCACTGACCGCCGTGATAAAAAAAAAGCTGTTGAAAGCGGCGTTAAACTCCAAACAAACAAACAAACAAACAAATTGACAACATTGTGGACAAAAGAAGAAATCGCTCTTAATGACGACAGTTTAATTGTTTTGCCAGAATATGTATCTACGGTTATGTATATGTAGGCTGTCATGGAAGTCTCTGTCTGGCGTCCGAAACTGTGCGTAAGCACATGCTCGAAAGAATCTGTACCACTCGCATCTGCACATAGACCCTCAACCGCCTCGAACGTTTGATTTTGACTTTGTCATATCCCCTTACCATGTGCTTACGTAGGCCCTTTGAATCACAAAAGTTTGTGTTAAAATTGCATTTTATCATATCAGTATCAGTATATAAATAGCGATTCTAACACTATTGACAATTTCTATTCTAAACACAATGAGGGATTTGAGCGTGATATATCATACGGTATGTCACTCTAAACTTCTGGAACTATTTTTAGCTGTTGAATTGAGTATTTTTCATATATAACGTTTCTTAGTCCGCATGCTTTACTACACTTTTATGAATGAAGTCACAAGCTTTTTTTGTAAATGCCGTATGGAAACTTGAATTATAACGGCAACGTAATTGTGTTTTAAATGACGTCATGCACGTGCATGACCAACATTTTAGACGCGCGTGCTATGTAACAGCATACTGTTTACCAGTCAAAAACGTTGTGTTAGTATGAGACAGTAATAAATTGCCCATGATGAGAATATGTAAATTTGAAAAAGGTATAATAAAAGTAAAATGTTCATAGACTATTAAATTCATATAAGTTTTCTAAAACATCTTGTCGGCTAGTCAAAATACACCGAATTCGTGTTTAACGCGATATTCATGAAAGTGACACTGCTACAGCGGGTGAATACGGACTAAATCTAAAACACCGGGAATACAAAAAGTGGATTAAATATTTAGATTTAGATTTAGTCAAATATCTAAATTGAAAAGTTTGGTGAATACGGGCCCTGGCTTCTTCCTCTAATTACTGCGTAAGCATGTAAGGAACCAGACTACATTTAGCGTTTTTTTTTGGTTCACGGTTTTACATACTATTGAAATAATAAAGCCTATGAGGTAACCATTTTAAAAGAATGGTTCTCTATTTTACTGTTTAGACTAGATACAGTATGAATTTCGCTTAACTAAAAATGTACATACATTAAATTAATATACCGGCCTTTGTCTTTTTATTTAATTTGTAAAACTCACACATGTATATAGAGTGTAAAAGGGATGTTTTTAAAGTCATTTACCTTAAATCAATATACTTAGTAAGGACAAAGAGAAATCCCGATATGTGGTCACACTGGCAGGTCTATATATCTCCTTGTGCTAAATTTCAAAGCATTCCTACAGGAAACAAATACAATGGGGAGTAAAGAGAGAATAGTCTACAAGTGATTTTATCAAGGAAAACAACGTCATGTGAAAACATAGTTCCCCCTTAATTTTTATCCCTTTAAGTAAGCTAACGTGCTTCATGGATTTGCAAAATCGCGGCCGAGCGTTCAAACTGCATGAACGCACAAAAAATAAGAATCAATCATTTAATAAGCATGTACATGTATATGTATATGTTTAGCATGTAAGTGTGACCCAATGTGGCGCTGTTGGAACGTGCCGACGTGACGTCACAAACCGGAAGGAAGACAATGCCAATCCTAATAGCTGTCAAACCAATGACCACTTGAAAGTTCCCCATATAAGTCACGTGTAGTCCATTTATTACAGATGTTTGAAATGTTAATTGGTCTGTTTTAGACGACTTTAAATGACTCTGAGATCATTGTTTGAAGTACTTAGATCAGCCTTCTTTTTTTTTACCACTCGACTTTAACAAGTTTTTGTGAAAGGCTACACTTTAACTGGCAATTCAACTGGTTAATCCCATCCCACATACTACATATTTATGTAACAGATGTCTTCGAAAACATTTTTGCAAAAAAATGGAATTCTCTTTAAATAAAAGCATAACCATTGATATTGGCAAAAGGGTTAAGCTATTTAATTCGCCAGTTTGATTGATTGGCTTTGTTGCAACTGTTAACCACACACCATATTTCACAGGTAACTGGCTACTGTACCACCCCACATAGGCTATATAGCACATTGTTTAAATTACGAATACCGCTAGTCACAATGCTTTTGTTGATAATCGGAAGAATGAATGGCAGAGCCAGTGTTCGAACTCACGATCCTTTGATTGATAGCCCTTGCCGTTTAAAATTATTTCAGTTGTATCACGTCGACAGTTCACTTATTCATGATCCCTGGGTAAACAAACCAGTACTACTAGTATATGTGCAATGCCAAAGGACACTCCAACAGTAGGCCTACCGTTGAGCCGCGACTGTGAATCGAAACCCGGGACGCGCGGTTCCAACCCCCCGAAGCCAAGCACTAAGCCACAGCGGATTCCTGTTACCAATTGAGCTGGCGCTACTCAATAGATACGCCCGGGAAGAAGTCTTGTTCTACGTTTTGCCACTCAATCACTCCATGGTCCAATTCCACAAACCTAACTTAGCGCTAAGTAATACTTTTAAATACTTAAAAGCATATTTCATCTAATATGTTGAACTTCATGAATGGTGGAATGTATCAGAGACATATAGATACGTGTGTTTATATGTTTCTAAATATATTTAAGTAAATTATTAAGTTGTCATAAATAGTTACCTGGCTGGAGAACAATCATTTTCAAGAAATGAAATCTTCTTGCATTTTTTTAGGGAAACAAAAATGATGAAATTTATTCTAAGTATTTAAGTATTACTTATCGCTAAGTTAGGTTGGTGGAATTGGATCCAGAAAACGTACGAGCTTGGCAACTTGATCAGGTGAGGATATTAATAGCTTTGCGTTTTCGGTGTCGAACAAAATTGAGTTGTTTCCCTTGCCCAGACAAGGGAGGAAACTTTTCCTTAAATTGCATGTTAGTCACGTGATGATGGCGGCAGTTCAATAACTCGATTTCATTGTTCCAGCAGAATTGGACGAAGGTATTAACTGCACTCATTATCTTTATTTTAATATTTAGTTTCAGATTGTGTGTTTTGAATTTACAAACATGGACATTTCATTTTTAGCAACACGGTTAGCAGACGAACCAATCGGCCTCGATTTCATTAATTTGTGAAAGGAATGGTCACTTTGCATACATCCATTCTGTATACGGGCCGTATCATCCGAACACTTGTGGGTTTATTCTCTCCGGGCCTAGTCCAAATAATTTAGACTTTCGGTTTCTCGTTTTATCATCTGTCATTGGTCAACCGAATATGCAGGTTAATAACAAAATGAAAAATAAGCATACGCGATGTCTTTTTTTGAAGGACTTGTCCGGGCCAAGTTCGATGATAGTCTTTGAATATTCCAAAATTGGCCAAATAAGTCTTGTCCCCTCCCTAAGTTGGACTGTTTTCATCAGATCTTCACCAATTGTAGTGAACATGATGTCTATGGGCGTAATGTCTTGGCCAAGTGTGATAACCATCCAAATGATTAATCGCCATAGGCACTTTGGGATAATGCTATTTAACTAAAATAGTTCATATCCAATCTTCATCAATCTTTCTATGAGTGTGTATTGGCATACAACTACACCGAGGAGGTACAATGAAATAATTGAAGTGCTACTCTTCTTTATATTATAAGTAGTATTGAGGAAGCATTTTTAGCTCGACTTTTCTAAGAAAAGGCTAGCTATACTATTCGCCCGGCGTCGGCGTTGGCGTTGGTGTCACACCTTGGTTAAGGTTTTTGTACCAATTTCATTTTTTGTCAAAACCATTACAGATATTGCTTTGAAACTTACAATACTTATTCACCATCATTACCTCCATCAACAGACAAGAGTACATAACTCTGTAAAGGTTTTCGTAAGAATTATGGCCCTTTTTCGACTTAGAATTTTGGTTAAGTTTTTTGTACCAATTCTTTTTTTTGTCAAAACCATTACAGATATTGCTTTGAAACTTACAACACTTATTCACCATCATAACCTCCATCAACAGACAATAGTACATAACTCTGTCAAGGTTTTTGTAAGAATTATGGCCCTTTTTGACATAGACTTTTGGTTAAGATTTTTGTACCAATTCACTTTTTGTCAAAACCATTACCGATATTGCTTTGAAACTTACAAAACTTATTCACCATCATAACCTCCATCAACAGACAAGAGAACATAACTCTGTTAAGGTTTTTGTAAGAATTATGGCCCTTTTTTGACTTAGAACTTTGGTTAAGTTTTTTGTACCAATTTTTTTTTTTGTCAAAAACATTACAGATATTGCTTTGAAACTTACAACACTTATTCACCATCATGACCTCCATCAACAGACGTGAGTACATAACTCTGTCAAGGTTTTTGTAAGAATGATGGCCCTTTTTGACATAGACTTATGGTTAAGATATTTGTACCAATTCACTTTTTAGCTCACCTGAGCTTTGCTCAAGGTGAGTTATTGTGATCGCCTTTTGTCCGGCGTCCGCCGTGCGTCATGCGTTATTTTCTTCTCCTCAGTAACCAGTGGGTCAATTGGGATAAAACTTCCCAGAAAGCATCCTCTCAATGACCTCACCAGATTACCTTCAAATATTTGGGATCCATGTATAATTCTGGTTTCCATGGCAACGAAATGAAAAAAACTTCAAAATTCTTCTTCTCCCAGATTTTCAAATAATTTTGTAGAAATGTTCCTTGGATGACCCTCTGTCAGATTCCTTCAAGCCATTTTGATTGGTCAAAAACATGGCCACCGGGGGGGGCGGGGCTATTTTGCCTTATATGGGTATAGTGAAAACTCTTCTTCTCCCATACTGGTTGGCAAGTTTTCAAATAATTTTGTAGAAATGCTCATTGGATGAGCCTCTATCAGATTCCTTCAAGCCATGTTGATTGGTCGAAAAACATATCCGCCAGGGGGCTGGGCTATTTTGCCTTATATGGCTATAGTGAAAACTTAAAAAATCTTCTTCTTCGAAAGTGTCAGGCCGATTTTCAAATAATTTTGTAGAAATGTTCCTTAAGTGACCCACTTTCAGATTCCTTCAAGCCATGTTGATTGGTCCAAAAACATGGCCGCCAGTGGGCAGGGCTATTTTGCATTATATGGCTATAGTGAAAACTTAAAAAATCTTCTCCTCCAAAAGTGTTAGGCCGATTTTCAAATAATTTTGTAGAAATGTTCCTTGGGTGACCCTCTATCAGATTCCTTCAAGCCAAGTTGATTGGTCGGAAACTATGGCCACCAGGGGGCGGGGCTTATATAGTTATTCCTTCAAGCCATGTTGATTGGTAGAAAAACATGGCCACCAGCGGGCGGGGCTATTTTGCATTATATGGCTATAGTGAAAACTTAAAAAATCTTCTCCTGAAAGTGTCAGGCCGATTGTCAAATAATTTTGTAGAAATGTTCCTTAAGAGACCCTCTATCAGATTGCTTCAAGCCATGTTGATTGGTCAAAAAACATGGCCTCCAGGGGGCGGGGCTATTTTGCCTTTTATGGCTATAGTGAAAACTTAAAAAATCTTCTCCTCCATAAGTCTCAAGCCGATTTTCAAATAACTTTGTAGAAATGTTCCTTGGGTGACCCTCTATCAGATTCCTTCAAGCCATGTTGATTGGTCGAAAAACATGGCCACCAGGGGGCGGGGCTATTTTGCCTTATATAGCCAAAGTGAAAACTTAAAAAATCTTCAACATCTTCTCCTCAGTAACCAGTGGGTCAATTGGAATGAAACTTCACAGAAAGCATCCTCTCAATGACCGCACCAGAATTCCTTCAAATTTTTGGGATCCATGCAGAATTCTGGTTTCCATGGCAACGAAACGAAAAAACTTCAAAATTCTTCTTCTCCCAAACTGGTTTGCAGATTTTGAAATTATTTTGTAGAAATGTTCCTTGGGTGACCCTCTATCAGATTCCTTCAAGCCATGTTGATTGGTCGAATAACATGGCCGCCAGGGGGGGGGGGGGGGGGGGGGGGCTATTTTGCCTTATATAGCCAAAGTGAAAACTTAAAAAATCTTCAACATCTTCTCCTCAGTAACCAGTGGGTCAATTGGGATGAAACTTCACAGAAAGCATCCTCATGATCGCACCAGAATTCCTTCAAATTTTTGGGATCCATGCAGAATTCTGGTTTCCATGGCAACGAAACGAAAAAAACTTCAAAATTCTTCTTCTCCCAAACTGGTTTGCAGATTTTGAAATTATTTTGTAGAAATGTTCCTTGGGTGACCCTCTATCAGATTCCTTCAAGCCATGTTGATTGGTCGAATAACATGGCCGCCAGGGGGGGGCTATTTGCCTTATATGGCTATAGTGAAAACTTGAAAAAATCTTCTCCTCCAAAAGTGTCTGGCCAATTTTCAAATAATTTGGTCGAAAAACATGGCCGCCAGGGAGGGGGGGGGGGGGGGGGGGGGGGGGGGGCGTGGCTATTTTGCCTTATATAGCTACAGTGCAAACTTAAAAAATCTTCTCCTCCAAAAGTGTCAGGCCGATTTTCAAATAATTTTGTAGAAATGTTCCTTGGGTGATCCTTTATCAGATTCCTTCAAGCCAAGTTGATTGGTCGGAAACTATGGATGCCAGGAGGCTTATATGGCTAAAGTGAAAAAAAAATCAAATGAGGTGAGCGATCCAGGGCCATCACGGCCCTCTTGTTTTAAAGAATTATGGCTGTTTTTCGACTTAGAATTTTGGTTAAAGTTTTTCGTACCACCCCAATTATTTTCAAAACCATTAGAGATATATAGCTTACACACTTACAATACCTATTTACCATCATTACCTCCATCCACAGACAAAAGTACATAACTCTGTCAAGTTTTTTTTTTAAAGAATTATGGCCCTCTTTCGATTTAGAATTTTGGTTGAGTTATTCATACCAAATCAATTTTTTTTCAAAACAATTAGAGATATAGCTTAAACACTAACAATATCTTTTTACCATCAATACCTCCACCAACAGCCAAGAGTGCATAATTCAGTGAAGGTTTTTGTCATAATTATTTAGGACCTTTTAACTTTGCTTATAAATAGTATGATAAAGTAATAATTATTGCTTCTGTACCACCCAAAATAGTTTTGTTTTATTGGCAAGCACGAAAAAGTCGAGCATGCTGTCCTCTGACAGCTCTTGTTCTTTTTTGAATGATAAACATTAGCTTTTGTGTATATTTCATGTTTATGTAAAACAAAATTGTATTCTATGGTTATTGGTCTTATTAGGTTTTACATAATTCTTCTTTTTAATGATAAAGCAGACCAATGACTCTTTATACTGGTATATATAATGTTTTGGCCTAGTCTTCACTTTTTCACACATAAAACAAAAAGGCAGCATGGTAAATATGCATCGCCCAAGGGCACTCTACCATGACCGTCATGCTGGGACTTGGGATTGCACCAGGTCTGAAAGATAGATAAAAAGAATAGTTGGAATGGATGAATGAATATGTTGTTTGGTTTGGTTCGGGGTGTGTGATACTTTGTTTGGATCATGGTGAGATGTTGGCTTCGGCATTGACGATAACAAAAAGGTGATGAAAAGCATCTCGAATACAGTATGATGCAAAGATGGAAATACCAGTAAGTTGCTCAATGAAACATTATTTAAGTATATCAAAAAGTCTTAAAAAGAAAAATCAAGCATCAAATGATAATATTGAATGGGATGTTGATTATGATGATAAAAGTAAAATCATTTTATTGGAAAAAAAACATGTCTTAATGTTATTGTTTTTTCAGTCTGAGAGAGAATGAGACGATTATTGAATCGAGTTGGAAACATTGTGCAAAAGGAGAAATTGTTCATGATGAACAATCTCTTCTTTTGTTACAATGTTTTTAAAAGTTGTCTGCTGCAGATGCAACTCTATTCAATGATTTATAGAGATTTTCCATACTTTAACCTACCGGTATGTGTTTTCAAAGTCTACTGCAGCAGATTTGATGTAAGTGGGAAGGGGTTAAAATAATAGATTAATATTCCATCTTTAACCCTTTCCCTCATATAAGCGCTTTCTGATGCCTCTGCCACAGACAGCTTTTTGAAAACATAGTGGCAAAACAAGCAATTTCTCCTCTTGCCACAATGTTTTCCACTTTTAGTCATATGTTATCCATTCAATTATAGAGATTTTCTATTTTTTGACAATTTAACAAAATATGTTCCAAGTCGTCTGCTGCAGAATTGTCTTATGAGGGAAAGGGTTAAGAACTTCAATGATGAATCATTGAATGGCATTGAGCCGAGCCCCGGTAGCTCAGTCGGTAGCGATGCGGGCTGATAATCCAGGGGTTGTGAGTTTGAATCCCGGCTCGGCCAACTTTCTTTCCGACGATTGACAAAAGTCAATGCGACATGCGTCATTCGTCTTCCACCAATGGGCTAAGTCTATGTGGAAAAGCAGCCAGTTGCTTGGGAAGATTGTTGTGTTGAGTACTGTTGTGAGAAAACAAGGAAATGCATGAGTAGGTGAACTGTGATATAACTGAGAAATTGTTAAAAACGGCTTTTAACCCCAATCAATTAATTGAATGGCATTGATATATCAGTGATTGTGTTAAGTGACCAGTAGTTTGACATGTCTGATCAGCTGCATCCAATTCTGGAAGGGTAAAATGGAATTATTTAATTTTATTTGATTGATTAAACTCATTTATGTTCAGATCCTCGAAATGTAAGGCCTACCTGTGGACGACATATCATTGAATAATTATGAAAGAGTAAAATTTAGTGTTGAGCTGAATTGAAACATTCTGGCAAATAGAGAAATTGCTAATTATTAAAGTGCTTGTGTGATTTCAAGATAATTAAGCAGAATTGTTCCTTCAGTGTCTACATAATTTGTTCAAGCTGTGTTACTGGTTGAAAAACATAGCAACCAGACGGCATCAGAAAAGAGGTAAAATGAACTTTTAGCTTCAAATGACATCTCCTAAACCAATGGACCAATAACAACTAAACTTCTCAGTAATGTTCCTTTGATGCCTTATTATAAATGTCTGTGTCCACTCCTTGCAGTTTCATTCCCACTCTTGATTTAAAAAAGTCCCCAATAGAAGCAGTTGAACATTTGTTATTATAACATCACTCAGGTGATTGATTAAGGGCCATTTATCTGATTCTTTTTCAAAACTGATGAACAGATGTTTAATGTTTTAACTTATCTCACCATTTTTAGATGGTGAGCTAATTCTGATCACTTTGTGTCCGTCGTCTGTCGTTAACTTTTAGCTTTAAACATCATCTCCTCTTTAACCACACAACCAATTTAAACCAAACTTCACAGGAATGTTCCTTTGGTTGCCCTGTTTCAAAAAAATTATAAGATTTAAACTCTGGTTGCCACGGCAACAAAAAAGGGGAAATTAACCAAAACTTAAAAAATCTTCTTGTCTGAAAGTAGAAGGCCCATGCATTTGATATTTGGTATGTAACATCATCTAGTGGACCTCTACCAAGATTGTTCAAATTATGGCATGAGGTCAAAAATGGCCGCTTCTCGGGGGGTCACTTAATTTACATAGACTTGTATAGGGAAACAACTTTAAAAATCTTCTCGTCTAAAAGTAGAAGGCCAAGGCCTTTGATATTTGGTATGTAGCTTCATTAAGTGGACCTCTACCAAGATTGTTCAAATTATAGCCCTGGGGTAAAAAACGGCCCCTCCCTTGGGGTGACTTGTTTTACATAGACTTGTATAGGGAAAATACTTTAAAAATCTTCTTGTCTGAAAGTAGAAGGCCCAGGCCTTTAATATCTGGTATGTATCTTCATCTAGTGGACCTCTAGCAAGATTGTTCAAATTATAGCCCTGGGGTCAAAAATTATCCCACCTCGGGGATTACTTGTTTCACAAAGACTTGTATAGGGAAAAAACTTTAAAAGTCTTCTCATCTAAAAGTAGAAGGCCAAGGCCTTTGATATTTGGTATGTAGCTTCATCAAGTAGACCTCTACCAAGATTGTTCAAATTATAGCTCTGGGGTCAAAAATGGCCCCTCCCTTTGGGTCACTTGTTTGACATAGACTTGTATAGGTTTTTTTTTTTAAAAATCTTCTTGTCTAAAAGTAGAAGGCTCAGGCCTTTGATATTTGGTATGTAACTTCACCTAGTGGACCTCTACCAAGATTGTTCAAATTATAGCCCAGGGTCAAAAATGACCCATCTCCGGGGGTCATTATATCCCCCTCCGAAGAAGATGGGGTATATAGGAGTCACTGTGTCGGGCTGTTTGTCTGTCTGACGGTCGGCCGGGAGCCATATTTTGTCCGGCCTAT
This sequence comes from Serripes groenlandicus, assembly GCA_031761405.1. Taxonomy (NCBI): domain Eukaryota; kingdom Metazoa; phylum Mollusca; class Bivalvia; order Cardiida; family Cardiidae; genus Serripes; species Serripes groenlandicus. Next base: position 48,761,079 of record JASEVX010000010.1, on the reverse strand, counting down.
TTCTTACATGTGCATATCCTAAAGGGGTTATAATTGCATATTATTTCACAGAGTTATGGACTTTTACTTATTAAGTTATGGTGTAGGTGAAGGTGCTGTTTAGGGGGTATTTATCATCTTCAGTGATAGTTCTAGTTTCTTTTAAATAGACCTGTATAGGGAGAAACTTAAAAAAAATTCTTGTCTGAAGGTAGAATGTCCAGGCTTTTGATATTTGGTATGTAGCTTCATCTAGTTGACCTCTACCAGGATTGTTCAAATTATAGCCCTTGGGTAAAATATGTTCCCATGCCGGGTCACTTGTTTTTACATAATATTATACTTGTATAGGGAAAAACTTTTAAAAAACTTGTCTAAAAGTTGAAATTTGAAATCTAACTTCATCTAATGGACCTCTACCAAGATTGGTAAAATTATAGCCCTGGTGTCAAAAATGGCCCAACCCTGGGGATCACTTGTTTAACATAGACTAATTTAGGTAAACACTTTAGAAATATTAAGGTGATCGATTTAGTGCCATCTTGGCCCTCTTGTTATGTCTTCTGCTTGAATCATTTTGCAGCAAACAACTTTGAAAACATGAGAGCAAAGTATATCAATTTTCTTGAAATGAAAATATGATTATTTAATGCATTGAAAACTTTTTGGCAATGGTGAAAATTATTAATATATGCAATTTCTACCTTTTGCATAATGTTTTCTTAAGTCATCAGATGCTAAGTAACTAAGGTCATTAATATCATGCTGCTAAGTAACTAAGGTCATTAATATCAGCTGAACTTTTAATTTATCAGATTGGAGATTCTGACCTTTCCAACAACAAGGTGACACCCTGCTGTCCAGCCATTGTGCCAGGTGATGGTGAACTCACGGCTTCAGGTGAGTCTTTCACAACTGTGTGAAACACAAGAGATTTTCAAGTGACATTAACCCTTTTCTCATGTAGACGCTTTCTGACGCCTCTGCAGCAGACGGCTTTTTGAAAACATAGTGACAAAAGAAGAAATTGCACAAAACATGCAATTTCTTCTTTTGCCACAATGTTTTCCACTCTTTGTCATAGGTTATCCATTCAATTATGGAGATTTTTTATGTTTTGACGAAATACGTTCGAAGTCATCTGCTGCAGAATTGTCGTATGAGGGAAAGGGTTAACCCTTTCCAGCTATCAGACGCATTTTGGCTCATATGCAGCAAACAACTTATGAAAACATTGTGACAAAAGCAGACATGGCTCATATTTATTAGGTTCTCTCATTGCCACAACGTTCTCAACTCTATTCAATCATCCTTTTTTTTTATTTAACCCTTTCCCTCATACGACAATTCTGCAGCAGACGACTTTGAACATATTTTGTCAAAACATAGAACATTTTTGTAATTGAATGGATAACCTATGACAAAAAGTGGAAAATATTGTGGCAAAAGGAGAAATTGCACGTTTTGTGCAATTTCTTCTTTTGTCACTATGTTTTCAAAAAGCCGTCTGCTGCAAAGGCGTCTATATGAGGGAAAGGGTTAACGAGAGTATTCAAGTTTTTCCCTACAACATTGCTTGTTGTTTTTTCTCACAATGTTTTCATAAGTTGTCCACTACAATCAGGTGTCAAATGTCATCTGTATCAGTCAAAGTGTAAATTCTATCCCTCATAGATGAATCCTGAACCTCTTAACAGGTTACTGGAAATGTTGATTTATTGTAAGTTTCAGTTTTTCTCCTTAAATGTGTGGTCGTTTCATTTGATATCAAAAAAGAAAAAGATGAAGTAGTCTTAAAACATCCTTTTCCAGAAGTATTAATCCTTTGATTTGTAAACAGATGTTCAATGTATGCTTAATTAGTCGGTAGGTTTTGTATAAATAAAGTTTTTGTACAAAATCTTTTCTCCATTTAACCTGGCATGATGATTTTAGAATCATCTGCTTTAAAAACATCTTGTGAGAAAATTAGTTTATTAAAAATTTAAAGGAGTTGAAATCAAGAAAAGCACAGAAAATGATAATAAATATTGAGCAATTTCTCCCTTACCCACCTCATATTTATCAATGGGTCTAATGCTGAGTACTGGTGGCACAAGCTGGCCTGGCTCTATACTGGTGGCACAGGCTGGCCTGGCTCTAAACTGGTGGCACAGGCTGGCCTGGCTCTATACTGGTGGCACAAGCTGGCCTGGTTGTATACTGGTGGCACATGCTGGCCTAGCTATATAATGGTGTCAAAGGCTGGCCTGGCACTATACTGGTGGCACAAGCTGGCCTGGCTCTATAATGGTGTCACAAGCTGGCCTGGCTCTATACTGGTGGCACAGGCTGGCCTGGCTCTATACTGGTTGCACAAGCTGGCCTGGCTCTATATTGGTGGCACAGGCTGGCCTGGCTCTATACTGGTGGCACAGACTGGCCTGAAATTACTGGTGGCACAAGCTGGCCTGGCTCTATACTGGTGGCACAGGCTGGCCTGTCTCTATATTGGTGGCACAGACTGGCCTGACATTACTGGTGGCATAGACTGGCCTGGCTCTATACTGGTGGCACAGGCTGGCCTGTCTCTTTATTGGTGGCACAGACTGGCCTGACATTACTGGTGGCACAAGCTGGCCTGGCTCAAAACTGGTGGCACAGGCTGGCCTGTCTCTATACTGGTTGCACAAGCTGGCCTGGCTCTATACTGGTGGCACAGGCTGGCCTGTCTCTATATTGGTGGCACAGACTAGCCTGACACTACTGGTGGAAAAGGCTCGCCTGGCACAATCTGGCCTGGCTCTATACTGGTGGCACTATCTGGCCTAGCTCTATACATGTGGCACAATCTGGCCTGTCTCTATACTGGTATCACAATCTGGCCTGTCTCTATACTGGTAGCACAGGTTGGCATTGATCTATACTGGTGGCACAAGCTGGCCTGGCTCTATACTGGTGGCACAATCTGGCCTGGCTCTATACTGGTGGCACAGGCTGGCCTGTCTCTATACTGGTGGAACAAGCTGGCCTGACTCTACTGGTGGCACAATCTGACATGGCTCTATACTGGTGGCACAAGCTGGCCTGGCTCTATACTGGTGGCACAAGCTGGCCTGGCTCTATACTGGTGGCACAAGCTGGCCTGGCTCTATACTGGTGGCACAGGCTGGCCTGGCTCTATACTGGTGGCATAGGCTGGCCTGGCTCTATACTGGTGGCACAGACTGGCTTGGCTCTATACTGGTGGCACAGGCTGGCCTGGCTCTAAACTGGTGGCAAAGGCTGGCCCGGCTCTATACTGGTGGCAAAGGCTGGCCTGGCTCTATACTGGTGACACAATCTAGCCTGGCTTATACTGGTGACACAATATAGCCTGGCTTATACTTGTGACACAATCTGGCCTGGCTCTATACTGGTGGCACAAGCTGGCCTGGCTCTATAATGGTGTCAAAGGCTGGCCTGGCTCTATACTGGTGGCACAAACCTGCCTGGCTCTATACTGGTGGCACCATCTGGCATGGCTCTATACTGGTGACACAGGCTGGCTTGGATCTATACTGGTGACACAATCTGGCCTGGCTCTATAATGGTGTCAAAGGCTGGCCTGGCTCTGTACTGGTCGCACAAGTTGGCCTGGCTTTATACTGGTGGCACAAGCTGGCCTGGCTCTATAATGGTGTCAAAGGCTGGCCTGACTCTATACTGGTGGCACAAGTTGGCCTGATTCTATACTGGTGCCACAGGCTGGCCTGGCTTTATACTGGTTGCACAGATTGGCCTGGCTATAATCTGGTTGCACGTGCTGACCATTCTCTATACTGGTTGAACAGGCTGGCTTGGCTCTATACTGGTGGCACAGACTGGCCTTGCTCTAAAATGGTTGCACAAGCTGGCCTGGCTCTATACTTGTGACACAGACTGGCCTTGCTCTAAACTGGTTGCACAAGCTGGTCTGGCTCTATACTGGTGGCACAGACTTGCTTGGCTCTATACTTGGGACACAGACTGGCCTTGCTCTAAAATGGTTGCACATATCTCCATATCGCTTTAGTCAATCAAGAGTTATCGCCCTTTAATTATAGAAATTACCCAAAATTGGTCTTGTCAGCTCAATAACTTTAGAAGCCTTTGTCAAATGATCTCCAAATTTGGTCAGAATGTGTATTGGGCTAATATCACAGACAAGTTCGATAACTAGCCATATCGCTTTAGTCAATCAAGAGTTATTGCCCTTTTATTATAGAAATTACCCTAATTTGGTCTTGTCAGCTCAATAACTTAAGAAGCCTTTGTCCAATCATCACCAAATTTAGTCAGAATGTGTATTGGCATAATATCTCGGACAAGTTCGATAACTAGCCATATCGCTGTAGTCAATCACGAGTTATCACCCTTTAATTATAGAAATTACCCAAAATTGGTCTTGTCAGCTCAATAACTTTAGAAGCCTTTGCCCAATCATCACCAAATTTAGTCAGAATGTGTATTGGCATAATATCTCGGACAAGTTTGATAACTAGCCATATCGCTTAAGTCAATTGAGAATTTTCGCCCTTTAATTATAGAAATTACCTAAAATTGGTCTTGTCAGCTCAATAACTTTAGAAGCCTTTATCCAATCATTACTAAATTTGGTCAGAATGTGTATTGGCATAATATCTCGGATAATTGTGATAACTAGCCATATCGCTTAAGTCAATTGAGAGTTATCCCTCTTTAATTATAGAAATTACCTAAAATTGGTCTTGTCAGCTCAATAACTTTTGGAGCTTTTGTCCAATCATCACCAAATTTAGTCAGAATGTGTATTGCCGTAATTTCGTGGACAAGTTTGATAACTAGCCATATTGCTCCAGTCGATAGAGAGTTATTGCCCTTTAATTATAGAAATTACCTAAAATTGGTCTTGTCAGCTAAATAACTTGTAAAGCCTTTATCCGATCATCACCAAATTTAGACAATATGTTTATGGGCAGAATATCTTGGTTACGTTTGATAACTTACAACGTTATCTTAGTCACTACACAATTATGTCCCTCGAAATGACCAAAACTGTACTAACAGTGTCCGCTCTCTAAGTTTGACTGACGTACAACCAATTACCACTATACTTGGCCTCAAAAAAACAGGACGGGCGTATTTTGTGACATTTGGCGCTCTTGTTGAAAACATAGTGACAAAAGAAGAAATTGCACAAAACGTGCAATTTCTCCTTTTGCCACAATGTTTTCCACTTTTTGTCATAGGTTATCCATTCAATTATGGAGATTTTCTATTTTTTGCCAAACTATGTTCCAAGTTGTCTGCTGCAGAATTGTCGTATGAGGGAAAGGGTTAAACAGAGTTGAAAATAGTGTGGATAAAATAACTCCCCCCAAGACAACATGTTCTATTACAGCATGACCAATTTCAATCAAATTACACTGAAAGGTTTCTGCTTTGTGCTGCAATGATCTTTGAACCATCATAGAACAAGTCTACGGCGTAATATGGTAAATCTCTAAAAATAGAGTTAGTTTAAACTTATTTATTTTAAATCGATTGCGAAACAAGCTTTAAGCTTATATTAATCACGCTCGATGTCTGCTTCCTGGATACTTAACCAGTACTCGCGCCGATTGTGTGGAAAAATCCCAAAGTCAGGACCCGCTCATCACGGGACTCGAACCAGGGACCTTTGATGTGAGAGGCCGACGCTCTACCTCTGCACCACTGTCTTCCACAGAGAAAAATAGAGTTGAAAACGTTGTATCAAAAGGAGAATTTGCTGATTCTCATCAGTACAGAACTCTGCATGCTATTGCATCAGAAATATAGCAAAATCAAATGAACACGATGATTTTGTTAATCTGTGTGGGCAGATTTTAACCCTTTCCCACATACAGATGCTTTCTAATGTTTCTGCAGCAGACAACTTTTAAAAACATTGTGGCAAAAGGGGAAATTGCTCAGGATGACCGCCTTTTGCAACAATGTTTTCAACTCTAATCAATAATTAAACTTTCATTTATAGAAATTTCTGCCTATATGGTTTTAAAGCGTCTGCTGCAGATTTGATGTAAGTGGGAAAGGATTAACCAAATTACACAGTTATATTCTTGTTAGTTGGTCTCTGGTGAGTGATCCAGTGTCATCGTGAGAAAGGTTCAATATTCCCTGTAGCAGAATTATATCTTTTCACAGACATAGACAGCACTTGTTGACTGTTCGCTAGTTAATACTTTCATTCATAGATAATTTCCACCTTTTTGCTGATATATTTTCAAAGACGACTTTAGAAAACATTGTGGCAAAAGAAGAAATTGCTTATGATGAGCAATTTCTCCTTTTGCCACAATGTTTTCCTCTTTTAGTCATTGGTTATCGATTCAATTATAGAGATTTTACATTTTTTGTCAAAATATGTTCAAAGTCGTCTGCAGCAGATTTGTTGTATGTGGGAAAGGGTTAAATAATGTCCAGTACAGGTATACAGGTGCAACGCCACAAGGGAATTGGTTCCGTGTCATAGTATCATAGTACCCTAAAGTAGTCCCTTTTGAAATGTTGAAGTAGCACTTCTCCTGCCCTGTTTCATTGAGATGAGGAGTCAGAGAGGTACGATGTTTTGATTTGCTATCTTTTTTAGCATTCCTGTATCATTTATGTGCTTTTCTTTGTAGTTTTTTGCAGGACTATTTCGAACTGCGGCATGCCTAGAAAGGTTGGGGTCGCTGGAGTTTGGCAAAGGCTTCCAACCAGAAATGTTAACCGTTTCACTCATACGACAATTCTGCAGCAGACGACTTCGTACATATTTTATCAAAAAACCCAGAAAATCTCTATAATTAAATGGATAAACTATGAATAAAAGTGGAAAACATTGTGGCAAAAGGAGAAATTGCTCGTTTTGAGCAATTTCCTCTTTTGTCACTTTGTTTTCAAAAAGCCATTTGTTGCAGAGGAGTCAGAAAGCGTCTATATGACGGAAAGGGTTAAGGTGGATGTATAAGACTACGAACAGCAAATCTTTTTATGCCCCCGGAATCACCGATTCGGTGGGCATCTAGTTTTTGGCCTGTCTGTCTGCACGTCTGTCGGTCTGTCTGTCTGTCGAAAAAAACTTTAAACTTGACCACTTCTTTTGAACCATAACAGGTACGGCTACCATATTTCACATGTGTATTCCTTGTGACATGACCTTTCTGTCAGTACCAAAATGTTTGACCTTGACCTTTGACCTAGATGTTGCCATTCTCGAAAAAAACTTTAACCATGACCACTACTTTTGAACCATAATAAGTACGGCTACCATATTTCACATGTGTATTCCTTGTGACATGACCTTTCTGTCAGTACCAACATTTTTGACCTTGCGACCTTGACCTTTGACCTAGATGTTGCCATTCGGGGGCATCAGTGTTTCACAAACACATCTTGTTTTTTTTTATATTTCTCTGCTTATATTTGCAGACAGTGAATGAACTATTCAGAACGAGAGCCAGAAAAGACCATTCATCTGTGAATAAAGATCAGCAGAGGTAAGAAGTCACAGGTATCACTTCTAGATGTTGATATTGTCATATAAGGGGCACATAATCAGGTGAGCCAGCCAAGGCCTCACAAACCTCTTGTATAATTTCATTATTAGATATTTTTAAAAACAGACAAATTGTGAACAAAATCTTGTCTAGTAAACTGCTAAAGAGAATATAAAACATTATTAAAGGATCATCAAAATCCAAAAACGGAACTTTTGAGTGTCCCTGAGAGAGGTTGGAAGGAAATGTCGTGAGCAATTTACATGGGTTAATTGTGTTGTTAATGTAATAATTTTAAATTTGTATGGGGATATTTCTATTTTAAGCTGATTTCAAACAATTCTTAATGGTCAATAAGAGATTACTCTCTTTTCTTAGCCACTCCCTAGTAAAAGATTTATCTGCAAAGGATGATTAACCCTTTCCCACATACAACAAAACTGCGGAAGACTACTTTAAAAACCATTTTTGCTGTTTGTCACTAATCACTGGGTGGATTTCAAAGAAATTTTGTAGAAAGCTTCATTACCAAAAGGAGATATGCAGTGCCTGATGGTATTACAGTTGGATGTTGCTTTTAGCTTACCTGAGCACGAAGAGCTTAATGTGAGTTATTGTGATCGCCCTATGTCTGTTTTCTGTGGTTGCTTTGAGCAATCTGTGCATCAACATTTTCTCCTTTGTAACCGGTGGATTGATTTGGGTGAAACTTCATAGCAAGCATCCTCTCAATGTCCTCACCAAAGTTGTTTCAAGTTTTATAGATCCATGCAGAATTCTGGTTTCCATGGCAGCCGAAAAATTTGCTCCAGCCAAAGCGGTTTGCTGTTTCAAATAATATTGTTCAAATGATCCTTGGGTGACCCTCTATCCGATTTCAAGCCATATTGATTAGTCAAAAAACGCGAGGGTGAGCTGTTTTGCCTTATATGGCTATAGTGAAAACTTTAAAAATCTTCTTCTCTGAAAGTATTTGGCTAATTTCCAAAGATATTTGTAGAAATGTTCCTTGGGTGACCATCTATCAGATTCCTTCAAGCCATGTTGATTGGTCGAAAAACATGGCTGCCAGGGGGTGGAGCTGTTTTGCCTTTTTATGGCTAAAGTGAACATTTAAAAATCTTCTCCTCTGAAAGTATCTTGCTGATTTGCAAATAATATTGTATAAATGTTCCTTGGTTTGACCCTCTATCAGATTCTAGAGTGGCATGTTGATTGGACAAAGTACATGGCCATTAGGGGATGGTGTTGTTTTGCCTCGTATGGCTAAAGTGAAAACTATTAAATTGCCCTCATCAAAATTCCTTCAATGTTTTTGGATCCATGCAGAATTCTGGTTTCCATGGCAATGGAAAGAAAAAGCCTTTAAAAAAAATCACCATCCAAACTGAAATAATTATGTAGAAATGTTCCTTGAGTGATCCTCTACAAAATAGCTTGAAGCCATGTTGATTGGTCTGAAAAAAAAGAGTTAGTTGGTTGGCATGACAAATCACATTGCATAACTTGGCCATCAAGTTTACAGAGTTACGGCCCCTTGATTATTGTACATAGTGTTAAACATAGTGTTATATACAAACGTTTTGTGTCTGCTGATTCTCAGCAGTCATACGGTGGAATTCAAGGAAGTTTTATAGGAAGCTTTTATACATAGTATTATATACCAACATCTTATGTCCTAGCTGTTTCTCAGCAATGACTGGGTGGAATTCAATGACATATTTTATAGGAAACTTCTACAGCAAGAGGAGATGTGCAGTGACTGATGGCTTTCTAAGTTGGATGTTTTTTGACAGAGTTACATTCCCCTTCATTATCATACATGGTATTAATATATCTATAGGTGCTACCTATTTACGAAAAAAACGCAAGATAATTATAAACAAAAAATTAAAGAGCATACTTTGGCCATAAAAAAGGATTTATAAGTAATTGACTAGACAATAATAATGTTAATGTCATGTTTCTTGCATTATCAAAACATATTTGGAATTCGTATTGCTGTTGTCTATTATTTGAACAGAAAATAATAAAGTAAAGACTTTCAGAAAATCAAGGAATACATTTATAATGAACGAGGTTAAAACATGAGGGCCAAGATGATCCTTAATCGATCACCTGCATTATGGTAAAGAAGCAAATAGATCAGCCCTTTTCTGATGCCACCTGGCGACTGCCTTTTTCAACCAGTCAATATGACTGGAACAAATTATGTAAGGGGTCACATTTCTGCTAAACCCTTTCCCTATTAGAGACGGTTTCTGGGGCCTATGCAACAGACCATTTAGGAAAAGATTGTCGCCACAAAAACAATTGCTCCTTATGAGAAAGTTATCCTTTTGCCACAATGTTTGATAAATAATTATACTTTGAATGAGTGAGTCAATAGCTCATGTATAGGAATGTGGGGTCTTTCATGTTGATACCACTTTTTTGCGGGAAACGACGTCGCTCCATTGACGTTACGCCAAGATGAAGTGTAACGGAAATGACGTCATGTCCTTCTTTGGCTACGATACAGTCAAAATTCATTTCAGAAAGCTTCATGGGTTATTGAAAAAAACAAAAAACAAAACAAATCTCACACCTGTTACCTATAAGCGAAAAAACCCATTTATGTTTTTTTTTCGTATTAACCAATTATTAACAGGTTCTTTACCAAGAGGAGATCTGATGTGCTGTGCCCAATGGCTTTTCAGTTGGATGTTTTATGACAAGAGTTGTTACCCCCTTCATTATCACACATAGTATTATTAACCAATATTCATATATGTCTGCGCTATTTCTCAAATCCCTGGATGGAATTCATTTAATTTTTACAGGAAGGTTCTTTACCAAGAGGAGGAATCCGCTGTGGTCGAGTGGTTAGCGTCGGGGATTTCGAAACCGGGTGTCCCGGGTTCGATCACCAGTCGCGGCAATTCGGTCATGGTGGAGTGCCCTTGGGCAAGGCACATTTTCTAGCCTAGTACTGGTTTGTTCACCCAGGGAACATGAATAATAAAATTTAAATGCGCGCTAAATGACCTTAGCTGTCGATGCGCCATAAAACAATATACATTCATTTTACCAAGAGGAGATGTTTTTTAGCAGAGTTATTGCCCCCTTGATTACATAGTGTTATATACATGTACCAACATTCATGTCTACACTGTTTTTCGGCAATCACTCGCTGTCCTAAGGTGTATTCAATGGTATGAGAAGTAGAAGGCATTGATGCCTGCAGTGATTTGTTTTGGTTAATTTTACTGCTGAATTAAGGGTGTTTCCCCTAGCCAAAAGTGTCCCATTTTTTCCCATCCTGTCCTGCTCATGATGAGGAATTTCTTTTTTGTCACAATGTTTTCAAAAGTTGTCTGCTATAGCAGAGACTTCCAAAAGCGTTTACATGTGGGAAAGGGTTAAAGAAAAGAAAAAAGAAATATAATTTTCTACGTTTGAGAAAATCGAATAAGAAGAAAATTACTTTCCCTTGTTTATAATGCAATAACCCCAAGGTTTCGCAAAGTGCTTTCTCTACCATGAGATTCCAAATAATAATTTGAAATGAAAAGATTGTTTGTTGTTTTCTATAAATGGGTATGGAATGGTATTCAGGGAACTAATGCTTACAATGATTCATTTATCCACACTGTTTTCATTATTTCATTAATTTTATTGTTTATTGTTGACAATGTTTTCAAATTCCATCTGCTGTGTCTGTATGTGGGAAAGGGTAAATAAAGTTATACTAGGGTAAAGAGGAAGGCTCATCTCTGTTCAATAAATACCCCATCAAAGTGTTCTTTTAATTGATCTTTAATATCATTTTCTTTGCTCAGATTGACTCCATTCTTACTCTTTATTGCGGTATGTTTTGGAGTTATTTTCAGCATACATGTATTTGTTTTGTGATATCATATACTACTATATTAAGGAGCTCATTATTTGATGCTTTTGAATCAATTTTTATACGCCCGTTTGTATATAGTTTTACCTGCGGCGTACAGGCGGGCGGCATCCAATATGTTGTCAGCATAATATCTTGGACAAGTTTGATAACTAGTCAATCGAGAGTTATCGCCCTTTAATTATAGAAATTCCCTAAAATTGGTCTTGTCAGCTCAATGACTTTAGAAGCCTTTGTCCAACCATCACCAAATTTAGTCAGAATGTGTATTGGCATAATATCTCGGACAAGTTTGATAACTAGCCATATCGCTTTAGTCAATCGAGAGTTATCGCCGTTTCATTATAGAAATTACCTAAAATTGGTCTTGTCAGCTCAATAACTTGAGAAGCCTTTGTCCAATCATCATCACCAAATTTCGTCAGAATGTGTATTGGCATAATATCTCGGACAAGTTCAATAACTAGCCATATCGCTTTGGTCAATCGAGAGTAATTGTCCTTTAAGTATAGAAATTACCTAAAATTGGTCTTTTCAGCTCAATAACTTAAGAAGCCTTCGTCCAATCATCACCAATTTTGGTCAGAATGTGTATTGGCATAATTTCTTGGACAAGTTTGATAACTAGCCGTATCGCTTTAGTCAATCAAGAGTTATCGCCCTTTAATTATAGAAAATACCTAAAATTGGTCTTGTCAGCTCAATAACTTTAGAAGTCTTTGTCCAATCATCACCAAATTTGGTAAGAATGTGTATTTGCATAATATCTCGGACAAGTTTGATAACTAGCCATATCGCTAAAGTCAATAGAGAGTTATCGCCCTTTAATTATAGAAATTACCTAAAATTTGTCTTGTCAGCTCAATAACTTTAGAAGCCTTTGTCCAATCATCACCATATTTGGTCAGAATGTGTATTGGCATAATATCTTGGACATGTTTGATAATTAGTCATACTGCTTTAGTCAATCAAGAGTTATCACCCTTTAATTATAGAAATTGCCTAAAATTGGTCTTGTCAGCTCAATTACTTTAGAAGCCTTTGTCTAATCATCACCAAATTTGGTCAGAATGTGTATTGGTGTAATATCTCGGACAAGTTCGATAACTAGCCATATTGTTCTTGTCGATAGAGAGTTATTGCCCTTTAATTATAGAAATTACCTTAAATTGGTCTTGTCAGCTAAATAACTTGTGAAGCCTTTATCCGATCATCACCAAATTTAGACAATTAACACTTGCTGCTCTGATTTTTGGTCGCCTTCTTTCCTTTACCTTTTTGCCAGTTTTCTCTGTTCTTAATGTTTTTATAATATGCCTCCAAAAGAAAATGGTTACAGTCATGAGATTTTACAGGAATGTTTGTCAGCATATGCACCTGGAGTTCTGTAATTACAGTAGCCAAGGTTCAGTAGAGTTATGGCCCTTTACATATATTAAAGAGTGTGGAAAAATCATGTTGCATGTATATAGATTTCTATTTTAAGTTACAGTCATGAAGTTTTACAGGAATGTTTTTCAGCATTTGCACCTGGAGTTTTGTATTGGCAGTAACCTATGTTCAGTAGAGTTATGGCACTTTATTTATATTAAAGAGTGTGGACAATTTGTGTTGCATGTGTATATATTTCTATTTGAGTTACAGTCATGAAGTTTTACAGGAAATGTTGTCAGCATATTAAATGGAGTTTTGTAATCGCAGTAGCCAAGGTTCAGCAGAGTTATTGCCCTTGACTTATCTATAACTAGCTAAGAGAGTGTAAAAAGCTAGCTGCCAGATGTATACTGTTGTTTCCTTCTACTTGTCCAAATCTTGATAACATGAGGTGGGAAGACATGTTTTTGTCCACTTTCATTTCTAGAAATTTTCCAAATTTTTAAAAATGTCTGCCGCAGATGTTTTGTACGAGGGTATTAAGGGTAAATTGGAAAAACTAGTATAATTACTAAATAGAGCCTTATTTGCATGTTATGAATGGTACTAATACAAACCTCAAGTTGGATAATTAATGGCTAAAAATCTCCAATAAAATATGTTTGTATTCTTATACTTGAAACTTCCCCTTGGGTGGCAGAAGTGATAAACTATAACTTTTCTACTCTTCACATTGTTAAGACTATTATCTTCACCTTTGACCCTTTCCCACATTCAGACGCATTATGACGCCTTTTGCTGCAGACAATATGTGAAAACATTGGCGCAAAAGGAGAAATTGCTCATAATGAGCTATTTCTCCTTTTGCCCCAATCATTTCAACTCCTTCCTATAATAACACTTTCATTCATAGAGAGTTTATATGTTTTTGCCCAGACGTTTTCAAAGTCGTCTGCTGCTGTTTTGTTATATGTGGGAAAGGGTTAAATCAAAAAAAAAATTGAAATATTGTTGAAAAATCATCCAAAGTGTATTTTGTTATATCAATTATGCTTACCTGATCATCTCTTATCCTGTTACACAGAGGTGCAGATAAGGGGGTGTGAAGCTTCTTTTCCCACAATATCTCTATTATTATCCAACCTAACCCTATGATGTGGGTACTCAAAAATACTAAAAAAAAGTCTCATTGAGAGAATTCTTTTGAGTACCCACAGCATAGGATTAGAGGGCTGTAAAGGATTTTAGAACATGCTAATTGGTCCTTATCATGAGCTTTATCCCAGCCAATCACTATGAGAAGATTCTATTGAGTACCCACAACATAAGGTTAGAGGGTTGTATAAGGATTTTAGAACATGCGAAATGGTCCTTATCATGAGCTTTATCCCAGACAATCACTATGAGAAGATTCTATTGAGTACCCACAACATACGGTTAGAGGGCTGTATAAGGATTTTAGAACATGCAAAATGGTCCTTATCATGAGCTTTATCCCAGACAATCACTTTGAGAAGATTCTATTGAGTACCAACAACATAGGGTGAGAGGGCTGTATAACCCTTTCCCTCATATAGACGAGAACACAGACACTCCAAGAAAAACACTCCAAGAAAGACACTCCAAGAATGGACACTCCGAGAACGGACACTCCAGGAAAGACACTCCAAGAAAGACAAACCAAGAACGGACACATCAGGAAAATCCAAATACAGACACTCCAAGAAAGACACTCCAAGAATGGACACTCCAAGAAAGGACACTTCAGGAAAGAAAAAACAAGGACGGACAAACCAAGAACGGACACATCAGGAAAATCCAAATGCAGACACTCCAAGAACGGACTCTCCAAGAAAGGACACTTCAGGAAAGAAAAAACAAGGACGGACAAACCAAGAACGGACACATGAAGAAAATCCAAATACGGACACTCCAAGAAAGACGCTCCAAGAACGGACACTCCAAGAAAGGACACTTCAAGAAAGACAAACCAAGAACGGACACAACAGGAAAATCCAAATACGGACACTCCAAGAACGGATACTCTACCCTTGGGGAAAATGTTTGAAAACACTTTTTCAATGATTTCTGCGCAGGAGTCGCATGGAGCTGAAATCAATTGAAATCAATCGAGATTTATTCCGAAATGAAAACGCACCTATTAACTGATATCATTTTGCACTGAATTTTTGGCGGGAAAAATCGAAGGTCTTGGAGCGTCTTTCTTGGAGTGTCCGTATTTGGATTTTCTTTCCTAAAGTGTCCTTTCTTGGAGAGTCCGTTCTTGGAGTGTCTTTCTTGGAGTGTCTGCATTTGGATTTTCCTGATGTGTCCGTTCTTGGTTTGTCCGTCCTTGTTTTTTTCTTTCCTGAAGTGTCCTTTCTTGGAGAGTCCGTTCTTGGAGTGTCTTTCTTGGAGTGTCTGCATTTGGATTTTCCTGATGTGTCCGTTCTTGGTTTGTCCGTCCTAGTTTTTTCTTTCCTGAAGTGTCCTTTCTTGGAGAGTCCGTTCATGGAGTGTCTTTCTTGGAGTGTCCGCATTTGGATTTTCCTGATGTGTCCGTTCTTGGTTTGTCTTTCTTGGAGTGTCTTTCTTGGAGTGTCCGTTCTTGGAGTGTCCGTTCTTGGAGTGTCTTTCTTGGAGTGTCTGGTTTACCATATAGACGTTTTCTGATGCTCTGCAGCAGATGGCTTTTTGAAAACTTAGTGACAAAAGAAGAAATTGCACAAAACGTGAAATTTCTCCTTTTGCCACAATGTTTTTCATAGGTTATCCATTCAATTATGGAGATTTTCTATGTTTTGACAAAATATGTTCAAGGTCGTCTGCTGCAGAATTGTCGTATGAGGGAAAGGGTTAAGGAGTTTAGATCACACCTCTTATCTACAGCTCTGGATATACAATTTTAGATTCCTTTTCTACTGGTACAGCACTGGAAACATAGTAGGAAAAGTAGAAATTGCTCAATGTGAGCATCTTCATTTTTAGTCGCCTGCCTCTATTATCTGTCTGTCTGTCTGTCTGTCTGTCTGTTCGTCAGGTTTATGCTTAATGACATATTGGCTGGTAATGCTTGTGTTTCTCCGAAAACAAAGTTTTCAAAAGTCGTTGGCTTAACTCGTCTGTGTCATAATCAAAGAGAGGGTTGAAGGTCAAGTTACAAAGTTAACCCTTTCCGATATACATGTACAACAAATCTGCAGCAGATGACTTTGAAAACAACTAAGCAAAAGTATAGAAAATGTCTACAAATTGAAGTTAAATAATTGAATAGAGTTGAAAACATTTTGGCAAAAGGAGAAACTGATTGCTTTGAGCAATTTCTCCTTTTGTCACAATGTTTTCAAAATTAGCCCACAGAGACGACAGAATGTGTCTAGGTATGGGTAAGGGTTAACCCTTTCCCTCATACGACAATTCTGCAGCAGACGACTTTGAACGTATGTTGACAAAACATAGAAAATCTCCATAATTGAATGGATAACCTATGACGAAAAGTGGAAAACATTGTGGCAAAAGGAGAAATTGCACGTTTTGTGCAATTTCTTCTTTTGTCACTATGTTTTCAAAAAGCCGTCTGCTTTAGAGGCGTCCGAAAGCGTCTATATGAGGGAAAGGGTTAAAGGTTCCATTTAAATTGTATTTTCTATTTGGTTGGGTAGCCTACATGAAACTGAGTTTGTAGGGTATGCTTTATGTGCAACTTCAATCAGAAGTCAAACAAAACAAAGTAATTGAGTCGTAATTATGTGGCAATGAAGATATTTACATGGACACTTTTCTCATCAGATTAGCATAATGAGTGTTTCTTTTAAAACTTGTGACGCATGTTTGTAACCATCATAAATACTTCATTTTGCGTTCTTTTTCTGTTTTCTAATGATAAATGCATTTATAAGGCATCATAAAAGGGGGAAAATGGCCAATCTTTAACCCTTTCCCTCATACGACAATTCTGCAGCAGACGACTTCAAACATATTTTGTCGAAACATAGAAAATCTCTATAATTAAATGGATAATCTATGACTAAAAGTGGAAAACATTGTGGTAAAAGGAGAAATTGCTTGTTTTGAGCAATTTCTTCTTTTGTCACTATGTTTTCAAAAAGCCGTCTGCTGCAGAGGCGTCAGAAAGCGTCTATATGAGGGAAAGGGTTAATGCATTATTATATATGTCCTTTACTGATTTCTGTTTCTTATGCAGTTCATTCCCACTATTCATAAAAAAATACCTTATTTTAGCATTAGCATTTGCTACTATACTATCACTCAGGTGATCGATTTATGGCCATCTTTGTCCTCTTGTTAATATGTTTTGACCTTGGAAATCTCCTAAACATACTAGAAATATCCGTGATTGATTATTTAACTTTATATTGAAAATAGAATAGGAATCCTGATACTATCTTGAAAATAGAAATCATATTTCTGATAATGAATTTAAAACATTGATGTAAAGATAGAAACGTTTTCAAAAAAAGTGTTTGTATCAGTTAACCCTTTCCCTCATATAGACGCTTTCTGATGCCTCTGCAGTAGACTGAGTTTTGAAAACATAGTGACAAAAGAAGAAATTGCACAGAACGTGCAATTTCTCCTTTTGCCACAATGTTTTCCACTTTTTGTCATACTCAGGTTATCCATTCAATTATGGAGATTTTCTATGTTTTGACAAAATACATTCAAAGTCGTCTGCTGCAGAATTGTCGTATGAGGGAAAGGGTTAAAGCAGACGGCGTTTTGAAAACATAGTGACAAAAGAAGAAATTGCACAGAACGTGCAATTTCTCCTTTTGCCACTATGTTTTCCACTTTTAGTCATAGGTTATCCATCTGACAAAATACGTTCAAAGTCGTCTGCTGCAGAATTGTCGTATGAGGGAAAGGGTTAAAGCAGACGGCGTTTTGAAAACATAGTGACAAAAGAAGAAATTGCACAGAACGTGCAATTTCTCCTTTTGCCACTATGTTTTCCACTTTTAGTCATAGGTTATCCATCTGACAAAATACGTTCAAAGTCGTCTGCTGCAGAATTGTCGTATGAGGGAAAGGGTTAAAAGGATGAATTTTCTGTTTGAAATACAACAAATGGGAAAAATGCACCATGTACCCATCTGTTTGATATCTGCAGCAGATGACTTTGAAAACATGTGGGTAAAAATCTAAAACTTGCAATCATTGAATAGAGATGAAATTATTGCGGCAAAGGGAGAAGTTACTTGCTATGAGCAACTTTTTTATTTTGCCGAAATGTTTTTTAAAAGTCATCTGCAGCAGATCCCTCAAGATGTGTCTACAAGTGGGAAAGTTAAATCTCTATATAATATTTGAAAGTGACAATATGACATAAATGAACAAATCTTGCATTTTGCAGGTATAATACGAATACAGACAGGAAGGCAGTGCTCGTCTGCTTGAAATAGAAAAAAATGCCCTTTTGGGGAGCAATTTCTCTTTTTTCCAGAATGTTTATCAAATATAATCTGTAACAGGGAAAGTTTGAAAGTTTACTCTCTGTAACTTTACTTCACTTGTTAGCTCACCTGAGCTTTGCTCAAGGTGAGTTATTGTGATCGCCTTTTGTCCGTCGTCCGTCGTCCGTCGTGCGTCGTGCGTCGTGCGTCGTGCGTCGTGCGTCAACTTCTTCTCCTCAGTAACCAGTGGGTCAATTTGGATGAAACTTCACAGAAAGCATCCTCTCATTGACCTCACCAGAATTCCTTCAAATTTTTGGGATCCATGCAAAATTCTGGTTTCCATGGCAACGAAACCGAAAAAACTTCAAAATTCTTCTTCTCCCAAATTGGTTGGCAGATTTTCAAATAATTTTGTAGAAATGTTCCTTGGATGACCCTCTATCAGATTCCTTCAAGCCGTGTTGATTGGTCGAAAAACATGGCCGCCAGGGGGGGCGGGGCTATTTTGCCTTATATGGCTATAGTGAAAACTTAAAAAATCTTCTCCTCCGAAAGTGTAAGGCCGATTTTCAAATAATTTTGTAGAAATGTTCCTTGGGTGACCCTCTATCAGATTCCTTCAAGCCATGTTGATTGGTTGAAAAACATGGCCGCCAGGGGGGGCGGGGCTATTTTGCCTTATATGGCTATAGTGCAAACTTAAAAAATCTTCTTCTCCAAAAGTGTCAGGCCGATTTTCAAATAATTTTGTAGAAATGTTCCTTGGGTAATCTTCTATCAGATTCCTTCAAGCCATGTTGATTGGTCAAAAAACATGGCCGCCAGGGGGCGGGACTATTTTGCCTTATATGGCCAAATTGAAAACTTAAAAAATCTTCAACATCTTCTTCTCAGTAACCAGTGGGTCAATTGGGATGAAACTTCACAGAAAGCATCCTCTCATTGACCTCACCGGAATTCCTTCAAATTTTTGGGATCCATGCAAAATTCTGGTTTCCATGGCAACGAAACCGAAAAAACTTCAAAATTCTTCTTCTCCCAAATTGGTTGGCAGATTTTCAAATAATTTTGTAGAAATGTTTCTTAAGTGACCCTCTATCAGATTCCTTCAAGCCATGTTGATTGGTCGAAAAACATGGCCGCCATGGGGGGGCGGGGCTATTTTGCCTTATATGGCTATAGTGCAAACTTAAAAAATCTTCTTCTCCAAAAGTGTCGGCCCGATTTTCAAATAATTTTGTAGAAATGTTCCTTGGATGACCCACTTTCAGATTCCTTCAAGCCATGTTGATTGGTCAAAAAACATGGCCGCCAGTAGGCAGGGCTATTTTGCATTATATGGCTATAGTGAAAACTTAAAAAAATCTTCTCCTCCAAAAGTATCTGGCCGACTTTCAAATAATTTTGTAGAAATGTTCCTAGGGTGACCCTCTATCAGATTCCTTCAAGCCAAGTTGATTGGTCGGAAACTGGCTGCCAGGGGGCGAGGCTTATATAGCTAAAGTGAAAAAAAAATAAAAAATCAGGTGAGCGATTCAAGGGCCATCATGGCCCTCTTGTTTTTCAGGATAGTCTCCCTTGGTTATGTGATTTTTCAGCATCAAATTGCATGGTATTAACCCTTTCCCTCATACGACAATTCTGCAGCAGACGACTTTGAACATATTTTGTCAACAAGAAGAAAATCTCAATAATTGAATGGATAACCTATGACTAAAAGTGGAAAACATTGTGGCAAAAGGAGAAATTGCACGTTTTGTGCAATTTCTTCTTTTGTCACTATGTTTTCAAATAGCCGTCTGCTGCAGAGGCGTCAGAAAGCGTCTATTTGAGGGAAAGGGTTAAAGAGAGGCATCTGATTTCTGAATCTGAAGTAGAATCGAAAACAAAGTTTGTTTGGTCGAAAGGTATGCGTCGCAATGTCTTTAGTTTTTATTTACCATAAAATGTGATGTTCCTTCTAACATCTTGACACATCTGCAGCAGATGGCTTTTTAAAAAATTGTGGCAAAACTGATTAAGTCACAAGTATGACAAATCGGCTGGAAAAGACTTTGAAAACATCAAAGCAAAAATGAAGAAAATCTCTGTTTATGAAAGTGTCATTATCTAATAGAGTTGAAAAAAACTTTGTGGCAAAAGGGGAAAAAGCTCATTTCAACTCTTTTCAATAATAATTCTTCCATTTATAGAGGTCAATTTTATTATAAAGTTGAAATGTTCAAATCAGGATTGGAAGATTAATGAACATTCAGTTGTTTCTGATAGGAGAAATTACTCATGATGAACTGTTCTTCCTTTTCCCTCAATGCTTTTATTTCTGATCATAATTTTTCAATTGGGACGACTCTAAAATTTACATATCAAGCTATTCAAAATATATTTATTTTTCATTGAATGTGAAACATGTTCTTACAACTTATATCAATCACTCTCGATGTCTGCTCTGCCAGTACCTGCACCGAATGTGTGGGCAAATCCCAAAGGTTGACCCAGCTCAAGTTACCTTTGACCTGTGGATCACATGACTAGCGCTTGACTTCCGGCCTGTGGCACTCAACAAGAGTACATTTGTCTTTAAATGTTTTACTGATTTATATTTTCTGGGATGGTAGAATTTCTATTAACCCTTTCCCACTTGTTAGACACATTTTAATGCATGTACAGCAGACGATGTTTGAAAACATTTTGGCAAAAGGAGAAATTGTTAATGATGAGCAATTTCTCTTTTTGCCACAATGTTTTCAACTCCTTTCATCAACTATACTATCATTTATGGAGATTTTACATATTTTTAATCTAAATATTTTCGAAGTCATCTGCTGCAGACTTGTTGTAGGTGGGAAAGGGTTAATATTCAAAGAGAAACCACATTAAGCGTCCCCCATACAAGGCAAGCCTGTAATCCCTGATGTAATTTGTTGTTCTGAGTCTAAAATTAGTCCATTCCCTAATGTAACCTTTTATGCTTTTCCAAAGATAAGCTAAATATTGACAATTGATATGTTTTCTCCCAGACCAGGTGATATTTAACCCTTTCCCTTGGCTCATATAGACGCTTCCTGACTCCTCTGCAGCAGACAGCTTTTTGAAAACATAATGAAGAAAGAATTTCTCCTTTTGCCACAATGTTTTCCACTTTTAGTCATGTGTTATCCATTCAATTAAAAGAAGAAATAGAGCAAAAAAAAAATCAACACAGGTTTGGAAAAGTTGTCTGAGGCTCCAAATGTCATCTAAGAAAGAGTTAATCCACATAAAACTATTCTGCAGCTGACAACTTTCAAAATGCACGAACAGAAATAAGAAAACATCTATACAAATTGGATAGATTTGAAAACATTGTGGCAAAAGGGGAAATTGCTCATCATGAGCAAATTTCACTTTTGCCAAATGTTTTCAAAAGTTGTCTGCTGTAGTGGCATCAGAAAGCGTCTGTATCAAGGAAAGGGTTAATAGTTGTGGGTGTTCAAATCACATTTACCCTTTCACTTGAAATAAAAAAAATAAAAAAAGATGCTCGTCAGTTCAAAAGAATTCAAATGCCAAATGACAGCATGATGAACACTTAACCCTTACCCACATACAGGAGCTTTATTACCCCTATGCAGCAGACGACCCTTGAAATCATTGTGGCAAAATGAGAAATTGCTCAAAATAAGCAATTTCTTCTTTCGCCTCAATGTTTTCATCTTAATCCAACGAGTTTTCTTTCATTTATATTGAGCCGAGCCCCGGTAGCTCAGTCGGTAGCGACGCCGGCTGTCAATCCAGGGGTTGTGAGTTCGAATCCCGACTCGGCCAACTTTCTTTCCGACGATTGACAAAAAAAAGTCAATGCGACATGCTTCATTCATCTTCCACCACTGGGCTAAGTCTATATGTAAAAGCAGCCAGTTGCTTGGGAAGATTTTTGTGTGGAGTACTGGTGTGAGAAAACCAGGAAATGCATGAGTAGGTGAACTGGCCGCCGTGATATAACTGAGAAATTGTTAAAAACGGCGTTAAACCCCAATCAATCAATCAATTAATTTATATTGAGCTTTCATATTTTTGACAAAAATGTTTTCAAAGTCATCTGCTGCATATCTTTTGTATGTGCGAATGGGATAAGTCCTGTTGGCTTTGGCTCTATAATTTCAAGCTTTGAAAAGAACATTTGGTATATCTTGAAAACTGGAAATATAATTTTAATAGAGTTGAACACATTTTGGAAAAAGGAGAAAGGTTGCCAATATAAAAGAAAGGGTTTACCCCTTTCCCACATACAACATGTAGCTCAGTTAGTAGGGACGCGAACTGACAATCCAGGGGTTGTGAGTTTGAACCCCAGCTCGGCCAACATTCTTTCCGAAGTCTGACAAAAGTCACTGTGAAAAGCGTCATTCCTCTTTCACCAATGGGCTAACAGCATTGTGTGAAAAAGCAGCCAGTTGCTTGAAAAGTATGTTGTGTGGAGAACTGGTGTGAGAATGACTGAAAACATGAGGAGGTGAGTTGGCCACAGTGATATGACTGAAAAAAATTTAAAAACTCTGTTAAAGCCCTTATCAATCAACATGCAACATATCTACAGCAGACAACTTTGAAATCATTTTGATAAAAATATGGAAAATCTCATTTATAAATGAATGTTTAACTATTAGATTAAATTGAAAACATTGTAGCAATTTTACCTTTTGCCACAATGTTTTCATATGTTGTCTGCCACAGAGACGTCTGTATCAGAGATAGGGTTTTAAAGAGATTATATGTGTCGTTGACAGTTAAGAGATTTTACGCCACTTATACTTTCAATTCTGTGTGTCTGTCGCCTCTCTGTTATCAGTTCTGCCCCGTTAAATGTTCTATGAATGGAGAGTAAAGCTGTGAGACTTTAGCGTAAAATGTGATTGGCTGAGGGAGAATTTCATTCATGCGGAGAAGGTATAATAGCGACAATAACAAACTGCAGTCAGTACTTTACACTGTGCCCATATACCTGTGACTATATACATCTAATTCTCTGTTCATACACTGGGAACATATAATATAATATATATAGATCTACCTGTTGGATTGGATATGATTCTTTTATCAGTTTAAAAAATAGATATACAGCAAATAAACATTATAGTTGATTTGTACCCGTAGAATATCATCTTTTCTGATGCTGTACTTTTGATCAGGATAGTTAAACAAGCTTTGAAGATTTATTCAGGAAGAAACTAATTTTTTTTTTTACAAGTTTGAAGTGTGGAGATTTTTCACGTTTTTTTGAGATAACACTAGATAAATCTGCAGATTTGAGGAGACACATAAGATCTATTATCTGATAACGAGTAAATATAAGAAATTGGTTTCGAAAAAGGGATGAAACATAGAGACTGCTAAAAGTCATTAATAATAAATAAAATTGTCTTACAAAAACATTTTTCTTAGATTTATGCTGTGCTTCATAGATGAAAAGATGTTGATCAAGGAGCTAAAGAAACGAAAATTATAGGGAATGCACACATAAAACATTAGGTATTAAAGAGGCAAAGAGATAACTGTTATTAGTACATTTAAATTAAACCATACAGTAGTAAGAAAGACACAAACTACAGGGAAAACTACTTTAAACTTTTCAAGTTTGATTATTATAATAAGCTTGACTTTGTATGGAGTGAATATATTACGTATTATTAATGGATATGAATGTTACGAGGCATGATAATTTGAACAACGTCTCAACGATGGAAATAATTTATACAGCTCGTGAAAATTAAGATAAAAAAGAGCAGACGATACTCCTATTAAAATCAGTATTTAAAATTTGTGTTTAAAACCCCGAGTTTATCAACGTCAGTGTTAGTTATGCTAGGAATAAGAGCAGCATGCATTGCAGTATTCTTAATGGTAAGTGTTAAGTTCCTATAAAAAAAAACTTTCCTCCATGCAGACACATTTTGATCCAACTGCAGCAGACAATTTTTGGATCATTGTGGCACATGTTTTTGAAAATGCTGAGGCAAAAGGAGAAATTATAACAGGAAACTAACTTGTTTTAAATAATTTTACATTCATTTAACCCTTTCTCTCATACGACAATTCTGCAGCAGACGACTTTGAACATATTTGGCAAAAGATAGAAAATCTCTACAATTGAATGGATAACCTGTGACTAAAAGTGGAAAACATTGTGGCAAAAGGAGAAATTGCTCGTTTTGAGCAATTTCTTCTTTTGTCACGATGTTTTCAAAAAGCCGTCTGCTGCAGAGGCGTCAGAAAGCGTCTATATGAGGGAAAGGGTTAAAGGTATTTTCTATATTTTTGCCTTGATATTTTAATGGTTGTTTGCTGCGGATTTCTTAGAGAACTATTGGGTAAAGGGGTTATTCGTTTCCCACTTGCAGAGCAATTTGACGCATCTGCTGCAGACAATTAAATAGCAATTTCTTCTTTTGCCATACTATTGTCAAGTCTATTCAATAATTAAACTGTCATTTATCTAGTAGCAACGCATATAATTGACAAAGTTAGAAAAGAATGATACATCATGTAATGGTAAAAAGAAATAAACTTTTTTTGAGAGCCTTGAAATGATGGATGATCATATACTATCCTTAATTTCCTAGTAAGATTGAATACATTTTGAGTGAAGATATTATTCTATTGAATACTGTATGATTCTCCTAATTGCAAATTTGATAGTGTCTGAATATTGTTAGCTATTCACAAAGTGGAATAGTATATACATTACATTACTAAACAGATTCTCTACATTGTTTAAAACCTTACACGATCATTTCAGAGCTGTATCTGCTTTGATACTATCTGATGTAAAAATGTTTCTTGACAAATGAAAGTTTAATTCTGAAGGATATTGGTCTGTGTATCATTGAATGAATGCATTTCCTCCTCTGTCTGTCTGTCTGTCTATCTCTTTCTCTATCTATCTCTTTTTCTCTCTCTCTTTCTCTGTCTCTCTCTCTCTCAGATTTATAAATCATATGTTTCATTGAATGAATGCATCTCTCTCTCTCTCTCTCTCTCTCTCTCTCTCTCTCTCTCTCTCTCTCTCTCTCTCTCATCATGACAATTTCTCCTTGAGCCACAATGTATTCAAATATCGGTTGCTGCTGCTGTGTCAAAATGCATCTGTTCAGTGGGAAAGGGTTAAAAAGTGTACATTAACTTATCCATGCAGCAGATGACATTATGAAAAGTTGTGGGAAATGGATAAATTATTAATATATATATGAGCAATTCTTCCTTTTCTCGAACTGTTTTCAGTCCTTTGTAATTATTGTACTTTTAAGTTTCCATATGTCGCAAAGTTTTCTTTTTTACGAAGCAGCTTAGATACTTAAAATAGTATATCATGGAAACGGATAATTCAAGCTTGAAATGGTACTAATTAAATTGATGAAAGGGTTGTAAAATTTATGTAAAATTCTCACGTAGTAAAAAGGTAACTTGTAGCAAATTTGACCAAAATTCAGTCGGCAATACATCAAAAGGATTTTATTTAAGTATTGAATAATAGCATTTAAGTAAGTTTCTTAAATTTTTCATATGCTAAGTTAACCCCTTCTTTCAAATAGAAATTATGTTTCACATGAATGGTGTGTTGTTCAGCTTTCAACAGTATTTCATTCATATCACGTAAATTACTAATACTTGTATGCTTTTTCTGCCCGGCTCGGCCAACTTTCTTTCCGACGTTTGACAAACGTCATTGCGACATGCGTCATTCGTCTTCCATAAATGGGCTAAGTCTATGTGGAAAAGCAGCCAGTTGCTTGGGAAGATTGTTGTGTGGAGTACTGGTGTGCGAAAACCAGGATAACACATGAGTAGGTGAACTGGCCGCCGTGATATGACTGAGAAACTGTTAAAAACGGCGTTAAACCCCAATCAATCAATGCTTTTCCTGTCACCAGCGTATAAGTTGTATAGTCATTCAGGCAACCCTGAACGCTAAGGAGCGAATCTCCTGCTTGTTTAACCCTTTCCCTCATACAGACGCTTTCTGACGCCTCTGCAGCAGACGGCTTTTTGAAAACATAGTGACAAAAGAAGAAATTGCTCAAAATAAGCAATTTCTCCTTTTGCCACAATGTTTTCAACTTTTTGTCATAGCTTATCCATTCAATTATAGAGATTTTATATTTTTTGACAAAAAAGGTTTAAAGTCGTCTGCTGCAGTATGAGGGAAAGGGTTAAGGATTTTTATCCTGATCCTACAATGTTTTCAAAAGTCGTCTGCTGTCGCAACATCAAAAAGTCTTCTGTATCTTACAGGGAAGGCATGAATTTTACGTTCACATGGTACTGAGATGTATTAAAACTTTCACTGTGCCACACAAACCTTTTACAAAACAATGACCGAGTTCATTACAGTAGCTACTTACTATAACAATATAGGTTAAAGAATGCCTACAATAGCTTGTCATCAGACTAAAGGTTTAACCCTTCCCACATACAAACGCTTTCTGACACCTCTGCAGCAGGCGACTTTTGAAAACATTGGCGACAAATTAAGGAGAAATTGCTCATTATGAGCTATTTCTCCTTTTGCCATAATATTTTCAACTATTTTTCAAATTTCTGCCTTGACGTTTTCAAAGTTGTCTGCTGCTGATTTATTGATTGTGGGAAAGGTTTAATTGGTCAATAATTAATTTCAATTCATTGTGGTTAAAACTTGTGCTTGCTTTTCTAAGGATTTATTTACCCCTTTTCACCAATATAGACTTCCTAATACTGAATTAACCCTTTCACACATACACTTACTCTGCAGCAGAAAAGGGTTAAGAAATATCTGAATTGTTTTTGAAAAATAGACATCTGAAATAGAAAGGTCCTGTTATGTTTTTCTTGTCTGGCAGTGTGATTCTTTTTTGCGCATCTGCAGTAGACAACTTTTGATAACATTGTGACTTAAAAAGAGAAAATATTCATGAGCAATTCTTCCTTTTGCCTCATCTTTTTCAACTCTGTTAGTAGTCTGCTGCAGATTTGTTGTATGAGCTAGGGAAAGAGTTAGAATATGACTTTTTACTGAACAGCTTAGTCTATATTTCTTTCCTTAAATTAGCCTTTAAGTTTCAAATGGAAGCAAAAATGGATAATATTTCCAAAAAACAGTGCCGGGCTATTTCATGCTATGTGTTAAAATTCTGTTAGAATTATTAAATCTGCTGGGAAATTATAAGCATTTCTTTAGAAAATATTGATAGTTGGGAAATAGGACAAATTGCAGTTTATTATGTCCATTTTACAGATGCAGAAAATGGTGTTTCTATTCATGAGAAATTTAAACCTTTTCCATTATACAGACAACATATCATTCCTCTTTTCCTTTTTCCCACAATGTTTTCAATCTGATATCTCTAAAAAATGTTATAAAAGGTAAACAGTAAAGCATATTGATGATTAATCTTTAACCCTTTCCCACATATAGACATTTTATGACGCCTCTGCTGCAGACAACCTTTGAAGCTCCTTTTTTGTCACAATGTTTTCAACTCTATAATAATACTTTCATTTAAAGAGAGTTCCCATATATTTTCCCAGATGCCTTCAAAGTCTTCTTCTGCAGATTTGTTGTATGTGGGAAAGGGTTAAAGTGAAGGGTATATCTGTAATCGCATTAAATTTGATTAGTTCAGGTTTTTTAGTTTGAACACCTGTAAACCTTGTACGTACGGTAAAGACAAAATTAAAATGATCACAACTGCTTAACGTAGACGAAGGAAGATTTGAAAGAGAATGTGGGTCTTGTTGGGAAGATTATTTACGTCTGCAGAGACGATGCAACGTTTATGAATGATTGATTCTTTTTTTTTTTTACGAATGAATGGACGAGTCGGTCGGTATTCACACTGCAAAATGATTGCATGACGCTGCGCTATAGACAATATTATGTGACCGATTGGTGTTTATTGGGTTTGGAGTGAATATGATTTTTTATTTGGCTCGGTATATATTTGTACCATCAAACAGATGTTTTAATATTTGTATATTATCAGATATTGGAATCTGTTGTTTTCACATGATTACTCCAATCTTTTACCTTTAACCCTTTCCCTCATATAGACCCTTTCTGACGCCTGAAGTAGTCGACTTTTAAAATCATTGTGACAAAAAGGAGAAATTGCTCAAAATGACCAATTTCTACTTTTGCCTCAATGTTTTCAACAATGTTTAGTAATCATACCTTCATTTATTAGGATTTTCTGGGGTTTTGACCATATATTTTTAAAGTCGACTGCTGCGAATTTCTTGTATGTGGGAAAGGGTTAAGTTATTTCGAGAAGTGTCATGCAAAAATGTAGTTCCTGTAATCTGCTTTGTTTGTTTAAATGGTGTTTTACCCCACACCCCACTCTCAACAGTAGTATATGAATAATATTATGGTGTTTCTTGGGTAAAATTAAATTACCAGAAGGGCTGGTAAGTTTATACTGACACTGAGCCACAGCACATCAGTTGTTATGCTATTCCTGTAACCCTGAAGTATTCAGTTGCTTATTACCCATATCCGTCTGTATGTTAAACTAATTCAACATTTCTAGATTTGTCTTGCTGTTATTGAAAGCATAAGTTGTCTGCTGCAGAGTTGGGAAAATAGTTAATCTCAAAGTGCTGATGGTAGATTTTCCTGTGACTCTTATGGCACATGTCTTATACCTCCATTATGAATATGCCTTTGATTGTCAAATATTGATTGAAATATAATGAAAAATGATTAACTACTTACCTGATACATAATTTTTTATTGTCGACTGCTCTGAATACATCTCATAAAAAACCCTTATACATTTACGCGTTTGCTGGAAAATTTGGAAACATGACACCCATATAGATGTTAAATCTTTGCAGGATTAGGGGTAAAGGAGTTGACCGTCATTCCTTTTACCAACAATGTTTTCCAAAGGATTTCTGGTTCAGAAAACTCATAATCGGTCTGAATCAGGGAAAAGGTCAATCTGCAATACAGCAATTTTCGAACAGGGAGCGGAAGAACTGAAAATGGTTACACCCATTCCCTAATAAATGTATAGACGACTTTAATGACTTTGTAGCAGATGATTTGATTTTGTTTTATTGGGATTTAAGACGTTTTCAACATTATTTTAGTTACATAATGGCAACAGTTCAGTTTTCATGATCCCTGGGTAAATAAACCAGTACTACGTAGGAAATGTGCCTTAATTGGCAAAGGAAACCCGATCACCGTGACTGGGGATTGAAAGCGGGACGCCTGGTTTCAGGGGATTCTTTTGAAGCAGATGAAATTTTAAAAACATTCTCCTTTTCCCGTAAGGGTTTCAACTATATATTAGAATTATAATACTTTCAATGTTAATCTATCTTGAGCACCTTTTCCCATAATGATTTTAAAATGTTGTCTGCTTCAGTTAAGGGAGTTATCATTTGAACCATTTCCCACATAATAACAAATCTGCAGCAACTTTGACACCATAAAGTTAAACATGTCTAAAAACTTGCTTAATAATTATTGAATAGAGTTGAAAACATTTCGTGGCAAAAAGAGAAATTGCTAATCATGAGCAATTTCTTCTTTTGTCACAATGTTTTAAAAAGTCCTCTGCTGCAAATGCATCAAAATTAGTCTGCAAGTGGAAAAGGGAGGGTTAACCTAAGTCTTCAACTGATTATTTTTATAATTGTTTTAACCTTTCCCCCATACATCAAATCTGCGGCTGAGTTCGAAAGTATCTAGGCAAACAGACGGAAAAACTATATAAATAAAGGTACAAGAGAAAGTTGATGCAAGGCATCAATGTCGCCGGAAAAGACTGCATTGATTTATTTATGTATTCTTGACTTTCCTTAGTCTATTCAAACATTAGGAACGTTGAAATGAAAACATTTGCTTATAAATTTTATATTCATACCTATACATTAGGGTATCTATAAAAAATTAACGAAATGTGTACACATTTATCTTGGCTTAAATTTAATTTTGCTGTTGTTACTTATTTAAATAATAGTATTCATTCATATAATTTCAATGTTTGTCAATCTTATTCGAATCACAAGGTAAATATCCTGGTATTGCTTTAAAGGGAGGTAATTTGAAGAAAACAAAAGTCTTCAAAAGGAGAAATATATCAGCATTACCGTCTACAGTTTAAATTGTTCTATTGTTTGTGGATTTAAAAATGTTCTTTTTTTCTTATTTCTACATGTACAACGAAATATTGCGGCTTCTCTTTGACGCTTTGCGTCAAACATTCGTCTTGTACTTGTTTAAAATAAAATAATATCACTCGCTTTTTCATATCGAAATGCGCATGCGCGAAAATCGATGTTAAAGGTCACGAAACTACACAACAGAATAGGGTCTATATTTAGCTTAGAAACAGTTCCTACTTGAGATATTCATGGATTAACATTATTAAATGAATTCTACACAAATCAAGACATCTCTTTGAACATGAAAACAACATTTAGTAAGTTAAAATTGCTATTAAAAGGAGAATCCGAAATTGACCTCAATGATGACACATAAGAGTCTGCATTAGGGGGTGTTGGTTCACGTCTTGAAGGGACCACTTTTGTCTTCGTAAATAAGACAAAAAAATTAAATGCGAGTGAAATAAAAAAAAAATGCAAACATTAAAAAATCGGAATATTTATTTCATTTTAGATGTGTCATTTATTAGTGTTCGTAAACAACCACAATTGTAATATGTTCAAATCATCTAGATTTGTTTCTTTCTAATAATAAGCCGCCCTCCCATGTGATTTCCGAAAACCTATTAAAAATAGAAGTCGCGGGCTTCTGCCCGGCGACTAATAATTACTAAAAAAGAGTTGAAAACATTGAGGCCAAAGGAGAAATTGCTAGTTATGTGCAATTTCTTCTTTTGTCACTATGTTTTCAAAAAGCCGTCTGCTGCAGAGGCAGCAGAAAGTGTCTGTATGTGGGAAAGGGTTAAAACTGTCTAGACCTCTGCTTTTGGACATTATTTTCACATACTGTTATATTATGTACAAAATCATTGAAAAAATATTTGTCTGTCTGACCGATACATAACCTTTAGGTAACTTTGGTTAGCCCTTTCCCACATGCCGATGGAGTTTGACACATTTGCAAGCAGACGACTGTAGAAAACATTGTGGCAAGAATATAAATTGCTCATATCAAGTAATTTCTCCTCTTGCCAAAATGTTTTCAACACTTTCTAATAATGTTCCTTTCATATATAGAAATTATTTTTCCACATTTTTGCAAAGACTCGACACAGTTGTCTGCTGCAGATTTGTTGTATGTGGGATAGGGTGATCAATATTTTTAACTGTTTTATTATTATAGTGACTATAGGTCAGACCAATGAAGACTTAACCCTTTCCCTCATACGACAATTCTGCAGCAGACGACTTTGAACGCATTTTGTCAACTTAACATAGAAAATCTCCATAAGTGAATGGATAACCTATGACAAAAAGTGGAAAACATTGTGGCAAAAGGAGAAATTGCATGTTTTGTGCAATTTCTTCTTTTGTCACTATAGTTCCAAAAAGCTGTCTGCTGCAGAGGGGTCAGAAAGGGTCTATATGAGGGAAAGGGTTAATGCAACTTAATTGATTTCCTTTTATCAGTTATACCCACAGGCTATCAATCCAGGTGTTGTGAGTTCGAACCCAGGTTTGGCCAACATTCTTTCCGATGTTAGACAGGAGTCAATGTGACAAGGGTCATTCGTCTTCCACCAATGCCTTTATGAGCTGGCTCACAGTCTTTGTGGAAAAGCAGTCAGTTGCTTTGAAAGACTGTCGTCTGGAGTACTGGTGTGAGAAAGCCAGGAAACACATGGATAGGTGAATTGGCCTCTATGATATGACTGAAATATTGTTTAAAAATATGTTTTCAAAAAGCCGTCTGCTGAAGAGGCGTCAGAAAGCGTCTATATGAGGAAAAGGGTTAAACGTCTGAGTATTTCTCGAGTTTGATATAAAAATACTGATCAATCAATCGATCAATCACCATTTCTCGTTACTTGGAATTCAAAATGCATGCAGGCAGATGCAACACCAGCTCTTTAATGCACCTGAGTATTTCTTTCAATTCTGTTATCAAAATGCACTCATTAATTGATCAGTCTATTTCAACATTTATTTATAAAGTTAAATGTGCATCTGCAGGGGTCAAGCGGAGTTGCGCCATGAGATATAGGGTGTAATGTGTTCTTTAGTTCAGCACTTAAAGTGAATAAAGAGAAAAGAAATGATAAAAAAAAAGGCACCATATTGTAACCCTTTCCGAAATGTAGACACATTTTGACACATGTGCAGCAGAAGACTGTTGAAAACAATGTGAAAAAAGGAGAAATTATTATTTTTTGTTTTTGTCTCATTGTTTTTAACTTTATTCATTTAGTTAAACTTTCATGCAAAGAGATTTTCCACATTTTTGCCTAGATAATTTCAAAGTCTTCTGCTGCAGATTTGTTTGATGTGGGAGAGGTTTAACCCTTTCCCACATACAACAATTCTGCAGCAGACGACTTTGAAATAATCTTAACAAATCTATTGAAAATCTCTTGATAAGAAAGCTTAATTGTTAAATAAAGTTGAAAACATTGTGGCTAAAGGAGAAATTGCTCATCATTTGAAATTTCACCATTGGCCACAATGTTTTCAAAAGTCGTCTGCTGCTAGTCACTTGCAACAAAATGCTTCTATAGGTGGGAAACGGATAATAAAATATTATATAAACATTCAACTTATCATATACTTGAGGGAAAAGTTAACAATTAATTTTAATGCTTATCAGTTAAACCAAAGAAAAAATAGGAGTAAATTTTCGACCATGCTGAAATCATGCTATGAGTTACCATTTCCTTGTTATTTATACAAACTTCTGAAAATTTGGTTGTATAATTGCAAAACGTTATAATCAATTGGAATTAAAAGCTGCAATTCTAGATCAGACTGAATTATATGCAGGCTTGTCTTGCTGTACATTTCTCTTCAATAATATCAGTTATCACTATTTCTGTGTACTTTTTCAACATTTATGTCATTTCAAAACTTAACTCACTGCAACATTTTGCATGAATAACTTTAACACTAATTTTATGCTATTTATGCAAGTCTAGGTAACAAAAAAATATATAACCCTTTCCGACGTGCAGAAACATTTTACGCATTTGAAAAGTCTGTGACAATTAAAACACATTTTTGCTTTTACATTATACTTTTTTTTATAAAGATTTTCGATATTTAAGCTTGCATGTTTTCAAAGAGTTAGTGGTAGATCAATGTGGGAAAGGGTTTACCGTTTACTTGATGGGCAATTTTTACAGTTGTTTACAGTGAATGTGTCTGAGTAAAAAGTTACTGATCTGGTGAATTGGAAATAGTATAATTTTACAACAGTGTTAAAAATATTATGTGATAAAGACAAACGCTTATTGCTGGATTAGAGCAAACACTCCTTTTCCCATCGTGTCAAAAGTTGTCTGTTTCAAATTAGTTAACCCTTTCATACAGACACTTTCTAACGCCTCTGCAGCAGACAACTTTTGAAAACACTGTGGCAAAAGGAGAAATTGCTCATGATGAGCAATTTCTCCATTTGTCACAAAATGTTCAACCCTATTTAATAATTAAACTCTCATTTAAAGAGATGTTCCATATTTTTGTTCACATGTTTTTAAAGTTGTCTGTTGTAGATTTTTGTATGAGAGAAAGGGTTAAGGAAAATCCTAGGATTTGTCATGGTAGTTTTAGTGGTTTTTTTCAGCGTAGATAGATATTTAACCCTACCCCACATACATCAATTCTGCAGCAGACAACATTGAAATCATCTTGGCAGAAATATGAAAACTGTTTTTAAAAGAATGTTAAATTTTCAAATTAAGTTGAAAATATTGGTTGCAAAAGGTGAAATAATCGGCAATTTCACCTTTTACTACAATGTTTTCAAGAAGTTGTCTGCTGCTGAGGCGTCAGAAAGCGTCTATAGGTGGGAAAGGGTAAACCTCATATTTGTTGCAGTTCACAACGTCGAAAATGTGTCTCGTCAAAAATATAATAAATCTCCAAAAATTGAAAAATTAAAATAAAATCATTATTATTGAATAAAAATAAAAGAGTTGAAATAAATGTTGTCAAAGTAGAAATTACTTATGGTAAGCATTTTTGATCTCCTAAATGTAAAAAGGTTTTCGAAAGTCGTCGGTTGCAGATGTGTCTGCATTTTGAAGAGTGAAAAACTCAAAAGTTGAACACAACTACCGGTATACGACAATTCTGCAGCAGACAACTTTGAACATATTTTGTCAAATAATGAAAAAATCTCCATAGGATAACCTATGACTAAAAGTGGAAAACATTGTGTCAAAAGGAGAAATTGCACGTTTTGTGCAATTTCTTCTTTTGTCACTATGTTTTCAAAAGGCTGTCTGCTGCAGAGGCGTCAGAAAGTGTTTATATGAGGGAAAGGGATAAAGTTAGTTTGACTATTTGCCCTCTGCTTTGTCAACTGATGTCATAACCGAGTATCTCATTGTAAAAGTTTTTGAATAAAATGTCAATTTGTATGAAGTTCACAAAAAACGGAGGTGTGAAATTAAACCCTACTATTTTTTGTATGGAAGAGGATTTCATTAGTCATAAATGTACATTACTCTTTCCCACATACGACAGACAAATATACAGCAGGCCACTTTGAAACTTAATCTCAGGCAAAACAAGGGAAAATCTTTTCTTTAAGTGAAAGTATGATTATTTAATAGAGTTGAAATCATTGTGGCAAAAGGAGAAATTGCTCGTTATGAGCAATTTCTTCTTTTGCCCCGATGATTTCAAAAGTTGTCTGCTTCATAGGCATCAGAATAAGTCTGCATGAGGGAGGGGGTTTAAACGGATTAATTCCTATTCACTCCTGAATGCTTTGGACATTATAATAACTTTAATTGTGATATTGTGGCAACAACTTGAACACTTTCCCTCATCCAAATGCATTTTGACTCGTCTGTAGCAGATGACTTCAGGAAACATTGTGGCAAACATTATAAACTTGATTCAATAATTTTACCTTTTATAACTAGAGATTTTCTGTCCTTTTGTCTGCATGTTTCTTTTCAGATGATAGATTTAACTCTTTCCCACATACAACAAATCTGCAGCAAACGACTGAAATCATTCATGTATGAATGTACGTTTATTGAAAAGAGGTGAAAACATTGTTTCATTATGAGCAATTTCTCCTTTTGCCACAATGTTTTCACAAGACGTCTGCTGCAGACGCATCTATCAGAAATCATCTACATGTGATGTGGGAAAGGGGGACTAAGTATACATAACACAGACAGCGAAGACTCTCGCAAGAGTCGGTGCATATATGCACAGACAGACATGCGGATGCAATAAGACCCCCTAATGGCCGGATGTAGTTTATATGTTTTTGTTTGTATATACATGTCCAAGGGATGGTAGGAAGTTTACCTACCCATATCCTGGTTTAAAAATCCACTTTAATCATTTAAATAAAAAAAATTGTGGAGGATCTTGAATGTGGGCGCTAATCCATTTTGTTTTTAACCTATCCACCCTTTCTTACTGGTAGAAGCATTATGAGGCAAACAACTTTTGCTCATAAAGGGCATTTATTATACTCCCCGCAAACAAGTTTTTGGGAGGGTATATAGGAATCACCATGTTCATCCGTCCGTCCGTCTGTCTGTCCCTCTGTCTGTCCATATGTCTTGTAAGCGCAACTCCTCCTTAACGGCTGGACCGATTCTGATGAAACTTTACACAGTTGCAGTTCACAATCTGAGGATGTTCATGAAGTACGTAAGATTATCCCGGTCGGAAATATATCTGTCCGTCTGTCTTGTAAGCGCAACGGGGGTATCTTTTTTAGTTCAATCACAGTTCTAGTTCCTTTTGCCACAATGTTTTCAACTCTATTAATTATTCTTTCATTTCAATATAATTGACAAGATTTTTCTCAAAGTCGTCTGCTGTAGATTATTGAAGGAAACCTGGAAGGTAATTTTGAGCTAGCTTCACTATTTTAGGAGTCTATCCCTTTTCCTCATACAGCAATTCTGCAGCAGACGACTTTGAACATATTTTGTCAAAAAATTGAAAATCTCTATAATTGAATGGACTAAAAGTAGAAAACATTGTGGCAAAAGGAGAAATTGCTCGTTTTGAGCAATTTCTTCTTTTTGTCACTATGTTTTCAAAAAGCTGTCTGCTGCAGCTGTGTCAGAAAGCGTCTATATGAGGGAAAGTGTTAAATATATATGTTACTCAAGGATGATATGATTGCACGAGTACCAATTCCTTAGGAGCCAGTTAATTGCGAGCTATATATAACAGAAAAATGAATGCATCAAAGTGGTTTATCTTATTATTTTCATAACATTGTATGTGTCTGTAATGATGAAATTCGCAGATATCTTATTTCAATTAAGATATCATATTTTAAATCTTGCACCAACTTGAACTGTTTCTCTCTTATACTTGTAAACTTTCTGAAAAGAAAGGCAAAATTATTTAAAATGAGCATATTTTTTAGTGTGGCATCTAAAAGAAACTTCCAGTTTTCTCAGAAGTCTTTAACCTTCCACATATAGACACATTTTGATGCACCTGCAGCAGACGACTTTTGAAAACATTGTTACAAAAAAATGAGCAATTTCTCTTTTTGCTACAATGTTTTCAACTTCTCAAGTAATTATACCTACGATTATAGACATTTTCCATCCTTTTGAGTAGAAATTTGCAGTCGTCTGCTGCAGATTTGCTGTATGTTGGAAAGGGTTAACCTTTTCCCTCATAAAGCACTTTTTGACACCTCTGCAGCAGACATCTTTTTGAAAACATAGTGACAAAAGAAGAAATTTCTCCTTTTGCCACAATGTTTTCCACTTTTAGTCATGGGTTATCCATTCAATTATAGAGATTGTCATTTTTTTGACAAAATGTTCAAAGTCGTCTGCTGCAGAATTGTCGTATGAGGGAAAGGGTTAATGTGCAAGCAACTCTTATAAATATCATATCTATTGTTCAGTTAGACCCTTCCTTCATATAACAAATCTGAACACAAATAAAAAGGAAAATCTCTATTCATGTATTTGAAAGAATAATATATAATTGAATTGAGTAGAAAACATCATGTCAAAAGGAAAGCTTGCTCATTATGAGAACGTTCTCCTTTTGTCACAAGGTTTTCAGCATTTGTCTGCATGTTGGTAAGGCAACCACCGTAATATTAGAACACACGCCTCAGGTGCGGGAGGTTGCAGGTTTGATCCCCGGCTGGGTCATACCAAAGACTTTAAAAATGGTAATAATTGCTGCCCTCTTTGGCGCTACTGACTGGTGTCAGGATAAATGGACCAGAAGTAATGGTAACTTACCCAGGAAAGCAGTGATACCTGAACAATTGTTAAAAAATGCGTAAAACACCAAACAACCAATCTAAACAATGGTAAGGATAATAGTCTCTCTCTGATACTTGGGAATTAAAGATTAAAATCTGAATACCCGAAGGAGAGTGTTGTAACAAGGATATGGTGATATGATATGATATACTTATCTCAAATTGGTGGGCCATTAATTAATACACAAGAAAAAAAAAAGTTTTTTGCAATGTCTTTATTATATTACTACCTTCACTTTAAGTTTCAGGAATCTGCCATGACCGAGTGGTTAGTGTTGTGGATTTGGAACCAGGCGTCCCAGGTTCGATCCCCAGCCGCGGCACAATGGTTATGATGGAGTGCCCTTGGGTAAGGCACATTTCCTAGCCCAGTACTGGTTTGTTTACCCAGGGGTCATGAATAAACGAACCGTCGTCGAGATAATGTTGAAAACGGGGTAAAAACCCAATAAAACAAAAAACAGATTCGCTTGAAGTTTATCTCATGCCGTTTACCTGGTTTGATATCTATAGAGTTGTGTGCTATGAGATCAACTGGGGATAACGTATTATTACTTTCTTTTTTCTTTCAATTTAGTTTTTTCTTTCGCGAATAATTATTTACTCCCATACACTGTCATGCAGATGCGTTTTAACTGTAAATCATATGTAGAATACAACTTTTTGGAATTATGCGGCATTTTCCCACAATATTTTATCTCTATATGCAATGATAAATAAATAGCTTTAACCCCTTTGAAGGCTTTCCCACATACAACAAATCTGCAGCAGACGACATGGGAACAATGTAGAACACTTAGTGCAAAGAAAGTCAGGAAAACGATGTCGGGTCAACACGCCTAGCTAGCTGAAAGGACCAAAATAATGTTTAAAACATCGTTAAATTTAAAACAAGCAATCATGCTGACAAGGCTAGTGATTATCTTCGGGGCTTAGCTGAAGTATATAGTTTTGGCCATGTGGATTTTTCCTTCTCCCCGAAGCCGAATTTAAGGCATTAGTAAGAAATTATTTTAAAAACTGTATAGAAGTTTTAAACATCATCAGGATATGTTACCTTGGAATCAATTTGTAATGGTTTGTATGAGAAGTGAAAAAGCTGTAATTTAAATGGTGTATTTACCCTTTCCCACATAACAAATCTGCAGCAGACGACTTTGAAAACAGAGAGACAAAAACCTGAAAAATCTCCATAAAAGATAGCTTAATTGTTAAATAACGTTGAAAACGTCATAAGCAATTTCGCCTTTGGCCACAATGATTTCGAAAGTCGTCTGCTGCTATTTCGTCAAAAATGCGTCTGCAGTGGGAAAGGGTTAATTGGTGTGTTAAGTACCATTTGTCAAATTTCATTGAACCGAGTCCTGGTTTGAGCTTATAAGGTTGAGTATAGACTTTGGACCTTAACCCTTTCCCACATAAAATAAATTTGCAGCAGACGACCTCGAAACTATCATACCAAAAACATGGCAAATCTCTATAAATGTAAGTTTAATAACTGAATACAGTTTAAAACATTGTGTCAAAAGGTCTTCTGCTGCAGAGGTGTTAGAAAATGTTGGTATGACGGAAAGAGTTAATTATATGTCAGCTTTCTGTTGGACAGGTACTCTTACTCTGATCTTTTCCTCATTGTATACAGAATAGCTGCTGTTTAAATGTATTTGATAATAACAGGGTTGAACAATGGCAGGGAAGGGGGTGTGACTCTATTAACTGTTTGGCTTACATGACATTTAGGGTCAACTGCTTTAATAACATTGGAACGATTGAGAGAATGATTTTGAAACTTAAAGATGAAAACTTTGTTGAAAAAGGAGGAAGTGTTCCTTTTGAACAATTTCTTTTTATCCCCTGCCAAAAGCGGATGGGATATTGGTTTTGCAGCATCCGTCCGTCCATCCAACCATATTTAAGGCATGGTTTGATGGATTTGATTGTAATTATATGGAAATGTTAACCACCATAGGGAAATGTCGGATGGCAAGTTTCATTAAGATTGTTTTAGAAACACAAAAATGATGTCCACAATTACTATGTGAACACTCTACAGGCCACATTGAACATCCAAGCTTCATGAAAGCTATTCTGAACTTCCATCTACATCAAGTCTTTGTCAAACTCTAAACTGGGTCACTTGGGATTAAAAAAAAACTAGGTCACTAGGTCAAATTTTAGGAAAAAAACTTAACATTCTAGGAGCTTCATTTTACAACAAATCAACATCAGGGGATTATCGGAAGATTCATCTCCATCAAATCCAAGTCAGGTTAAAAACTCGGTCACATGGGGGAATAAACCTGATCACTAGATCAAAACTTAGAAAACAAACTTGTGATCACATCAGAGGCAAATTTTAGGAAAACCTTCGGAAAACAGTAGACATAAGTCACATTTTTCATCCAATCTTTTAGAAAAATCATTCATCTCCATCAATTCCCAGTCAGGTTCGAAATTGGGTTACACGGTCAAGACAAGGTCACTAAGTTTTGTCTAGAGTCCTTTTTATTTGTGGAATTTTTCGTATTTGGAAAACAGTTAATTGATTGGACTGTTTCCAGTCTAGGTGGTCAATTCTCTCTTTAGAAAATTATGTTTCAACAACAAATGGTTTAACCCTTTCCCTCATACGGCAATTCTGCAGCAGACGACTTTGAACGTATTTTGTCAAAAAATAGAAAATCTCCATAATTGAATGGATAACCTATGACAAAAAGTGGAAAACATTGTTGCAAAAGGAGAAATTGCACGTTTTGTGCAATTTCTTCTTTTGTCACTATGTTTTCAAAAAGCCGTCTGCTGCAGAGGCGTCACAAAGCGTCTATATGAGAGAAATGGTTTAACCCTATCAAATACTTTTGAACTTATTGGGTTACAGCATATAGTACTTCGTAATTAGAAAGGTTAATTCTATAATTTCGGTAGTTCAATTGTTAATTGTAAATGCACTGATTAAATTTCAAGCATAGAAATATACTTAGTCACAGTATAAGTTAACAGTTTTACCTGATGTGATGTTTGCTTGTATTTTCGTCTTTTCCAGCTAGTTTTTCAGCTCTTTTCAATTAGTATTAACTTTCGTGTATAAAAACTTTGCATGTTTTTGCCTAGAAGTTGTTTGTTGCAGATTTGTTGTATTCCGGCTTAAAACGTTTGATGGACAAAAGGAATCATCTTAAAATTTGGAAGTATGATTTTGATACAGTACGGGAAAAGGAGAAATTATTCATTATGAATTTTCTGCTAAATATGCTACCTTAAGTCCTGTATTTAAAACAGTACAGGAAAAGGAGGAATTATTCATTATGAATTTTCTGCTAAATATGGTACCTTAAGTCCTGTGTATAAAACAGTACAGGAAAAGGAAGAATTGTTCCTTATGAGTTTTTCTGCTGTATGAGGTACGAATCTGACGTCGTGTGTATCGTTGGAAAGGGTTATTATTGAAAGTGTGCAGGAAGTAAAACTGTACTGTCTCAACAAGAATGACAGGAACAATTTAACTCATTCCGCCTATGTAATGTGATGATTTAAAATGAACTCAAATCCATCAATCAGTTATAAAAAAGAACAACAACACTAAATAGGCCAAGTCAGAGGAAAACTTGACTAACCCTTTCCCACAGACGACTGTTCTACTTCAGATAACTTTAAAAAAACATTAGGCAAAATTGTCTTTGAATTAACCCTTAAATTTCCCTCATATAGACGCTTTCTGACGCCTCTGCAGCAGACGGCTTTTTGCAAACATAGTGACAAAAGAAGAAATTGCACAAAACGTGCAATTTCTCCTTTTGCCACAATGTTTTCCACTTTTTGTCATAGGTTATCCATTCAATTATGGAGATTTTCTATTTTTTGACAAAATATGTTCAAAGTCGTCTGCTGCAGAATTGCCGTATGAAGGAAAGGGTTAAATGAATAATAAAAGGCAGAGAGAGTTGACCCTTTTCCACATACAGTCTGCATCAGAACTTTGAAATCATCTTGGCAAAAATATGGAAAATATCTATAAATGAAAGTTTAAATATTGAATAAAGTTGAAAATATTATGACAAAAGGAGTAATTGCTTGTTTTGATGGCCAATATTGAAGCTGAAATTGCTTAACTACTTTGCAGAAAGTAATTGATTTCATGATTCAAAATTGATATTTCATTTGAAAATGTGCTTAATCCAAACATGCATTTTTGCTCTTTTCAACAGTGTTTGCAGAAGTCCTTCAATAGATGCGTTGAAAATACATCTGCAAGCGGGAAAAGGTTAATGTTGCACTTTAATGCTAATTTGACAAGGTGATGAATTGGAATTTGTAGCTCATATTTTCTTGGGAGTTTTCATATGACAAAATGGCAATGGCTCATCAATTTGTATTTTACAAGTTGTATAGTTATCATCCTTAGAGACTCTTACCTGATATGATAATTTTAGACTTTCTTAATTTGAAAAAAATACTTCGAATTGCTGCAGATAACTCTGAATAAACTCCCCTGAAAACAAATAAAACTTCATACAATGGTAGAGCACAATGAGAGGAAGTGCAGTGTACAAGAACTATAATTCTAATTTACATAATTACAGAATTATTGCCCTTGTTACTTTTTCTTTTTCGTAGAGTCTTGTCCGGAGCATAACTTTAAAACTAATTGCTGGAATTTAATAAAATTTCATACGATGATACAACACATGGAGAGGAAGTGCGAGTCCAGACACCATAACTCTATTTTACCTAAATACAGAGTTATTGCCCTTTGCTACTTTATCTTGTCCTGAGAATTACTTAATAACTAATAGATGGAATCTAATAAAACTTCATACTATGGTAGAGCACAATGAGAGGAAGTGCAGTGTACAAGAACCATAACTATAACTTACTTTATTACAGAGTTATTGCCCTTTGTTACTTTTTCTTGAGCATAAAAAAAATTCAAAACTACTGGATGGAACTTAATAAAACTTAATACTATGATACAACACATTGAGAGGAAGTGCAGTGAACAAGAACCATAACTCTATTTTAGCTAATTACAGATTTATTGCCCTTTGTTACATTTTCTTGTTACGTAGAATAATTTTCATCGCCCTTTCTTACTTTTTTCATGTCCGGAGATTATCTTTAAAACTACAAGTTGAAATTTAAGGTGGGGCTTCATAATATTCCACTACCTTACCTATCAGGGCGACGTTCGGGGGTATTAATCACATTCAGTGATAGTTCTAGTTTTTAGCTCTACTGGCCAAAGGCCAGAAGGGCTTATGTCGTGGCGATGTGTCCGTCGTCCGTGCGTGCGTGCGTGCGTCCGTGCGTCCGTGCGTCCGTAAACAATTTCTTGTTAACACGATACAGTCTTCACTTTTGATTGTATCTCAACCAAACTTATACAGTAGTTAGATATCCATGAGAGCTCGGTTCCTTTCGAAAACCAGCCAGATCCGCCCATGCATGACTGGATTATGGCCCTTGAAATGGTCAAAATTGCTATAAAAGAGCTTGTTAACACGATACAGTCTTCACGTTTGATTGTATCTCAACCAAACTTATACAGTAGTTAGATATCCATGAGAGCTCGGTTCCTTTCGAAAACCAGCCAGATCCGCCCATGCATGACTGGATTATGGCCCTTGAAATGGTCAAAATTGCTATAAAAGAGCTTGTTAACACGATACAGTCTTCACTTTTAATTGTATCTCAACCAAACTTATACAGTAGTTAGATATTTATGAGAGCTCAGTTCCTTTCGAAAACCAGCCAGATCCGCCCATGCAAGACTGGATTATGGCCCTTGAAATGGTCAAAATTGCTATAAAAGAGCTTGTTAACACGATACAGTCTTCACTTTTGATTGTATCTCAACTAAACTTATACAGTAGTTAGATATCTATGAGAGCTCAGTTCCTTTTGAAAACCAGTCAGATCCGCCCATGCAAGACTGGATTATGGCCCTTGAAATGGTCAAAATTGCTATAAAAGAGCTTGTTAACACGATACAGTCTTCACGTTTAATTGTATCTCAACCAAACTTATACAGTAGTTAGATATCCATGAGAGCT
The DNA here is from genome assembly GCA_031761405.1 of Serripes groenlandicus. Taxonomy (NCBI): domain Eukaryota; kingdom Metazoa; phylum Mollusca; class Bivalvia; order Cardiida; family Cardiidae; genus Serripes; species Serripes groenlandicus. The sequence goes on along the minus strand of JASEVX010000010.1, from coordinate 48,717,463 downwards.
CGGTTCCTTTCGAAAACCAGCCAGATCCGCCCATGCAAGACTGGATTATGGCCATTGAAATTGTCCAAATTGCTATAATTGAGCATGTGAACACAATAGAGGCTCCATTTACTATCTGATCTTCACCAAACTTAGATAGTAGTTAAATATTGATGAGAGCTTGGTTCCTTTTGAAAACCAGCTAGATCCGCCCATGCAAGACTGGATTATGGCCCATGAAATTGTAAAAATTGCTATAATACACGTTGTGAACACAAAAGAGCCTCCATTTACTATCCGATCTTCACCATACATACATGCTCTGGATTGAAAATGACCAAAGAACCATACCAGTAGAGCATAGGCCCTCATGGGCCTCTTGTTTTTTAAAGCAGGGTAAAACACCAAGCAAGCAAACTAGGCATGAGAACCCCTGGTTGCCTTATCCCTTTCCCAAAAACAGATGCTTTCTGACTCCTTTGCAGCAGACAACTTTTGAAAACATTGTGGCAAAAGAAGATATTGATCATTATAAGCAATTTCTCCTTTTGCCACACTATTTTATTCAACTCTATCTATAATAAAGCTTTCTTTTGTAGTGGTTTTTCTTTTCTTTTTCATTGTTTGTTTTTAAAGTCGTCTGCTGCAGATTTGTTGTATGTGCGAAAGGGTTAAATCAGAAGATTCTGCAAATGGCCTATGAGGTAAATGGTTGAATGTTTGGCAAACTCTAAGATTTACATAGTTTGGAACAGTCAGCCAGCTTGTCTGCATAGCAACAGGAAATATAACACTTGTAAACTTTTAATTGATATCCCTTACATTTTGATTCATTGTTACATGTAATTTTATTGAACAATATAGTATAAATTAACCCTTTCCCACATGCACACAACAAATCTGCAGCAGACGACTTTGATAACATCTGGGCAAAAATATGGATATTCTATCAATAAAAGTAAAACTACTTAAAAGAGTTTAAAAACATAGTGGCAAAAGGAGAAATTATGACTATTTTCTACTTTTGCCATTGTTTTCAGAAGTTGTGTGCTGCTGATGTGTCAAAATGTGTCTTTATGTGGGATAGGGTTAACCCTTTCCCTCATATAAACGCTTTCTGACGCCTCTGCAGCAGACAGCTTTTTGAAAACATTGTGACAAAAAGAAGAAATTGCACAAAATGTGCAATTTCTCCTTTTGCCACAATGTTTTCCACTTTTTGTCATAGGTTATCCATTCAATTATAGAGATTTTCCATTTTTTGACAAAATAAGTTCAAAGTCATCTGCTGCAGAATTGTCGTATGAGGGAAAGGGTTAACCCCTTTAGCCTCATAAAATCACTTTTTGATGTGTCTGCAGTAGATAATATCGGGAAGCATTGTGGGAAATGAAGGAACAGCTGGATATGATCATGTCCTCCTTATTTTACAATGTTTTGTACTGCAGTCTCAATTTCATGAATTCTTAATATTTTCTGCTTCACAAGTAGGACTTGAATATTAAACCTTTCCCACATACAACAAATCTGCAACAGACGACTTTGAAAAGATCTAAGTAAAATTTGAAAAATCTCTATAAATGAGTCGATAATTTAACTGAAAAAAGTTGAAAACATTGTGGCAAAAGGAGAAATGTCTTCTTTTGAGCAATTTCTCATTCTGTCACAATGCTTACAAAAGTCGTCTGCTGCAGAGGCGTCAAACTTCGTCTGTATCAAGAAAAGGTTTGATGTATGAAACCTAAGTCTGCCTCAGACTACAATGGCCTTTGTTGAACATTAATTTGAAATATGAATGCATGCATTTCAGACTTGTGAGCTAACTACCTGAAACCATATTGATTGATAAACCATTCCCTGTTCTTGCTTCTGTATCACCAAAATTTTAAAAAGCATGGATGGATAAGTGGTAAAAGATGAGAATCTGTTTTCAAGCCTGTATCAAAGTAATTCTTTCAATATATATTGAAAAGGCTGTTGAAAACAATATGGGAAAAATAAAAAAATAGAAATGGATAACAGAAAGTATCCCGAAGTTTTGAAAAATTTACTATCTCAAGGGCAAGCAGGTTAATATGAACATTATAGATAGGTGGTGTGGAGTTTTGACTTCAATTTGATTGATTTAGTAATGGTTTCTGTAGGAGTATAGGAGATACTGAGGATTATTTACCATTTAACCCTTTTTCACCTGCAGACCCATTTTGACGCAAACTAGCAGCAGACGACTTTTGAAAGCATCATGATGAGCAATTTTCACCTTATACCACAATGTTTTCAACTTTATTTAACATTAAGGCTATCTTTTATGGAGATTTTTCAGATTTTTGTCTCTATGTTTTCAAAGTCGTCTGCTGCAGATTTGCTGTATGTGGGAAAGGGTTAACACTTTCCAAAAAACAAATCTGCAGTAGACGACTTTCAAAACTTATTTGACAAAAATGTGAAAAATCTCCATAATTGAGAGTTTGATTATTAAAAAAAGAGTTTCATCTTTTGCTACAATGTTTTCAAAAGTCTTCTGCACGGCCGAGCACTCTCTTGGCGGTTTTTTTCCCCCTGCTTCAGATTTAATGCATGTAGGAAAGAGATAAAATCTGAGAGAGGTAAGATATTAACACTTTCCCTCATATAGATGCATTCTGATGCCTCTGCAGAGGACAGCTTTTTAAAAACATGGCGACAAAAGAAGAATTTGCTCAAAACAAGCAATTTCTCCTTGAGTCACCTTGTTTTCAACTCGATTCAATTATTGTACATTCATTTAATCCTTTCCCTCATATAAACGCTTTCTGACGCCTATGCAGCAGACGGCTTTTTGAAAACATAGCGACAAAAGAAGAAATTGCTCAAAACGAGCAATTTCTCCTTTTGCTACAATGTTTTCCACTTTTAGTCATTGGCTATCCATTCAATTATAGAGAGTTTCCATATTTTGACAAAATTTGTTCAAAGTCGTCTACTGCAGAATTGTCGTATGAGGGAAAGGGTTAAAGGGAGTTTCTAAAAATCAATGAGAGATTAATTTTTGAATAGACTTGAAAACAATTGGCCTAATGGAGAAATTACCACAATGTTTTCAAAAGTTGTCTGCTGAAAAGGTGGCAGAAAACATCTAATCGTATGTGGGAAACATCAGAAACATCAAATATCTACTTCTGTTACAGAAAAGGGTTAACCAGAAATATCTGTTGCAAAAGAATTCCAGTTAGCATATCTGAAGCTCAACAAGTACATCGCCACGATAATTTGTCAACAGGTTAATTGCTCTAATTTAAGATAATGTCAGACTACCTTTCAATCAAAATTCAGAGGTGAAACTAAAGAGGCTGTTAACAAGTAAACCCTTTCCAACTTGCAGACGTATTTAAATGCATTGGCAGCAGACGACTTTTTGAAAATATTGTGGCAAAAGGAGAAATTGCTCAGTGCTCTATTCTCTAATTTACTGTCATTTGTAGAGATTTTCTGTATTTTTGCAAATATATTGAAGTTTTGAACAATATATACACATATACGCAGAATTAATTGCGAAATACGAAAACCAGATTTTAACTGTTACATGCATCATGATATTTATGTTTAAGGAGTTGTCTGCTTTAAAAAAGAAAAAAAAAAAAACATCTTAAAACTGGGATGTAACCTTATGATACAGTTTTGAAAACAATGTGGGAAAAAGAGAAATTGTCCAATTTCAACTTTTCCCTCGAAGTTTTCACAAGTTGGCTGCTGTAGAGGCATCATACGTCGACTTTATTAATCATAATTGCCAATTGCCTGATGATTTTTTTTTTTTCTACTCTTCCAACTTTCAAACTTGTTTAAAAATATCTCGAAGAGTTTATATTAATTTGTGTTTTGTCAAGCAATAGTTGATTATGGGGTAAAATATGTTTTTCAGTTTCTTAAATTCTCAGAATTTGGCTATTGCAGAAGCATTGAAATGCTATTCCGACTGGCAAAGGGTTTACCCTTACCCACATACAGCAAATCTGCAGCAGACGACTGTGAAAACATTAGGCAAAATCAAGAAAAATGAGAGTTTAATTGTTAAATAGAGTTGAAAACATTGTGGCAAAATGTCATGAGCAATTTCTTAAGCCACAATGTTTTCAAGAAGTCATCCGCTACAGAGGCGTTAGAAAGCGTCTATTTGTGGGAAAGAGTTAAAACCTATCAGTATTTCATATTATTTTGAGCAATGCCAGAGCTCATTTGTAAATATATAATCTGTTCTGCTATCAGCCGTTTGTATCAATAGACTCTGGTGCTTACATAAATTCAAATGTCTTACAGACGAGATTTTATTAGTGTGAGACTGATAAGCTGCGATTTAAAATGCATTTTACATTATTGTTGATGAATCTTTATGTGCGTTTTATACTATATGCATGTGTGAAAATCATCAGATTGGTTGTTAATCTGATACTGCTTTATATGGACGAGTTATCACACGAAACACTGACCTAGTCTGAGGTTTGAAATTAACGCTTTGACTGCTGGAGCCAATTGTGTGAAGCCTGTGTTTCCAGAATAGACCCAGCTGGCATATCTGTTCCATCTGACCAGGCTCTAAACTGTTGGCTGCTCAACATTTTTATCACAATATTCCTTCAATTGGGAATGGACTGCTCTAAATGCATTGCTGTACAGGACCACTTAGCATTGAAAGGTTTATTGGTAATTACCATGAGATTCGATAATTATTATTCGACTTGTCCTTTCCTTCCCCCTTTCCTTCATCCAGTTGAGTGCTGACCCACCCCTGGTAGCTCTCTGTAAAGGACCACTTTTTAAAACATTGTGAAAATGTGATAATTTGCTCTCAATACTCAATCATTAGCTTATCTGAACACTGTAAGTATGCTCAAGACAAGATTTAGTCAGATCACCATTTGTCTGGGTGACACACATATGATAGACAAATGTAATATCACAAAGGCTCATCTTCAGCAATTTGATTAAAGCTTAATGTTCGTTTTCCAGGTTATTTTTTTTCATTTCTGAAGAGTCTAAAAATGTGTTGGGTATTTTGAGGCAGAGATTCAGATTCAGGTTGTTTGGTGTTTTACACTCCTCAACAATTTTTTAAAGTTATATCACAGCGGTTCCTGGGTAAGTTACCATTACTACTGGTCCAATTATGCTGACACAGTCAACTCTGAGCGCCAAGGAGGGCAGCCATTACTACCATTTTCAAAGTCTTTGGTATGACTTGACGGAGATTAAACCCGCAACCTCCAGCATCCGAGGAGGATGCTCTATCACTATATCACCAAGCGGTATTTGAGGCAGAGTGTCCCGGGCTCAATCTCCGTCCTGTTGCCCTTGGTATTAAGGCACACTTTTAACCTGGTACTGGTCAGTCACCCAAGGCTCATTGATAAGTACACTGTTGCCATGATTGAATTGAAATACTTTTGAAACTGCAAACAAAGTTTTCTATTAACCCTTTCCCACATACAACAACCCTGCAGCAAATGACTTTGAAATCATCTTGGCTAAAATATGTAAGTATATTTGGTGAAAAGAGTTTGGAGCATTTTGGCAAAAGAAGAAATTGTTCATTATGAGCAATTTCTCCTTTTAGCACGATATTTTCAAGTGAACCGCTGCAGAGGCGTCAGAAAGAGTATGTGTCAGGGGGGAAAAGGATTAATCAAGTATATTAGGTACAATTAGTTATAGGTCTATGAACCAAGTTATTATACATATAAGTTGTGCGACCGTTATGAACATAGTTGTTATACATACAAATTGGTTATCTCTTATAGCCCTGTCCGGAAAGGTGTTGCCGTTCTTTGATTTTTTACTTCCCTTTGCGCTTCTCTTTACAAATAGAAATCGATAAAGGCCATCGCACCGTTTTCAGTCACTTCCGGAGAGGTTTTGTCAAAATGGAACTTTCTTACCGGCGTTTGACATGCGTCATTTTTCTTTCACCAATGGGCTTAGTCTAGAGATTGTGTCAAAACATAGAACATCTCTATAACTGAATGAATAACCTTTGACTAAAAGTGGAAAAACATTGTGGCAAAAGGAGAAACTGCATGTTTTGTGCAATTTCTTCTTTTGACACTAGCGTCTATACAGTTAGTGTGTGAGTTCTGGATCAATAACGAAACAAATTGTGATAGTTTGAATAAATGAAGTAAGAATTTAAAAAGACTTTCGAGGTTTAACAGGATAATATCCCACCTTTCATCGCATATTTGTTGTTTCTCACACACATGAATATTTCTGTTTCTGAACTGATTGTATTTACTTGGGTTTTTCAGGTAGTTCCAAATCAAGTGAGTGTGTTTTGGATCACATGATTTGTTACTGAATAAAAATAGATTTCTGAGATTTCTGAAATGCTGTAGGTCATGGGGCATCTCAAAATCTAATTTAACTGTCAAAAAAAAAATAAAAAATGCAGCTGTCAATCGTGTACGTGGCTCATATAGGAAACAAACCACTAAAACAGAAACTAAAATGAAAATAACTTTTATGGATAATCTGTGTTACCTCCATGGTCCATCACAATATTAACATAAAGTAAAATATATATCTATCACAAGAAAGTCAATAAAATATCTCCCTAAAAATGATGCTGCTAATGCAACTACCTTTTATAACCTTTGTTCAAATGCAACACTCCCCTGAAAAATAATAATTTTAACCCTTTCCCACATACAAAAAAAAGAAGAATAGTAAGAAATATTATCAGCTGATCTGAAACTGACATATATACAGGATGATGCATTAACATCATTTTCTCCAGATAATCTCCATCTTCACAAAATCTGCTTTCCAGAAACTAAAATTAAACATAGATAAACTAATTCATACCACATTTTCCAAAATTTATCGTGCAAATGTATGAATTTATTGTCTTTGATTTACGGAAAGCGCTTTTCGATAAATGGTGTGTTGTTAAAATGTCGCCTGCGTAAATTTTACGACTGCATGAATTTCGAGAAAATTAACAGCGATTTTAAAAAGGAACAATAGTTTTTCAATGGAAATTGATTGAATTTTCTAGATATACAAGGTATATTATTTTGTAAATATTACTTCTGTGGATGTTTTATTAAAAGACAATGATCTGATCCGAAACTACAAATGAATTGTAATGTAAAAATAAGACAAAAACCTGATTTTCAATTCATATTGTTTACTTTGTTATTAATATTAATTTTATATGAAACGAAATTAAAATATTTACAAATACATGTTTTTGGTGTTTATATTACATAATGAAAATAAGCAAGTATTGGTAAACCTTATCCACATGTAGATCCTCATTGCTGCATAAACATTCATCAGACAATCATTGCAAACTGTGGAAAAAGTAGAAATTGCTCATAAGGGTCAATTTCTCCTGTTGTCACAATGTTTTCAACTCATTCCAATGATTATAGGGAAATTATACTTTCAATTTTAGAGATTTTCAATAGCAGGTGACTGGTGAGGCTCTAACTCAAAAGTAAATTGCTCATTAATGGCAATAAATCATTATGCCGCAATGTTTTCTAAAGTGGTCTGCTGCAGTTTTTCAGTCATTTCACGGCAGCCAGTTCATTTATTCATGTGATTTCTGCGTTTCTTTCCCAGCAACTGGCTGATTTTCCATATAGACCGTTACCCCATTGGTAGAAGACGAATGACGCTTGTCACAGTGTCTTTTGTCCATTGTCGAAAAGAAAAATTGCCGAGCTGGGGATCAAACTCACAACCCCTGGATTGACAGCTCACGTCCATACATACTGAGCTACCAGGGAGATGAGTTAAGCCTTTCCCTCATATGACAATTCCGCAGTAGACGACTTGGAACATATTTAGTCAAGAAAGGAAAATCTCTATAATTGAATGGATAACCTATGACTAAAAGTGGAAAACATTGTGGCAAAAGGAGAAATTGAATGTTTTGAGCAATTTCTTCTTTTGTCACTATGTTTTCAAAAAGCTGTCTGCTGCAGAGACGTCAGAAAGCGTCTATATGAGGAAAAGGGATAAGGAATTATGGTGGAAGAAGGATAAAACATTCATCAAGACTGTACAAAGAGTTAACCTATACAGAAAACAACAAACATCCCTAATTTTACACAAACAACATCAATTCAACATTGAAATATCACAATATATTGTAATAACATCTCATGATGGGATCAATAAATGATACATTAAAACAAACTTAAACTAAATGGAAATGAAAAACGTCAACATTGAACTTTTATTTTTCAGTTTGTCACTAAGTAGACTACTTTAAAGTCTTGATGATTTGTTTGCGTTTAATCATATAAACATTTTCCTCTTTGCACACGACATGAGAAAAGTTCAGGGAGAACAAACTTCTGATAAAATTTGATGACTTTAACAAGACATTTCTTTACGCATCGCTGATTCATTCTCTTCATTTGTCGCCATTTGTATAGATTAGTTCTAGAAAATGCCCCCCGGAAGTAGAATTATTTCTGAGAATGCAAGGGACGTAATCGCGCCACCGGCAGATAACACCTTTCCGGACAGGGCTATTGCAGCAGACAGGTTGTAACCTAATTTTTCCCCTGGAATTACCTGTAGAAAAAAAACCCCGACAGACAAAATCTGATTTACAACTATTGCTATCTATAACTGTTTTCCTGATGGAATATTTTTCAAGTTGTTCTGCTATAAACACATGCTAAATCTTGAAATGGATATATTTCACGCTGATTTTCAAATGTAGGAGAAATCATTGTGAGAAAAGGAGTAATTGCTCATCTTCTTTTCCCAAATATCTTTTAATGTTGCCTGAATCAGGTAAAAAAGGGAGAACTGTCAGTAAATAACCTCAACAAAAAGCATCAAGCAAGAAAATCACATTATTTGTCTTCATAAGTTAGCAATTTATCATGAACAATTATTGCTCTCTTTTCCGAAGGTAAGAACACCAAGTGGTAATGTCAATTATGGTTTATAACGTCACATTAACATTTCCCACGCCTTGTTACATACAAAACCCTGTAAGTCATAAATGTTCAGGTAGATTTTGTCTTACAACATAACATTTGTTTTACCATTTCCCACATACAGTAGCATTCTGACGCCTCTGTAGCAGACGACTTTTGAAAACATTTTGACAGATGGAGAAATTGCTCAAAACAAGCAATTTCTCCTTTTGCCACAATGTTTTCAATTCTATATAATGTTTAAACATTTATTTGTGGAGATTTTCCACGTCTTTGGCAATATGTTTTAGAAGTCGTCTGCTGCAGATTTGTTGTATGTGGGAAAGGATTAACCATTTCCCTGATACTGTATCCAGCAGACAACTTAATTAAGTTTGAGCAATTTCCCCTTCTTACCCAAACACTTTGCTCTTGTTGGCAGAGTGACACATAGGGATCACATCTCTGTCTCTAATGTCTGTCCATCCATCCTGTCTCTCTATCACAATATAATCATGCTATCTCTTACTGACCACCTACTAGCAGGTGACGCATAAGTTTCCTCGTTTTATTGGGGTTTTACGCCATTTTCAACAATATTTCAGTTATATAACGGCAACAGTTCACTTATTCATGATCCCTGGGTAAATATTCTAGTACTAGGCTAGGAAATGTGCTTTGCCCAAGGGCACTCCACCATGACCGCTGAGCCAGGATGCCCGGTTCCAAATCCCTGACACTAACCTGTCTGCCTCGGCCTCAGTGATTTTATGAGGCTGAGGGGGTTAACCCTTTCCCTCATACGACAATTCTGCAGCAGACGACTTTGAATGTATTTTGTAAAAAAATAGAAAATCTCTATAATTGAATGGATAACCTATGACAAAAAGTGGAAAACATTGTGGCAAAAGGAGAAATTGCACGTTTTGTGCAATTTCTTCTTTTGTCACTATGTTTTTAAAAAGTCGTCTGCTGCAGAGGCGTCAGAAAGCGCCTATATGAGGGAAAGGGTTAAATATAATGGTATAAAAAGTGTGGTTTATTGAAATTGAACGCTGGGCAGGTTATATGCTTTTTCTTGTACCTATACATTCGTTATTACTGATTTGTATGATGTTTCCATAATTGTTTAGTCTGTCTACACATTTACCAAACTAACATCATGCTGGTTTAGACCCTTCCGTATTGAAAACATCTGCAGAAAAAATACTTCAATATCTAGACAAGTGCTACTAAAACCATTCCCCACATGCAGGTGAATTTCAAAGCATCTGTAGCAGACTTCTTTTGAAAATATTTTGACAAAAATTTGCATCTAATGAGCAATTTCTTCTTTTGTCCTAATGTATTCAAATGTTTTTAATCAATAACATTTACATTTTCAGAGATTTTCCATATTTTTTCCTCTATGTTTTCAAAGTCGTCAGTTGCAGATTTCTTCTTTTGCCACACTATTTTCAAAAGTCATCTGCTGTAATTGTGTCAAAATGCAAGTGGGAGAGGGTTAATCCTTTCCCAATCCCACTTGAAGGCTTCCCCTTGCAGTTGCATTTTGACGCACCTGCAGTAAACACCTTATGAAATCATTGTTGCTAAAGGAGAAGATGCTCATATTAACCCTTTCCCTCATACGACAATTCTGAAGCAGACAATTCTGAAGCAAACGTCTTTGAACATATTTTATCAAAAGATAAAAAATCTCTATAATTGAATGGATAACCTAAGACTAAAAGTGGAAAACATTGTGGCAAAGGGAGAAATTGCTGATATTGAGCAATTTCTTCTTTTGTCACTATGTTTTCAAAAAGCCGTCTGCTGCAGAAGCGCCAGAAAGCGTCTATATGAGGGAAAGGGTTAAGCAATTTCTTCTTTAGCCTCTTATGATGTTTTCAATACAATTTGATTTTCAATCTCTCATTTATAAAGTTTGTTCATGAAGTTGTCTGCTGCAGATTTATTTTATGTGGGAAAGGGTTTACAGTTGTCTCCTTTATAAAAACCATATCTGAAGGGGAAAAAGCATCATCTTTAAAATAGGAAGTGTACATTTATTTTTTTAAACAGAGTTGAAAATAAGAGAATAAGAGAAATTTCTCATTTAAGCATTTTCCCCTTTTCACATAATGTTTTAAAAATTAAAGTCTTAATTGATTTCAGTAGCAATTATGACAGCTTATGACATCTTACTGATGTATATATCTCTATCATTATTATCAGCTAAGTACTTTGTATAGGGTAATATATTTCCAATAAGTAGGCTTTTTATCAGTGCTGTGTGAAATGAATTGGTGGAAATCCAAGGTAACACATGGATAGATGTACACTCTGCACTACATCAACCCTTCCCCACATGCCGACATATTTAGACTTATATTTACTGCAGTAGACAACTTTTTGTAAAATTGTAGCAAAAGGAGAAATTGCCCATGATGAGCCATCATGTTAAATATAAATCCTGCAAAAGCAGAGATGAAAGTGAAATGCTGCTTAACCCTTTCCCTCATACGACAATTCTGCAGCAGATGACTTTGAACGTATTTTGTCAAAACCTAGAAAATCTCCATAATTGAATGGATAACCTATGACAAAAAGTGGAAAACATTGTGGCAAAAGGAGAAATTGCACGTTTTGTGCAATTTCTTCTTTTGTCACTATGTTTTCAAAAAGCCGTCTGCTGCAGAGGCGTCAGAAAGCGTCTATATGAGGGAAAGGGTTAAAGAAAAGAAAAGGTTAAAGAAAATGTCTGCTTTGGGTACGGAAAGTCGTGGATTCAATCCCTGGCCGAGTCATACCAAAGACATTAAAAATGGTAGTAATGGCTGCGATCAGGTTTGCGGGCTTAGCATTATGACCGACTGGCTGCCTGGTGTCAGGATAAATGGACCAGTATTACTGGTAGCTTACCCAGGAAATGGCGTGATATACAGTAACTGAAATGTTTTTGAAAGCAGCATAAAACACAAAACAATAAAATAAAATAAGAAATTGTTTTACTTCTTGACCCAACAGCTCTCATTAAGTTGTGTGGACATGGTCAAAAGATTTTTATACCTGTTTGTGTATTATGATAAGAATTATGTTTCAAAGAGAAATCTGATTGCATTAAGTGCTAATGCCTGGAAGGAACGTTCATTTCACTATAACCGAGTAACTGTTTCTAATTCAATAGACTTTGCTGGATCAACAATGTAACATGCTTGCAGCAAATACTTCTACAATAAGAATGTAACCCTTTCTCACATGCAACAAATCTACAGCAGATGACTGAAAATATTTTGCTAAAAATATTAAAACTCTTATTTTCTTTAATAAAGTTGAAAACATTTTGGCAAAAGTTGAAATTGGTCATCATGAGCAATTTCAACTTTTGCCACAATGTTTTCGAAAGTCATCTGCTGCAAAGGCATCAAAAAGTATCTGTATGCGGAAAAGGCACGTTAACACTTTCCCACATACAATAAATCTGCACCAGACGACTTTGGAAACATGTTGACAAAAAAGTAGAAAATCCCTATAAATTGGGGTACATTTACTGAACAAAGTTGAATACATTGTGGCAAAAGGAGAAATTGCTAATTTTGAGCAATTTTTTCTTTTATCAGAATGTTTTCAAAAGTTGTCTGCTGCAGAGGTGTCAGAAAGTATCTGTATGTGGTAAAAGGGTTAAACTATCCTATTTACCCATTTCCTGATGCATGTGACTTTTGATATATGCTTCCACAAGAGAAAACTAATGATCAATTTATTTTTCCACAATGAGTTCAAATTAATAAGCAGAATTCATCATTGAAAGACTGGTACATATCACCCTGACTGGTATAGGAAGACCGTTATCTTATTTATATCAATTCCAAATATTTTTCTGTACGTATATTGGATCTGTCTATCCTTCATAAAGGGTAGTCTCGAATTGACCTTGTACACTTAACACTCGTGAGCACGTGCTCTGATTTTTTATTTACAATGAAATAGCACCATATAGTATACAACAACCGCCCAAACTATATGATAGGAGCACTTGACAATCACCGCTTCTCTATATTGTTTATTTATATGGATTATCTTACCTGTTTGATCCCGAAGAATTTGGTCAGCGATAATTTGATTGGCTGACATACAGGTCAATCTGAGATGACCTGTATGGGGCAGTCATCAGATATATATACCAGCGAGCAAAGTAAAGGTCTTGTTTTAATGAGATTGATATTAGAGTGAATTACTTTAAAAATGAGTTTAAAAGTGTTTCTTCTGGTTTCCCCGTCAGACTAATTGAATATTTACTTTTCTACTGATTTACCCTTTTCCCACATACAACAAATCTGCAGCAGACGACTTTGAAAACGTAGTAACAAAATCCTGAAAAATCTCCATAAATGATATCTTGATTGTTAAATAAAGTTGAAAATATTGTGGCCAAAAGGTGAAATTGCTCATCATGAGCAATTTCACCTTTGGCCACAATGTTTTCAAAAGTCCTCTGCTGCTATTGCATAAAAAAGTGTCTGCAGGTGGGAAAGGATTAACCCTGAAACATGCTACATTTAGTTAACGGACTTCACTTTACTTGAAATTTGATCTGTAACTAATTGATTATATTGATAGATGATAAGTTCTTCGATTTAAAATTGGGCTTTTTTGTTATATAGATAATTCCTATAATGATATACAGAGCTGGTAAAGGTCAGATTGCACAGTTGTGAAGTCTGGTATTGGTCTACACTGATTGCAAGTGTTAAAGGGAGTACAGAATGTATTCCACTTAACAAAATCAACAATCAAAGATTAAACCAATTGACTGGAATTTCACTTAAAGAAAGGTGTTTAGCGGGAAAACCAATATTGCTTCAATGGATCTTACCCTCCCCGGTCATTTTAATTCTCACCATCGGTGACACAAGAGTGTCAAAATGAACATGTTGATTGATTGACGCTCTACCACTAGACCACTGAGGCTGTCAGAATGAACTGGTGTGTTGCTCTTCCAATACACCACTGAGGCAGTCAAAATGAACTGGTGTGTCGCTCTACCATTACACCACTGAGGCTGTCAGAACGAAGTCAAGTGTCTCTCTACCATTACACCACTGAAGCCGCCAGAAAGAAGTCATGTGTCGCTCTACCACTACACCACTGAGGCTGTCAGAATGAAGTTGTGTGTCGCTCCAACTCTACACCACTGAGGCTGTCAGAATGAAGTCATATGTTGCTCTACCACTACACCACTGAGGCTGTCAGAATGAAGTCATGTGTCACTGTACCACTACACCAATGAGGCCATCAGAATGAAGTCACGTGTTGCTCTACCACTACACCACTGAGGCTGTCAGAATGAACTTGTGTATCACTCTACCACGACACTACACTGAGGCAGTCATAACAAACTTGTGTGTCGCTCTACCACTACACCACTGAGGCAATAAGAATGAACTGGTGTGTCACTCTACCACTACACCACTGAGGCGATAAGAATGAACTTGTGTGTCTCCTGCCAATATGTCTGTTGGTGACAGATTGACAGACGGACGGACGACAGAGATGTGATCCCAGTATGTCTTCCTGCCAAGACAGGCTGAAGAAAAAAAACAATCTATTTAACCTAATATAAAGCTTTATTATGTGTTTTTTTAAGATTTTGAAAATTGATAAGTCTGAAAAATAAATACTGAAAATCTAAAAAAAATATTAAAGTGTATTAATTTTAAAATTACTAAATAAATAAATAAATATTGTATTTTTTTTGTGCATGCTGGTTTTTTTTTTTTTACAAATTTAAGAACTTAATAACCTATTATTATTATCTTACTAAAATACATGAACTGTTAAAAGAGAATTAAATTATGATCAATTACTAGCAATTAAATGCTTTTATATAAAATTGAAGGATAAACCCTTTCCTGAAAAAAATGAGAAGTTGGTTTCGCAGTTGACTCATTTAAAAAACATTGCTGAAAAATGAGAATTTCACCTCTTCCCAAAATGTCTTTATTACTCTCAATGTTTTGATTGATTGATTGATTGGGGTTTAATTTGAAAGTAGACATATAAGTAAATATTTAACCCTTTCCCACATGCATACACACTTTGAGGTGTTTGCAGCAGACACTTTTTGTGTCACGCTGCACATAGCATGGTAGGCACTTAGGGATTACTATTTTTTTTGTCCGGCGTCTGTCTGTCTGTCCTTCACACTTTTTCGTCACACTTTCAATGAGCAGGTGCAGGTGACACACCATGCTCTGCGAAGCACTCCATTCTAGTTTTAAAACATTGGCAAAAGGAGAAGTTGCTCATTATGAGAAATATATCCATTTGTCACAGGTGTTTTTTTCCAACTTTATTCCATAATGAGAATTTTATTCATTGAGATTCTCCACAATTTTTGCTTGTCTGCTTCCAAAGTTGTCTGCAGCAAGTTAATTGTATGTGGGAAAGGGTTGAATATCCATTTGATCCTGCTTAATGCTGAGTGGGTAAACATAGAAGGCATTTGGTTAATTGTATAAATAAACAATATAGAAAGGTGTAAACACATATTAATGCTCTGTAATGTACCATGTAACTATAAGTAGGATATTAGTATCGTCACAGGAAAATAGACCTACACACATTTGGGATGAGTTTAAATCAAGATCAGTCCACACAGTCCTACATTCTGATCCCTGCTCTGCCTCTGGACCTGCAGATTCTTTAGTGGGCCTTCAACTTGATGGCAAACACGCTGATCAGGGTCTACACTGGTAGCAATTATCTGACGGTCTTTTTCACACGTTGAGGCTCATAAAACAAGTATCTACCATGCCAAATGATAAAGGTGCCTACTGGAATGAATGACCGTCAAGAGATTGAAATCAACATACAAGAATCATGTCCTCGTCTATTAAGGATTTTCATTGTTTTCCATTCAGGAATAAATCTGACAATGTACAAGCAGCGGGCTTCTCAAGTTATGAACACAAAACTGTACAAGAAAGCAATCTGACCAAATAATTAAATATTTTATAAATTAATACCTACTGTTGGAACTTATGTGTAACAAACCTCACATGTGATAGTCAAAATTAAGTGTTAAAAAAAAGCCATTGATCGATGCAAGCAATGCCTTCCTTATGGATAACATGGAATATATATCTCAAGTTTTTAACCCTTTCCCACACATAACAAACCTGCAGCAGATGACTAAATACAATCAGGCAAATGGAAATTCATTATAAATTAAAATATGATTGAATGGACACTAATACATTATTGGAAAAGGAGAAATAACTCATTATGAGCAATTTCTCCTTTTTCTACAATGGTTTCTAGAGTGTTGTAGTATAATTATACAGATGTGCTAAAAATGCGTCTGCATTTCGGAAAGGGATGGGCTGTTATTCACTTCTGTAGAGGTTTTACTGACTTACTTTACCTTTTCCCCACACACACTGACTCTCTCAGATACTGTGCAGCAGACTATTTGTTTAAAACATTGTTGCAAAAGAAGAAATTCCTCACAATGAGCAATTTCTCCTTTTGTCACAATGTTTTTAACCCTTCCCAATAACTACACTTTCATTTCTAGAGGTTTTCAAAATGTTTGCCTACTAGCTGTTAACGAAGTCATTTACTGCAGATTTGTTGTATGTGGGAAAGGGTTAACCCTAAATTTTCCTATGAACAGATGACTTGTGAAAACATCCTTTACCATTAAAGAAGACATTGCATATCATCAATTTATCCGCGAAGTAGACAAAAGTCGGTTTGATGAGGGAAAAGGTTAAGGGGATAAATTGACATTGTAAAGCTTAAGTTTTATTTGAAAAGGTATTAACCCTTTCCCTCATATAGATGCTTTTTGACGCCTCTGCAGCAGACGGCTTTTTGAAAACATTGTGACAAAAGAAGAAATTGCACAAAACGTGCAATTTCTACTTTTGCCACAATGTTTTCTACTTTTTGTCATAGGTTATCCATTCAACTATGGAGATTTTCTATGTTTTGACAAAATAAGTTCAAAGTTGTCTGCTGCAGAATTGCCGTATGAGGGAAAGGGTTAAATTCCAATCAATGAAACATACCAATACCATAGTAAATGAGTTGTGGCTGGCAATTTTGGGTCTTGTTGGCCATCTCTGTGTGCAGTGAAGATTCAGGGAAGTCTGTGTATCCGTTGCATTTCTTCAGAGTCTTCACTATCTTGTTGCGAGCCCCGGTAGCTCAGTCGGTAGCGACGCGGACTGTCAATCCAGGGGTTATGAGTTTGAATCCCGGCTCGGCCAACTTTCTTTCCTATGATTGACAAAAGTCAATGCGACATGCGTCATTCGTCTTCCACCAATGGGCTAAGTCTATGTGGAAAAGCAGCCAGTTGCTTGGGAAGATTGTTGTGTGGAGTACTGGTGTGAGAAAAAAACCACGAAAGTATAGTGTAACAAGTTTTTTGCTAATATCACTTTCAATGATAAATAAATGATAGCAGTAATAAGACCTCAAATTCTAGACGCGTCTAACATGTATTTTGTCTGCAAGCGACACAAGTTTCAAAGACAGACTGAGTCAAATGTCTACATTTTTATCTACCTCCACACTAATCTATCAACTTAATGAACACAAGCAAATAATAATTAACCAATCAGGCCTTAACCCTGCCCCTCATATAGACGCTTTCTGACGCCTCTCCAGCAGACAGCTTTTTGAAAACATAGTGACAAAAGAAGAAATTGCTCAAAACAAGCAATTTCTCCTTTTGACAGAATGTTTTCCACTTTTAGTCATAGGTTATCCATTCAATTATAGAGATTTTCTATGTTTTGACGAAATATGTTCAAAGTCATCTGCTGCAGAATTGCCGTATGAGGGAAAGGGTTAACCCTGCCCCACATACAACAAATCTGCAGCAGACTAAGTTGGAAACATCTAGGCAAAAATATGAGAAAGCTCTATAAATGAAAGTATAATAATTGAATAGAGTTGAAAGCATTGTGGCAAAAGGAGAAATTGCTCATTATGAGCAATTTCTCCTTTTGTCATAATGTTTTCAAAAGTTGTCTATTGCCTAGGTGTCAGAAAGCGTCAATGTGTGGGAAATGTTTAACCCATTTCAACATAAACTATGTACTTTTAGTATTTGCATGCGATAAAGAATAGAGGAAGCTTTTTTGTGGCGTAAACAAGCAATAGAGCTCTAGATCAATTTCATGTCGTTAAATCCTCATTCCCTATCGAACCCCTATGTTGTGGCTACTCAAAAGAATCGTCTGGAGGAGACAATTATTTTTAGCATCGCCTCATAGGGCTTGATTAACCCTCTCCCACATACAAGAAATCTGCAGCAGACGACTTAGAAAACAATTGTGCAAAAACATGGAAAATCTCTATAATTGAAAGCATGATTACTGAAAAAAGTTGAAAACATTATGGCAAAAGGTGAAATTGCTCTTTTTGAGCGATTTCTCCTTTTGTCACAATGTTTTCAAAAGTTGTCTGCTGCAGATGTGTCAAGAAGCGTCTACAAGTGGGAAAGGGTTAATCAGAGAGATACTGGGGGGCAAGGAAAATGTTCTATCCTTCTTATCTGGGCCCATGTATGACTGATTGTTAGAATCCTCCCTTTTCCACATTATCCATGCATTTTAAAAATGTTGTGGCATAGGAGAAAGTGCTCATATTGAGCAATTTCTCCATTTGCATCAATGTCTTCAACTCTATTCAATAGTTCCATCTTTTATTGATCTTTTTTTGTTCATAGTTTGCCTGAATGCTTTCAAAGTCTTCTGCAGCAGATTTGCTGTATGTGGGAAAGATTTGCTGGTGAGTTAAGCTAATTGGAAATAAAACAGAAAATGATTGTTTACCTGAAATGTTTATTTGAGGGAGAAAATGCTACACCTTGAAATTAGAAAAAGAAAATGCAAAGTTTTAAGTAAAATCTATTTCCTAAATATTGTAAATTTTCCGGTTATATTTTGCATTTATAAGATTTGCTAGTATGTGAATTCAACACTCGGTAGGTCTGGTGTTTTGAAATACAGTATTTAGGATAAAATTGATTCTGGAATTAAATCTAATGAACTGTTTATGTTTCCATGGTTATTGATCCAGGTAATTTTTCAGATTGGTAGTAGATGTCAGAAGTTTATTAATCACAGTGAAAACTAGAAACCTGGATCAGGCAGCTTTCAGGGGCGTGGTCTCATTTGCAAGTAAACTTATCCAATATTCCAGGTTCACCCATAACATAATCTTCTAAAATACTATCCATTTGAGAAAAAATGAACAAATAATTAATTAAAAGCAGTGTAAAAATGAAAACTATGAACAAGCAATTTCTCCTTTTATCACAATATTTTTAACTCTATTCTATTATCAATCTGTAATTTATAGAATATTTTCATATTTTTGAAATGATTGTGGCAAAAGGTGAAATTGCTCATAATGAGCAATTGCTCCATTTGCCACAATAATTTCAACTCTTTTCAATTAACTTACTATCATTTACAGAGATTTTCTATGTTTGAAATTTACCATAACCTATTGTCCATTTATCTTTAGTATTAGTCTCATATGTCACTTCATGATCAGACCGATATCTGCATTACTAACTACAGATTAAATTTTATTAATTTTTTCTAATGATTGTGGATTTAAATGTACTTTTTTTTTTATTTCTTCATGTGCATCGAAATATTGCGGCTTCTTTGATACTTTGTGTCAAACATTCGTCTTGTTTCTTACTTGATGATCACAATAACAGTAAAATCTACCTAGTTCAGCCATAAGAAAGCCTACCTTGAGCAGTTGAGAACAAATGATAAAGAAAATATAGTAATTTTGTCCTTTTTTCCAAAATGTTTCAATCTGAAATATGTCTGCATAAGGGGATGGATTATTGAACAAATGATAAAGAAGATTCATCATCAACACACCAATTTCTCCTTTTCTCACAAATTGTTCTCAATAAAGTATGTTTGTATTAGTTGTTGGGTTAAATAATTGAAATGCCTTCATTTTATAAAACGTGTTCGAATTCCAACCTGTTAGCATAGGGAACTGGGTGTCCCGGGTTCGATCCCCATTCATAGCAGTCATCATCCTGTGGAGTGCTCTTCGTTTGCCTAGCCTTGTACTGATTTGTATACCCAGGGATCAAGTGAACTGTCGCCATAATAGAACTGATATAATGTTAAAAATGACGTAAACCCCCAATAAAACAAACAAATAAAAAAGCATGTAAACAAAGTACTGAAATAAAAAGAAGTTTTGCCAGGTGAAAAAAAAGAGAGAGAGAGAGGGGGAATGATTTTAGTAAAAGCACTTGTTAACCCATTCCCATATACAGCAAATCTGCAGCAGACGACTTTGAAAACATGGTGACTAATTCCTGACAATTCTCCATAAAAGATAGCTTAATTGTTAAATAAAGTCGAAAACATTGTGTCCAAAGGGGAAATTGCTCATCATGTTTACAAAAGTCTCCTGCTGCTACATCACCAAAATGTGCCTGCAGGTGGGAAAAGGTTAAGTGAACATTCATTCAAATATTGGCAAATTTACTGAACAATATAACATTGCATACAGGATGTAAACTATGTAAACCCTTTCCCTGATGTTGCCTTAGCAGCAGTCCAACTTTGAAAACAGTTCCGGGAAATAATGGCTAAATAACTGGAAACAAGCAATTTTTTTGCCTCAATGTTTCCATCTTGATGAAACAATTATATTTTCATTTACTGAGATTTTGAAGAAAACAAATTGTCTGGATGTTTAAAAGGTGCCGTCTGCAGCGCAGATTTGTTGTAGATGGTGGGACAGGGTTAATGGATAAACAATAGAGCCAGGTAAATATTCTTTACAGCTCAATCACAGAACCAAGAAATTTAAGTGTGCGAAACATCTGGTAAATATAAAATCAACTCTTTTCTCTCATACAGAGTTTGAAAGAATCCTGCCATAATGTCTGGGGAAGCATTGTTTAACACTTTCCCTCATCTAGACGCTTTCTGACGCCTCTGCAGCAGATGGCTTTTTGAAAACATGGCGACAAAAGGAGAAATTGCTCAAAATGAGCAATTTCTCCTTTTGTCACCCTGTTTTCAACTAGATCTTATTCTTGTACTTTCATTTAAAGGGAGATTCCATTTTTGTTTGGGTATGTTTTCAAAGTCGTCTGCTGCAGATTTGTTGTATGTGGGAAAGGGTTTAGACATTAAATTAGCTGTTTACCATACATGATATATTTGTTTTCCTTTCACACATAGGCACGCACATCAAATCTGTAGCAGACAAAGTTAAAAATATCTAGAGAAAAATATAGTAAATCTCTATATATGAATGTGAAGTCGTCTACTTATTGAATAGTTTTGAAAACATTGTGGCATAAGGAGAAATTGAGCAATTTTACCTTTTGCTATGACGTACTCTAAAGTTGTCATCGGTTGTAGAGTCATTGAAATGGGTCTGCTAGTGGGAAAAGATTAATAGCTGACTGCTTTGAAAACTTACTAGAAAAGTTGCTGACATTTGGGCAAGTGGCACAGTGCATTCCTGTGAGATAAGAAGAATTTGCTCATGTTTTGCAATTTCTACTGTTCTCCCTATATTTTCTACATTTTTTTTTCAAGAAGCAACTGGTGTTTTGATCATCCCTAGAGGCGTTTGAAGCAGATGACTTTTGACCCTTTCCCATACACAAGAAAGCTGCAGCAGACGAATTCTTAAAAAGGTTATCGCAGAAATATAAGAAATCTGTATGATTGAAAGTATAAAGAAATTGAAGAGAGTTGAACATTGTGACCCATAAGAAATTGCTCATCAAGTCCTTTGGAAGTTGTCTGCTGCATTTGAACCAAAAGCTAACCCTTTCCATCATAGTAACGACATTTTTGCAGCTGACAACATATTTTGTCAAAAAAAATAAAATCTCTATAATTGAATGGATAACCTATGACTAAAAGTGGAAAACATTGTGTCAAAAGTAGAAATTGCTCGTTTTTATGTCAAAAATACATTACCAGTCATTTAATACCTGATATATAATCTCAACACCGTTAATTCATCCAGAAAAGAAGCTCGCGCAGCCATGCATAGCCCTCACGCGTGTGTGATACACACGGCCGCCGGTAATACCGGCGCACGGGCCATGTGACCCCCACTTTTTTTTTCTGGACACACCAACTGACAGCTAAGAATTTATTTCATTTTTATATTTTATTTCTTGGTCTGTTTAAGGCATTCGCCTTAAACAAGTTATTTTCATTCAGTTATTCAACTACATTAACAACCTAACAACATAATTGTGTAAATTACTAATTGTAATTAAGTTGTTTTTTGTGAACACAACTAACTGAGAAGTCACGGGTGGGTTACCCCACCCACTATTTCAGTTACGTATCGGGTGCGGTAATGGCCATTCATTCTTTCAACGAAGTTATAGTTACACCGACCCTATTAGCGATAATATATTATTATCGCCTTGTATTACATTATGTATATTAATTAAACATGAACAATTTTGGAAAATATTTGTAAAATCTTTTTCATTGAAATACGTTCCGTGATCAACGGGTATAGTAGAAAATAAAAAATAGAAAAAAAATTATATTTTTTGTTGAATCGTATAAATTGTTTTGTTTCATATATATTCTATGTCACATAGTGGTGATCAGAGGCGTGACTCATAACGGCTGTATGAGACACGCGTCTGTCCTGTTTTGCGTTCACTAAGTACACACAGGATTCACCCTGTGAGTACTTCTCTTCCTGGCCTGCTTCCATTTGGAAACAGTCTGGGTTGAGGAGGACTCACAAAAGCTGGAAGAGTAAGAAGACCCCTAAAAAGGTTTCTCTTAGCTCTACGAGTGAAGCGGAGTTTGAGGGGTTCTCCCAACAATCAGACTCCGCGGCTGTGTTGAGTGAGCAGAAGGTCAGAGCTGTTCCTTCTTCACTCCGCACAACCGCTCAGAGGTCCAGATTAGGAGGTGTAATCAGCTTTTTTCCCCACAAATTCCCTCTTAGGAAACAAACCCTATGCTGTGGGTTCTCAATACCCACAGCATAGGGTAAGAGGGTCAAATGAGGATTTTAGACATGCATTCGCCCCTTATCTGGAGCTCTGACCGCTCCCCCTCAGCTTCGGCTGGTCCTTCGCGGGACATGGAGGAGCGGATGGCAGCGGCTGATGTCTGTTATTCCGTCGGGAAACAAAGGCCTTCGGGCCAGAAACCGTACGGACACAGTGATGGTTGGCCTCAAGAGTGAGCAACCGTCTGCTGAACGACATTATCTGACGCCAGGTGTTGGGGCTGACCCTTCGGGAGACGCCATGGGTCAATCAAAGGGAAACCTCACTGATTGGCCAC
Organism: Serripes groenlandicus; assembly: GCA_031761405.1. NCBI lineage: Eukaryota > Metazoa > Mollusca > Bivalvia > Cardiida > Cardiidae > Serripes > Serripes groenlandicus. The sequence continues at coordinate 48,694,233 of JASEVX010000010.1, read as the reverse complement.
CTCTAACACCACACTCTGCAGTAAGCAGTCTTCGGACGCTTACAGAGTGCCAAATTATAATGTCTGCGGACAGAATTCTTTGGAGACCGGTGATAGAGCAGCTTCACAACTGCCTATCATTAGTCAACCGGGTAATGCTTGCGAGCAAAACCTATATGACTCCGGGTAACCGGGTACCGGGCAACCAGTCAGTCATTTCGCCTAGGCGCGACCAGTCACCGGGCAAATCCGGCAGTCATTTAGCGATGACGCGACCGGTCAGTCATTAAGCCATGACGCGACCGGGCAAATTATCAGTCAGTTTAACATGACGCGACCGGGCAGTGGGCAGTCAAGGTAACGAGCAGTCGTTAAGCTAGTACCACTCGTTCTTCGCACAACCGGTCTATACGGATATTCAAAACACTGGTCATTACGCACCAGGCTCAGATATCCAACCGTCTAACATCGGTTATAAGGAGTACAGGACAGATAAATCTTTCCTTTCTCCAAGGGGAATAGTGTTCTTCTGTAGGGATTACACTCCTCAAAAGAATGAGAATAGAAGAGTACGGATATTCAAAACACTGGTCATTACGCACAAGGCCCAGATATCCAGTTATAGGTAGTACAGGACAGAGAAATGTTTCCGTGTCTCCAAGTGGAACATGGTACTTCTCTAGAGATTACACTCCTTCCCCGATACAAAGCTCCGTTTCAAAAGATGTAACGGATCGGTGATAGGCGGGTTAACCAAGCCTACCGGGATCAGCAATACCCACCTGATGGGAATTCACTGTTCCCGGAAGGACACCTTTCGAAGAGGCAGTCCTTAGAAGGCAAACCCCCGATCGGAATAACTCAGGTTTTCCGTGAAAGGGAGGTCGAGACCGTCCCATACGGTTAGTTCGGCGCCGACGATCGATCCAGTGCGACCTCTCTCTACTGCGGAGAGAGGAGGTTCATATCACACGATCGACACCTTAACACAACAATAAAGTACACCAAGATTGAATATTATTTTCAATCCCTTCTCTTACTTTATAAGACTGTTGTGTCTTTCAGTTGAAAGACGGATTAGAGTCAAGCATCGTAGGGCTCGACACTCTCCCACCTCCTCGTCTGACGGGCGGGGGCGGGGGGGGGGGGGCAGTCCCCTTCAGATTAGGTGAACTGGCCGCCGTGATATAACTGAGAAATTGTTGAAGTACTTAGGGTGGTGCCTAATACGTTATGCCCGAAGGTTGACGCTTAAACGTCGTTTAAACCTATAATGATTTCGAGCAAAACCTACACTCTGCAGTACAGCAGTCTTCGGACTTCTACAGAGTGCCAAGTTATAATGTCTGAAGTTTTTGGAGACTAGTGATAGAGCAGCCTCACATCAGCCTATCATTAGTCAACCGGTCAGTAATGGTCAGAGGGAGCTACCATGACTGAACGTTCCCAGAGCTGGGTAACGAGCAGTCGTTAAGTCAAGTTGACTCCAACCGTTTTGTCAATATTATGACATAAGCATTGGACAACCGGGTGTTTTCGAACACAGCCAAGTGAAAATCGCCTTCGCAGAGTTGTCGTTCCTTACACTCATATGAATGTAATGAGTCGATAGTGCTAGAGAATGAGTCAAATGCCTACCGAGTACTCAATTAATCACTGGGCATAAACGGTTGTCGCGTGAACGTTCACAGGGCAGTCAAACTCTTAACTGGGCATAAACGGTTACCGGGCAAACGGTCACCGTGAAAACAAAAATTCAACTATGAATTCTTCGGAATTCAACAGTATTCCAATTGACAAATGTCCTCGGACACAGTCATTTGGAGATCGGGCAATGTCTTTAGACATAGCCAGTAAGGCACCGGTCAAACGGGTAATGTCTTAGGACATAACCTTTCGGCAGTCAATCGGGCAGTATGCTGGGACATAGCCGATTAAACAGTCGGCCATCGGGTATGGGGAGTACCGGTCAAATAGTTATGTCGGTCCCCAGGGAGGAGAGAGTGCGTCTCTAGGGACTACACTCCTCCCAAGTAATACCCATCGTACCAATTGTTGGGACGAGTCGATGTCCGACGGTATTACATGGGAGAGATTCAGTTGATTTCATAAATCAATCCCCTATGCTGGCCTACCGGGATCAACCGTTCCCAGAGGATAGTCACTCTGTGAACTCTCTCATACGTGAGCTCGGACCGAAGGTTGATTCCATGCGATCTCATTCTTCTTCGGAAAAGGGATAAATTCCTCGATCATGACTCCTTCATAGGATTCCTCCCACCAATGGGCTAAGTTTTGTGGAAAAGTAGCCAGTTGCTTGGGAAGATTGTTGTGTGGAGTACTGGTGTGAGAAAACCAGGAAATACATGAGTAGGTGAACTGGCCGCCGTGATATAACTGAGAAATTGTTAAAACGGCGTTAAACCACAATCAATCGATCATAGGATTCCTCCATGTCGAATCGGACACTGACATTCCGGTCCAGAACCGGCTTTAGTCAATCCGCACGTCGTCGGGTAAAACCCACGACCCCGTCTTGTCTGACGAATAAGAGACATATCGGGTTCAGTGCTCCATCGGATGATTAACAATTTAGAGCTGGACTCTAAATAAACTATCATTAGTGGGAAGTTACTGCATTCACTGCGTCCATAGGCGCATTTCGGCGTATGCGGCAACATTATTCACAGGGACAGAACGTACAGTGACTTCTGCAAAGGCATTCTTAGAAGCCCAACCTGTGAAGACACAAGAGACAGGCTAAGTTCGAGCCTAGCTTTCTGCTTCCGCTGGCCCTGCCTTATCAAAGCCCCGTACGGGAGCAAAGTTGGCATACAACCAAGTAGAGCACTGTCCCTAATCCGCGGCTATAGGGAAGCGCTCCTCTCTATTAAGCTAACAGGAATGCCATGGAGTGGGTATCAACCTTCCATTCGGTGGTTTCTACAACCGTCTTTCGTCTGGTTCCGGTGAAGACCGGAATAAGACTTATCGACTCACATTGCGTCTAGTACGGTCGAGTAATAAAATGGAATGTTCCGTTTTATCAAGAACGCAATCCGGAACGGCTGTCTGAGCGATTCTTAGACCAAACAGACACCTGTTACCACGTACCGGTTGCTTTTTCATCGAGGAATGACCGTCGATTCATTGTAAACGGGGAAGTGTTCCTTTCAAACACTTCACTTCGATTACCTGCGTTTAGAATTAATTCCCAAAACGGGCAAGTCGGATCTATTCCCCTCAAGAGACTCGTTGTAGGACGTTTCTCGTTGAGCTGGCCCTTCGGACAGACTCGATTCGCTATAAGAGAATCCGATTACCATGTCCTGGATAAGGATCAGTAATTAAGGGAAACGGTCCGATACATGCTTCATACTACACCCGAATTGTTTACAGTTCGGGGCAGTGTGTTAAATACTCATTACAGTACAGGGCTTAACTGACTAGGACATGTACATGATCAATAGAGTAGACAGTAGTCCTTCGATTGGCAATAATTATTACTCCCTGAATTGCCCCCATAATTCAAATGAGTCAACTTCCGGTGTCGTTCTTCTCTTCCTGACAATGACTTTAGAAACACAGTATTGGCCCAGAGATCGTAGTTCAACGTTCTTCTGGCCTGCCTATCGACATAACCGTTACATCTTCATTAGAAGTAGACAGTTCTTACCGATTGGTATTTTTTAAGGTACGTCAATCAGTAATTTATGCTTACATTTGTTGCCGACCTCTCGCATTCAAGATTTGGCGATGAACACAACAATTATTGTTCGATGCTCCAATGCGCTTAACTTCAAAGTTCAGATCCATTTCTCTCCAAACTTTTACGTTCTTCGGAAGCTGCCGCTTCGTAAGTTATAAACTGAGACTTAAATTCGTCTTGCTTGTCGAACACTATCAGGGAAGTGAGTTCTTTGCTTTCAGTAAAAACGAATTTCATCAGGTTTTACAGCCGTATGGTTATTCAACCGTTCTTATAAACCTGTATTCCTACTGAGACCAAGTTGCCTTTGGTGCTTCCTAACCCATCACATTTCACAACCTTTCTGTGAACTGTGTTCCATTAGATATAACCTGATCTTGTACCCTGTCAAGGGTCTTAAGTTCTATATAAAACATTCGAGGGCTGTAAGAGCCACAGTAGGGGTTATTCAACCTCAGGTAGGAGAAGGATATGTCAGCAGCGTATTCAAACACTGGATATCCTATTCCTTTAATTAGTAATAAGATCCGTCTGATAAAGTCTTAAAACGTTTCAATCAGAAATTATTCCTCTCTGGACACACAAGTGGACTCTCAGCGAGTACTTACCTAATTAATACACAAATTACTAAATACATAAACAGTTGTGTTTATGTTTAGTAGTACCGTAGGTACTCTTACCAAGTGCTACGATTCTCGGGACCGGCATTGTGTTGGACGATCCTCCCGACCGATGCTGCAAAGTCATCAGGTATTAAATGACTGGTAATGTATTTTTGACATAAAAATGAAGTTTTTTAAAGTAAAACATATTTTTATTAGAAAATACTTACCAGTCATTTCAGATTCCCGCCTCCCAACCCCGCGTCGTCACCCAACACTAAACGCTGCAAGTTAACGGTGAAATTAAAAGTGGGGGTCACATGGCCCGTGCGCCGGTATTACCGGCGGCCGTGTGTATCACACACGCGTGAGGGCTATGCATGGCTGCGCGAGCTTCTTTTCTGGATGAATTAACGGTGTTGAGATTATATATCAGGTATTAAATGACTGGTAAGTATTTTCTAATAAAAATATGTTTTACTTTAAAAAACTTCATTTTGAACAATTTCTTCTCTTGTCACTATGTTTTCAAAAAGTAGTCTGCTGCAGAGGCGTCAGAAAGCGTCTATATGAGAGAAAGGGAGGGTTGAACATTCAGAAAGAGATACTGGTGTTTCCATGCCATGGGTATTCTATGAATGAAACATTAAATGCTCTTAAAAGGGACATCCAGTCATTAATTCTATATCAGACAGCAGATCCATTAGGAATGTCCACTTTTGGACATTGGTTAATGGCAGGCATGAGATTTGGCCAATCAAATAAGGAGTGATGATGGACTGATTGAACCAATTAGAAAATGAGTGAAGCACTACTTCAAAGCTCTTTCCCACTTGGAAGACGCATTAATAATGTTATGCAATCGCAACGGACGTTTTTTGTAAACATTTTTGCAATCCGAGAAATTGTTCATAATAAGCAATTATAACTTTGACCACAATGTTTTCCATTTTTTTTTCTGAAATTTTATCTTCCATTTCCGTTTTTTGGCCTAAATGTTTTCAAAGTTATCTGCTGCATATTTGTTGTATGTGGGAAAGGGATCGAGATCGTCCATACTAGGATAGATTTTTTTCCCTCACTCACCAGGGTCTTCAATGGAGATTCTACTTCTGTAACTGAATTTGACAGGACAGTACATACATAAGTTAACCCTTTCCCACATACAGACACTTACAGACACCACAACAGCATACAACTTGTGATTTTTTTTGTGGCAAATGGAGAAATAGCTCATAATGAGCAATTTCTCATTTTGCCACAATGTTATCAACTGTATGTAATAATAATAATTTGATTTTTTATAGATTAACCTTTTGTTCTGCCTTAATTAAGTCTTGGCGGCTGCACAAAATTGTTGTATGTTTCATAAAGTCTGTATTGGCATTTTATCATTAATTAACCCTTTCCCTCATATAGACGCTTTCTGATGCCTCTGCAGCAGGCGGATTTTGGAAAACATAGTGACAAAAGAAGAAATTGCATCTCCTTTTGCCACAATGTTTTCCACTTTTTGTCATAGGTTATCCATTCAATTATGGAGATTTTCTATGTTTTGACAAAATACGTTCAAAGTCGTCTGCTGCAGAATTGTTGTATGAGGGAAAGGGTTAAATGATAAAACAAGAAGTTTTATTGTCATAACCAGAGCTCTAGATAAGGGGCATTTTACATGTTCTAAAATCCTTATTTTTACATTCAAACCCTATGTTGTGGGTACTCAAAAGAATTGTGTCAGTGAGACGATTCTTTTGAGTACCCACAACATGAGTTATTGTTGAGTAATAAGAAAATTATTGTAAAAAGACCAGTTCACTCCCCTCTTATCTAGTCCTCGATCTGCATTACACTTGGATTTTTATTGTCATAACTCTTGGAATATCATTCCAGTTCTTTTCACATTTTTTTAATGCAGAAGACTCGTAAAAATACAAAATCAGGTGAATTGTATGAGGTTTTTTCATCAGACAGAAAACAGTTATGACGTGATAATGCCATTCAGCTAGAAAAGTGATGAACACATCTCGCTAAGTAACAATGCAAGTGTGCCAAATTAGAATTTTACAGCCAAAACGCATGTAACTAATATTCTCTTGAAATATAATGAACAAGTACTTAGTTGTGTCACAGTAAAAGTGGAGCTGCATAATTAATGGCATTCTTCTTCATTGTATTATTATTGTGGGCTTCATGCAAAATGATTGTAACTACATATTGTTACAAGATGTAGTTACAACTGTTTAGCATGAAGCCATCGAATGATCATGGATAAATTGTGTAACTCTTTCTTTCTTGCTTAATTCGACTCTTGATTGTTCTTCATCAGACAACTGCATCAAAATGCAGGATGCAGCTGCATGTGGAAAAGGGTTATACTAGTCAAAAATGGCGTATATAAATGCAATATTTTCCCTTTCCAACATACAGACACTTTCTGATGCTCTTGTAGCAGACGACTTTTGGAAAACATTGTGGCAAAAGGAGAAATTCCTCTATTTGTTACAATGTTTTCAACTCTATGCTATCATGTTATACATTGATTTATAGAGATAATCCGCATTTTTGTCGAGATGTTTTCAAAGTCGTCTGATAGTGAATTGTTATATGTGGGAAAGCGTTATAGGCTATCAACTTAGGGTGAGGCAAGCATACATAGTTCTAAAACCCATTTTTATGGGCAAATCATCTTGGAATACATCTTAAGTGATACATAAAACTTGAGGATAAATTTTGAATTGCATCTTATTTAGTTAACATATATTTCTAATTACTTCAATTTCAAAACTATAAAAATATGCAGGACTCTTAGGGGATGTTTTTCATGTTCTCAACGCTTTCTGACGCTTCTGCAGCAGACGACTTTTGAAATTATTGTGGCAAAAGGAGAAATTACTCATAATGGTTTCAACTCTATTCAAAACAGTTTTATACATTCATTAAAAGAGTTATTCCATAATTTTGTCTAGATGTTTTTAAAGTCAACTGCTGCTGAATTGTTGTATGCGGGAAAGGGTTAAAGGTCTATCAACTAGGGTGAGGCAAGCATAAATAGTTCTTAACCCTTTCCCTCATATAGACGCCTCTGCAGCAGACGGCATTTTGAAAACATAGTGACAAAAGAAGAAATTGCACAGAACGTGCAATTTCTCATTTTGCCACAATGTTTTCCACTTTTTGTCATAGGTTATCCATTTAGTTATGGAGATTTTCTATGTTTTGACAAAATATGTTCAAAGTCGTTTGCTGCAGAATTGTCGTATGAGGGAAAGGGTTAAACCAAAAAATCCTCCCATTTGGAATCCCCACAACATAGGGTTTGATTGGATTATAAAAAGAGTTTCTATTGGAAGAAAACCAGTTAACTCCACCTTATCCCTTTCCCATATATAGAGGCTTTGTGACGCCTCTGAAGTAGACGACTTTTTAACTTTTAACTAGCAATTTCTCCATTTGCCACAATATTTTCAAATTAGTCTGGCATTGCTGTTTCTGCATGTTGGTAACGGGGACAGGGTTTAGAGTTTACATATCTACATTAAAATCATTTGAAGAAAAATCTGTAATATCTGGAAATGTGGTAGTACATTAATCTTGAGACTTGTTAGAGATGTGATGGACTAGCTGATTTATTGGACCGAAAAACACAAGGGGAAAAATTGATGTAAGGTTAGAAAAAAAAATATACTATAATCCACAGGTGAATTAGCCTTGGCATTGAAACACCAACCAACCAAGTTTGAGTTGAATATTTTTAGTAATCTTTTTCCGGATACGAAGGACTGTTGGCACCACTGCAGCAGACAACTTTTGAAAAGATCAAGAGAATGGTAGAATTATTGCTCAAAGTAAGAAATTTCTCCTTTTCTGACAATGTTTAAAATCTGTGCCAAAATCATACTTCATCTTCGTGCGATAATAACAATATAAAAGTAACTTTTCTTTTTTTTCCACAGTGTTTTCAAACATTGTCTGCTTCAGAGGCGTCGCATGTCAACTTAATCAGATTGATTGATTGGGGTTTAACGCTGTTTTTAACAATTTCTCAGTTATATCACGGCGGCCAGTTCACCTATTCATGCATTTCCTGGTTTTCTCAACCAGTACTCCACACAACAATCTTCCCAAGCAACTGGCTGCTTTTCCACATTGACTTTTGTCCATCGTCGGAAAGAAAGTTGGCCGAGCCGGGATTCAAACTCGCAACCCCTGGATTGACAGCCCGTGTCGCTACCGGGGCTTGGCCAACTTAATCAGATAAAGTGTGAGCAAAATTGTGATATTTAATAATAACAACGACTTTATGAGGCTACACATTTGGGTTGTCCCAATCTTCCATGTGGGCTTAAGAGCAGGCAATACATTATATATATATATACAATGTTATACATACACAAGAGATTTAAACAATTCAAAATAAACGCAAATTGGTTACAAAATTTTATTGGTGGGCCCAACAAAATCGTAAGTTTGCATGAACTGACCAGGAAGTAAATTGTTTATAAGACATGTGAAAATGACATGAAAGTAATCATTGTAAATCCAGCGACAGCAGGAACAACAAACAAGCTCGATGAAATTCAATCAGTCCTGACTTGACCTTATTATAGCAGCTTCTTCACTTTTTTTGCCTTCCTTCTGTGACAAATGAGTACAACCACTCAAAAAAGGTCCTAAATCGTTTCCATTAATGAAAATTCAGGCGTATCACGGCGGCCAGCTCACCTACCCATGTGTTTGCTTGCTTTCTGATACCAGTTCTCCACACAACAGACTTTCCAAGCAACTCTCTACTTTTCTACATAGACTGTTAGCCCATTGGTGGAAGGAGAATGACACTTGTCACAGTGACTATTGTCAAACATCGGAAATTGTATTGGCTAAGTAGCAGTTCGAACTCACAACCCCTGGATTGACAGCCCACGTTCTACCTACTGAGCTGAGCTACTGGGGCTCGGCACAATATATTTTTAAAATAATCATAAGGAGCAATTTGTCCTTTTCCCACATTCATTGAAATATAAATTAAACATTTAATTTTTTTTAAAATGTTTTACCAGGGATATCTTTCGTATGTGTTTTCAAATCAGAAAACACAAGAACTTACACTTAACCCTTTCCCTCATATAGACGCTTTCTGACGCCTCTGCAGCAAACGGCTATTTGAAAACATAGTGACAAAAGAAGAAATTCAGAATTGTCGTATGATGGAAAGGGTTAAGACAAATGCTAGGGAACGTTTTTGCTAGCCACTGCTCTTGTATGTTTAACAGAGCTGAAAATTTACATGCCAGAAACACTATCTAGTAAGTAAATCCGCAATGCCTGTTAAAATCATCAAAATTAGTTTTACTAGCTTCAACCTTGTGAACTGATATCATAGAATATCATCACACTCTCCTCAGTGTTGCTACTCACGACTTTGAAAACATACCCAAAAACATTTGGGAACTGAAAGTACAATAATTGAAAAGAATTAAAAACATGGTGACAGAATGAGTAATTGCTTGTTTTGAGCAACTTCTTCTTTTGTCACCATGTTTCAAAAAGCTGTCTACTGCAGAGTATTTAGAAAGCATTTATATGAGGGAAAGGGTTAAGTTTTAAATTTTAATTGCTGTTTTCATTCATATTTGGAAAGGATCAAAAGCTCAACTTGAAAATTTCTCATTTTTATCAATTTCTCCTTTTCCAACAATGTTTTCAACAGCTATCTGCTGGATATATATGCTGCCTGTATATATTAAGTGAACGGCTGTAAACAAGTGGGGGTGACACAGAAGTATGTTAATTTAAAATTTCTTCATGTTCCACATTTCAAGACCTGACATCAGTTATTACAGGGGCCTGTTTTAGCCATTATACATCATTATAAGGAGTAATGACTGATGAAAAATGTTGATAAAGGTTATAAGGGTTCAGAGGTGAACATAGAACAGAAAATGCAGGAGTGCGAGCAAACAACTTTTGAAAAACCATTGTGGCAAAAGGAGAAATTGCTCATAATGAGTTTTATCTCCTTTTGCAACCAATTTTTTACACAATAAATATACTTTTACTTATTGACATTCTACTTATTAATGTTTTAACCCTTTCCCTCTTATAGACGCTTTCTGACGCCTCTGCAGCAGACGGCTTTTTGAAAACATAGTGACAAAAGAAGATATTGCATAGGCATAGGTTATCCATTCAATTATCGAGATTTTCTAATTTTTGACAAAATATGTTCAAAGTCGTCTGCTGCAGAATTGTTGAAGTTGAAATGACATGTCCTAGAAACAGGCATATCACTCATGCCCTCAATTTAGAACTTGTCTGTCTTGCAAATATTTCTGTAAGCTAAGAGCGTTTTTATCAACATGCTTGGCCCATGGTGCAATAAGATGATATATCTTTGATGAGCAATTTCTCCTTTTCCCTCAATAATTTCATCATTATCCTGGAAGTACACATTGTATTTCCAATATTCAATATTCTGAATTATTTACCTTGGATATTTTAACCCTTTCCCTCATATAGACGCTTTCTGACGCCTCTGCAGCAGACGACTTTTTGAAAACATAGTGACAAAAGAAGAAATTGCACAAAACGTGCAATTTCTCCTTTTGCCACAATGTTTTCCACTTTTTGTCATAGGTTATCCATTTAATTATAGAGATTTTCTATGTTTTAACAAAATATGTTTAAAGTCATCTGCTGCAGAATTGTCCTATGAGGGAAAGGGTTGAACATAGAAAATAAGAAATTATCCTATCCAATAAATAAATCACTCTGCTTGTATTGTCCTTTTGACACTTCTGCAGCAGAGACAACTTTCCCACATACAACAAATCGGCAGCAGACGATTTTGAAAATATCTAGGTAAAAATATGAACTTATACACAGATTTACAGCAGGTGACTTTTGAAAACATTATGACAAAAGGAAGAAATTTTTAAGCAAACATATGGAAAATCTCTATAAATTAAGACTGCCTCGGTGGTCTAGTGGTAGAGTGTCCACCTCGGGTGCGGAAGGTTCAATCGCCGACCTGGTCATACCATACCAAAGACTTTGAAAATGGTTATAATGGCTGCCCTCCTTGTTGGGTTAGCTTTAACCCTTTCCCTCATACAACAATTCTGCAGCAGACGACTATGAACATGTTTTGTCAAAATATAGAAAATCTCTATAATTGAATGGATAACCTATGACGAAAACTGGAAAACATTGTGGCAAAAGGAGAAATTGCTTGTTTGTCACTGTTTTCAAAAAGCTGTCTGCTGCAGAGGCGTCAGAAAGCGTCTATATAAGGGGAAAGGGTTAAGATTGACCGGCTGGTGTCAGGATAAATGGACCAGTAGTAAGTATTGATAACTGACCAAGGAAACATTTTGATATAACTGAAAAATTGTTAAAAGCGGCGTGGAACACCAAACAATGAATCGATCAACCTATAAATGAGATATTAATTATTGAATAGAGTTAAAAACAATGTGATATTAGGAGTTTTTGCTCGTTATCAGCAATTTATCCTTTTATAAAATATTTTCAAAAGACCCTTGCTTCAGATGCATCAACATGTACATGGGTTTAAATCACTTTATTAACCCTTTCCCTCATACAACAATTCTGCAGTAAACGACTTTAAACATATTTTGTCAAAAAATAGAACATTTCTATAATTGAATGGATCCTATGACTAAAAGTGGAAAAGCATTGTGGCAAAAGTCCCTTTGCTGCTGAGACGTCAGAAAGCGTCTATATGAGGGAAAGGTTTAAACCTTTCTCTGATACAGATATGAATTGATGCCTTCTTTTTTGATCTACATATTGGAAAGTCAATTAGTAACCTCCTCTCACCACATATAGACGTTTTCTGACGCGTCTGCAGCAGACAACTTGAAATCATTGTGGCAAAAGGAGAAATGATTTCAACTCTATTTAATAATCATACTTTCATTTATACAGCTTTTCTATATTTTGAACTTGTTCATTTCAAAGTCGTCTGCTGCAGATTTATTGCATGTGGGAAAGGGTTAAGGGTTAATATTTTAGGAAACCTGTGGATGAATGGCGGCATCTAGCCCTTTCCCTCATATAGACGCTTTCTGATGCCTCTGCAGCAGACGGCTTTTCGAAAACATAGTGACAAAAGAAGAAATTGCACAAAACGTGCAATTTCTCCTTTTACCACAATGTTTTCCACTTTTATCCTGTTTTGACAAAATACGTTCAAAGTCGTCTGCTGCAGAATTGTCGTATGAGGGAAAGGGATAGTGCAAGTACGGAGAGCTTGTCAACAAGGTTCCTGTTGTACGAGTTTACACCACATACTTCTGGAATTCCATGCAAATATCTTCCTACAGCTTTGCCTCTGATCGTAGCATTTCTAAAACGTGTTAAAGCTATTTGAGAGTTGGATTTAAGACGAACTTGTTGTTTAGGTTGGGTCATGTTTTTGCTTAGAAGTGGGTAAAAAACCTCGTAATGGTATTGTAAGTACTTGAACGTGCAACTTTAAACACGTTGGCTGGTGCGCATTCAGTGGTTGTTAGTTACAAGGCTGCAATTTAACCCTTTCCCACATACAACAGATCTACAGCTGCTCACTTTGAACATATTGAGTCATAAATATGGAAACTCCTTGAAACTGAAAGAATAATTATTGAATTATTTGTCAAATATTGGCTAATATTACCTGTATTACGGAAAAGGGTTAAACCCCCTTTCCTACAAACAACAAATCTGCAGCAGACGCCTTTGAAAATATCTTGACAACATTATGGAGAATTTCTACAAATGAAAGAATAACTATGGAGTATAATAGAAAACAATGTGAGCAAAAGAAGAAATTGCTCATCATGAGCAATTTCTCCTTTTGTCACAATATTTTCCTTAGTCGTCTGCTGCAGATGCATCAAATGTCGCCCACAAAAGAGAACGGGTTAACATGGGTGTAAGGTTGTTCTCGGGTTTACCTGGATACTTTTATTATTTCCCTATCTGGGTAAACATTCCACAAGAGTAGTTTAATTCCCAAATTCAATGATATATTTGTCCTTTCAATAACAGTCAAGTGCCTATACCAATAAACTGTTGAGAGGTTTTAACTGTATCAGTGTCCGATCACCGAGATGGTCAATCGGTCAGCAGATAAAAAAGTTACCAACCTTGTTATGACCAAACAGGATTAGAGAGAGCCCCATTCTAGCCTCTAATGCCTCTTGACCATTGTATTTTCCCAGGTTGCTTTAACCCTTTCCCACATACAACAGAAAAAACACATTGGCAGTCGTTTTGAAGATTTAAAAAAGGTAAAAAATGGCTTCCCTCCTTGGTGCTCTGGGTAGTGGGATAGCATTACGACTGATCCATGGGTGTGAGAATAAATAATACCAGTAGTATACTGGTAAATTACTCTGGAAACACTTCGGACGCCTCGGCAGCAGACGGCTTTTTGGAAACATAGTGACAAAAGAAGAAATTGCACAAAACGTGCAATTTCTCCTTTTGCCACAATGTTTTCCACTTTTAGCCATAGGTTATCCATTCAATTATGGAGATTTTCTATGTTTTGACAAAATATGTTCAAAGTCGTCTGCTGCAGAATTGTTGTATGAGGGAAAGGGTTAAGGCAACTTGTGTTATCTGTGCACACGTTTATTATATCTCTGAATTAGCCATTATATACATACATTTTTTCCAAGCTCTGCATGTAGTCTCCCAAATTGTTTTTGATAAATCTGCATAACATTTGTAAAATCAATTTATAAATAACAGATCTTTCATGGCAGACACAATTGAGCCTCTAGGTGTAGCCGTCCAAATGCCCACCTGACATCTGCCTGAATCCTGTAACCCTTTCTCACCTGCGGATGCATTTTGACGCATCTTAATGCAGATTGCATTTGAAATCATTTGAGCAATTTCTCCGTTTGAAAAAATGTTTTCAACACTCTAAATTATAAAACTTTCAATTCTAGAGAGTTTCTGTATTTCTGCTTAGATGTTTTCAAAGTCATCGGCTGCAGAATTGTTTGCATGTGGGTAACTGTTAACCCTATCCCACTTACAGACGCTTTCTACTTTTAACAAAAATGAGACAAAAGGTGAAATTGCTCATGATGAGCAATTTCACCGTTAATGCCACAATATTTTCAACTTTATTTATTAGTTAAACTGTTATTAATTGTGATTTTGCACATGTTTGCGAAGATGTTTTCAAAGTCTGCTGCTGAGATTTTTTGTATGTGGGCAACTGTTAGCCAGGGGAAGTCTTTCGATAAAACCTAGTTAAAAGATGATCTATCGCCAGCCAGCCCAACACATCCCATTCATCAAGGTGGTGTGGCCGGCTTTGTCATGATAAGTAGGTCTGCATTGCAGAGTCATGCTTAAGCCATTACCCAGTGTACTTTGATTAGCTTCTTCTGCATGATTTGGTTGACACTATGCCAAGATTGTACAAACGGTCTAAGATTAAAAAAAGAACCATTAAATGGGTTCAGAATGTGGTGTGTTGCCAGATACTGAGCCATGAAGCCTTAGATTGAACATCAATTTTGCCTTTTCTTAAAGAGAAACCCCTTTTCGCTCCTCGTTGGCACTCCAATGGAAAAGTCAATTAAGGTCTTTATCTTAACTCAATTCTGGCTACACCCTCATCTACATTCAGATGTATTATTTGAAGATTTTCTCTGAAACTACCGATCTGAGTTCAAAATATTCTCATCAAAATGATTCCCCATGTATACCTCCACCAAGATTGTTCAAGCATTCTTGATTGGTCAAAATTCAGTTGTTTCTCTTGGCTGCATGGGACTGAGCTCTATTTAAGGGACAATTTTCATGCTCTAAAATCCTTATTTGACACTAAAACCCTATAGTGTGGGTACTCAAAAGAATCGTCTCAGCAAGATGATTCTTTTAAGTACCCACAACAAAGGGTTTGGATGAGTTATAATGGAAATAAAAAGACCAGTTCACTCCCCCTTGTCTGGTGCTCTGTTGGGACACATATTGTGGGCTTCATGCAAAACGGTTGTAACTACATGTTATCACAAGATGAAGTGTCAACAGTTTTGCATGAAGCCATAGATATTATAAGAATTGCTTCTCTGTAGTCTAGTCTGTCTGTAACACTTTCACTTACCAATAATATCTGGACAGGAGACACATGTGTGTCTGCAAACACTCTCGATTTTTTTACCTTGCCATACAAATTATAATCAGGTAAGCAATACAGGGTCACCATAGCCCTCTTGTTTGCATGTAGTCGGTCAAAGGAATTTTAAAATGGTAAAAGTCAATGTTGAATTGGGTCATGGAGTATTTGATCACCATAACTTTAGGATTAGGCTCCATATATCTGTTAGCATTTGTCAGTTGTTGTATGAAAATTTACTCCCTCCTTAACCCTTTCCAGCCCGGCCGGGTAGCTCAATTGGTAGAGTATCTGACTCGTGATCTGGAGGTCACGAGTTCGATACCCGGTTGCGGCGACATTCTTTCGGGCGATTTTTCCATCGCCTCTCACCTCTGATCTATGTGAGAAAGTAGTCAGTGGCTTCGAAAGAATGTTGTGTAAGTATTGGTGTAGGAAAGCCAGGAAAACATGGGTAGGTGCACTGACCGCCGTGATATGACCAAAGCTGTTGAAAGCGGCGTTAAACTCCAAACAAACAAACAAACTTAACCCTTTCCCTCATATAGACGCTTTTTGACACCTCTGCAGCAGACAGCTTTTTGAAAACATAGTGACATAAGAAGAAATTGCTCAAAACGAGCAATTTCTCCTTGTGCCACAATGTTTTTCCACTTTTAGTCATAGGTTATCCCATTCACTTATAGAGATTTTCTATTATTTGACAGAATATGTTCAAAGTCGTCTGCTGCAGAATTATCGTATGAGGGAAAGCGTCAAACCTGCCCCTATCCTTACCCTCATAAAGATGCATCGGTAGCTTGTAACTTTTGAAAACATTGTAACAAAATGAGGAATTATGCTTGCTTCAATAATTATCCATAATTATGCTTGCTAAGTTGTCTGCTGCAGATTTGTTGTATTCTGGAAAGGGGGGGTTAACCCTTTTCCACTTACAACAAATCTGCAGCAGACAACTTTGAATACACATTGGATGAAAAGTGAAAATAACCTCCAAAGAAGCTAGTTTATGTTAAATTAGAGTTGAAAACATTGTTGTAAAAGGTGAAATAGATCATTATGAGCAATTTCTCCTTTTGCAACATTTTTTTCAAAAGTTGTCTACTTTTTGAAAATCATCTGCTGCAAGGGCTTAAAATGTCTGTATCGGGTCAATATCTGCAAAGGTCCTTTTTTTTTTTTTTTTACTGCAGTGGCATCAAAAGTGGTCTGTAACAGAGAAAGTGTTAATCCACTTACGATCATTTATGCGAAATAGTATAGTAAGTGAATTTTGAAGTTAAGAGTAAAATGGCACACAATTGTCAATGGCGTTTTCCAGGTTTTCAGAGAGGACCATTTTTAATGTGACTCTGGACAATGATTATGAATTGAAGAAATTGTAGAACATATACTTAAATTTTTACAGGGCTTTTATTAAACTTGTAAATAGGTCAACACTCGGTTGATGACTCATTTTTAAAAAAGCTAAGCAAAGAAAATCTTAAAACGACATGTTAATCTATTATAATACAAAGTGCTTGTCAATGAACGACAGAAATCCTTACTCAATATAAACCATTTACTTTATATTTTACCACATACAGATGCTTTCTGACTTTTTTGCAGCAGAAGGCTTTTGAAAACATTGTGACAAAAGGAGAAATTGCTCTTAATGAGCAATTTCTCCTTTTGCCTCAGTGTTTTCAACTCTTTACAGTAATAACACTAACATTTTAAGAGGTTTTCCATATTTAAGTACAGATGTTTTGAAAAATCGTCTGCTGCAGATTGTGCACATGCTGTAAATCTGCAACAGATGACTTTGAAAACATTAAGGCCAATGAAAAAATGATTGAATGAAATTATTATCATTTGAATGGACTAGAAAACATTGTGGGAAACAAATGGCAAATTTCTATATGAAAGAATAATTATTAAATAGAGTTGTGTGGGAAAAGGAGAAGTTACTCATGAAGAGCAATATTTCCTTCTGCTAACCTGTTTTAACCCTTTCCCTCATATAGACGCTTTCTGACGCCTCTGCAGCAGACGGCTTTTTGAAAACATAGTGACAAAAGAAGAAATTGCACAAAACGGGCAATTTCTTCTTTTGCCACAATGTTTTCCACTTTTTGTTATAGGTTATCCATTCAATTATGGAGATTTTCTATGTTTTGACAAAATACGTTCAAAGTCGTCTGCTGCAGAATTGTCGTATGAGGGAAAGAGGGAAAGAGTTAAAAAAGCTGTCTGCTGCATAAAAATGTGTAAACATTTGGAAAAGGGTAGTAACAGAGCTGACTTCTTGGAAAAGGTGCATCATTTTCTACAATGTTTCGAAAATTGTTTTCTGCAATGTTTCGAAAATTGTTTTCTGCAGCAAAGGTGTAAAATAACATCTCTATCAGGGAAAGAGTTTGAAAACACTTCACTGAAAAAGATCAAATTAGAAGATATAAAAAGCACAAACATTATTTCAAAGTTTTTGACCAAAAAAACAAAAAAAACAAAATGTTTTTCGTGTTGCATCTTTCGTTAAACCCTCAGATCGAGAGATGTCACGGAAATATGCATGAGTTGTGACTAATTTGAACGAATAATTATTCGATTTATTGGTGTACATATTTATATTTCGGAAGCGTTGAGAAGTCATGCATGGGGGATCAGGAACCAATATGTGAATGAACGACATATTAAAAATATACCCGGATAGTTTGATCGGCATTAGTGTAAACAGTAAAATTGGGCTTCAATAGATATGTATAAATTTTGAGCTTGAAGTTTTAAACCATCAGCAAATAATTGAATACAAATTTTCTTTTTATGATCAGAAGAAATTTGTAAATTGCATTGTTGCATCTTATCTGATAGTGTTTAACCCATTCACACTGACAGCATATCAGCAGCAAATGAGAGAAAAAAATGAGAATTATCTCCATAAATGAAATTAAATGTATAATGATTTACTTACAGAGCTGAAAATAACAATTCTACAGCAGACGACTTTGGACATATTTTGTAAAAAAATTAAAATCTCTAATTGAATGGATAACCTATGACTGAAAGTGGAAAACATTTTGGCAAAATGAGAAATTGCTCGTTTTGAGCAATTTCTTCTTTTGTCAATATGTTTTCAAAAAGCTGTCTGCAATTTCTCCTTTTGCCACAATGTTTTCCACTTTTTGTCAAAGGTAATATCCATTCAACTATGCAGATTTTCTATGTTTTGACAAAATAAGTTCAAAGTCATCTGCTGCAGAATTGTTGTATGAGGGAAAGGGTTAACCATATGTAAGATATATATTTATATTCCTTTAAGATATTTCTCGGATATTATATTTGTAGGTTTCTGCTTTGAAAATGTGTAGAAAGAAAATGATGCAACAATTTGCGAAATGGAACTGATTTTGATACAGAAGTGAAAACATTGTGGAGGAAGGAGTTAATAATTATGTTTCAATTTTACCTATTTCCGCAAGGTTCTGAGGTTACTTAGTCTGCTGTGGAGGCGTTAAATATTATTGGTTTCATTAGAAGGGTTAATAAGACAGATTTAGGAGGTGCGGGCATGTGAAAACTTTCAAATAAACAACAGATCTGCAGCAGCCGACTTTGAACAAATCTAGACAAAAGTATGATAAAATCTTTAAAAATACAAAAATAAATTATTGATTGGAGTTGAAAACTTTTTATCGCAAAAGAAGATGTTGCTCATTGTGTGTGATCATCCCTCTATTTGCCAGATGGTTTTCAAAAGTCATCTGTCGCACATTTATTTGTCAGAATGTTTCTCTGCATGTGGGAAAGGGTTGAAGTATTTGATGTATGTATTGTAATATATTAGAGTCTTAATGTGGGGGTGAAAACCACTTTCTAAATAGATCAAAGGTACTTTTAACCCTTTCCCTCATATAGACGCTTTCTGGCGCCGCCTCTGCAGCAGACGGCTTTTTGGGAAACATAGTGACAAAAGAAGAAATTGCTCAGAACGAGCAATTTCTCCTTTTGCCACAATGTTTTCTACTTTTAGTCATCCATTTAGTTATAGAGATTTCCATTTTTTTGACAAAATATGTTTAAAGTCGTCTGCTGCAGAATTGTTGTATGAGGGAAAGGGTTAAATAGGCATCAATATTCTTCTTCTTGTTCAACCCTGCCCTGGATACAGACAGCATTTGATGTACCTTTAAGCGCTCGGGTGGTTAGCATTACAACTGACTGGCTGGTTTTAGGATAAACAGGAAACGCCATGATATTACTGAAAAAATTGTTGAAAGCGGCGTAAAACACCAAACAATTAATTTACAGAGCCACAACAACACACATTTTAAGGCACATTTATATTATATTAGCCCTTGTGTTTTAACTGCTTTGAGCTGATATTTGAATTCCCTTTGATAAATTCATACGCACACCTATAAAGAACAAGCTGATCGACCCCATTTTCCTTTATAAATCAAACATCGAAAAGAAATTGCAAAAAGAAAAAAAAGAAAGCGTATCAACGGAGTTTACGTCAGACATGCTTTGAAATATGACAGTTAGGATCTACATAAATGGGATGAATTTATTCTCTGCTTCTCATTGTAATAAGATCATATACCCTTTTCCCTGATATAAAGGAAGACATTTTTATGAAATGTTTGAAAGATTGTAGATAAAAAAGATTCCATATTATTTTAACCCTTTCCAACATGCAGACACATTTTGACGTATCTGGAACTGATGACATTGTGAAGACATTGTGGCAGAAGGAGAAATTGCTCATGATAACGCAATTTCTCCCTCTGCCATAATGTTTTCAACTAATATTTCAATACTCATACTTTCATTTATAGAGATTTGCATGGATGTTTTCAGGGTCATATGCTACAGATATGATGTATGAGGGAATGGATTAACTCTTTCCTAAATGGTGCAGATGACATCTTTGCAGTAACCTCTGAAAACACTGGGATTTTAAAGGAGAACTTACACAAAACAAGAAATATCTCCTTTTCTCACAATGTTTTTTAACAAGTTTTGCACCAATAATGACATACTTCCCTATTCCGGTTATAATTACCTTTTCTCTAGCTATTTTCAAATCGGGTAAATGTTTCCGTTTTCAGAAGACATAATAATGAAATAATCATGATAATCACAATCTTTCCTCTTTGATACCCAAACTTGACTGTTTCAGTTGATTATCAGCTAGCCGACTTGATAAAAACACCTTTAAAAACAGAGAATTTGCTCATGGTGAGTAAATTTTCCTTTTGCAACAATGTTTTCAACTCATTTCAATAATTATACTTTCATTTAAATAGAATGATGTGACTTTCATTTAAAGAGAAGTTTTTGCCTTATTCATTTAAGTTTTTGAGCAATTTCTTCTATTGCCACAATTTTTTCAAAAGTTGTCTGCTGCATAGGCGTCAAAAAGCACCTACATGTGGGAAAGTGTTATGAATAATATATGACCTTTAACTTGCCAAGGTCAGAAATTGGCATCCATCAGTATTGACTGTTTGATTGGTCAAGCTTGAAATGTGCAAAAACAAGCTTGATATAGCTTCATCATACATACGCATGTTTCGCTCAAGCTACCGACATTCATTCTGTAGACTTTTCTGAAATAATAAGAGCTGACTTCATAGCGGGTCTGACACAGTTCTCAGTAAAAAACAAGGTATTTGATAAAAGTCATGTTGTATTAAAACACAGACCTGGGTATGAAAGGTGTCATGTGTGTGCAGCACCCTTGTAGTGGGTGTTGTTTCTCTACTCTCCAGTAAGAAGGTAAATGAACCAGACCACATGAAAACCCACCTTTGGAAGTTAAACCTTTCCCTCATACGACAATTCTGCAGCAGACGACTTTGAACGTATTTTGTCAAAACATAGAAAATCTCCATAATTGAATGGATAACCTATGACAAAAAGTGGAAAACATTGTGGCAAAAGGAGAAATTGCACGTTTTGTGCAATTTCTTCTTTTGTCACTATGTTTTCAAAAAGCCGTCTGCTGCAGAGGCGTCAGAAAGCGTCTATTTGCGGGAAAGGGTTAAACATTATTTCAAATTACAACTTGAGCAGAACTCATAACCCTCTGGCACATACAACAAATCTGCAGCACTGACGACTTTGAAAGCATCTAGACAAAAAACATTAAAATTCTCTATAATTGAAGGTATACATATTGTTTTCAATTGTCATCTGCTGCAGAGGCGTCAGAAAACGTCTGTATGGCAAACATGGTAGATCCTGATCAGACTGTCAAGATGCTGATCAGGATGTTCACTGATTGCAAATTCCTGAAGGTTGTTTTTGAGTGTGATGCGTGGCACAGATTGTGTTGCCATTCTATAATAAAAGCATGATAAAGTCTGTGATAGCAGCAGATGATCAGATATATTGCTGCTGATTACGCAAGAGCTGTGTTAAACAAAAAAGTGCCAAAGGTGTAGATTTTATATGACCCTGTGCGGCCACAATCGTCAAACAAGCTTTACTATCCATGTAGGTATGAAATATTGAAAAGTCCATCTGGTAACTGAAGCTAGATGTGTAGCCCCTCTGAACCGTTCTATGAATGGGATGAAACATCTGGGTGTATGGATCATTGTAAATGGCTGGGTTCCCATACATTATGACTTTCCACTACTTCCGTCATTATTCAAGCCTTGGTAATGTCAATATTGTGGTGTTTTGGCAACACCTACAGCAACAAAATGTGCTATATAATACATCACTTCTTTTATGACCTTCAAAGTATGGCAATGGACTCTAGAACATTAGCTCAAAGTGATTTTAAAGAATGTTCAACGCATACCGTCTGATCAGTGTTCCACTTCTTGACTAGGGGATGATGCTTCATTGGGTCGTTGACTGTTTGTCAGATAGTGCAGATCCTGATCAGACTGTCTGTGTCTGCATATGTTAATCTGGATATACACTGGCTGCTTATGTCTGAAGGCCTATTTCGCTTTCCAACATAAATTAAAATTGCAGCCGACGACTTTGATTTTTTTTTTACAAAACTATGGGAAACCTTGACAAATGAGGGTATAATTATTGAATCTTGAATCGAGTTGAAAACAATGTGGCAAAAAGGGAAGTTTGAGGGCTTCATGCAAAACAGTTGTAAGATGTATAGTTACAAATGTTTTGCATGAAACCATCGAGTTGCTCAGTATGAGCAATTTCTCCGTTTTCTCTGGTTTCAAAAGTTGTGTGTTGCAGATGCTTCGAAATGCATCTGCAAATGGGAAAGGGTTAAATTCGCACTTTTTGAAATGGCCACCTACATGAAGGCAAAGAGACACGAACACAGGGATCACATCTCTGACAGCTTTTTGTCATTCTTCTTTTACTAACTGACATGTTGGCAGGCCACACATGTTATTCTCCAAGCATTAAATCTTGTTAAAAAACAAGAGAAAGTTGATGCAAGGCATCAATGTCGCCGGAAAAGACTGCATTGATTTATTTTTTAACACACATGTAGTCTTGACTTTCATTAGTCTAAACATACACATAATGTTTTCATAAGGATTAATTTCAGGATTTTTGAAATTCCACATAGATCTACAAATTTCAGGATTTCTTTTGGTTAGGATTTTGGATGTTTTGTATTTGTCAAAAAAAAAAAAAAATTAATACATTTTGGGATTTAAATCTACATGCAATAAAAAGCTATTAAACCCTTTCCATGTCTGAAGCAACAATGAAAACCTTTAATCGCTTAAAACATTGAGAAAACGGTTAAATTGCTGAAGACATGAACTTCCTCCTTTTTAATACTAATTATTTCACAAGTAGACCACACTTGTAACAATATAACAGCTAAATTGTTTATCTAAATCGTTGATGCATACAATATATGTGGCAAGTATGAAATTAATTGGGTGCGAAAGAGCAGATTTTCTTTATTTCTAAATCTATTGTTTATCAGAGTTTGTTCTTCTCTTAATTTGTTTCAACATTTAATATCACATATATTTAATCATTTAAGTGTGTAATATTAGCTATCTATCTGTAATAAGGTGTTTGAGCATTCTTTCGAAATGTTTACCCTCGTGTCAGGCTTCATCGAGTCGTAGTGTCAGACATCGAAGAAAGTGAATAAAAAATCAGGCAAAGCTTTAGTGCATGTTTTATTCCACTGCATTCGAGAGAGAAAAGCATTTCTATATTATCTTTCTTTCTCCTACATTCGACCCATGCATTCGTTTCGTGACGTTTAAGAAAAATCAATTTGTCGTGCGACATTTTTTGTCTGCATAACCTAGAAAAGTTGGTTACTTCGCTTTGTTTACATTTTGGCAATATGAAACTAGGTCACAAACTGAGAAAAAGGCGTTTCGACGTTCACGACCGATAAACAGGCTTAGATTTGAGACATATTTTCACAAATTATTTCTTATTTTTGTTTCTGTTACCAGTTTATGTTCATGGGAAACTATACAAGTGTGTGTGTGTCATTGTGCATATTCAGCCCATCGAATGAGAGTATGAGTGTAAGCGACGCAGGTTTTTGTTGTAAAATGTATCGCGTGCAAATCCAGCTTTTCATTGGTTATCGCACACACAGTAAGTACAGTAGTATATAGTAGCGTGTGCAAAATTTACAAATCTATGCGGGCGGTACTCGGTAGTGACGTAATCAACAGTTCTAGGTTAGAAACAGTTCATATTTTAGATATACACGAGTTAACATTATCAAATGAATTCTTCACAAATCAAGACATATTTTTGAACATGAAAATAACATTCAGTAAGTTAACATTACTATTGAAAGTAGAATTTGACGTGATTTTTATTTCAATATATCTCAATATTGACATATAGCAGTTGGTTGCAAGTCTAGCAGGGACCACATTTGTCTTCGTAAATAAGACAAAAACACTTAAATGCAAGTCAACAAAATGAAACTAAAAATACCTAAAACATCGAAATGTTTATTCCATTTTAGATGTGTCATTACTTAGTGTTTTTAAACAAACACAATTGTAATATGTTCAAAACATCTTAATGTGTTTCTTTCCAATAATTATCCCTCCTCCCATGTGATTTCCGAAAAGCTATTAAAAATAGAAGTCGCGGGCTTCTGCCCGGCGACTAATAATAATGTTAACAACATTTAAACTCCCTAGCACTAATGCATACACACTGGAATCCACTAAACTGCAAAAGTCATAGTTGCAAATTAGCAAACTCTTGTAGTATATGTAAAAGACCAAATGTTTCCCTTTGATTTCTAAAGAAACTTAACTGCAGTCATCAAAATTAATAGTTGGAACTTGCTTCCTTGAAAAGCTTAGAGCTCCAGCGGTCCACAGCAAATTATTCACAGATCAACAAGTTTTAATTTCAAGGGGAATAGACTCAAGAGCTATATTTAACCACTGCAAAAAGTCTGGAGAATTAGAACAAATTAAACACCACAGTGGCAATTAGTATGCTCAGGTTCCTTTCGGTCATATTAGTTATTGCAGAAAAGTATGCTTTGCTGTTCTACTACTGCTTATATTTTCAACTGCAATAGAATAATAAGAAATTGTTTTGGATTTATTTCTTAACCCTTTCCCTCATACAACAATTCTGCAGCAGACGACTTTGAACATATTTTGTCAAAACATAGAAAATCTCCATAATTGAATGGATAACCTATGACCAAAAGTGGAAAACATTGTGGCAAAAGGAGAAATTGCACGTTTTGTGCAATTTCTTCTTTTGTCGCTATGTTTTCAAAAAGCCGTCTGCTGCAGAGGCGTCAGAAAGCGTCTATATGAGGTAAAGGGTTAAATCTAACCCTTTTCCAGACACAACAAATCTGCAAACGACTTTCAAAAGATTGTGACTGATAATTAGTAAAGATTTATACATGAAAGCAAAATTACTGAATTGAATTAAAAACATTGTGGCAAAAGGAGAAATTGCTCATCACAAATGTTTTGAAAAGTCGTCTGCTGCAGAGGCTTGGGAAAGGGTTAAATTTGCAATTTTGTGACAGGAAGGAAAGTTACAGACAAGTGACACACCATTTTATGGTAAACTTATTCTTCACTTGTTGCGAATAGTAAAAACAGCGTAAAAATGAACTTGACAAAAATAGAATGTTTGTCTCTCAGATGACTCATACCAGTTGAAAAGACATAATTTATCTACTACATCTTTAGAATATTACCTTATATATGCTTTTTTTAACCCTATCCCACATGTATCAAATCTGCAACAGACAACTTTGAAAGTATCTGAGTAAAGATATGGACATTTTCTAAGAATGAATTAAGGTATGACGATAGAAAAAGATTTTAAAACATTGTGACAAAAGGAGAAGTTGCTCATCATGAGCAATTTCTTCATTTGCCACAATGTTTTCAAATGACGATTGGTACAGACGCATGCTATTGGGAAAATGTTAATTCACATTGTTTTACATGCAGACGCATTTGGCACATCTGCTGCAGAATTCTTTTAAAATAATTGGTTGCAAAAGATGAAATTGTTCATCGATGATGAGCATTATAAGTTTGCCATATTTTATAAGTAGTTTTCTGCTGCAGATCTGTTGTATGTGACAAGTGTTAAAAGATTCTTCCAAATGGAAAACATGTGAGAAAATTGAGAGGCAATCATGATGACTTCTGTTGTAAAAAAAACAATGAGGGAAAATGTGTGATTGCTGACCATGAGCATTTTCTCATGTTTTTACAAAATCAATCAATGTCATCCCACAACCACTGCAAAGATTATAAAAGTTGGTTTCAAAAATGATAAGGATTTAAACGCATTTGATCGTCTTGCAAGACAGTACAATGAGATGATGAGATGATATTTAGTTACGCCAAGTAAGCGTAGACGCGCTTGACACACTTTTTTATGTCTGTTGGTAACCCTTGTCTTCACAAATGGTTGTCCTGGGTCTCGTATTGTTAGAATAGAAGACACATTTTGGAAAACCATTTTAGTAAGAAATCATTGCTCTCGATAAAACAATAGCAGACTCATAATATAGACGTATTTTTGATGTCTCGGATGCAGCAGACGCCTTTTATGTCACTTGCCTTGGATACATCTTCATTGTCTGTCACACTTTCACTAACTGACATATTGGCAGGTGATATGTGTTACTTTGAACTCTTGATAACCCTTTTCCACGTAAAGACGCTTTCTGACGCCTCTACAGCAGACAACTTTTGTAAACATTTTGATAAAAGTAGATATTGCTCAAAACGAGCAGTTCCTTCTTTTGCCACAATGTTTTCAACTCTTTTCAATAATTATACCTAGTTACCTACCTTTATAGACTTTTCAGTGTTTTTGTCTAGATGTTTTCAAAGTTATCTGCTGCAGATATGTTGTAACTTGAGTTAATTTGAGTGATTTCTCCTTTTCCTTCCCATGTAAGTAGCCATGTAGAAAGAAATCAATCAATTGCATAATATTCATTCTTAATCGTATCAAATTATACCTATGATGTACAAATAGGTATTGAAGTTATTTTGTTCCCATATTCATCAATTTTATATTGATCTTGTATACGATTAGATTTGTGGTTAATGTTTCACCATAATCTCTGTATATTCATAATGTCAATATAATCTAAGCTTTTTATGATACTAAGAATTAGTTGAGCAAATAATATTTCCATTTCCAGCTTGACTTATGTAATAAAGCATTTTTTCCAATTTAAGGTCACTGTATGTTTTTAGCTCCACGGACGAGCTTATGTCAAGTCGTATTGTCCTTCATGCATATGTTTAAAATCAGTGAGTTAGCTTTTTGCTTTAAACAAATTCTTCTCTGTAACCACTGAGCCTATTGTGATGAAACTTCATAGGTAGCATATTCTCAAGGTTGTCACATAAAACTCCCGCCAAACTTTTGGGGCTTAAAGCAGAATACATGAAATATCCTCATTTCCAAAATGATTTGGCCGATTTTCAAGGTATTTTGTAGAAATGTTCCTTAGGTGACTTTCTACCAGATTCCTTCTGGCCTCATTGATTGTTACAATTACATGGCCACCAGAGGGCGGGGCTGTTTTGCCTGATATGGCTAAAATGAAAACTGGCCCAATTTTCACATGGTGGCCCTCTTACAGATTCTTTCAATCTGGATCTGTAGGGGATCATCCTGGGGCTGTTTTACCATTTATACCTGAAAATAAGTACTAGATCTCGAGTCAATTTATTTTTATTACACCAATGGGCTAACCATCTCACATGGAAAAGCAGCCAGTTACTTGGAAAGACTGTTGTGTTGAATTATGGTGTGAGAAAGCCAGGAAAAACGCATGTTTTAGGTGAACTGTTCATGATGTCACTGAAAAATTGTTATAAAACCATTTTAAACCCCAATAAATCAATAAAGCAATGGTTGCAGGCAGCCCTCTACCAAATCGAGGGCTTGGCGTGAAACGGTTGTAACTAAATTGGTATTTTTTTACCAAGGTTAATCACCTCGCCATAATGTCTTTATAAACGTTAAATCTTTTTTTCTTGGTAAACAATGGAAATTTAGGTGCCATTGCTCGTTCTGAGCAATGGCACCTAAATTTGCATTGTTTACAAAATTGTCAAAATGGCCCCTAAACTAGGGTTTTCAAAATAGGTTTTTAGTTACAACCGTTTCACGCCAAGCCCTCAAGATTCTTTAAAGCTATGTTGACGTTTTACAGTTTATACAAAAAGTGTATAGGGTGGCAGTGGAACAATACTGACCCATGTAGGCCATCTTGTTTGTCTTGACCCACAATGTTTTCAAAAGTCGTCTGTTGCAGAGGTGTTTGAAGTCATCTGTATCAGGTTAACAAGGCGTACCCCCATGTGGGGAAGATAATGAATGACTTTTGTCCGAACTTAAAGAAAACATGTTTCAAGTTGTTGTTTCTAACTTTGGAAACGTTACTTATTATCATGTAAGCGTAAACAAAATATCCTCCAATGAGTCCAAATATGGCGTTTTGATGGATTCCAAGGATTTTATCTGTCTTTAATTAAAGTCTATAATAACCTTCTGTTGTTTCACAGAAGTAGAATCATTAGTTTAACCCTTTCCCTCATATAGACGCTTTCTGACACCTCTGCAGCAGACAGCTTTTTGAAAACATAGTGACAAAAAAAGTAATTGCTTAAAACGAGCAATTTCTCCTTTTGCCACAATTTTTCCACTTTTAGTCATAGGTTATCCATTCAATTATAGAGATTATCTTTTTTTTGACAAAATATGTTCAAAGTCGTCTGCTGCCGAATTGCTGTATGAGGGAAAGGGTTAATGACAGGAATGGTTCGATAGGTGCACTGTGGATGGATTTGCATTTTAAACAATTATGTCTAATAAAGGTCTTTATAGGTTATTATTAGTAAATTATGAAACACAAATGAGAAATTGTACACTAACTAAAGGTTTGTTGTAAACAATAGGTGACAGTACTTAAACAATCCCCATAAACAGATAGCAGTTGATGCCTCTGGAGCAGCCGTCAAGAAACCAAAGAAGGAAAACTAAGAATTGCTCAAATAAGAAATGTATGCTACCCTAGTGATGTTGTGTCAACAGCCTATTAAGGAGGGCAACATTTAAAGGGATCACACTACTGTCCACTCTCCTTTTTAGGGATCACTTCTCTGTCTTCTGTCCTTTTAAGCGATCACATCACTGTCCCTTTAAGGGATAACTTCTGTGTTAGCTGTCCCTTTAAGGGCTCAACCTTTTAAAAGATAACTTCTCTGTTCTTTTAAGGGATATCTTCTCTGTCATCCATCTTTTTAAAGGGATAACTTCTCTGTTTTCTGTCCTTTAAAGGGATAACTTCTCTGTTTTCCGTCCTTTAAAGGGATATCTTCTCTGTCTTCCATCCTTAAAAGGGATAACTTCTCTGTTTTCCGACCTTTAAAGGGATAACTTCTATGTTCACTGTCCTTTACAGGGATAACTTCTCTGTCTTCCCTCCTATAAGGGATAACTTCTCTGTTTTCCGTCCTTTAAAGGGATAATCTCTCTGTTTTCCGTCCTTTAGGGGGGGTAACCACTGTCATTTAAGAGATAACTTCTCGGTATCTGTCAGTTTAAGAGATGACTTCTCAGTTCACTGTCATTTTAAGGGATCACTTCTCTGTTGTTCACTGTCATTTTAAGGATTTACCTCTCTGTCCTCTGTCCTTTTGAGATAGATATGTTTCTTAAATTGTGTATATTTTGATAAGACGGACTTAGGTGGACAAGTTGATCTGCGCCTACAACGTTCAACCTCTGATCATGAGAAGGTGAAATTGCTGCCTGAAATATGACTTAAAAATTGCTGAAAACAGGGTTAAACCCCAATCAATCAACCTTTTATTATGCACTGGCTCATTCCTCCTTTGCTCTCAATATTTTCAAAGGTCTGACTATCAGGTAAAGATGTTATTAAGGGCTTTAATGACTTTTGATATTTAGAATAGGTTTCCATATCTAAAATTGAGTTTGATGGATGATTTTGACCTTTTAATTACAGTGGTGTGACACCTTTCATTGCATTTTGATTAATTAGACTGAAAGTATTTGGGAAAGGAACTTGCTCAATAAAACTAAAGATGTACACAACTCAACCTTTCCCAATATGCAGACCTATTTTGGCAAATCTGCAGTCTGACGTCGACTTTTGAAGATATTGTGATAGAGGGAATTTTTTAAGTTGCTGATGATGAGCAATGTTTTCAACTATTAGATAATTATACTTTTACTTGTAGAGATTTTCCATAACCCTTTCCCTCATATAGACGCTTTCTGACGCTTCTGCAACAGACAGCTTTTTTGAAAACATAGTGACAAAAGAAGAAATTGCTCAAAACGAGCAATTTCTCCTTTTGCCACTATGTTTTCCACTTTTAGTCTTAGGTTATCCATTCAATTATAGAAATTTTCCATTTTTAGACAAAATATGTTCAAAGTCGTCTGCTGCAGAACTTTGCATTTACACAGTAGTCTGCTGAAGGTTTGTTTTATGTGATGAAGGGATTATTTTCTTCTTCTTCTTCTTCAAAAGCCAATACATGTATTTGAGTTCAAGAACATTTTCCTTAGAGCCCCCCGTTAGGTCAGTCGGCAGTGACGCTTGCTGCCAATCTAGAGGTTGCAAGTTTGAATCAAAGGTTGTCTATCATTATTCCTTTCCGATGTTTGTCAAAAGTCTTATGTGACAAGCATCATTCTTCTTCAAGCAAAGTGCTAACAGCCTATGTGGAAAAAGTAGCTACTTGCTAGGAAAGACTGTTGTGTGGAGTACTGATGTGAGAAAGCCAGAAAACACATGGATTGTAATGAACCTTCCACCAATTGATATGACTTAAAAATTGTGATAACCCTTTTCCACATACAGACACATTCTGATGCCTCTGCAGCAGATGACTTTTGAAAACATTGTGGCAAAAAGGGAAACTGCTCATGTCGAGCAATTCTGACAATTCTGCAGCAGACGACTTTGAACATATTTTGTCAAAAAATAGAAAATCTCCATAATTGAATGGATAACCTATCACAAAAAGTGGAAAACATTGTGACAAAAGGAAAAATTGCACGTTTTGTGCAATTTCTTCTTTTGTTACTATGTTTTTATGTCAAAAATACATTACCAGTCATTTATTACCTGATATATAATCTCCTAACCCTTAATTCATCCAGAAAAAGAACTCGCCTAGCGTATCCCTCACGCCTGTGTGATATACACGGTCACCGGTAAATACCGGCGCACGATGTCAACGTGTCACTTTTAGTTTCCTGGACACACCGACCTACAGGCTTGAATTTATTTTCATTTTTCTAAATTTATTTTCGTTGTCTAGTTAAAGCTTTCGCTTTAACGGGTCAATTCATTCAGTTAAACTGTACATTTACTTCTTGAACTTGAACTTTGTTTATTTATTGTTTGTGTTTAAGTTGTGTTTTTTTGTAGTAACAACTAGCTGAGAGCCGCGGGTGGTTACCCCACCCACTATTTCAGTTACGAGTCGGGTCTTGAATGACCGTGCATTAATTTTTCAATTAATTTTCAACGGTGAGATTTCCCGATCCGGTAGCGATAATATTGTTTATCGCCTTTGTTGTTGTTTTGTATAATTACATAGACATTTGGAGAATATTTAAAAAATATTTTTTCATTGAATTACGTCCGTAAAAACGAGTAGTGAAATAAAAGAATAGAAAATATTATTTTTTGTTTTTGAACTTCGTAATTTGATTTTGTATTTATACTATGTCACATAATGGTGAACAGAGGCGTGGCTCATGCGGTCATTTAGTGGCCTTGTGGGACACGCACTCTTCCTGCATTGCGTGCACTAAGTGCACAAAGGATTCACCATGTGAGTTCTGTTCGTTATGGTCGGCTTCCGTTTGGAAACAGGCCATATCGAGGAGGACTCACAAAAGCCGTAAGAGTTAAACTGTTCCTTGAAGAAGAAGGTAAGTATTAGCTCTACGAGCGAAGGGGAATTCGAGGGTTTTTCCCCAACAGACTCCACGACTGGGTTGATTAGACGGAAGGAGCAGAGCTTTTCAATCTTCAGTCAAGACATACGCCTCTGTAACAGCCACGACGGGACCGTCTCGAAGTTCGGAGGAACGTATGATATCGTCTGGTCAAAAACAGACGACTGGTGTTAGTGCTGAACCTTCGGGTGAGGCAATGGGGCATTCTCAGGGAAACCTAACAGAATGGCCCCCTCTTTCACCACACTCAGTTGATAGGCATTCTTCGGAAGCCTACAGCAGAGTTCCAAATTCCCGGTCGGCGGGCAGAATTTGGGGACCGGTGATGGAGCATTACAATTGCCTATCATTGGTCCACAGGGTGATGCTTCCGAGCAAAACCCTTATGACTCCGGGCGACCGGGTACCGGGCAACCGGGTACCGGGCAACCGGGTTCCAGGAAACTGGACAGTCATATTACCTTGGTTAAATCGGGCACCGGGCAACCGGGCACCGGGCAACCGGGCACCGGGCACCGGGCAACCGGGCACCGGGCAACCGGGCACCGGGCAACCAGGCAGTCATTTTGAAATGACGAGACCGGTCACCGGGCAACCGGGCAATCATTCTAGAATGATACGACCAGTCACCGGGCAACCAGGCAGTCATTCTGAAATGACTAGACCGGGCACCGGGCGGCATGAAGCGACCGGGCATTCTGTCAGTCAATTCAGCATGACTAATCCATACACCGGGAATGAGGACATGGGTCATTCATTTCACGATGAATGGGAGAATCAGCAAGGCAGTCATTCATACATGACTCGACCTGCCACCGGTCAACCAGGTACCGGGCAACCCGGTACCAGGCAACCGGGATCAGTGCGTCTCGATCGGATAGATACACGTTATCATTCTTTCGCAGCACAGCCTGATTATTTGGATATTCAGAACACTGGTTTACCAGGTTTTAATAACCAATCTGCTGACATAGATTACGGAGAGTACATATCGAGAAAATCATTCCGTTCTCCTAGGGGAACAGTGTATTATTCAAGAGATATTACTCCTCCACGTTACCAACCTTCATTACGAAGGAGTGATCGGTTCTATGACAGACAGGTTAGTGATGCCTACCGTGATCGTCAAATTCCTGATTATAGGAATTTACGACTCCCGGAAGGACACCTCTCCAAGAGGCAGTCCTTTGAAAGGCAATCCCCCGATCGGAATATTGCTTGTTCCGTTAAGGGGAAGTCGAAAAGATCACATACAGTGAGTTCGGCTCCGATGATTGACTCTGTGCAACCTTTCTCTGCTGCGGATAGAAGGTTGAGTTCACATGATCGTCACCAGCTTATGGATTTATCAGAGAATGAATCCATTTCTGGATCGGAAATTGGTCAACCGGTGGGAAGTCCGGTTAAGCACAATACTTCTCGTCGTAGGCCTAGACAATCCTCCACTTCTTCGTCTGACGAAGAAACGGAAAGTCTATTACCTATAGAAGACGAGCCGGCTGCGGATCGTTGGTCCCTGCAGCAGGCTATTGAAGAAGTTTTTAGGGTAGTGCCTAGTACGCTCTGCCCTAAGATCGACGCTCCCCCACGTCGTAAAAACCTTTCAAGTTTGGAAGAACATAATGCGGAGATAGGAGGGTCTACAACTCCATTACAGTTACTTCCGCAGGCGAATAACTTGGGAAGGTTATTGGACCAACTGCAGTCCACCAGGTCATTAGACACTGTTGAGTCAGCCTGGTCGGTCCCACTGGCCATCTCTAAGGAATGGGTGTCTCCTAAGGCTTATGTAGCTTCGAAGGAGTTCTTTCCCGTTAAAGTGCCGGCCTTAGACGGAGATGCGTCCACTTTGGGATTAACTGCACCCACCTCAATCACAGTTAGTGCTAAACTGGTTGAGAGATGGGAGGCCAGAGCGCGTCTGGGAGTCATGGTGGCTTCACATGACGATCATTTCGCCATAGCTCTGGCACTTCTACTTTAAGAGGAGAATGTCTCTAGCAGAGGGGCTAGCAGAATTCTGGAGGCTTTTGATACGGGGAATCGGCACCTGATGGCTCTGAAATTGCAGAACGCCACGGAAATGCTGTCCGCGAGGAGAGATGCGACACTTGTCAAATCCTCTTCTCTGCTACAAAATAGCAAGGACAGCTTAAGAGCCGCCCCCTTATCCTCCAATCTTCTCTTTGGTGGAAGGGTTGCTGCAGTGACTGTTACTGATTCGTCAGAACAATCCAGACGCCTTTCGGCGAGTGCAGTAAATGCTTTGTCACAGAGTCGTAAATACTCTGCACCGGCGGCTAAATGGACTAATACTAGGAAGCCCCCGGCGAAAAAGCAGAAACAGGAAGTGAAGGCTGTACCGCCTAAACAACCTCCTTCCACGGGCCGGAATTATGCTAAACCGAAGCCCCGTTTCTCGGGGTTTCTACAGCCGTCTTTTTCTCGTTCCGAAAAAAGACGGTCGGTGGAGACCGGTGATAGATTTGTCAGCCCTGAATCTATTAATACCGGTCGAGAAAGTCAAAATGGAGTCGGCCCGCTCCATCAGAATGGCTATTCGGAAGGACGACTGGGCGGTCTCGTTAGACCTCACAGACGCCTATTACCACATTCCGATCGCTTCCTCGTCGAGGAAATACCTTCGGTTTGTGGTAAATGGAGAAGTGTACCAAGTCAGGGCACTTCCCTTCGGCCTCAAGTCCGCACCTCGAGTATTCACGAAGATTATAAATGCTGTGGGAGCCTTTCTACGAATGAACGGGCCCCAGCTTCTTCAATACTTCGACGACTGGCTACTCCACAGAGCAGATCGTTTAATTCTCCTTCACGATCTGTCTCTAGCCTGGCGGACCATTCTGCGATTGGGCCTTATTCCCAATACGCAGAAGTCGGACTTAGTTCCGTCAAAGAGGTTTACATTCGTAGGGATGACCTTTCTCACCGACCTAGCGGTGATTCGGGTCCCTTCGGACAGAATCGATTCTCTTTTCCGGAAGATCAGACTCACTCTGGACCAGGCTATGGTAACAGCCCGGTCCATGCTGTCACTTCTGGGGTCCCTGAGTGCAGCAGCCGACCTAGTCAGTCTAGGCAGGCTCCACATGCGGCCCCTTCAGTATCTTTTTCTGTACCGGTGGCGTCCGTCTGTGGACTCACTGGAACAGGAGATAGCTCGGACGGATTTCTTCAAGTCACACCTTCGGTGGTGGCTGGATCCGTTAATCTATCTACAAGGGGTGCCCTTGATCACATCACCTCCGGATCTGTACCTTGTTACAGATGCCAGTGCTGTGGGTTGCGGAGCTCATTTAGAGCCACAGGGCCTAACATCCCAGGGCATGTGGACAGCGGAGGAACGTTGTTTGCACATAAACAACTTAGAATTGAGAGCAGTCCTGCTAGCTCTCAAACAGTTCTCTGCCTCCGTTGCGAACACAACTGTTTTATTGTCGACGGACAATACTACTGTTGTGTCCTACATTCGCAGGCAAGGAGGAACGCACTCCCATCTACTCTTTCTGGAGACATGGAAGTTACTCCTTTGGTGCCAGGCGACGTCGTTAGTAGTCTTAGTAAAACACGTCCCCGGCCATTTGAATGTCTTAGCGGACAGTCTATCCCGCCAAAACAAAGTTCTTCCGGCGGAATGGACACTGAATCAGAGTGTAGTAAACTCTGTATTCATGCGGATCGGGACACCACTGGTGGATCTTTTCGCCACCAGAGTCAACCATCGGCTGCCACTTTATGTGTCACCGATGTACGATCCTGCAGCCTGGGCAGTGGACGCACTGACCCTCGATTGGGACCGTCTATTCGGGTACGCGTTTCCCCCGTTCATTCTGGTCCCGATCGTACTACAAAAGGTTCTTCGTTCTCAACAGTGCATAATCCTGTTGATAGCGCCATTTTGGCCCCAGAGGTCTTGGTTCAACGACCTCCTGGCCTGCCTGTCGGCACAACCAGTACGTCTTCCTCTTCAAGACGACCTTCTGTTTCAGCAACCGGGGCGGCATCTTCATACCAACCCGGCAATGCTTCATCTTCACGCTTGGACATTATCAAGCGATCGATCCGAGAGAGAAACTTTTCTCAAAAAGTTGCCTCTCGCATCGCTCAATCCAGAAGACGATCCACTAGAATCGTCTATGATTCCAAGTGGACAGTCTTCTCAGATTGGTGTCATGCTAGGTCGATCAATCCTGAGTGTCCCTCTGTAGCTAGGATTGCCGATTTCTTTCTTTTTCTTTTTGAAGATAAAGATCTAGCTGTTAGCACAATAAAAGGTTATCGTTCAATGCTTTCGAATACGCTTAAGTTCAAAGGGGGAGAGAGTATTGGTGCTAATCCATTTCTCTCGGAACTTATGCGATCATTCGAACTAGATAAACCCGTTTGTAGGAGTTTAACTCCAAAATGGGATTTATCTTGCGTTCTTTGGTCTCTTACAAAGGCGCCGTACGAACCTCTGTCTTCTGCTTCGTTAAAATTTTTAACTTACAAAACTGTCTTTCTTCTTGCCTTTGCGACCGCGCGTCGTAGAAGTGAGTTGCATGCGCTTTCAGTAGAAACCGGCTTTATCAGATTCAATGAATCTGATGGCTCGTTCACTCTACTTTGTCAGTCAGGTTTTTTAGCCAAGAACCAGTTACCTTCGGTCCTTCCTAAACCAATCACGGTTCCCAGTCTTTCTGCGAGCTGTGGTCCGTTGGATGCCGACAGACTTCTATGTCCCGTTAGAGCTCTTAAGCTTTACCTTAAGAGAGTTAAAGGGACAAGGGGCCGTAGGAAGAGGTTGTTTCTCCCTCTGATAGGATGTAAGGATATATCAGCGGCTTCTATTTCCCGCTGGATATCCTGTACAATTAAATTAGCCTACACTAATCTTTCAGTTCGCGATCTCTCGTTTTTACGGATTCGTCCACATGAAATTAGAGCACTCTCCGCTAGTTGGGCCTTTTCCAACAATGTGCCTTTAGAGGATATTCCTCGTGCCGCGGTATGGAAATCTCAATCGACTTTTTCAAATTTCTACCTGCGATCTATGTCTAAACAAACTGAAAATCTTCACTCTCTGGGGCCACTGGTGGCGTCTCAGCGAGTTATATGCTAAATTACATATTAGACACAACAATAAAGTACTTAACGATTGAATTTTATCAATCCATTCTCCTACTTTCACAGGCTGTTGTGTCTCAGTACTAAGTAAATAAATTAAATAAAAATAACTACAATGTGCTGCATTACCTGTAGGACTAGAAGTGTTGGCAGATGCCTCCCGACCGATGCTGAAAAGTCATCAGGTAATAAATGACTGGTAATGTATTTTTGACATAAAAATGAAGTTTTTAAAGTAAAACATATTTTTATTAGAAAATACTTACCAGTCATTTCATATTCCCGCCTCCCAACCCCGCGTCGTCAACCAACACTTACTTGAAAACTAAAAGTGACACGTTGACATCGTGCGCCGGTATTTACCGGTGACCGTGTATATCACACAGGCGTGAGGGATACGCTAGGCGAGTTCTTTTTCTGGATGAATTAAGGGTTAGGAGATTATATATCAGGTAATAAATGACTGGTAAGTATTTTCTAATAAAAATATGTTTTACTTTAAAAACTTCATTTTCAAAAAGTCTTCTGCTGCAGAGGCGTCAGAAAGCGCCTATATGAGGGAAAGGGTTAAGCAGCAGTTGAGTGATTTCCTTGAAATAAATGTTAACCTAATGGGATACTTTTAAAGTGTTTGTTTTAAAAGATTCTGAGAAATTTATACATGTATAATAAAATAATCATTTTCAATTTTGAAGAACCCCCACCTTTACATGCATGTTTGAGAACAGTAGAAAAAGAAGTACTTTTTGTTTAGTTTCTAAATGTCAAAACTTCGTCAGACTACCTTCACCTATTTCCCTCATGCAGAAGACTTTTGATGTCTCTGCAGTAGTCAACTTCTCAAAACATTATGGAGGAAAGAGTTATTAGACAAAAGGAGAATTTTCTCCTTTTCCGAAAATAGTGTTGCAATTGTCACATTATGCAATTTATTAAATCTTTTCCGTGAAGTAGACAACTGGAAAAATATGAAATCTGATAAACTGTTTATTGAAAGCATGTTAATTCTTCTCCAACTTGCAAATGCATTTTGACGTGTCTGTTACAGATGAGATGATGCACAATTTCTCCTTTTGCCACAATGTTTTCAAAAGTTGTTTGCTGCAGAGGTGTCTGAAAATGTCTATGTGTGGGAAAGGGTTAAATAGGCTAAGCTTATGATTGGAGACAGACCACTAGCATTTACTTTTTGAGCTTCTCACAACATAGAGCTTAGAGCTAAATTAGCCCTTTCCCACATAAACAAATTTTGAAAACATCTCGGTAAAAATCTCTAAATGAATAGATTTGAAAAGGCGTCGAATGCGTCTGTATGTGGGTGCCTCTGTATGTGGGAAAAAGGTTTAACCCTTTCCCTCATACAACAATTCTGCAGCAGAAGACTTTGAACGTATTTTGTCAAGACATAGAAAATCTCCATAATTGAATGGATAACCTATGATAAAAAGTGGAAAACATTGTGGCAAAAGGAGAAATTGCACAAAACTTCTTTTGTCACTATGTTTTCAAAAAGCCGTCTGCTGCAGAGGCGTCCGAAAGCGTCTATATGAGGGAAAGGGTTAAGTTTAATGTAAGAAAACATTGGTTTTTTCTACGACCCGTTTCTGGTTAACAATGTTAGGCTGACATCTCTTTATGGGACGAAATCTCTTCATGTGCGGTTTTGTGTACACTCCTTTCAACCGCGGTTTTCATTCATAAATGGGGCTATTGATATATTCTTTAACCCTTTCCCACGTACAGCAGATGACTTTGATAGCTTTTAGGTGAAAATATGGAAAATCTCTACGATTGAAGGTATAATTACTGGAAAAAAATGAAAGCATTGTGGCAAAAGAAGAAATTGCTCATTTTGAGCAATTTCTTCTTTTGTCATATTATTTTTTAAATGTTCTCTGCTGCAGAAGCGTCAGGAAAGGTCTATATGAAGAAAAAAGAGTTAATATTCACGTAATTCAAAAAGTTTTCTTCTTCTTTTTTCGGTGGGACATAAATATTGTGTAAATTATGTTGTGTGTGAATCATTTGCCCCACATTTACCTTAGAAGATGGGGTGGTTTACCATTTCTTCAGCAGAAGACTTCGAAAACATTAACCCTTTCCCTCATACGACAATTATTCAGCAGACGACTTTGAACGTATTTTGTCAAAACATAGAAAATCTCCATAATTGAATGGATAAAAATCTCCATAATTTAATGGATGACAAAAAGTGGAAAACATTGTGGCAAAAGAAGAAATTGCACGTTTTGTGCAATTTCTTCTTTTGTCACTATGTTTTCAAAAGCCGTCTCCTGCAGATACAACAAAAGGTATCTACATTATAGGAAAGGGCTTATTATTTATGGAAATATGAATGAAACAATTTGTCCGAAGAAGCTTTTCTTTTTTAGTTATTGTGATCGCCTTTTGTCCGGCGTCCGGCGTCCGTCGTGCGTCAACTTCTTCTCCTCAGTAACCAGTGGGTCAATTGGGATGAAACTTCACAGAAAGCATCCTCTCAATGACCTCACCAGAATTCCTTCAAATTTTTGGGATCCATGCAAAATTCTGGTTTCCTTGACAAAGAAACCGAAAAAACTTCAAAATTCTTCTTCTCCCAAATTGGTTGGCAGATTTTCAAATAATTTTGTAGAAATGTTCCTTGGATGACCCTCTATCAGATTCCTTCAAGCCGTGTTGATTGGTTGAAAAACATGGCCGCCAGGGGGGGGGGGGGGGGGGGGGCTATTTTGCCTTATATGGCTATAGTGAAAACTTAAAAAATCTTCTCCTCCGAATCTGTAAGGCCGATTTTCAAATAATTTTGTAGAAATGTTCCTTGGGTGACCCTCTATCAGATTCCTTCAAGCCATGTTGATTGGTCGAGAAACATGGCCGCCAGGGGGGGGGGGGGGCGGGGCTATTTTGCCTTATATGGCTATGGTGCAAACTTAAAAAATCTTCTCCTCCAAAAGTGTCAGGCCGATTTTCAAATAATTTTGTAGAAATGTTCCTTGGGTGATCCTCTTTCAGATTCCTTCAAGCCATATTGATTGGTCAAAAAACATGGCCGCCAGGGGGCGGGGCTATTTTGCCTTTTATGGCTATAATGAAAACTTAAAAAATCTTCTTCTCCATAAGTGTCAGGCCGATTTTCAAATAATTTTGTAGAAATGTTCCTTGGGTGACCCTCTATCAGATTCCTTCAAGCCATGTTGATTGGTCGAAAAACATGGCCGCCAGGGGGGGGGGGGGGGGGGGGCGGGCTATTTTGCATTATATGGCTATAGTGAAAACTTAAAAAATCTTCTCCTCCAAAAATATCTGGCCGATTTTCAAATAATTTTGTAGAAATGTTCCTAGGGTGACCCTCTATCAGATTCCTTCAAGCCAATTGATTGGTCGGAAACTATGGCTGCCAGGGGGCGAGGCTTATATAGCTAAAGTGAAAAAAAAAATAAAAAATCAGGTGAGCGATTCAAGGGCCATCATGGCCCTCTTGTCTTAAAATTATTTTTGTTATCAAGTATAATACAGTTATTATGGGTGTCAGCCATTTTCATATCAAGTCTTGAATTTGTTTTTATATATATTGAAATACAGGAAACAGGGTTTAAGGGTTTCTCTTTTAAGGGCCATTTATGTCTGACTTGTTAGACTTACAAGTAAATATTGACTCAAAGATCTTCTGTACTCATTTTCAAAATAATGTGGCTCTTGCTAGTTTCTGCAACATTAAAAGTATTTTTTCTGTTTTGCAGAATAAGCCCCTGGTGGATGGATCATTTTAGCTATTCTCTATGAATACCAACCACAGGGCATTTGCATCCACTGCAGTTATCAGCACTGTTCACATATTAACCCTTTCCCACATAAAGATGCTTTCTGATGCCTCTGCAGCAGACGACTTTTGAAATCATTGTGGCTAAAGGAAAATGTGCTCATCATGAACAATTCCTCCTGTTTCCACAGTATTTTCAAAAGTCTTCTGCTTTATTCAATTGATCTTTTTTTTGTAGAGAATTTCCATCTTTTTTTCCTAGAAGTTTTTAAAGTCGTCTGGTCCTGATTTGATGTATGTGGGAAAGGGTTAATCAAAGACAGTTCCAAGAATCATCCAACAAGCATCGTCCATTTTGATCAGATTGCATAACTGTGCATGCTTACCTTTATCTACACTTGTCAGGTATCGATAGGTAGGATTTTTTTAAAGAGCAATTTGGATTGTACAGGAAAATGTTTTTTAAAAGCCAATTAGTCTGCAAGAAATCTTTTGTCTTGTCACTTACTTTATAATAGAAATGTTTTCAGAAGTCAGTTGCCATTGACTTGGTTTATGATAAATGCAACAGCTAGATCGACAAAGATATATAAAAAAAAGTTCAAATAGTTCAAAATTGGTGAACATCTTCCATGGAAAAGGGTAAACTTTAACCAGGACTGAAAACCCCTTCTTGTGTTTGATGTTTTGAGGTAATTGAGCCAAGTCATATGAAAAGGACCTTTCCAGACAGTGGAGATCCAGATCAGCTTGCATCTGCACACAGTCTGTAGGGGTTCTTTCTCGCTGGCCATCTAGAAGTACAAGCATTCTTAGAGACTCTTGAAAATGAATATGTCCAAAGTCCGATGGCACAAATATATAAATGTCAGCGTTATTTTCATTAACTTCAAACACTCCGAAAGGACAGCTTACGTGTGACGTGGCTCAAATAATGATCTTGACTGGTTTCTCAAGTACTGTACAATAAAAAAAAAAATTGTGAATGAAATCCGGTGAGAGTGTCATTCAAGGTGAAACTCGGTACGGGATCTCCTCATTCACCTCCGCTTTATTCACGTCTGCTCAATGATTTACCGATTTACCGTAATTTACGTCAATTATATAAGATTGAATAGCCGATATTGGAAAAAAGTTGTTTGATTTGTTCAACAACTTTTACTTATATCCTCCCCCATGGAAATGTTTTAAAACCCTTCCCCAAATACACCAAATCTGTATAGTAGAAGACTTTGAAAAAATAATTCCTGGCAAATTATGAAATAATGAGAGTATAAGTACTGAATAGAGTTGAAAACATTGATGCAAAAGGAGAAGTTGTATGTTCTCCTCTTGCGACTATTATAAGAGTGAAAACCATTTTGGAAACTGAAGTAATTGCTTAAAGCAGCATTTCCTCCTTTTCCCATATGTTTTTATGTTTGTATCTAAGTTACAATTTGCCGAGACATTACATCCCTTTTATCCGATGTTTTCAAAACAGGAGCAGCTAAACGGAGATAACCTGATACCCATGAGTATAGGGGATGAGTGAGATCATAATATCATATACTAATTTGCATTTTTAACCCTCTTCCACTTTTCAACTTGCAAATGTATGCATTTTGATGCATCAGCTGCAGATTACTATTGAAAACATTGTGGCAAAAGGAGAAATTGCTACTTTTGATACAATCTTTTTATCTCTATTTCATAATTATGCTTCCATTTATAGAGATATCCCATATCTTTTCCTACTTGTTTTCAAAGCCATCTGCATAAGATTTGTTTTGTTATATGTGGGAAACGGTTATGGTTGTTTTTTTCACTTTAAACTGCTTCATGGTTGCATGAATTTTGAGAGTATAATATATGTGTATGTTGATATGAATTTTATGATGTAAATGATTATCTTTATGACTGCTTTAAGTCAAATTAAATTTATGAATGAACACACGTTTGGAGGGTACATATACCCAAAACTTTAATATTTCAAACATAAATTGCATTTTTAACCCTTTCCCACATACAATTTAGTCTGCAGCAGACAACTTTGAAAACTTCTATGCAAAAGCACAGAACATCT
Source organism: Serripes groenlandicus (assembly GCA_031761405.1). Lineage (NCBI taxonomy): Eukaryota > Metazoa > Mollusca > Bivalvia > Cardiida > Cardiidae > Serripes > Serripes groenlandicus. The sequence goes on along the minus strand of JASEVX010000010.1, from coordinate 48,651,411 downwards.
CTTTAAATGAAAGAACAATAATTGAATACATGTAGAGTTGAAAACATGGTGAAAAAAGGAGAAATTGCTTGTTTTGTGCAATTTCTTCTTTTGTCGCCATGGTGAAAAAAGCTGTGGGCTGCAGAGGCGTCACAAAGCATCTATATGAGGGAAAGGGTTCATACAATGCTTTGGCTGGTTTAATGTTATAGTTGGAAATTTCTATATCAAGATAAAATTTGAAATGATTTTATAGTTGTACAGCCGGTAACACTTATAGCCAGTTGTCCCATGTGTTTCCTAAATATCTCAAACCCTAGTACTCCACAGCAGTCATTCTGTTGCATTTGAAAACATTGTGGGAAAAGGAGATATTTCTTATATATAACGAGCAGTTTCTCATTTTCCCAATATGTTTTCAATTCCATATCAAAATTATACTTTCATCTTTCAAGATTCCACTTTTTCATTTGAGCCTTTTCAAAGCAGAGGACTCTATGTATCAGCTCTTTCCCACATAAAACAAATCGGCAGCAGACGACTTTGAAGACATTTAGTAAAACATTTGGAAAATCTCTATAAATGAAGGTATTATTACTGAAAATATTTGAAAAGAATGTGGCAAATTGAGAAATTGCTTGTTTTGAGAAATTTCTGCTTTTGCTACAATGTTTTCAAGAGTTGTCTGCTGCAGAAGTGTCCAAATGCGTCTATAAATGGGAAAGGGTTAAGCTATCGTATAACGTAAAAGGCTAACCTCTGCCAACATTCATTCACGTCTTGGTGCCTCTGCAGGAGTCAATTCATAATGAGCAATTTCTCCTTTTGCCACAATGTTTTCAACTCTTTTCAATAATTAAACATTCCTGTTTAGAGATTTTCCATATTTTCTGTAATGTTGCATGCAAGGATATGTTTCAAAGATGTCTGCTGATTTGTTGTGTGTGGGAAAGGGTTAACCCTTTCCCTCATACGACAATTCTGCAGCAGACGACTTTGAATGTAACTTGTCAAAACATCGAAAATCTCCATAATTGAATAGATATCCTATGACAAAAAGTGGAAAACATTGTGGCAAAAGGAGAAATTGCATGTTTTGTGCAATTTCTTCTTTTGTCACTATGTTTTCAAAAAGCTGTCTGCTGCAGAGGCGTCAGAAAGCGTCTATACAAGGGAAAGGGTTAAGATAAATAATGTCAGTGGGAAAGTGGCTCACTACATTAAACTGTTTACATCAAGATGGTGTAATTCTTACATTTTGACAATGTGAATCGGGAGAAATCTACCAACTACCAGTATCTGGAAAGTTTTACCCAAACTTTTGTTGTTTTAAATATGAGGCAAGTACTTGTGGTCTCAGACATTTTGCCGAGTTTTCCTGTTCTCCAAATAAACAAGCTTTTTTCTAGTTCTGTAAGCTTTTAAACTGACATTTAAATGAAATAATTAGGTGAAACTTGACATTTGTATAAATGGTCTCTGATTCTGCAGACAACTTAATCGCTTCATGAAAAGGCATTGTAATGATATCTCCAAATGAACTGCAGTCAAATTAATGATCCCCCCTATGTGTGGTTTTCTTGTCATCTTTGCAAAGCCATAACTTAGGCACAGTTTGAGGGATTTGATTTACCCTTTCCAACTTAACCCTTTCCCACATACGACAATTCTGCAGCAGACGACTTTGAACGTACTTTGTCAAAAAATGGGAAATCTCTATAGTTGAATGGATAACCTATGACTAAAAGTGGAAACATTGTGTCAAAAGGAGAAAATGCACGTTTTGTGCAATTTCTTCTTTTGTCACTATGTTTTCAAAAAGCCGTCTGCTTCAGAGGCGTCAGAAAACGTCTATATGAGGGAAATGGTTAAAACAAATATGCAGCAGACTACTTTGGAGACATCTACGTAGTCAAACATATGGAAAATATCTATAGATGAAAGTATATTTATTGGATAAAGTTGAAAACGTAGCGTATCTGACTCGTGATCTGGAGGTCACGGGTTCGATACCCGGTTGCGGCGACATTCTTTCGGGCGATGTTTTCCATTGCCTCTCACCTCTGATCTATGTGAGAAAGTAGTCAGTGGCTTCGAAAGAATGTTGTGTAAGTACTGGTGTGGGAAAGCCAGGAAAACATGGGTAGGTGCACTGACCGCCGTGATATGACCAAAGCTGTTGAAAGCGGCGTTAAACTCCAAACAAACAAATCCTTTAGTCACAATGTTATAAAATGCCATCTGCTGCACCTTATTAAAATGTGTCGTCTGCAAGTGAGATTGGAATAATACTTGATGAAAAATATAAACAATCATCAGGATTATTTACCCTGCAAGTTTTGATAAGATTGCATAAAGAACAACATCAGAGTTATGGCCCCAATTGAGGATGGATATCAATCAATGAAATTGCTTGTTTTGTATAAAGCTGCTATCACACTGCCTGAGACTTTTTCCCATGGACTTCAAAGAAAAATATTTAAACATTTCACTCATACAGACGCTTTCTGATGCCTATGCAGCAGATGACTTATGAAAACATTGTGACAAAAGGTGAAATGTTTTCAACTCTATGCAACAAGAGAAAGTTGATGCAAGGCATCAATGTCGCCGGAAAAGACTGCATTGATTTATTTATATATTCTTGACTTTCCTTAGTCTATTCTAACATTAGTAACGTTGAAATGAAAACATTTACTTATAAATTTTATATTCATACCTACATTAGGGTATCTATAACAAATTAACGAAATGTGTACACATTTATCTTGGCTTAAATTTAATTTTGCTGTTGTTACCTATTTAAATAATAGTATTCATTCATATAATTTCAATGTTTGTCAATCTTATTCGAATCACAAGGTAAATATCCTGGTATTGCTTTAAAGGGAGGTAATTTGAAGAAAACAAAAGTCTTCAAAAGGAGAAATATATCAGCATTACCGTCTACAGTTTAAATTGTTCTATTGTTTGTGGATTTAAAAATGTTCTTTTTTTCTTATTTCTACATGTACAACGAAATATTGCGGCTTCTCTTTGACGCTTTGCGTCAAACATTCGTCTTGTACTTGTCTAAAATAAAATAATATCACTCCCTTTTTCATATCGTAATGCGCATGCGCGAAAATCGATGTTAAAGGTCACGAACCTACACAACAGAATAGGGTCTATATTTAGCTTAGAAACAGTTCCTACTTTAGATATTCATGGATTAACATTATTAAATGAATTCTACACAAATCAAGACATCTCTTTGAACATGAAAACAACATTAAGTAAGTTAAAATTGCTATTAAAAGGAGAATCCGAAATTGACCTCAATGATGACACATAAGAGTCTGCATTAGGGGGTGTTGGTTCACGTCTTGAAGGGACCACTTTTGTCTTCGTAAATAAGACAAAAAACTTAAATGCGAGTGAAATAAAAAAAAACTGCAAACATTAAAAAATCGGAATATTTATTTCATTTTAGATATGTCATTTATTAGTGTTCGTAAACAACCACAATTGTAATATGTTCAAATCATCTAGATTTGTTTCTTTCTAATAATAAGCCGCCCTCCCATGTGATTTCCGAAAAGCTATTAAAAATAGAAGTCGCGGGCTTCTGCCCGGCGACTAATTATAATACTTCCATTTAAGTCTTCTGCTGCAGATATTTTGTATGTGGGAAAGGGTAAGACTCGTCCAAATTGAAATCAATCTTAGAAAAGCAGGACATAGAGTATGTATGAGAGAGAACTATGTAATGAACGTTGCTCGGAAAAAACAACCTTAAAATAAATAGTTAACGAGCTAGCTCTTTTCCCTGCAATATCTCTCTTATTTTCCAACTTAACACTATGATGTGGGTTCTCAAAAGAATCGGCTCTTTCAGGGTTAGAGGGTCTATTAACCCTTAACCCCTTATAGACGCTTTCTGACGCCTCTGCAGCAGACGGCTTTTTGAAAACGTAGTGTCAAAAGAAGAAATTGCTCAAAACGAGCAATTTCTCCTTTTGACACAATGTTTTCCACTTTTAGCCATAGGTTATCCATTCAATTATAGAGATTTTCTATGTTTTGACAAAATACATTCAAAGTCGTCTGCTGCAGAATTGTTGTATGAGGGAAAGGGTTATTACTAACCCTGATCTAGAGCTCTGCTACACATTCAAGCTTAGGACCCAAATGATTACTAAGTTTACAGGAGTTATTTGAAACTTTTCAAGTCTCATTAGCAGAACAAGATCAGACTGTGCGGATGTGCAGGGTGAACTAGATCTACAATGGTTACGAGTTGCTACAGTTTCAATGCATGGTTTTTCTCAGTCACTCCAATATAGAAAACAAATATGCAATGCATTATTATCTTTGGTTCATAATTTATTTTCATTTTTGCCATAATAAATCGGCAACATTTTTTTTATATGCTAATAATCTATTAATTTGTCAAAAAGGCAGTCATTATTTTTGTTATTCTGTTTTAAACTAAAATGATTCTTATGAATGGTGTTAAAAAGAAATGCATAAAATTAATTAATTTCAGTATGACTAAACTTTGTGTTTTATGAATTGCATTGACGTTTTACATTGGAAAAAAATGGGTGTGGACCCAAAATACACAGAATTGATAGGAAAGAACTATAAGGGGATTGTTTGGGATCAGAAAGAACCTTCAGTTCATTTGTATAATGGAGATTAGCACTTATTTAACTGTTTAATAGAGGACCTTAGGCTCATTTTATTTTTTTTGTACTGAAATCCTTTATTTACTTGATGATTTACTCTTATTCACATAATGATTGATCTGCAGTAGGTGATCATTGAAAACATTCTGGCAAATGGAGAAATAGCCATAATGAGAAATTCCTCCTTTTTACCCCAATGTTTTTAACTCTTTTTAATAATTATACTTACATTTATAGAGATTTTCTACATTTTTGAATATTGCATGTTCAAGATATATTGCTTGTTAGAAAGAAGGTTATTATACATATTAACATGCTAATTACATTGTGTAATAAATGATAGCAGACACTTTCTGATGCCTTTGCAGCAAATGACTTCTGTTAAAATTGTGGCAAGAGGAGAATTTGCTCATTATGAGCATTTTCTCCTTTGCAACAATGTTTCGACTTTTTTCAAACCTTGTTCTTTCATTTGTAGAGAGTTTCAATTATCTTTACTAAATGTTACTAACTGTCATCTGCTGCAAATTTATTGTATGTGGGAAAGGGTTGATCCTTCCCCACCTACAGACACCTTGCAGCAAACTTTCTTTAGTTAACAAAAATGGGAAAAGGAGAAATTGCTTGAAATGAAATATTTCCTTTTTTCTCTGGAAAAGCAGCCAGTTGCTTGGGAAGATTGTTGTGTGGAGTACTGGTGTGAGAAAACCAGGAAATGCATGAGTAGGTTAACTGGCCACCATGATATAACTGAGAAATTGTTAAAAACGGCATTAAACCCCAATCAATCAATCAATCAATTTTTTTTTCTCACAATGTTTTTTACTCTTTCGTAAAGCTCATCCAATGGGTCAACCCATTTCTAACTTGCAGATACTTTATTTGTTTATCTGCGGCAGATCACTTCAAAAGTCATTGTGCCAGAAGGAGAAATTGCGTATGAAGTTTTCATAAATATTCTATTCAATACTAACTAATGCTTTCATTTATACAGATTTTGCATATTTTTGCATAGATTAATTTAAAGTCGTCCGCTGCAGATTTGTTGTACAAGGATTAGCAAATGGTTATGTGGATGAACCATCCATTGTTTTACGAATAAATGGCAACCAATACAAGAAGTTACAATCAGACTGATCACATGATATAGTCAAATCTTCGTATCAATTTCGTGACAATTCAGATGTGTAACCTAACCTTCACACTTTTTCTCAGTCTTAGCACTGCAATCGATAATATTGTTATCTTTGATTCATTGTTGGTGTGTATGGTTGGATATTAAGCTTGAAAAGAAGACGTACTTTAGTCCCCTTTCTTGCACGAAATAAGGTTTTTGTTGTTGTTGTAGTTCTTCTTCATGAAGTATTCTTTTAACCCTTTCCCTAATACAGACCCTTTCTGAAGAAATTGCTCATGATGACCAATTTCTCCTTTTGCCACAATGTTTCCGACTCCTATTTAATTATTAAAGTCTCATTTTTCAAAATATATTTTCAAAGTCGTCTGATGCACCCTTTCCATGATATATTGACAACTTAAGCTGAGATTGAAACAGATTTTATTTTTTCTCCTTTTCAATTCATCCTTTCCTAAGCATGTGTTCCTCGTTGTATCAGATTAAAACTTCCCATGCCATACAGAGAGGACCTTCATTGGCGTAATTTGATCAAATTGCATATATATCTAGTAGAAAAGATTTCTCATATTTATTAACTTGTCTGTTTATAGAAGAATAAAAATGTGATATGGCGCAATTAATTCAAAGCAATTTTGAGACAATAAAAGAAGACATTGTCAAAAGTTATATATAAAGGAAGAAGTTTACAGAAGGAAATATATAATAGGTATTTGACAGTTTGTTCACATTTAATAATTTCTTTTCTTTTTTTTCTTTTTTAGGTAAGTGACCTTTCCTTCATTTAATTGCGATGATAGATCAGTATTGGAGGTAAATATTTATTTCTTAGCCCTTTCCCAGAAACATCAAACTTTCAAAGTATATAGGCAAGAATGTGACAAATTTGAATGTCAAAGAGCGCGACCGCAGATCAAACCCGCACTCAAGGTGGAACCTCTACCGCTACACCACGAAGGAGATCTTTCTACCACTACACCACCAAGGCATTTGTCACAGGATAGCATAGCTTTAACCCTTTCCCACATACAGATGCCTTTTGACACCTCTGCAGCAGACAACTTTTGTCATACTAATATAGTTGTCAACATTTTCAATGATTTTCGCAGAATGTGTTTGAAGCAGACGACACTTAAATTTTCATATCAAGTAAACGGTTGACTCTCTGCAGCAGACGGCTTTTGAAAACAGTGACAAAAGAAGAAATTGCTCAAAACAAGCAATTTCTCCTTTTGCCACAATGTTTTCCACTTTTAGACATAGGTTATCCATTCAATTATAGAGATTTTCTATTTTTTGACAAAATATGTTCTCAGTCATCTGCTGCAGAATTGTCGTATGAGGGAAAGGGTTAAGTGTTGTATTCAGGGATAAAAAAAGATTTTTTTAAAACAGCAGAAGATTGATTGACAGCTTAGTATTTAAGGACAAAGTTTAACCAGTTACCAAATTTGACATTTTTAAACTCTTCCAAATTGAAAATATTGTTATGGGAAAAAAGGTAGCAAGGACAATCCTGATAAATGGAAGTATCATTACACAACCCATGCTAAAGAAAACATTATTGGAAAAGATGGAATAGGTTTTTGTAAGTAACATGTCAGATTTGTTTGAAGTTTTTTTCAGAATAAGTCTGCTGCAGAAACATCAATAGCAAGATTTATAAAAGCAAGGGTAAACACTTAACCTGATATGAAATTTTATGACTTCTGCTTTTGAAAACTTCTAATGAAAATAAGCAACAACTGGAAAATTAGAAGTATCAAATTTGTATTGTGTTGAAAACGTTGTGGTAAAGAGGAGACATTTCCCAAGTTTTCCACAATGTTTTCAAAAGATGACCTCCACTTAGGCGTTAACCCTTTCCCACCTGCAGACGCAATAGCAGCAGATGAATTTAAAAAACATTGTGGCCAAAGGTGAAATTGCTCATAATGAGCAATTTCCCCTTCGACCACAATGTTTTCAACTTTATTTAACAATTAAGCTATCATTTATGGAGAATTTTCAGGTTTTAGTCACCATGTTTTCAAAATCGTCTTCTGCAGATTTGCTGTATGTGGGAAAGGGTTAGATGTGGTCCGTATGATGGAAAGGGTTAAACTGTACAGTTTGAACAAGGATTTGAACGAGTTTCATTCACAGATTGAAAATCATATTCAATGGGTTATCAATCAGAACTGGAAGATTTAAGATATATTGGGAGATCGTGGAGAATTCAAGATCCTCGCCCTATTTCCACCCATTTGTAGCCATTCTTGTTTAAAACAATTACGCTGGTTTAAAGTAACGGGGCAGATTGTTTAGGCTTTGCCTAAGATTGTTTACAATTGTCGGGATTGTGACATACGTTATTCAGTTCACTGTTATTCAGTTCACCGCAAAATAGATCTAGCCACTATGTTGTTTTTTTACCATGGGAATTTAGTTCAGATATTTTATTTGTATTATATATCCTATTTGAAAACATGTTTTTGTAATTTATGTTTGCAAATTTTGCTAAACATGTTTATTCCTTTCCCTCATATAGATGCTTTCTGACGCATCTGCAGCAGACAGCTTTTTGAAAACATAGTGACAAAAGAAGAAATTGCACAAAACTTGCAATTTCTCCTTTTGCCACAATGTTTTCCACTTTTCGTCATAGGTTATCCGTTCAATTATGGAGATTTTCTATTTTTTGACAAAATACGTTCAAAGTCGTCTGCTGCAGAATTGTCGTATGAGGGAAAGGGTTATGCTGGTTGGTTACTACATGGAAATTTGGTGGTCTTGATTTCAAACTGCAAAGCAAACATTTTGTCACATTTGCTGCAATTAGCTTGATCTGAATATTCTTCTGCTAATGAATTAAAGACTTTGAAAATGTCTATGCAAAAATATGGATTATTTTATAGCCCTTTCACTCATACAACAAATCTGCAGCAGACAACTTGAAATATATCTGTGCAAAAATATGGAAAGTATGATTATATTTGAAACCATTGTGTCAAATGTTTTCATAAGACCTCTGCTTTATAGGCATCAGAAAGCGTCTGTATGTGGAAAAAGAAAAGTTCAATTATTGAATAAAGTTGAAAATATTGTGGCAAAAGGAAAACAATCTCTTTATGAGCAATTTCTCCTTTTCCACAATATTTTCAAAAGTCTTCTGCTGCAAACACATCAGATTGGGTCTGAAGGTGGGAAATGGTTCAACCAAAAGGATATTCTGAAGTTTATCAGACATTTTGGCATTTTAGTTATAGTCTGTTGAACTCTTGGTTGCCCATTTGAAAGAGAACTATTTTTGATGCCATGTAAAACTGATTTGTCAAAACAGAAATTCATCATTTAAGGAAAAGAGGTAATTTTAACATGAACATGTAGATTAAAGATTAATAAAGCTATCTCTTAAATCTGTCCATCGCCTGAACTGTTTATCTGGTCCAACATTTTTAACTTGACTATTCGAATAGTTAGGAGGGGTATCGATTGCAGTAGCTATTGCGTCGGCATTGGCTTTGCAGCTTTGGTTTCTGCTTTAGAGGCATCATGCAGAAGGCGTCTGTACATAGGAAACGACGGTAAAGCTATCAGAAATTGTTTTGTTTAGTAAATTTAATTTTATGCTTCCTTCTGAAGTTTTATTAACATTCATGAATGCGTATGAGATCCTGCAAATGGCTACCTAAATAAAGCACAAGAGAAAGTTGATGCAAGGCATCAATGTCGCCGGAAAAGACTGCATTGATTTATTTATGTATTCTTGACTTTCCTTAGTCTATTCAAACATTAGGAACGTTGAAATGAAAACATTTGCTTATAAATTTTATATGCATACCTATACATTAGGGTATCTATAAAAAATTAACAAAATGTGTACACATTTATCTTGGCTTAAATTTAATTTTGCTGTTGTTACTTATTTAAATAATAGTATTCATTCATATAATTTCAATGTTTGTCAATCTTATTCGAATCACAAGGTAAATATCCTGGTATTGCTTTAAAGGGAGGTAATTTGAAGAAAACAAAAGTCTTCAAAAGGAGAAATATATCAGCATTACCGTCTACAGTTTAAATTGTTCTATTGTTTGTGGATTTAAAAATGTTCTTTTTTTCTTATTTCTACATGTACGAAATATTGCGGCTTCTCTTTGACGCTTTGCGTCAAACATTCGTCTTGTACTTGTCTAAAATAAAATAATATCACTCGTTTTTTCATATCGAAATGCGCATGCGCGAAAATCGATGTTAAAGGTCACGAACCTACACAACAGAATAGGGTCTATATTTAGCTTAGAAACAGTTCCTACTTTAGATATTCACGGATTAACATTATTAAATGAATTCTACACAAATCAAGACATCTCTTTGAACATGAAAACAACATTTAGTAAGTTAAAATTGCTATTAAAAGGAGAATCCGAAATTGACCTCAATGATGACACATAAGAGTCTGCATTAGGGGGTGTTGGTTCACGTCTTGAAGGGACCACTTTTGTCTTCGTAAATAAGACAAAAAACTTAAATGCGAGTGAAATAAAAAAAAAATGCAAACATTAAAAAATCGGAATATTTATTTCATTTTAGATGTGTCATTTATTAGTGTTCGTAAACAGCCACAATTGTAATATGTTCAAATCATCTAGATTTGTTTCTTTCTAATAATAAGCCGCCCTCCCATGTGATTTCCGAAAAGCTATTAAAAATAGAAGTCGCGAGCTTCTGCCCGGCGACTAATAAACAGTTGGGTGATTGAGGGATCATTTTGTTTTCAATTCTATTATGAATCATTATGAATTAAATTGTGTATCATGACAACCATGTGCCACAAAACTAACCTTTTGAGCAGTTTGCCCTTATCCCGTTTCCAACAAACCGATGCTTTCTGCCGCATAGTCTCTGCAGCAGACGACTGTTGAAAACATTGTAGACTGCTTGGAGGTGTAGGCTGCTTTAGATCTTCCCTAGACAGGAAGGTTAGTTTTCATGTGACCTGGCCAATATATCATCCATCAACCGATTTTTTTTAACAATTCTCAAAAATGCATTAACCCTTTCCCAGAAATAGACTCTTGTCGATGCCTCTGCTGCAGATGACTTTTGAAAACATTGTTACAAAAGAAGAAATCGCTCAAAGTGAGAATATGTAAATGGACCCTGCTCATGGAAAACCAACCGTAAGTGCAGGATCAAATTGGCCTGCTTGCTAATCCAATTGAACAAAGTTAATCAGAAATTTCACTAATCCTTCATTAGCTTTCGATGACAGGGCAGAACCCTATGGTTGGTTTTCGACTGTTGATAGTGTCTATTTAGGGATTTATTCTTCTATATATTGGTGTCTAGTTGCAAAGTCATGACGGACCCTACACTGTTAAAGATACCGTTTGCCAACAAATTAGTCATAAATATACATTATGTATCAATAAAAGACTTAATTGACTAAATTTAAGCTGTTTATAACGGTCTCCTGACAGCCAAGTGGATTTTGAAGGGTACCTGTCATGGAGTATCAATGGGGTAGATAAACAGAAAACAATAGGTTGGTTTAGAACAAAGTACCATCAACCCTTTACTTTAACCCTTTCCCTCATTTCTGACGCCTCTGCAGCAGAGGGCTTTTTGAAAACATAGTGACAAAAGAAGAAATTGCTCTTTTAGTCATAGGTTATCCATTCAATTATAGAGATTTTCCTTTTTCAAAATATGTTCAAAGTCGTCTGCTGCAGAATTGTCGTATGAGGGAAAGGGTTAAAAAATATTGACCTGATACAATTGACAATTGATGCCTCAGCAGCAAACAGCAATTTAAAACACTGTTGAAAAAGGAGAAATTGTTTATTGTTTTCTTCCCAAAATGTTGACAATTCCATTGTCTTTTTCAGATGTTAAATTGTTGTCTTCAGTTCTTTACCTCTTTTCCATATCCTACAAATCTGCAGCAGACGACTTTTAACCCTTTCCCTCATACGGCAATTCTGCAGCAGACGACTTTGAACATATTTTGTCAAAACATAGAAAATCTCCATAATTGAATGGATAACCTATGACAAAAAGTGGAAAATATTGTGGCAAAAGGAGAAGTTGCATGTTTTGTGCAATTTTTTCTTTTGTCACTATGTTTTCAAAAAGCCGTCTGCTGCAGAGGCGTCAGAAAGCTTCTATATGAGGGAAAGGGTTAATAATCAGGCAAATTATGGAAAATATCTATACTGAATAGAGTTGCAAAAGGAGAAATTGCTCACTATATTTCAAGAGCTCAAGGTGAGTTATTGTGATTGCCATTTGTCCCATCATATTACAGTTGTCAACAATTTGCTTGTTTATACACTCTAGAGATTTTTGTCACAATGTTTTCAAAAGTCATGTGCTACAAATGTGTCAAAATGCGTATGTCAGAAAGGATTTAACAGTATTGCAATTACCGTTAATACCTGTGTGCACATAACTTGTTCAAAGGGGTTTGCAAAACAATCATGTTTTTGTCATGGAATGAGTTTGATAATGTGGTCATTATTCTGAGCTCTATATTAACCCTTTCCCTCATACGACAATTCTGCAGCAGAACATTTCTGAAGTTGAATATTTTTTGACAAAAAAATGGAAAATCTCTATAATTGAATGGATAACCTATGACTAAAAGTGAAAAACATTGTTGCAAAAGGAGAAATTGCTCGTTTTGAGCAATTTCTTCTTTTGTCACTATGTTTTCAAAAAGCTGTCTGCTGCAGAGGCATCAGAAAGCGTCTATATGAGGGAAAGGGTTAAGAAACTGGCATGGCACTTATCAAGCTTAATGCATCCTCGGTACCCAGGCTAATGGAACTGATGGTAAATTGTCTTAGACGATAGTTAACTTACACATTTCCACATACGACAAATCGGCAGCAGGCCATTTTGAAAACGTAGTGACAAAAACCTGAAAGATCTCCATAAAAGATAGCTTAATTGTTAAATAAAGTTGAAAACATTGTGGCCAAAGGAGAAATATCTCATCATGAGCATTTTCCCCTTTGGCCACAATGTTTTCAAAAGTCATCTGCTGCTATTGCGTCAAAATGCATCATGAAAATAAAATACTTAACTTGTGTAAAGCAAACTAAACGGGGGAAAAAAAGACATTTTTAAACTAAAAATTATTGATTTGTAATATTGTTGATAAATTTATAAGAACAATATTTTCAATTCTGTTAACTCCCTGACACCCTAATTTGATTATAATGTTTATTTGCCCTTAAATGAATTTGTTGGAGACCTGCAATTATTTAGTCATTTTAATAGATCGCTTCCACCTATTTTAGACAGAAGACTCAAATCATTTTTAAGTTCTGAAATACGAAAGTTGACTATAAAGTAATAAGTCGATTTACCATGACTGTGAAAGAAGGGGAAGAAAAACTTTTTGCAAATGAAGTCCTATCAGAGTGCAAACCTGTGAAAGATAAATTTTACAAGGGCGATAAAAGATAGATTAACTGTAAAATGTTGTTCAAATACTCATTTACAAGTGGCATGGAGAGATAGGTAAAGTGTGGTCTTAACCCATACCCTACCTGTTCACAACAATTCTGCAACAGACAACTTTGTAAACATCTAGACAAAAATCCAGGAAAATCTCTGTAAATAAATGTTTATTTACTGAATAAAAGTTGAAAACATTGTGTCAAAATGGGAAATTGCTTGTTTTGCGCAATTTCTCTGATTGTCAAAATGTTTTCAAAAGTCATCTGCTACAGAGGCATCAGAAAGTGTTTATATGTGGAAAAGGGTGAAACCGTTTACATCAGTAGATGAGCAATTTAAAATTTCAACTCTATGCAAATAGTTTAAGAGATTTTCCATATTTTTGCATACGAGTTTTCAAAGCCATATGCTGCAGATTAGTTAATTGTTTTTGGGAAAGGGTTAAAGATACCTGTACTGTTTCTCACTGCTTTTGGATCAGTTTACAATGGACTCAAATTTATTATACCCCCTTCAAAGAAGAGGGGGTATATAGGAGTCACTGTGTTGGTTGGTCGGAAGCCATATTTTGTATTTTGTCCGGCCTTTTTAGCTCACCTGAGCTTTGCTCAAGGTGAGTTATTGTGATCGCCTTTTGTCCGTCGTCCGTCGTCCGTCGTGCGTCGTGCGTTGTGCGTCGTGCGTCAACTTCTTCTCCTCAGTAACCAGTGGGTCAATTTGGATGTAACTTCACAGAAAGCATCCTCTCATTGACCTCACCAGAATTCCTTCAAATTTTTGGGATCCATGCAAAATTCTGGTTTCCATGGCAACGAAACCGAAAAAACTTCAAAATTCTTCTTCTCCCAAATTGGTTGACAGATTTTCAAATAATTTTGTAGAAATGTTCCTTGGATGACCCTCTATCAGATTCCTTCAAGCCGTGTTGATTGGTCGAAAAACATGGCCGCCAGGGGGGGCGGGGCTATTTTGCCTTATATGGCTATAGTGAAAACTTAAAAAATCTTCTCCTCCGAAAGCATAAGGCCGATTTTCAAATAATTTTGTAGAAATGTTCCTTGGGTGACCCTCTATCAGATTCCTTCAAGCCATGTTGATTGGTCGAAAAACATGGCCGCCAGGGGGGGCGGGGCTATTTTGCCTTATATGGCTATAGTGCAAACTTAAAAAAACTTCTTCTCCAAAAGTGTCAGGCCGATTTTCAAATAATTTTGTAGAAATGTTCCTTGGGTAATCCTCTATCAGATTCCTTCAAGCCATGTTGATTGGTCAAAAAACATGGCCGCCAGGGGGCGGGGCTATTTTGCCTTATATGGCCAAAGTGAAAACTTAAAAAATCTTCAACATCTTCTCCTCAGTAACCAGTGGGTCAATTGGGATGAAACTTCACAGAAAGCATCCTCTCATTGACCTCACCAGAATTCCTTCAAATTTTTGGGATCCATGCAAAATTCTGGTTTCCATGGCAACGAAACCGAAAAAACTTCAAAATTCTTCTTCTCCCAAATTTGTTGGCAGATTTTCAAATAATTTTGTAGAAATGTTTCTTAAGTGACCCTCTATCAGATTCCTTCAAGCCATGTTAATTGGTCGAAAAACATGGCCGCCATGGAGGGGGCGGGGCTATTTTGCCTTATATGGCTATAGTGCAAACTTAAAAAATCTTCTTCTCCAAAGTGTCGGCCCGATTTTCAAATAATTTTGTAGAAATGTTCCTTGGATGACCCACTTTCAGATTCCTTCAAGCCATGTTGATTGGTCAAAAAACATGGCCGCCAGTAGGCAGGGCTATTTTGCATTATATGGCTATAGTGAAAACTTAAAAAATCTTCTCCTCCAAAAGTATCTGGCCGACTTTCAAATAATTTTGTAGAAATGTTCCTAGGGTGACCCTCTATCAGATTCCTTCAAGCCAAGTTGATTGGTCAGAAAAAATCAGGTGAGCGATTCAAGGGCCATCATGGCCCTCTTGTTCTTACAAACCACTGGGTGGAATTCAATAAAATTTTACATGAAGCTTCTATACCAAGATGTGCATATCCATTGCATGTTATTCTACAGAGTTATGGCCCTTTTACTTATTAAGTTATGATGTAGGTCAAGGTGCTGTTTTGGGGGTATTTATCATCTTCAGTGATAGTTCTAGTTGTATTGGGTTTTATTCTGTTTTCACCAATATTACAGTTATAATCACAGCGAACAGTTCACTTATTCTTTTCCCTCATACAGACGCTATCATTGAAATCATAATTATTGACTAGGGCTGAAAACAAATTTGCTAAAGGAGAACTTGCTCATGATGGATAAATCATTGTCGAAGGCAGTGGTGCAGTGGTAGAGCGTCGGCCTCCCGAACCAAAGGTCCCCGGTATGAATCCTGTGATGAGCGGGTTCTGCCTTTGGGAATTTTACACGCAAACAGCGCGAGTACTGGCTATGTCTCCAGGAAGCAGACTTCGAGTGTGATTAATATAAGCTTAAAGCTTGTTTCGCAATTGATCAAAAATAAATAAGTTTAAATCAAATTGTTGAATTCAGACAAATCTAGACATAACAGTTATGAAGGTTCATCTCAAAGAAAGGATCATTTTGATCCATAAAGTGCATCAAGGTGCTATCTGCAATTGAATATTAAGAAGAATATATAACCTTAATGCACTAAATGGTCGATATCAGTGCATCAAACCTGTCAATGAATCAAAACAAAGCTTTTTTGGGAAACGTTTTTCCAGATGTGCAATTTTAAGATTCTTCCAAATTTAACAGAAAAATAAATCTGAAAAATAAATTGTTAGCCGTTATACACTAAAGTGCTGTTTTGTGTAATGTTAGAACACATTGCAGGTAAAAGAGAAAAAGCTCATCATGAGCCTTAAAGAACATCCTTTTCCCACAATGGTTTGTATTTAAGGAGGTAAATGGCTGTAGAAGCCTCATAGTGAAGTTTTATTAGATAATCAGTTAAAATATAAACATGTTCTTCAAAAACATAATAAGGTAGCGTTCAGTAAGATAAAGCTGTTTTTGTCTTATGATTAAATGATGTTTATATAGATTTCAAAAGAAACTTAGATATCACCTCTTAACAGACAGTGCCTGATAACATGTTTAGCCCTTATTTCCCATATACAACGAATCTGCAGCAGACATCACTGAAATCATCTTGACAAAATAGAGAATATTTTTATAACTGAAAGTTTAATTATTAAAAAGTGTTGAATACGTTGTGGCAATAAGGTGAAATTGCTCGTTTTGAGCAAGCTCTCCTTTTGCCACAATGTTTACAAAAGTCGTCTGCTGAAAGGGCCCTTTCCCATATACAACAAATCTGCAGCAGACGACTTTGAAAACATTTAGTATAAAAGATTATGGAAACTCTATAAATCATAGGACAATTATTTAAATAGTCAAAAATATGGGAACTCACTGTAAATGCTAAAACAATTATTGAATTTTGTTGAAAACATTGTGCCAAAAGGAGAAATTGATCAATTATATGTAATTTCTCCTTCTACCACACTGTTTTAAAATAGTGTCTGCTGCAGAGGCATCAGAAGGCATCAGAAAGTGTCTCTATGTTGGAAAGGGTTAACTCTTTCCTAGTTGTATGTACATTTTGACACATCCGCAGCTGATGTCTTTTGACACCATTGTTGCAAAAGGGTAAGTAAATAAATGAGCAGTTTCCCCTTTTGTCACAAGTTTTTCATCTAGAATTATTTTTTCCTTGTTTTTATAAATTATTATTAAAGACATTTTCCATTGGACTTTTGTCTAGTTGATTTCAAAGTACCAGATGTGTTGTACGTGGGAAAGAGTTTTGTTTCTTTCATACATTATATATACGCATTTTGACACCTGCAGCAGACGTCTTTTTAAAAAGATTGTGATAAAAGGAGAAATTGCTCATAATTAATAATAATTTCTCCATTTGTCACACTGTTTTCAAATCTATATTTCATTATTATTTTTCATATTTTTTGCAAAGATGTTTCAAAGTTGTCTGCTGCAGAGTTGCTGTATGTGGGAAAGGATTATCCTTAAGACTTTGCAGATGGGAGGTACATACCATAGCATGGCAGTAAAATCCATATGGTTTATTGCATTTCCTGCAGTATTGGCTTCAAGGAGTACTTTGTAATCAGTAATTTTTTAGCTCACCTGAGGTGAGTTATTGTGATCGCCTTTTGTCCGGCGTCCGTCGTCCGTCGTCCGTCGTGCGTCAACTTCTTCTCCTCAGTAACCAGTGGGTCAATTTGAATGAAACTTCACAGAAAGCATCCTCTCAATGACCTCACCAGAATTCCTTCAAATTTTTGGGATCCATGCAAAATTCTGCTTTCCATGGCAACGAAACCGAAAAAACTTTCAAATAATTTTGTAGAAATGTTCCTTGGATGACCCTCTATCAGATTCCTTCAAGCCGTGTTGATTGGTCGAAAAACATGGCCGCCAGGGGGGGCGGGGCTATGTTGCCTTATATGGCCAAAGGTGAAAACTTAAAAAATCTTCAACATCTTCTCCTCAGTAACCAGTCGGTCAATTGGGATGAAACTTCACAGAAAGCATCCTCTTAATGACCTCACCAGAATTCCTTCAAATTTTAGGGATCCATGCAGAATTCTGGTTTCCATGGCAACGAAACGAAAAAAACTTCAAAATTCTTCTTCTCCCAAACTGTTTGGCAGATTTTCAAATAATTTTGTAGAAATGTTCCTTGGATGACCCTCTACCAGATTCCTTCAAGCCATGTTGATTGGTCAAAAAACACAGCCGCCAGGGGGGCGGGGCTATTTTGCCTTATATGGCTATAGTGAAAACTTGAAAAATCTTCTCCTCCGAAAGTGTCAGGCTGATTTTCAAATGATTTTGTAGAAATGTTCCTTGGGTGACCCTCTATCAGATTCCTTCAAGCCATGTTGATTGGTCGAAAAACATGGCCGCCAGGGGGGGGGGGGGGGGGGGGGGCGGGGCTATTTTGCCTTATATGGCTATAGTGAAAACTTAAAAAATCTTCTCCTCCGAAAGTGTCAGGCTGATTTTCAAATGATTTTGTAGAAATGTTCCTTGGGTGACCCTCTATCAGATTCCTTCAAGCCATGTTGATTGGTCGAAAAACATGGCCGCCAGGGGGGGTGGGGGGGGGGGGGGGGGCGGGGCTATTTTGCCTTATATGGCTATAGTGCAAACTTAAAAAATCTTCTTCTCCAAAAGT
This sequence comes from Serripes groenlandicus, assembly GCA_031761405.1. NCBI lineage: Eukaryota > Metazoa > Mollusca > Bivalvia > Cardiida > Cardiidae > Serripes > Serripes groenlandicus. The sequence continues at coordinate 48,632,960 of JASEVX010000010.1, read as the reverse complement.
GTCAGCCCGATTTTCAAATAATTTTGTAGAAATGTTCCTTGGATGACCCACTTTCAGATTCCTTCAAGCCATGTTGATTGGTCAAAAAACATGGCCGCCAGTAGGCAGGGTTATTTTGCATTATATGGCTATAGTGAAAACTTCAAAAAATCTTCTCCTCCAAAAGTATCTGGCCGATTTTCAAATAATTTTGTAGAAATGTTCCTAGGGTGACCCTCTATCAGATTCCTTCAAGCCAAGTTGATTGGTCGGAAACTATGGCTGCCAGGGGGCGAGGCTTATATAGCTAAAGTGAAAAAAAAATAAAAAATCAGGTGAGCGATTCAAGGGCCATCATGGCCCTCTTGTTTAATGTATTTCCACATATAGACGCTTTCTGAAGCCTGTGCAGCAAAAGACTATTGAAAACATTGTGGCAAAAGGGGAAATTGCTCATAATGAGCAATTTCTCCTTTTTCCACAATGTTTTCACTTTTGTTCAGTAATTATACCTTCATTCATTGGGATTGTCCATGTTTTTGTCTAGATGTTTTCAAAGTCGTTCGCTGTAGATATTTGTTGTATGGGGGAAAGGGTTAATGTATTTCCATACATTTTAGTACCGATTTGCAATGAGGGGGAATCCTAACACCCTTTTACATGGGACAAGTCATATGGAGAAATGAACTTCAGGAGTCTGTGACCAGTTCTTTTCCTTTCCCACATGCAGCATTAATTTGCAGCAGAATTTTACGGCTTCTAAAAATGGAAGAACAATTATTGGATAAAGTAAAAAGGCAATCTTGCAAAAGGAGAAATCGCACATCATTATAGCAATATCTCCTTTTGCCACAATGTTTTAAAAAGTTGTCTGTATATATGTGGGAAAGGGCTGAAAGCAAAAATCGGTCTGTGACAATGCACAATCTGATAAACAATCCGATCAATTATCTCTTGCCCTAAAATATATATACTTTTCTGCAGCAGATGACATCATGAACGATTTCTCCTTTTGCCATACTGGATTCAATAATTGAAAGCGGCGTAAAACCCCAATAAATAAATAATTAAATAGTATTCAATAATATAACTTTTACTTAAAACCCTTTCCCAAACAATTTGATGCCCCTGCAGCAGACAACTTTTGAAAACATTATTGCAAAAGGAGACATTGCTCATGATGAGAAATTTCTTCCTTTGCCACCATATTTACAACTCCTTTCAATAATAAAACTTTCCCTTAGAGATTTTCAATTATATTGCCTTGATGTTTCTAATGTCATCTACTGCTGCTTTGTTATAAGTGGGAAAGGGTTATATATAGATATTTTCCATAATTTTGCACCAACCTGCTAAATGTTGTCTGTTGTAGATTCGTTTGCATGTGGGGAAGGGGTTAAACATGTACTATTTAAGGGAGGTCTATATTTGCAGACCATGTGATGAAGAAGAATCAAAAGCCAGCAATTCTTTTCAATAGAACTTGAATGCAATTTAATATGATCAAGCCAATGTTCTGTCTAAACTATACAGCCTTTCTTCAACACAGACCTTAACAAGTTTGTCGTCTGCAGCAGGCATCTTTTGAACAAAATAGGAAAAGGGGAAATTGCCGAATGATTAGCAATATTCTCTGTTTTACCACAATATTTTGTGCTCTGCATCAAAAGTGTTTGTGAAAGATATTTATTTTCAAAGCAGACAACTCTAAGACTATAATATCTGGTTACAAACAGTTAAAGGGTTTGAAGTTGACATAATACATAATTGCAAAGGATAATATATCATAAATATTCCATGATTATATAATACCTAATTAATCATTTTAAGGTTACATATTCTTATTCAAATTTAATTCACAGTGTACAATTAGGTCAACTTCGCTGGTATATCATAGGAAAGAAGATATGCAAAATGGAAATCTATACCCCCTGCATGCTTATCCCCTTTCCCACATACTACAAAACTGCAGCAGATGACTTTGATAATCTCTAAGCAAAAATATGGAAAATCTCTACAAACGAAGGTATATTTATTTAATAGAGTTGAAAACATTGTGGCAAAAGGAGAAATTACTCATTATGAGCAATTTCGCCTTTTGTCACAATGTTTTCAAAAGTCGTCTGCTGCACAGCTGTCAGAAACCCCTACCATGTTCTGCCAGCCAGTATCAGGACTTGTTGCATTTTTTAACCCTATCCCACACACAACAAAACTGAAACAGACCACTTTAAAAAAGTACTGGCAAAAATATGGAAAATTGCTATGAATGAAAGGATAATTATTCAATAAAGTTGAAACCATTGTTGGAAAACAGGAAATTTCTTATATTGACCAATTTCTCCTTTTATCAGAATTATTTTTTTAAAGATGTGTACGCAGCATCAATTTTTATTTACATGTGGCAAAGTATAATTTATGCATTTTGATATTTTCTTCTCATAATCACCACTTTGTCTATTGATGTGTGTTTATGGTAGTCTAGCCATCCATGTATGTCCATTCTTCTCAAAGATCTTGCCACCTTGTTCGATTTTGTCACACCAAAGAATGGTAGTAATGGCTGCCCCGCCTTTGTGTTCAGGGTTGCTGGGTTAGCATTATGACTGACTGGCTGGTGTCAATATAAATGGACTAGTGGTACTAGTAACTTACCCTTCAAATGTTGTGATATTACTGAATTTTTGTTGAAAGTGGCGTAAAACACCAAACAATCAATCATTGTTTGATTTTGGATACTTGAATCACTTAGTTCAGGTTGGTTAGTTGGTTGCTAACCCTTTCCCACTTGCAGACACATTCTGACATAATCAGAAGAAGACAAGTTTTGCAATCATTTTGCCAAAAGGAGAAATGAGCTATTTTATTTTTTGCCACAATTGTTTCAACCTTATTCAATAAACAAACTTTCCATTGGAGAGATTATTCATATTTTCGGCCTAGATGTTATCGATACCGTCGGCTGCAGATTTGTTATATGTGGGAAAGGGTTCAATTATTGCCAGGGCAACAGTATGACATGGGAACTTTGTGTAGGTAACTTCTTAATATTTTAAACCTTTCCCACATATAGACACTTTCTGAGGCCTCGGCAGCTGACTACTTTTAAAAATATTGTGGCAAAAGAAGAAATTGCTCATGATGAGCAATTTCACCTTTTGCCATAACGTTTTCAACTCATTTTTGGCTGGATTGCTCTAGCAATTCCGGTCTATAGATTGGCGATGTCCGTCTGTCTGTCTGTCTGTCCGTCAACATTTTTGTTTAAGTTTCAGGTTGAGGCAAAATCTCAGCACTGGAAAGGGTTACAAACTTGAAACTTTGCCTGAAGCCTTAACCAGTAACAAGTTCTATTGATTTCTATGGTTACTTTGACCTTGACCTTGGTTTGTCGATTTTCAAGGTCAAATTGCCTTACCGTCTTCAGTGGTTTCTTGTAATAATAATACTTTCATTTTTAGGAGACTGTTCATATTTTTAGGTAGATATGTTTTGATGTTATCTGCTTCAAATTCGTTGTATGTGGGAAAGGGTTAATTAATGGAACTTGGTGCACATGCTAATCAGCATGCATTATTAATGTGGAAGACATAACATTGGATCATATCCGTTCAAGAATTAATTCTGGGAAAAAAATCATTTCCAACAATGTATTCATTTACCCTTTCCCACAAACGAAAAATCTGCAGCGGACGAACTTGAAAGCATCTAGGTAAATTTATGTACAATCTCTATAAATGAAAATGTAATTACTGAAAAGAGTTGGAAAATATTGTGACAAAATTAGAAATTGCTCATAATGAGTAATTTCTTCTTTTGTCACAATGTTTTCAAAAGTTGTCTGCTGATGTGTCAGAAAGTGTATTCTATATGAGGGAAAGGGCTAAGTGTTCTTGTATGGATCTTGTATGGATCAGTACAAGAGCTTAACCTTTTCCCACATACAGGCGCTTTCTGATGTCTCTGCAGCAGACAACTGTTTAAAACATTGTGGCTAAATGAGAAATTGCCACATGTACTTTCATTTATTTTTTTCATATTTTTGCCTTGATGCATTCAACGTCGTCTGCTGCAGATATTAGGGTTAAAGGTTTATGCATCCACACAATGTGTATCCATCCAGCTTGATAAATAGGGCTGAACATTTTGAAAACATAACAAAAATTGCATTAAAATAATTACCTTCAAATTGGTGACCACAGACAATCTATGTTGACATTTATATGACTGTAGTTAAATGTCAAACTTAATAGGTTTGCTGTGGTGGTGTCATAATTTGTCAGTTTAGCAACTTATATGTGACAGTTTGGAACAGTGCTTCAACACTCTCCCAGACAGGATTTCTGGTGGAATTGGGGTCTTAACCCTTTCCCTCATACAACAATTCTGCAGCAGACGACTGAACATATTTTGTCAAAAAATAGAAAATCTCTGTAATTGTATGGACAACCTATGACTTAAAGTGGAAAACAATGTGGCAAAATTAGAAATTGCTCGTTTTGAGCAATTTCTTCATTTGTCACTATGTGTTCAAAAATAACAGGCGTCAGTAAGCATCTATATGAGGGAAAGGGTTAACAACCCTTTCCAACTTGCAGACACATTTACAGCAGATGAGCAATCTCTCCTTTTGCCACAATGATTTCAATAATTAATCTTATATTTATAAATAACGTTTCACATTTGGATGGATGTTTTCAAAGTTGTCTGCTGCAGATTTTTTGTATATTAGAAAGGTTCGACTCTTTTCCACATGCGATAGATCTGCTGCAGACGACTTTTAAAACTAAAACTACTGAAAATGCAAGTATAATTATTCCATTTTGTTTCACTTTGTCATGGCAAATTTCTTTTTTTGTCATAAATTGTTTTCAAAAGTCATATACATTTACTAATGATAGCCCATGTTTAGGGTCATTTGCTTTGAGAACATAATGTCTGAAAGCTAGTCCAGTTCTGATACTTCATATTGAAAACTTTGTAACAAAAAGGAGAAACTACTTGTTTTGAGCAATTTCTCCTCCTAATAATGCTTTTAAAAGTAGAATGCTGCAGTAGCTTTGCCCCTGTGGCTAGGGGGACACTGAATAAGAACGGCAGCCACAGTCTGTCCCTTGCTTGAACCGTAAGTGCCAGCTAAATGGGTCTCAATGATTGGAGTCAATGCAACTCTTGAGCTCCAGGAGTGAGGGCTGGTACTGGTTTCATACCTTTTATATTTTTATCTCGATGTAAATTTAATGTGTGGGACCAATGTCATCTTTCCTGTCCGCTGCGATATGACCTTGGTAAGCTGTTGAAAGCGGCATAAAACCCAACAACGAACTGCAGCAGCATCAAGAGTTATCCGTTTGAACTTGCATTTATCTAATATGTATTCTCCCACTGATTATCATTAACCCTTTCCCTCATACGACAATTCTGCAGCAGACGACTTTGAACATATTTTGTCAAAACATAGAAAATCTCCATAGTTGAATGGATAACCTATGACAAAATGAGGAAAACATTGTGGCAAAAGGATAAATTGCACGTTTTGTGCAATTTCTTATTTTGTCACTATGTTTTCAAAAAGCCGTCTGCTGCAGAGGCGACAGAAAGCGTCTATATGAGGGAAAGGGTTAATCAACTTAATACTATTTAGAGACAAATTTCAACTGCAATGTGATCACTTTCCAACCTGTTTTTACCCTTTCCTTCATACAACTCATCTGCAGTCGACGACTTTGAAAACATTTAGGGAAATATTAAGTATGGAAATCTCTATTACTGATAGTTTAATTACTGAAATAGAGTCTAAAACATTATGGCAAAGTAAGGTAATGCTCATTTTGAGGAATTTCTCCTTTTGCCCACATCCGTTTTCAAAAGTTCTCTGCTGCAGATGCATCCGAAAGCGTGTGTATGTGGACTAGGGTTAAATCCAAATGTATCACCCGTTGTCCTTAGATCCTGCGGAATTGCCATCTTGTTACTATGTAATTGAGGATTAAAAAGAAGTGAAAACCGTTCATCAATGGTACGTACACTAACACTGGTGGGTGTTTGGTACAGGTCAACTGTCTATATTGTGCGGGTTATTTAGCACGTCAGGGCGGGGCTTCATATGGATAATCTGTAAATCGTTTTTTGGGTCAGACATGTTTTATGCAGGCATTTGTAATTATCATCTTAACCCTTTTGCACATACAACAAATCTGCAGCAGACGACTTTGAAAACCTATATATACAAAAACATGAAAAATCTCCATAGATAAGTGTTTAATTATTAGAATAGAGTTGAAATCATTGTGGCAAATAGTGAAATTGCTCATCATGAGCAATTTTACCTTTGTCACAATGTTTACAAAGGTCGTCTGCTGACAGTACTAGAGGCGTCAGAATGCGTCTACAAGTGGGAAAGGGTTAAAATGCATGCACATTATGAATGATTATAACTGAGTGTCAGTGTATAAAAATCTGTTATTATAAAAAAAAATAGTATATAATAGTTGTGATGCGCAATTGACAACTCATTGGGAAAGGATATTTAATGCTTGTTATGGGCAACTTCTTCTTTTCCCACAATGTTTTTTCAAAAATAATCATAGAGATGTATGTCATCTGTATCGGGGGAAAGATTCAATCCATTTCCCACATAAAACAGTTCTATAGCACCCGAAAACATCTTGGCAAAAATATGGTCCAAAACTCTATGCAAATGAAAGTTTAATAATTGATTACAATTCATTAATTGCTCATAACCCTTTCCCTCATATAGACGCTTTCTGACGCCTCTGCAGCAGACGGCTTTTTGAAAACATAGTGACAAAAGAAGAAATTGCACAAAACGTGCAATTTCTCCTTTTGCCACAATGTTTTCCACTTTTTGTCATAGATTATCCATTCAATTATGGAGATTTTCTATGTTTTAACAAAATACCTTCAAAGTCGTCTGCTGCAGAATTGTCGTATGAGGGAAAGGGGTTAATTGCTCATAAGGAGTAATTTCTTCTTTTGCCACAATTATGTTAAAGTCGACTGCGGTTGATGCGTCATAATCTGTCTGCAGGTTCACAATATATTTTAACCCTTTCCCTCATACGACAATTCTGCAGCAGACGGCTTTGAACAATTATATTGTCAAATAATGGAAAATCTCTATAATTGAATGGATAACCTATGACTAAAAGTGGAAAACATTGTGGCAAAAGGAGAAATTGCACGTTTTGTGCAATTTCTTCTTTTGTCACTATGTAATTCAAAAAGCCGTCTGCTGCAGAGGCGTCAGAAAGCGTCTATATGAGGGAAAGGGTTTAATACTTGTCTTTTATAAAGACATGAAAATTGACCCATTAACCTATGAATGTTTTATATCCTGTCTAATGGATGCAATAAAATAAATATAACATCAAAGAACTCAAAAGGTACTAAAAAAAGAAAAAGATGGTAGTTAACATATATATATATGCAGGTATTGAACAATACTTTTACCCCTTTCCCACATAATGATGCTTTCTGGCGCATCTGCAGCAGACAACAATTGAAACATTTGGAAAAAGGAGAACTGGCTCAAAACAAGCAATTTCTCCGTTTGCTACAATGTTTTCAACTTTTTTTTACTAATTATACCTTCATTTAACCCTTTCCCTAATACAACAATTCTGCAGCAGTTGACTTTGAACATATTTTGTCAAAAAGTAGGAAATCTCTATGATTAAATGGATAACCTATGACTAAAATTGAAAAATATTGTGGCACTGGGAGAAATTGCTTGTTTTGAGCAATTTGTTCTTTTGTTACTATGTTTCAATAAGCTGTCTGCTGCAGAGGCGTCAGAAAGCGTCTATGTGAGGGAAAGGATTAAAGAGGTTTTCGTATTTTTCATAGATGTTTCCAAAGTCTTCTGCTGCAGATTTGTTGTATGTTGGTACGGATTAACTCGTGGAAATTGCACGAAGTGAGTTCATTTATCAAATAATTTATAAACCCTTCCCTGCATGGTGACATGCAACAAATCTGCAGCAGACAACTTTCATATATCAAGGCAAAAAATATGCAAAAATGTCCATAAATAAAGTATGATTATGAAATAGATTTGAAAACATTGTGGCAGAAGGAGAAATTGCTCCATTCCTATGTTAGTCACAATGTTTTCGAAACCTCTGCTACAATACGTCTGCATGTGGGACAGGATAATTTCAAAATAGTGCAAGAAATTACTCAACTTTGTTTTGGTTTGCCATGAGCGAGCGAGACATAGTAACTACAAAGGCATTTGCATGTATACATCAGCATCATCTTTAACCCTTCCCCACATACAACAAATCTGCAGCAGACGACTTTGAAAACCTACAAATAAAAACATGAAAAATCTGCTTAAATGAGAGTTAAATTATTAAAAAGAGTTTAAAACATTGTGGCAAAAGGAGAAATTGCTTGTTTTGAGCAATTTCTACTTTCGCCATAATCTTTTTCAAAAGTTGTCTGCTGTGGATGCTTTGAAATGCATCTGCAAGTGGGAAAAGGGTTAATTGTATATTATATGAGCCTGACTGGCTGTGGGAAAAGGTACAAGTTGGCATTTCTGAAAAGTCTAGATTAACCCTTTTCCACCTGCAGACCTTAAACAGCCAATAAAAGAACCAATCAGACTCCATTATTCGCCAGTTTAACCCTTTCCCGCATATACGCGCTTTCTGACGCCTCTGCAGCAGATGACTTTTTAGCTCACCTGAGCTTTGCTCAAGGTGAGTTATTGTGATCGCCTTTTGTCCGGCGTCCGGCGTCCATCGTGCGTCGTGCGTCGTGCGTCGTGCGTCAACTTCTTCTCCTCTGTAACCAGTGGGTCAATTTGGATGAAACTTCACAGAAAGCATCCTCTCAATGACCTCACCAGATTTCCTTCAAATATTTGGGATCCATGCAGAATTCTGGTTTCCATGGCAACGAAATGAAAAAAACTTCAAAATTCTTCTTCTCCCAAACTGGTTGGCAGATTTTCAAATAATTTTGTAGAAATGTTCCTTGGATGACCCTCTATGAGATTCCTTCAAGCCATGTTGATTGGTCAAAAAACATGGCCGCCAGGGGGGGGGGGGGGGGGGGGGTTATTTTTCCTTATATGGCTATAATGAAAACTTAAAAAATCTTCTCCTCCGAAAGTGTCAGGCCTATTTTCAAATAATTTTGTGGAAATTTTCCTTGGATGACCCTCTATCAGATTCCTTCAAGCCATGTTGATTGTTCGAAAAACATGGCCGCCAGGGGGGCGGGGCTATTTTGCCTTTTATGGCTATAGTGAAAACTTAAAAAATCTTCTCCTCCGAAAGTGTCAGGCCGATTTTCAAATAATTTTGTAGAAATGTTCCTTTAGTGACCCACTATCAGATTCCTTCAAGCCATGTTGATTGGTCGAAAAACATGGCCGCCAGTGGGCAGGGCTATTTTGCCTTATATGGCTATAGTGAAAACTTAAAAAATCTTCTTCTCCCAAACTGGTTGGCAGATTTTCAAATAATTTTGTAGAAATGCTCCTTGGATGACCCTTTATTAGATTCCTTCAAACCATGTTGATTGGTCAAAAAACATGGCCGCCAGGGGGCGGGGCTATTTTGCCTTATATGGCTATAGTGAAAACTTAAAAAATCTTCTCCTCCCAAAGTGTCAGACCGATTTTCAAATAATTTTGTAGAAATATTCCTTGTATGACCTTCTATCAGATTCCTTCAATCCAAGTTGATTGGTTGAAAAACATGGCCACCAGGGGGGGCGGGGCTATTTTGCCTTATATGGCTATAGTGAAAAGTTAAAAATCTTCTTCTACGAAAGTGTCCGGCCGATTTTCAAATAATTTTGTAGAAATGTTCCTAGGGTGACCCTCTATCAGATTCCTTCAAGCCAAGTTAATTGGTCGGAAACTATGGCTGCCAGGGGGCGGGGCTTATATAGCTAAAGTGAAAAAGAAATAATAATCAGGTGAGCGATTCCAGGGCAATCATGGCCCTCTTGTTTTACCTTTGGCCACAATGTTTTCAACTTTATTAAACATTTAAGCTATCTTTTATGGAGATTTTTCAGTTTAATGTTGCCATGTTTTCAAAGTCGTCTGCTGCAGATTTGCCATATGTGGAAAAGGATTAAGAACAGCCTGTATACCTGCTCCATCTTATCCGAATCCACATAAGTTTACAGAAGCCTCTATAACAAGCTAATGCATGTGCAAGTGATATGTGAACAGTGTGTAGATCTGGATCTAAATACCAAGTTCACAAAAGCGTAGATCTGGACCTCAATACCCAGTTCACAAAAGCCAACTTGTTGTGCCTTTTCGCACGAACAGGCTCCAGGCTCGTATATTAATGAATATTTCATTACATGTTTTTGACATTTGCTTTTGTCACTTTTTTAAGAGTTGTCTGATAAAGATATTAAGAAAAGTTTTAACCCTTTCCCTCAAATAGACACTTTCTGACGCCTCTGCAGCAGACGGCTATTTGAAAGCATAGTGACAAAAGAAGAAATTGCACAAAACGTGCAATTTCTCCTTTTGCCACAATGTTTTCCACTTTTTGTCATAGGTTATCCATACAATTATAGAGGTTTTCCATTTTTTGACAAAATACGTTTAAAGTTGTCTGCTGCAGAATTGTTGTATGAGGGAAAGGGTCAACCCAGTTGAAGCAGACGACTTTTGAAATCATTGCATGTGTGTGGCTAAAGGAGAAATTGCTCATTATTTGTCTCAATGTAATTGTTTTCAACTTGGTTTTGCCGAGAAGTTTTCAAAGTCGCCTGCTTCAGATTTGACATATTAGGGAAAGGGTTTAACACAACCTTGAGTACTGAAATGGACAAACTTAATTCAGCAGATCAAATAGTAAGTAATTACAGTATAACCTTTGGGCCTTTTGGTCAGGGTGGTTAAAGTAATGGTCGTTTATTTCAACTACATTTATTTGTAATAAAATCTGACAGACCTCACATCATGTCTGACAATTTATTGTTTCAAATCGGAGAGAAGTTTACTTTCAACTTTTTTTGGGGAGGAAGACAAAATGGATGTTGTTAGAAACATAATGTCAGGCCTGTCAGTAACCCTCGATCTCCAACATGCAGTTACATTGGCAACAGATTATAATTTAACCCTTTTCCACATATAGACACTTTCTGATGCTTCTGCATCAGACAACCTTTGAAAACACTGTGGTAAAAGGAGAAATTGCTCAAAATTAGCAATTTCTCCTATTGTCACAATGTTTTCAACTCTATTCAATAATAATTCTTTCATTTATGGAGGTTTTCCATATTTTTTGCATGGATGATTTCAATGTTCTCTGCTGCAGATTTGTTGTATTTGGAACACCGAGTTTAAAGGGACTGAATCCCATATGAGAAAAAAGCGAAAAAAAAAAAAATGTTAAAAATTGCTATTACCTTGATGTTTTTGCATGTAAGGCATTGAGATTTGCTGACTGATGTACTACAATATATGCACACTATTAATATTGCGAAGATTTTTCGTTATTTTGCATTGTAAAATCTACTGGGTCAGTATATTTATCACGTGATCACTAAAACCGAATAGACAATCTCCTTCGCAGAGTTGTCGTTCCTTACACTTACGCATACATGAATGTAATGAGTCAAATTCAAATGAACAAGAGGAAATTCCATGGTATTTTTAAACGGGAAAACACGGAGCGGACGTTTTTTTAACTGCTTATTTCCTATGAAATAATGAAAAACAAGACTTGTACGACCTTCTACAACATTCCGTTACATATATATCGACGTATTGTGGATTAATTAGAATAATTATAAAATATAACGATTTTGGACCATTATGGTGTTCAGTCCCTTTAAATGGTAAAATTGCTAATGATGAGCAATTTCTCCTTTTCCAACAATAGTTAAAATATCAACTGCTGCAGACAATTCAAGAGTTGTCGGTACTAAGGGAAATGTTTTATCTCGAGGACAGTTGGTTTCATGACATTTTGCTCTCAAGTACTCCTCAGCTAATTTAGCCAAATCTAGTGATTTGGGGAATTCAAACTGAGATCGCATGGGTTCATTGCAAAACACAACCTCATCATCTTATCACCCGATGTTGTTATTCCTTTGCTTTGTGGCCAATTTAAGAATGAATGTAGATTAACCCTTTCCCTCATACGACAATTCTGCAGCAGACGACTTTGAACGTATTTTGTCAAAACATAGAAAATCTCCCTAATTGAATGGATAACCTATGACAAAAAGTGGAAAACATTGTGGCAAAAGGAGAAAATGCACGTTTTGTGCAATTTCTTCTTTTGTCACTATGTTTTAAAAAAGCCGTCTGCTGCAGAGGCGTCAGAAAGCGTCTATATGAGGGATAGGGTTAAAGTACTCTGTCGAATCACTTACCAAAGGAAGTTTACATATTAAGTATACCCTAAAATATGGCCAAAAAGTGACAGTTTGTTATGCATTAATGCCAAACACAGATAAACACGTTTAGTACAGTGTATAGTATTGAAGGAAACTGATACCTAAACCAACGACATAGCCATTCCTAATGAGATCAGCTGCATGAAGCTTTTTGATAGATTGTTTGGTGTTTTACGCCGCTATCAACAATTTTTAGCTCCACTGGCCAGTTGAACTTATGTCATGGCGAATTGTCCGTCGTGCGTGCGTTAACTTTTTCCTTTAAATGACTTCTCCTCCCTAACCACTTGGCCAATTTGGTTGAATCTTCATAGGAAGCATCCTCTCAATGTCCTCTCCTAAATTCCATAAAAAAATGAAAAGTGAAAACTTAAAAAATCTTCTCCTCCGAAAGTGTCAGGCCGATTTTCAAATAATTTTGTAGAAATATACCTTGGGTACCTTCTATCAGATTCCTTCAAGCCATGTTGATTGGTTTAAAAACATGGCCGCCAGGAGGGTGAGCTGTTTTGCCACATATGGCTATAGTGAAAACTTAAAAAATCTTCTCCTCCTAAACTATTTAGCCGTTTTTCAAAAACTATTGCAGAAATGTTCCTTGGGTGACACTTTACAAGATTCCTTTAAGCCATGGTGGTTGGTAAAAAAACATGTTTGGAGATTTAATTTTTGTCTTATGGCCGTGGAGCGATACTGGCCCTCTTGGGCCTCTTGTTCAGTTACATGACAGCATTTCCTAGGTAAGTTACCAGTACTACTGGTTCATTTATCCTGACAGCAGCCAGTCAGTTGTAATGCTAACCCCGCAACCCTGAAGGCCAAGGAGAGAACCCATTGCTACTATTTTTGGCTTGTCTGTTTTTCAATTGTGATACCCTTGGCGTTGTCGCCTTCACAAGACTTGAAACTTGGTACACATGTTCCTAGAAACAATACCATGTCTATACCAAGTCACATAATTCTGGCTTTAATAATTATTCAGGAATTACCCATTTTCGACAGACAAGCGTTGGCGTTTGCTTGCGGTCCTCTTGTTATGGTCTTTGGTATGACCTGGCCAGGTATCATCGAACCCGACCCCTCCCGCACCCTAGGCGGACGCTCTACCACTACACAATCGAGGCGGTGCGCTGTATGAAGCGCATATAACGGCCATTTCCAGAGATCTTTCATAAAAAAAGCATATTTCAGTTTTTGCGACTTTTGCTTTTGATGGTAACTGTAGTTGATCATGTGTAGAATAGCAGCAGTTTGTTTTTTAAACAAAATTCTTTTTAATGATAGTGAATTAACACTGTTAAATTCTTCTATCAAATACTTATAAACTTTATAAATGAAAGTGTATTCATTGAATAGATTTAAAAATATTGTTGCAAAATGGGGAAAAGCTCATTTATATGAGCAAATTTCCTTTTGTCAAAATCTTTTCAAAAGTCTTCTGTCGCAGAGGCTTCAGAAAGCATCTGCACATATGAAAAGGTCAACTGATGGAATTCCTTCAAGGAATGAAAGATATATCAAAATAAACAAGTGCCCAATTAGAAATTTGGTTGAGTGTACTAATGACTTCAAAAGCAGACAGAGACACAGTTGAAATCAAACACTCTGAATCTACCTATATTCCTGATTTTATTTTATAAAAACTCAATTTGTATTAGGATGACTGAAACGGACATAGTATTCAGTAACATTGCTGATAAGCCTCTGTGCAAGCTTTAGTTAGGTATAGATGGTATCATTTATGACAAAGGATACTTGAAAGGAATACCCATTTAAAAGTTTAATGAGACCCATCTAGTGATTTGGTGGTCTTAATTCAATGCATCTGTATTCTGTGTGAAGACTCAGGTATTAGCCTGTGAATCCATACCTTCACTGTCTGTTAACATGTAATTTAGATGCAACTTTTGACAAAAAGCCCAGAAGACCCTAGCCCATTAGTTTGATTCCAATTAACCTTTACGAATCTGTAACTGTGGTCTAGTGTGGTATAGATGATATCATTTATGACACAGGATACGTGATAGGAATACCCATTTAAATAGTTTAATGAGACCCATCTAGTAATTAGGGGGTCTTCAACGCATCTGTATTCTGAGTGAAGACTCCGATAAGCCTGTGAATTTCACTGTCAGTCTACATGTAATTAAGTCCTACAAGCAACCGAAATGAGCCTAGCCCATTAGTTTGATTCCTGAATTAACCTTTGTTTGATTTGTTTCTGGAGAGTTGATGTGACCCCAAGTCGCTAGATGTGGCTCATATACAGTGAAACCTGTGTTCAAAGACCACCATTTGGAAGACATCAATCTGGTCTTTGTTGACGTTGGTTCACAGGTTATTTGCAGGGTCATTTATGCAGAAAATTAATAATTGGGAAACTAAAAGTGTGGTAGCTGTAGACAGGAAATTGCTATTCCAAGTTGATCTTTAGCACGGGTTTGACTGTATTGTGTCAGATGTAGTCTTTAACGTGGAAACAGCTCATGTGCTGTCTATAGTTGAGCAAACAGACAGATAGCTGCTTTGTGGACCAAGGGCTCGAATTTCCAGGTATCTGAATTTATAGCCCTTTCAATGTTGAATTTTGACAATGGACTTGCCTAGCTTTGGTAACATTTGGAAGAATTCGTATTTTATGAATATCAAGATTTAAATGTTGAGTTGAGCTGCTCGCTGACCTGGCTCTATACTGTTTGCGAAGGCTTCACACAGAGCTCTAAATAAGGGGCGTTCTGCATGTTCGCAAATCCTTATTTGACCGTCTTACCCTATGTTATGTGTACTCAAAAGAATTGTCTCAATGATACAATTCTTTTCAGTACCCACATTATAGGGTTTAGTTGGACAATAAGAGAGATATTGTGGGGTAAAGAGCTGTACGCCATAATAGTCCTCCTTATCAGCTTCACAAAATTGGTCAAAACAATCAAAGGGTTAAAATTAGTCTACAATTATCTAATGCTGAGATTTCAGACAAATGAACTGGAGATAGCAATTCTTCCTCTCCAATCAACTTCCATCTATCAAATTGTTGTCAGTATATTGTTCTTGATCATTAACAAAGATATGGTCACATGATCTTTGGTAATTGGGGCTGACTTTTATAGGCATACGGATTGCATGACCAAAATATTAACTTGATTACCAATTACATATCTTTATCTTTTTATACCCCCCACAAACAAGATTTGGGGTATATAGGAATCACCTTGTCTGTCCCTCTCTGTCTGTCCATATGTCTTGTAAGCGCGGGACGGGGGGGTATCCTTTTGTGAGTTCACTCACAGTTCTAGTTTGTCTTGCCAAAATGAAGAAGAAAGAGTGAGATAAAGGTATTGCTTTTCTTGTGGTATATATAAGCAGCATAAAACACTTGTATTTAGCTCCACTTACATTATTAAACTTAACATTTTATTTATTTATTTTACTTTTTCTCAAAGAGTACAAGTGCTAGGGCTTTTCGATCATACAACCAAGCATAATGGGCTGTGAATGAATTAATATAACAAGAATTACACAAAATTAAATGTCTCTCCATCCTCCTCTTTGACTGTCCAAGCAAGTGTAAAAGACAAAATTTATCAACAAAATCCACCAAGTCAGCTCATGATGAGCAGGTCCTGTCGTAGGGATTTTTCCACACAAATGGGAAAAGAACTGGTTAAGTCTCCATCTTGCTTGATTAATATTAAGCTGAAAGCTTGTTTCGCAATAGAAGTAATATAAATAAGCTTAAACTAAGCTATAAATGAAAATGTTATAATTGAATAGAGATGAAAAAGTGTGGCAAAAAATAATGGGGGTAAAGGAGGAATTGCTCATAATGTCAAGACCACCTCGGTGGTGTTACACAAGTGGTAGAGCGTCGGCCTTGGGTGCTGGAGGTTGCGGGTTTGATCCCCGGTCGGGTCATACCAAAGGCTTTAAAAAAGGCGGCCCTCCTGGGTGCTCAGGAATGCGAGTTAACATTATGACTGACTGGCTGGTGTCGGGATAAATGGACCAGTAGTTCTGGTAACTTACCCGGGAAACGCCGTGATATAACTGAACAATTGTTGAAAGCGGCATAAAACGCCAAACAATCAATCATAATGACAATGTTCTCCACTCTTTTCAATAATTAAACTTTCCCTTTTAGAGAATTTCAATAATTTTGCCTAGATTGTTTTAAAGTCATCTGTTGCTGATTGGATGTATGTGGGAAAGAGATAATGAGTTTAACCCTTTCCCTCATACGACAATTCTGCAGCAGACGACTTTAAACGTATTTTGTCAAAACATAGAAAATCTCCATAATTGAATGGATAACCTATGACAAAAAGTGGAAAACATTGTGGCAAAATTTCCTCTTTTGTCACTATGTTTTCATAAAGCTGTCTGCTGCAAAGGCATCAGAAAGCATCTATATGAGGGAAAGGGTTTAATGTGGGAATGGATATAGACATGTATTGGATCCAGGGCACAATACAGATAGGTTTGAAAGTTTTAAAAAAGATTACCCCTGGATGAAAGGGAACAGTAAAATAATTGAAGGGTATCATTTTATTTTTCAATGAAATAATGGTAGCAGTCAATTCATGGGTAGGTCATTTACATGGGAAAAATGGTTTTACTTCTTAAACTGTTTTTACCTTCATCTTTTGTTACCCTATCCACCATGCAGCAAATCTACAGCTGATCGACTAACTTTGAAACCATCTCCACAAAAAAAAAAAAAGATCTTTTAACTCCCCTTTTCCACCTACAACAAATCTGCAGCAGACAGCTTTGAAAATGTAAAAGCAAAACTATGGTAAATCTCTTTAAATGGAAGTATAATCATTGAATAAAGATGAAAACAATTCGGCCAAAAGAGAAATTGCTTTGCATGAGCAATTTCTTTTTCAGCCATAATGTTTTCAAAAGTCGTTTGCTGCAGTTGTGTAAAAATGTGTCTACAAGTGGGAAAATGGGAACATAAAATTACTTTATTGACTTGAAAACATTGTGGTAAAAGAGCCATTTCTTCTTTTACCACAATGTTTGCGAAAGTTGTCTGCTGCAGATGCATTTGTTTTTTGGGAAAGGATTAAAAGGTAGTAGTTGATGATGTTGACTTGGTAACGAAAGAAGAAAAAAAAGTCAGAGATACAGAATGATCTAATCTACAAGTTTGCATTGTTGTGGCGCATTTTTCGCTAACCAGTATGTTTTTTACTTGCCTCCGTCAAGATATTCCCATTTCGGTCCAGAAAAATGCTTACAGATCAAGATTGCGAGTGATAACCTTGAGTAAAAAGGAAAGGTACATAACTCCGTTACTACCTCAAAGAGGATTATGCAACAAAAATCGTTGGTAATCGAGTCATTCAGAGTAATGGATGTATTTCACTGGGACATACAAAAAAACTAAATGACATTATTTGTTTCATGTCATTGAGGTTTTTGTTTGCTTGTCAAACACAATTTACTGTCTGTTTTTTTGCTGTCTTGCTTGTGTGAAGAAGGATTGCACTTAAGTATCATTTGTCTGTCTCTCTCCATTGTAAACCAATACATTTTCTGTGTCTAAGTCCATGTATAGTGAGTGTATCATATGTTTATGACACATTTGCAGCAAACAACTCTTTTAACATCCCTTTCCCACAAACAGTAAATCTGAAGCAGACGGCTGAAAACATCTCAACAAGAATAAGGAAACTAACTATAAATGAAAGAATAATTCTTGAATAGTGATGAAAACATTGCGGCAAAACGAAAAATAGCTTATTATGAACAAATTCTCCTTTTGCTACAATGTTTTAAAAAGTCTGCTGCAGATAGGTCGAAATGCATCTGCAACAGGGAAAGGGTTAAAAATAATGTTAATAACTCCATGCTTCACATCATTTCAGTCTCTCTAGTTCCTTAGCTGTCCAACTTGGACAATATTTTGGTTCATGAGTGAAGATGATTGAAACTAGTCACAGTGACTTCGTTCTTTCAATCGTCAGAAAGACTGAATGGCTCAGAGAAAGGGTCATTCAAGCCATGCTGGACCCAAGAATTGATAGCCTCATCATTACCAACAGATATTCGACTGATATGCTTGAATGAATATTCCAGAAATAATTAAAAAATAAAAATATTGTATTTTGGAAAATCACTATAAATTGAAATATGATTGTTAAATAGAGTTGAAAACATTATGGCATAAAGAGAAATTGCTCACAATGAGCAATTTCTCCTTTTGTCACAATGTTTTTAAAAAAGTCATCTGCTGCAGAGGCATGACAGAATGTGTCTATATGACTGGGAAAGGTTTTATGTCAACTGGCTCTCTTGGGACTAACCCTTTCTCACATACAACAAATCTGGAGCAGACAACTTGGTAAACATCAAGAAAAAAAAATATCTTAACATGAAAGTATGATTAATTATTGCAAAGAACTGAAAACCTAGTTGTAAAAGCATAAATTGGTCATCTTCAGCATTCATTCCTTGTGCCACAATAATTTAAAAAATGCTTCTGCATGTGGGACAAAAGTTAAAGATGTAATGTGTTTTGTACATGGTACTGCAATAACAAGCAGCTGAGGGCAGCCATGTGCTTCCATGAGATGCCTATCATGTACCAGCTTCCTGTTATTTCACAGACTGGTGTCACTGTTTTCATGTTTATAGATAGACTGGTGTCTCCAGTAGTACTTCCTGTATAAAAATCATTACTTGATATACAAAATAGTAGATGCTTCAAAAATGAAAGTGTTTGCAGAAAAGGATAAAAAACCAAGATGAATAGTAGCATAGTTTAAGGATTATAGAGAAGAAAACACTGTATAAACAAAATAAAAATCTCCTTTCTTTTGTAGCAAACTGCTTTCCAAATTGTTGTATATATTAAACCAGTCTGTAAAGAATGGTGACGCTTCTCCAAAGTATGTCTGTTATTCTGAGACTTCAAGAAGGTGACACATGTTTCCTTTATCCCTTTCCCACTTGTAGACGCTTGATGGAGCATCTGCAGCAGACCACTTTTGAAAACATTGTGATAAAAGTAAAAATTGCTCAAAACAAGTAATTTCTCCTTTTGCCACAATGTTTTCAACTCTATTAAATAATTTAACTTCAATTTTTAGAGGTTTTGCCATATTTTTGCTCAATAATGGTGCTTTAAAAGTCGTCTGCTGCAAATTTGTTGTACGTGTTAAACACCTTTATTGGGTTGTGCTGTGATAGCTCTGTGAGTCGGATGGCGTGGGATGAGACTTTATACAGAGGTTGTTAGTTTGATCCCCGCCTTGGCCAACATTCTTCAGGTTGATTAACAAAGCAATTGTGATCATTTGTCTTCCGTCCTTGGGTTAAAAGCTGTATCTTAGAAGGTATAGTCAGTTGTTCAGTTATTGCTCTGGAAAGAATGTTGTGTGGAAAATTGGTGAGATAAAACAGGGTAGCACATGGGTAGGTGAACTGGCAACAGGCAGTAAGTATCACTTTTGATCCCTAATTAGGCAACAGGCAGTATCACATGTGAACTGGCAACAGGCAAATATAACAACTTATTATGTTTTACATTGATTGTGAAGCAACTATTACTTTTAACCAGTCTTTACGTCTACTTTCTGAATGCTCAATCAGTTATAGTGCCAAATGTGAAGGAAGATCTCAAAGGCTGATCACAGCTCATCCTGTGGTTCAAATAAGGGACCTATAGATAACATGGTTCAGGCACCCGTAACCCTCAGAACCACTGCCTTGCAGAGGATCTATGAAATGCACACTTCAGTTAGACTGTACAGACCTTCATCATTTTAAGGTTGAATAAGAGGGAAGAATAAATATAACATGCCAATGGGATAACATAAAAATTCCAGTCTTGATTGGTTATTAATTCCAATAGAAATATTGTTCTTGTGAATCAACCTCTCGCCTTTCCCACTTACAGCCACATTTAATTCCATCTGTAGCACTGACATCTTGAACAAACTTTGAGGAAAAAGGAGAAATTGATCATCATGAGCATTTTTTCCTTCTACGACAATTCTGCAGCAGACGACTTTGAACATATTTTGTCAACAAAATAGGAAATCTCTATAATTGAATGGACAAGAGAAAGTTGATGCAAGGCATCAATGTCGCCGGAAAAGACTGCATTGATTAATTTTTTAACACACATGTATTCTTGACTTTCATTAGTCTAAACATACACATAATGTTTTCATAAGGACTAATTCCAGGATTTTTGAAATTCCACATAGATCTACAAATTTCAGGATATCTTTTGGTCAGGATTTTGGATGTTTTGTATTTGTCAATAAAACCACAACAAATTAATACATTTTGGGATTTAAATCTACCTGCAATAAAAAGCTATTAAACCCTTTCCATGTCTGAAGCAACAATGAAAACCTTTAAATGCTTAAAACATTGAGAAAACGGTTAAATTGCTGAAGACATTAACTTCCTCCTTTTTAATAATAATTATAATAAATATTTCACAGATGTTAAAATTTATCCTCATATGTTTAAAAAGTAGACCACACTTGAAACAACATATCAGCTAAATTGTTTATATAAATCGTTGATGCATACAATATATGTTTGGCGCAAGAGAAATGCCAGTTGCGAGTCCCATTACTATTTAATAGGTGGCAAGTATGAAATTAATTGGGTGCGAAAGAGCAGTTTTTCTTTATTTCTAAATCTATTGTTTATCAGAGTTTGTTCTTCTCTTAATTTGTTTCAAGCCAAATAAACATTTAATATCACATATATTTAATCATTTAAGTGTGTAATATTAGCTATCTATCTGTAATAAGGTGTTTGAGCATTTTTTCAAAATGTTGACCTTTGTTTCAAGATCGAGTCGAGTGTCAGACATCGAAGAAAGTGAATAAAAAATCAGGCAAAGCTTTAGTGCATGTTTTATTCCACTGCATTCGAGAGAAAAAAGCATTTCTATAGTATCTTTCTTTCTCCTACATTCGACCCATGCACTCGATTCGTGACGTTTAAGAAATCAATTTGTCGTGCGACATTTTTTGTCTGCATAAGTCACTTTTCTAAGTTTACATTTTACTTCCGGTTACTTCGCTTTGTTTACATTTTGGCAATATGAAACTAGGTCACAAACAGAGGAAAAAGCGTTTCGACGTTCACGACCGATAAACAGGCTTATATTTGAGACATATTTTCACAAAAAAAATTCTTATTTGTTTCTGTTACCAGTTTATGTTGATACTTATCTATTAAAAGGAGAATTCGACGTGACTTACATAAAAGCAAGCAGGTGCGCGTATGTAAAAAATTTGACTGTGCGACGTAAAGGTTTGTAGTTATCGCCTTTTGATTACATAGTTTATGAAAATAAAGTATCCCAGTCTAGCTAATAGGGACTGTTTTGTCTTCGTAAATAAAACAAAAAAACAGAAATGCGAGTCAAAATAAAGAAACTGAAAATACCTAAAACATCGGAATATTTATTTCATTTTAGATGTGTCATAACTTAGTGTTTTTAAACAAACACAATTGTAATATGTTCAAGACATCTAGACCCGGCCGGGTAGCTCAATTGGTAGCGTATCTGACTCGTGATCTGGAGGTCACGGGTTCGATACCCGGTTGCGGCGACATTCTTTCGGGCGATGTTTTCCATTGCCTCTCACCTCTGATCTATGTGAGAAAGTAGTCAGTGGCTTCGAAAGAATGTTGTGTAAGTACTGGTGTGGGAAAGCCAGGAAAACATGGGTAGGTGCACTGACCGCCGTGATATGACCAAAGCTGTTGAAAGCGGCGTTAAACTCCAAACAAACAAACAAATCAAGACATCTAAATGTGTTTCTTTCCAATAATAATCCCCCCTCCCATGTGATTTCCGAAAACCTATTAAAAATAGAAGTCGCGGGCTTCTGCCCGGCGACTAATAACCTATGACTAAAAGCGTAAAACATTGTGGCAAATGGAGAAATTGCTCGTTTTGAGCAATTTCTTCTTTTGTCACTATGTTTTCAAAAAGCCCTCTGCTGCAGAGGCGTCAGAAAGCGTAATCATTTAGGCTGAAAAGGATGAAAAAAGGATTTTTTACCAGCAAGCTATGACTGTTCTTAACCCTTTCCCTCATATAGACTCTTTCTGACGCCTCTGTGGCAGACAGCTTTTTCGAGCAAATTCTCCTTTTATCACTATGTTTTCAACTCTTCAATAATTAAACCCTTATTTATGGAGATTGTTCACGTTTTCGCCAATATGTTTTCAAAGTCGTCTGCTGCAGATTTGTTGTATGTGGGAAAGGGTTAAAATGTTATACTACTATGAATATACCATTTTCCCAAGTGTAGAGACATTTTCATGCATCTGCAGCAGACGTCTTTTGAGAACATTATGGAAAAACAAGAAATTGCTTATAATGAAAAGATTCTCCTATAATGCTGCAATGTTTTCAACTGTAGTCAATAATTTTTTTTTTTTTTTTTTTTAAAGGAATTTTCTATATTTCTAGTTTGAAATGTTCTGCTGCAGATTTGTTGTATAAGAGAAATGGTTAAGAGAAACTTTTGTTCTATATTATGATTCTATGTATAAAGAGAAATAAAAAAAATCTAAGGTAATGAACACATTGAGCAATAGTTCAACCCTTTCCATCATATAAGATGCTTTCTGAAGCCTCTGCAGCAGACGGCTTTTTGAAAACATAGTGACAAAAGAAGAAATTGCACAAAACGTGCAATTTCTCCTTTTGCCACAATGTTTTCCACTTTTTGTCATAGGTTATCCATTCAATTATGGAGATTTTCTATGTTTTGACAAAATATGTTCAAAGACGCTTTGACACAATGGTTTCAACTTTTTTCAGTAAATATACCCTCATTGTTAGGATTTTCTATATTTTTGTCCACATGTTGCCAAAGTTGTCTGCTGTAGATTTGTTGTATTTGGGAAAGGGTTAAACCTTGATTACCTGCATTTTCAAGGTATTGAACAAATTGGGAAAATTAGTGGGAGGATCAAAGTGCTTCAAGTATCAATAACTGCTAAACTAGCATTACTGGTGAACTTTGCTTTTCAAAGTAAGACCTTAAGCCCAGCACTTCTTATTCAAGATTAGATGCAACAAAATTGTAAACGCTCTTTTTAACCTTTTCCCACTTACAACAAATCTGAAGCAGAAAACTTTTGAAATGATCTTTATTTATGTAAGTGTAATAATTGGATAGAGGTGACATTACATTGGGCATAAGGAGAGATTGATCATTGTGAACAATTTCTCAGTATGCCAGAATGTTTTCAAAAGTCGTCTGCTGCACATGCATCAAAATGCCTATCCATGTGGGAAAGGGTTAAACAGAAATAAAGAATGTTTCTTGTTACTGATTACCTGATATTATATTTTAAGAATTGCTTCTTTTTTCAGAATGCGTCTGTCTGCATGTTGGAAAGGGTTTTTAAACATAAGTTAAAATATCTTATTCTGAAAAATGATTTATCTTGTAAATTTTAAATGCTTTTGAAGATGATATATTATTGTGCCTAAAAATGTCTTTGGGCGAAAAATTACAATAAGCACTATTCATGTATTCTTTAACCACACCCATGCATTTCAAAGCCCCTGTAATGCAGAACTACACTTTTAGAATGAAAGGAAAATTGATCCTATATTTAACAAGCTTAGTTTAACAGATGTCTTGTTTTGTAGATAGAGATCTTTATCTATAATATATATGAGCCATTCCACGAGAAAACCAACATTATGGACTCTGCGTAATGTATTGACCTGAATCTGGTTGTGCAGTTAGCGCAGGGTAATCCGGGCAGACATATTCTGTCTCTGGGTGATAGATATATAGAGTAATGATTCCTGAAACAGAAATTCCACAGGAGGCGAAAAGTGTCTGTCTGGGTTAGCCTGCACAGCATGCTTAGGCTGATCCGAATCTATACTTTACGCATAATCCATAATGTTGGTTTTCTCGTGGAACGGTTCATATTTATCCTTTACTGTTATATTAGTAAACTTACTCATTACATGCACAGCAGACAATATTTTAGTCTCTCTCACATACAACATATCTTAGTAACAGCTGATGATTTTTACATACAGGCATATACAATCAAACCTGTGCTTAACCCTTTCCCTCATATAGACGCTTTCGGACGCCTCTGCAGCAGACGGCTTTTTAAAAACATAGTGACAAAAGAAGAAATTGCACAAAACGTGCAATTTTTACTTTTGCCACAATGTTTTCCACTTTTTGTCATAGGTAATCCATTCAATTATAGAGATTTTCTATTTTTAGCTCTACTGGCCAAAGGCCAGAAGGGCTTATGTCGTGGCGATGTGTCCGTCGTCCGTGCGTCCGTGCGTCCGTAAACAATTTCTTGTTAACACGATACAGTCTTCACTTTTGATTGTATCTCAACCAAACTTATACAGTAGTTAGATATCCATGAGAGCTCGGTTCCTTTCGAAAACCAGCCAGATCCGCCCATGCATGACTGGATTATGGCCCTTGAAATGGTCAAAATTGCTATAAAAGAGCTTGTTAACACGATACAGTCTTCACGTTTGATTGTATCTCAACCAAACTTATACAGTAGTTAGATATCCATGAGAGCTCGGTTCCTTTCGAAAACCAGCCAGATCCGCCCATGCATGACTGGATTATGGCCCTTGAAATGGTCAAAATTGCTATAAAAGAGCTTGTTAACACGATACAGTCTTCACTTTTAATTGTATCTCAACCAAACTTATACAGTAGTTAGATATTCATGAGAGCTCGGTTCCTTTCGAAAACCAGCCAGATCCGCCCATGCAAGACTGGATTATGGCCCTTGAAATGGTCAAAATTGCTATAAAAGAGCTTGTTAACACGATACAGTCTTCACTTTTGATTGTATCTCAACTAAACTTATACAGTAGTTAGATATCTATGAGAGCTCGGTTCCTTTTGAAAACCAGTCAGATCCGCCCATGCAAGACTGGATTATGGCCCTTGAAATGGTCAAAATTGCTATAAAAGAGCTTGTTAACACGATACAGTCTTCACGTTTGATTGTATCTCAACCAAACTTATACAGTAGTTAGATATCCATGAGAGCTCGGTTCCTTTCGAAAACCAGCCAGATCCGCCCATGCAAGACTGGATTATGGCCCTTGAAATTGTCCAAATTGCTATAATTGAGCATGTGAACACAATAGAGGCTCCATTTACTATCTGATCTTCACCAAACTTAGATAGTAGTTAAATATTGATGAGAGCTTGGTTCCTTTTGAAAACCAGCTAGATCCGCCCATGCAAGACTGGATTATGGCCCATGAAATTGTAAAAATTGCTATAATACAGCTTGTGAACACAAAAGAGCCTCCATTTACTATCCGATCTTCACCATACATACATGCTCTGGATTGAAAATGACCAAAGAACCATACCAGTAGAGCATAGGCCCTCATGGGCCTCTTGTTTGACAAAATACGTTCAAAGTCGTCTGCTGCAGAATTGCCGTATGAGGTAAAGGGTTAAAGACCACCTTGGATAAGCAATTCCCTGTCTATAGCGACCATGCTTTTAGTGTCCAAAATACTTATTTTCTGCATAAATTACCCTGTAAATAGAGACCACCTGTGAAAAAAGACTAGATTTTTGTCTTTCCATGGGTGGTCTTAACCCTTTCCCTCATATAGACGCTTTCTGACGCCTCTGCAGCAGACGGCTTTTTGAAAACATAGTGACAAAAGAAGAAATTGCACAAAACGTGCAATTTCTCCTTTTGCCACAATGTTTTCCACTTTTTGTCATAGGTTATCCATTCAATTATGGAGATTTTCTATGTTTTGACAAAATACGTTCAAAGTCGTCTGCTGAAGAATTGTCGTATGAGGGAAAGAGTTAATACACAGGGCCCACTGTAAAGTAAAGACATGAATAACAGAAAGTATATCAAGTGTTAATTGAAAACCTTTTGAAAAAATAAGAAATTGCTCATAATGACCAATTCTCCTTTTGCCACAATGTTTTAAAAGCAAGTGCTTCAACAGGCATCTGCATGTGGGAAAAGGACTAATCTGCTGTTATGCTTCAGTACACAAAGATTGTGGAAAAAGGTGAAATTGTTCTTGTTTCTTACTTAAATAGAAGGGAAGCTTTAGATTGTCTTAGAGGTAATTTGGGTCAAGGCTTTTAAAAATACATGTAACAGTGCTTTAAATCTGACCTGACCAGGGCTCGAACCTAGGACCACTTGGCCCGAATGTGATCACTCTACAATGTCACTATAAAAGCTAGTTCTATAGCAGGGTAGTATATTATAAAGGAATCCTCCGTGGTCGAGTGGTTAGCGTCGGGGACTTGAAACCGTGAGTTCCGGGATCGATCCCCAGTCGCGGCATGACGGTCATGGTGGAGTGCCCTTGGGCAAGGCCTACTTTCTAGCCTAGTACTGGTTTGTTACCCAGGGATCATGAATAAGTGAACTGTCGCCGTAACTGTAACTGAAATAATGTTGAAAGCGGCGTAAAACCCCAATAAAACCAATATATATTATAAAGTGTCCCTTTATACATATTCCTTGGCTTTATACATCAATGGTTATATGGTCACCATGCATTGAAAACCTGGTTCCATGGCTGTACTGCATTTCTTGTGTTGGACTTGTACAGACCCATTTTGACCCATTTGCAAATTGCAGCAGACAACTTTTAATAGCATTGTGGCCAAAAGTGAAATTGCTCATGATGAGCAATTTCTTCTCTTGCCACAATGTTTTCTTCCATTTTTTGCCTGGATGTGTTCAAAGTTGTCTACAGCAGATTTGTGTTAGTTGGAAAAGCTTAATTCAGGTACATATCTAAAGTACCTATCATAGGTTAATAAATTATTTTTACAGGTTGTGATGTTGTTGTTTTTGGTTGACTTTTAATTCAACAGGTTTTTAAGTCAAGATTTATTGTTTTAATTGCAGCTAGTGAATTAGCTGTTGACTCCTACTGCTCTTGTTTGCCTGGTGGTCTTTTCCAGAGTGTTATAAGAGTACAGGTTTAAATCTTTCCCTCATACAACAAATCTGAAGCAGTCTGAATTCGAAAGCATTTTCGCTAAAATATAGAAAATCTTTGTAAATGAAAATATAATTATTGAATAGTGTTGAAATCATTATGCCAAATAGCTCATAGTTGCTCATTATGAGCGATTTATTCTTTTGCAACAAGTCGCCTGCTGCAGAGGCTTCAAAAGGCGTCTCTGTATGTGGAAAAGCGTTGACAAACAATCAAAGTTTTGTTGTTACCAAATTATTTTTAAATATACTGTTATAGTGGTGTCACCTTGTGAAAAAGTATCATTTTTATCGTCTCCGATTGTGTAATGACAATTAATCATAAAGATATTTAGCAATAAAGGGCTTGTATTTCAATCTTACTATCCTTGACTACATACAAAAAATTTATCTGATTCACACGAAAAAGGGTCTCGCGCTCGCATATTGTGGGTTTCATGCTTAATAATTGAAACATCATATCGTAACAAGTTGTAGTTACAACCATTTTGCATGAAGCCATCCATAAAAGAACAGTACAGGTGGTACCACTTGTATTGTGTAAATTTTCACAATTAACGTAATTTCTGTTTAATTTTCCAAATGTTTTTAAAAGATGTCTGCTGCTGATGCATCCAAGGGAGGGTTGACCCATTCCCACATACAACAAATCTGCAGCAGACGACTTTAAAAACATCTAGGCAAAACTATGGAAAATATCTATAAATGAGAATAAAATTATTGAAAAGAATTGAAAACATTGTCGCAAAAGGTGAAATTGCTCATAATGTTGGTTTTCTAGTGGAATTTTTTCCTTTCGCCACAAAGTTTTTCGAAAGTCTTCTGCTGCAGAGGCATGAGAATGTGTCTAACAGTGGGAACAGGTAAACAAGATGTTGTTATAACGCCTGCATGCAGTCATTTGATTTGATTTTTTTTTTTCTGTGCTGTAAGCAAAAAATATATTAAAATACATATGAATGAGGCTCTGTATATAGGCAATTGTAGGGGCCTTTCATTGATAGATAATACACTTGAAAGTAACAAAAGGGGCTCTACAACAAGTTATATTTGGACCGCATCATACAGAAAAAAGGACCTTGAGCAGTAATGAAATTTATTAATTAACAGTTTACCGCATGCACAACAAAATCTGCAGCAGACGACTTTGAAAACAGCTTCGGCAATAAATATGAAAAACCCTGAAAATGAAAGTTTAATAATTGAAAAGGGTTGAAAACATTGTGGCAAAAGTAAAAATTGCTATAAGTTGTGAGCAAATTCTCCTTTTTGAACTATGTTTTCAAAAGTCATCTGCTGCAGATGGATCAAAATGCATCTGTATGTGGGAAGGGAAATTACTAACTGTATATTTGTTTTGGTCATAACTGTTCCCAAGAACAGTTGTATTGGGAACAGTTGTACTGCTAGATTGCAAACACTGGAGATCCTGATCAGAGTGTGCAGAGGTGCAGGCTGATCTGGATATTCACGGTTCACCAAAGTCCTATTGATCCCTTATTGCATGACATGGCTCATTTGTGAATGGGTGAGAATTGAGGAAGAAATTGAATGGATCCATCAAAACCTATTCAAGGCTATGTGTACAACTCGATGAATGGAATATTGTGAACTAATTTGTATGTTCTTAACGTTCTTGTCCGAAATGAGTCACTGGAAAAAGTCTTCATGCATGTATGAAAGTATTGCTGTTTGCACATCATAATGATAATTAAACGAACAAGGATAGTTGATGAAGAATGGAGCAACACCTCCAGCTTCTTGGCTCCAAGTTTCATCTTTATCACTGTAACTTTGATGTGGACTCTTTGATTTGATGTCTGCATTGGTTTCTTTTAATCCTTTCCCACATGCATAAGCCTTTACAGTTTACAGGAGAGGACTTACAAAATATTGAGGCAAAAATTGTGAAATCTCTATAAATAAAAGTTTAATTATGGAACAGAATTGAAAAATCTTGTGCAATTTCTGCTAATGCCACAATTGTTTTAGATGTTAACTGCGAATGTGTCTAAATTCGTCTGCATGTGTAAAACGTTTTTTTTCTTTTTACAGAAGTCCACTTTTTATGTGAGGCTGGTTCTTCTTACATAAAAGGCTTTTCTACAATCTTTTCAATAGGGCAATTGCATGTAAATAAATTGATACATTTGATCGGGGTTCTTTAAGTTCTCCTTATTGGTAAATTTGATTGAATAACTAACCATATCTACCTATTTAACCCTTTCCCACATACAATACATCTGCAGCAGACGACTATGAAAACATACCCAAATTTATTTTGGAAATTCCCTTTAAATGAAAGGACAATAATTGAACAGAGTTGAAAACATGGTGACAAAAGAAGAAATTGTTTGTTTTGAGCAATTTCTTCTTTTATTGCAGATTTGTTGATTGAGAGAAAAGGTTAACCCTTTACCACATACAAAATAAAAATCTGCAGCAGACAAATTTGAAAACATATTTAGGCAAATATACATTAACCCTTTGCCTCATATAGACGCTTTCTGACGCCTTTCAGACGGCTTTTTGAAAACATAGTGACAAAAGAAGAAATTGCTCAAAACGAGCAATTTCTTCTTTTGCCACAATGTTTTCCATTCTTAGTCATAGGTTATCCATTCAATTATAGAGATTTTCTATTTGTTGACAAAATATGTTCAAAGTCGTCTGATGCAGAATTGTCGTATGAGGGAAAGGGTTAAACCTATCGAAATGATCCTTAATATTATTATACAACCAGAGAAAACATTGTAGCAAAAGGAGAAGTTAATTACTTGTAATGAGTAATTTCTCCTTTTGCCCTAAATATTTTCAACTGTGTTTAATAATTAAACATTCATTTGCAGACATTAGGCATTATTTTCACAATGTTTTCACATTGATCTGCTGCAGATTCACAATCCTTTGAGAGTGGTACTGTTATTGCAAAACCATATCTGCTTGCAGATGCATTTTAACACATCTTCAGCAAAGGACTTTTGAAATATTGTGGCAATAAAAGAAAATGCTATCTTTTTGCCTCAGTTCTCTTAACCCTTTCCCACATACAATAAGTCTGCAGCAGACGACTTTTAAAACATTGTTGCAAACTGAGAAATTGCTCATTTTGAGCAATTTCTTCTTTAATCACATTGATTTTAAAAGTTCTCTGCTGCAGAGGCATCAGAAAGCGTCTATATGTGGGATAGCATTAAGTTCTTTGTGATGTAAAAGAGCCAACATGCATCTTCCTTTTGGAACAATTTCTCCTTTTCCTACATTAATTTTTAATGCTGTCTGTATCATTGAAAGGGATTACAAAAGACAAATTAAGAAACATATAAATAGAAGGGGCATAAACAATAATTTTATGTGGTATATACATCAAGTCATAATAATTAAATTGCTGGATGATTCAGAATAGGTAATGATAATACATTATGTTGACGATACTCCTTCACTTCTTTATAGACTTTTTTCAATATGCAACAAAATCTGCAGCAGACAACTTTGAAAAGTTCTATGCAACACCATGAAATATCTCTGTAAATTATAGTAGAGATATTGAATAAAGATGAGAACTTCATATAGACGCTTTCTGACGCCTCTGCAGCAGACGGCTTTTTGAAAACATAGTGACAAAAGAAGAAATTGCACAAAACGTGCAATTTATCCTTTTGCCACAATGTTTTCCACTTTTAGTCATAGGTTATCCATTCAATTATACAGATTTTCTATGTTTTGACAAAATATGTTCAAAGTCGTCTGCTGCAGAATTGTCGTATGAGGGAAAGGTTTAACGGCCAAAGGAGAAAATATTCATATTGAGCAATTGCTTTATTTGTCTGAATGTTTTCAAAAGACTCTTTTCTGCAGATGTGTCAGCATCTGGGAATGGATTTAAGCATTTCTCTGAAACAGTTTACAATACAACTTGGAAAACATTGTAGGAAAAGGATAAATTATGCAAAAAGAGCTTTATTCTTTAATTTTATTTATCATCAATTATACCGTTGTTTGTACTTCCAAAGTAATATATTCTTTATTGAACGATTTCAGAGAAAGCAATGCTAGATAATATCAATTTAGGTAGATGCTAACACCTCAATGTTTCAACTTTATTCAATAGTTATTAGTCGCCGGGCAGAAGCCCGCGACTTCTATTTTTAATAGCTTTTCGGAAATCACATGGGAGGGCGGCTTATTATTAGAAAGAAACAAATCTAGATGATTTGAACATATTACAATTGTGGTTGTTTACGAACACTAATAAATGACACATCTAAAATGAAATAAATATTCCGATTTTTTAATGTTTGCAGTTTTTTTTATTTCACTCGCATTTAAGTTTTTTGTCTTATTTACGAAGACAAAAGTGGTCCCTTCAAGACGTGAACCAACACCCCCTAATGCAGACTCTTATGTGTCATCATTGAGGTCAATTTCGGATTCTCCTTTTAATAGCAATTTTAACTTACTAAATGTTGTTTTCATGTTCAAAGATGTCTTGATTTGTGTAGAATTCATTTAATAATGTTAATCCATGAATATCTAAAGTAGGAACTGTTTCTAAGCTAAATATAGACCCTATTCTGTTGTGTAGGTTCGTGACCTTTAACATCGATTTTCGCGCATGCGCATTTCGATATGAAAAAGCGAGTGATATTATTTTATTTTAGACAAGTACAAGACGATGTCAAACAAAGCGTCAAAGAGAAGCCGCAATATTTCGTTGTACATGTAGAAATAAGAAAAAAAGAACATTTTTAAATCCACAAACAATAGAACAATTTAAACTGTAGACGGTAATGCTGATATATTTCTCCTTTTGAAGACTTTTGTTTTCTTCAAATTACCTCCCTTTAAAGCAATACCAGGATATTTACCTTGTGATTCGAATAAGATTGACAAACATTGAAATTATATGAATGAATACTATTATTTAAATAAGTAACAACAGCAAAATTAAATTTAAGCCAAGATAAATGTGTACACATTTCGTTAATTTTTTATAGATACCCTAATGTAGGTATGAATATAAAATTTATAAGTAAATGTTTTCATTTCAACGTGTTTAATGTTTGAATAGACCAAGGAAAGTCAAGAATACATAAATAAATCAATGCAGTCTTTTCCGGCGACATTGATGCCTTGCATCAACTTTCTCTTGTACATTCATTTATAGGGATATTCCATATTTATGTCGAGAGGTTTTTAAAGTAATCTGGCGCAGAAATGCTGTATGTGGGACAGAGTTAAGTTGTCTTATTTTAGCTATAAAAATTATGTGTTAAATGATGACATAATGTCTTTGATGCATCATCTAGCACTCAATTAACCCTAACCTGTATCCAATTAACCCTTTCCCACATGCAGATGCCTTTTGACAACTCTGCAGCAGATGACTCTTGAAAACATTAGTTATGACAAAAGGTGAAATTGCTCATAATGATTTGTTTGTTTGTTTGTTTGTTTGGAGTTTAACGCCGCTTTCAACAGCTTTGGTCATATCACGGCGGTCAGTGCACCTACCCATGTTTTCCTGGCTTTCCCACACCAGTACTTACACAACATTCTTTCGAAGCCACTGACTACTTTCTCACATAGTTCAGAGGTGAGAGGCAATGGAAAACATCGCCCGAAAGAATGTCGCCGCAGCCGGGTATCAAACCCGTGACCTCCAGATCACGAGTCAGATACGCTACCAATTGAGCTACCCGGCCGGGTCTGCTCATAATGAACAATTCATCCTATTGCCTCAGTGTTTTTAACCCTATATAATAATTATGCTTTCATATGTAGAGTTATTTTCATATTTTTGCCTAGATGTTGTAAAGTCGTCTTCTGCAGACTTGATGAAACCTGCCCCAATGTTTGTAAAGCGTTCTATTAGCTAATAACATGCAGGGGCCTGGCTTGATGCGTATTTCATTTTGGGTAGGACAAGTTCACATTGTTGTGTATATCAATTAAATTTTAAATATTTTGAGAGAAGTTTTAAAGGTGATCTAACAATGTGTTAACTGAAAGAACCAGGTTGATCGAATCAAGGTCAAGGTCACTGTTTCTGAAAAAAGATAATTAAGATTGTAATTTTGTGTATGTTCTTATAACTTTTCTGTGCGCATGCAGTTTGGAAATATGAATATATTGGCAGAATTAAGTGTCAATTATGACCTCATAATGTGTCATTTGGAAAAATCTAGGTTAATTGATTAGATCACGTAGAATAAAGGAGAAATTGTTTATTAATAGAACAGTTCTCCTTTTGCAACTATGTTTCCAAACAATGTCTGCTTAGTGCGTCTGCATGTGGTGAAGGTTTATTAATCAAAGTAATGGCTTCTTTTCTTGGTTCTTAGGGCACAGGGATAGCTTACTACGATTGATGCATTTAATTGTTTCAACAAAACAGAGCTCTAGATAAGGGGCGTTTTGCTCAATGTTCTAAAATCCTTATTTTATCCGCTAACCCTATATTGTGGGTACTCAAAAGAATTGTCTCAATGAGTACCCACAACATAGGGTTTGGTTGGATAATAAGAGAGAGGTTGTGGGAAAAAGAGCTGTTGAACCCCTCCTTAATCCTTTCCCTCATACGGCAATTCTGCAGCAGACGACTTTGAACGTATTTTGTCAAAACATAGAAAATCTCTAAAATTGAATGGATAATCTATGACAAAAAGTGGAAAACATTGTTTCAAAAGGAGAAATTGCACGTTTTGTGCAATTTCTTCTTTTTTCACAATGTTTTCAAAAAGCCGTCTACGTATACTGCAGAGGCGTCAGAAAGCGTCTATATGAGGGAAAGGGTTATCTTGACCTCCGAGGATAAATGATACTAAGCAACTGTATTGTCCTTTTACACAGGAAAGACGACGCTTTGATGTAACTGAAATACTGTTAAAAGCGGTGTAAAATAGCATTGAAAGAATGAAATAAATCACCTTCAATGTCTTCCTCTATTTAGAAATAAAACCATACAGGCAAACATGTCTATAATTATACAGCCAACAGAGGCAAACCTGTCTATAATTATACAGCCAACAGAGGCAAACATGTCTATAATTATACAGCCAACAGAGGCAAACATGTCTATAATTATACAGCCAACAGAGGCAAACATGTCTATAATTATACAGCCAACAGAGGCAAACATGTCTATAATTATACAGCCAACAGAGGCAAACATGTCTATAATTATACAGCCAACAGAGGCAAACATGTCTATAATTATACAGCCAACAGAGGCAAACATGTCTATAATTATACAGCCAACAGAGGCAAACATGTCTATAATTATACAGCCAACAGAGGCAAACATGTCTATAATTATACAGCCAACAGAGGCAAACATGTCTATAATTATACAGCCAACAGAGGCAAACATGTCTATAATTATACAGCCAACAGAGGCAAACATGTCTATAATTATACAGCCAACAGAGGCAAACATGTCTATAATTATACAGCCAACAGAGGCAAACATGTCTATAATTATACAGCCAACAGAGGCAAACATGTCTATAATTATACAGCCAACAGAGGCAAACATGTCTATAATTATACAGCCAACAGAGGCAAACATGTATAATTATACAGCCAACAGAGGCAAACATGTCTATAATTATACGGCCAACAGAGGCAAACATGTCTATAATTATACAGCCAACAGAGGCAAACATGTCTATAATTATACAGCCAACAGAGGCAAACATGTCTATAATTATACAGCCAACAGAGGCAAACATGTCTATAATTATACAGCCAACAGAGGCAAACATGTCTATAATTATACAGCCAACAGAGGGCGAGTCAAAATTTGCCCGCTGAACACAGCTTAATACAAGTCAAATAAAGTCGAACATGTTGTGTTGGGTAATCTTCAAGTGACTTCTTAATGCAAGGTGACTGCGCTTAACAGAGGTGACCGCTAACACAACTTCTGAAGAAAAACTAGAATTGTAACCCCAATTTATCTCCCATGTACCTTTATGCAGATGTATTTTATACACTGTGCAACAGAAGACTTTTGGCACAATGTTTTTGATTCTATTTAATAATAATCCTTTCATTCATAGTGCATTTTCCATATTTTTGCCCAGGTGTTTACAAAGTTGTCTACTGTAGATTTGTTGTCTGTGTGAGATTGTGTATGAAGGTGGACTTATCAAGACCTCTTTTTGGCATGGCGAGGCTAACGATGACGTTTTGTGTGACTCGCTAGGTGTTTCTGCAAATTATAATTTGAAATTTGTTTAACCCATTCAAGACGACCAGATAAGGAGGGGTAAAATTAGCTCCTTTTCCCCCCGATATCTTTCTTATTACCCTACCAAACCCTATGTTGTTGGTACTCAAGACAAATCCTTTTGAGTACCCACAACATAGAGTTATAAGGTCAAATAAGGTTTTAAGAACATGAAAAACACACCTTATTTATCTCTCACATACAACAAATCTGCTGTAGAGAACTTTGAAATCTCGGGCACTTTTTTTGTTTGAAAAATCTTTCAAATTTAAGTTTAATTTTTGAGGGAGTTTAAAATGTTGTGGCAAAAAGAGAAATGCTCACAATTATCAATTTCATTTTTTGTCACACTGTTTTCAAAATTTGTCTGCTACAGATGTCAGTCACATAATGCTTCTGCATATGGGAAAGGGTAAGAAATAAATCTCTATGTTGCAGTATGACTTGCAGACCTGATGACAGATCGGCATAAGTCTGCATTTGTTTTGTACATATTGTAGTTAAATTCACCACATAATTTACAGATGACTTGCATAAAGTCATTAATAACATTAGTAATTTAGCATCATGCATGATAAACCTTTCCCACATATAGACACATCCTGAGGCCTCTTCAGCAGCAGACCTTTTAAACAATTTTGACTGACAAAAGGAGAAATTGCTTGTTTTCAGCAATTTCTCCTTTTTTCAGAAAATTTAATTTCTGATTTAAATTTTATAGAGAATTTTTGCCTAGATATTTTCAAGGTCATCAGCTGCAGATTTGCTGTATATGGGAAACCACAATAACATATAGGTATAATCTGTTGTACTTTAAATAAAGATTTAACCCTTTCCCAGCAGACGGCTTTTTGAAAACATAGTGACAAAAGAAGAAATTGCACAAAACATGCAATTTCTCCTTTTGCCACAATGTTTTACACTTTTTGTCATAGGTTATCCATTCAACTATGGAGATTTTTTATGTTTTGACAAAATACGTTCAAAGTCGTCTGCTGCAGAATTGTCGTATGAGGGAAAGGGTTAAGACAGCAAAATCGTATCATCTATTTCTGTTTCCTCTTGAAATTGGTTTCTTTCTATGAAACACTCAAATCTTAACTTTCCCACATGCAGATGCATTTTAACACATCTGCAGCAGAAGACTTGCTACAACATTGTTATAAAAGGAGAAATTGTCTAAAATGTTTTAGTTGTCTGCTGCAGATTTGGTTTACTTGGGAAAGGGTTAACAAAAAAAACCTCAAAACAATTACCTGTATTTAAATGCTATGATAGTTGCACAAAAAAGCAAGAAATTAACCTTACAGCCCATTTGACATGCTTGTAAAATTGATTTGGTGTCTGATGCTGGAGCAGACCGTCTGTTAGACATAATAATGTCTTACATTGTTAATCATCGTACAATATATGGTGTTTCTGATTTTTTTCGCTGCATGTTTGTTTTCTGATTGACAGACTTGTGATAGGTTAGACAGGTATGGGGCTGAGTTTTCAATTAGAAAAGGGTTAACTCTAACCCTCATATAGACGCTTTCTGACGCCTCTGCAGCAGACAGCTTTTTGAAAACATAGTGACAAAAGAAGAAATTTCTCCTTTTGCCAGGTTATCCATCAATTATGGAGATTTTCTATCTTTTGACAAAAAATACGTTCAAAGTCGTCTGCTGCAGAATTGTTGTATGAGGGAAAGGGTTAATTATGAAAAACAAAGCCAGTAGAATGCTGTTAGAACCATTAACCTTGAGTAGGGTAACATACTTACTCTTACAGGTGCCACCTCACATTGTGACCAGCTTTTCCTTTGTAGAATATGTTTCTTTAATGAATTTCTAGTGATATACCTATTGTGTCGCCTATTTGTTAAGCAGGGAGACACACAGGTGAACACTGACTTTGCTGTCTGTAGAGAAGGGAGACACTAAAGGAACATTTCTCTGTTTTCGGCCTGTGTGTTTCCATCAAGCTTTGACTTAATCCTTTCCCACATATGCAGCAAATCTGCAGCAGACGACTTTGCAAACGTCTGGTTAGAAATATGGTAAACCTCTTTAACCCTTTCCCTCATATAGACGCTTTCTGACGCCTCTGCAGCAGACGGCTTTTTGAAAACATAGTGACAGAAGAAGAAATTGCTCAAAACGAGCAATTTCTCCTTTTGCCACAATGTTTTCCACTTTTAGTCATAGGTTATCCATTCAATTATAGAGATATTCTATTTTTGACAAAATATGTTCAAAGTTGTCTGCTGCAGAATTGTCGTATGAAGGAAAGGGTTAATTGAAAGATTAACCATTGAATAGAGTTGAAAACATTGTATTAAAAGGAGCAATGTCACCTTTTGCCACAGTGGTTTCAAAGGTCGTCTGCTGCAGATGTGTCCAGTTTAATTATCCCCTCGTCAAACAGAGTTTAAGAGGGGATATAGTAACGGGGCTGTCCATTTGTGCATCCGTCCGTAACAACCTTGTGACCACTCTACACTGAACATCCTTTGACTGATCTTAACCAAACTTGGTATACAGTTAGTATATGGCAAGGTCTAGAAGCCTATGTTTTCAAGGTCATAAGGGATTTGAATACCGAGGGGATGCATCCGCTTTGCGGTGCCCTTGTTGATCATTTGAGGCGTTCACTTCAAACTTGCTACCCTATTATGAAAAGAAAATAACTCGAAGTATGCTTACTTTTGGAGTTTTCCCCCCTTAGTTACTTCTTAGCATTACATCTGACTGGCTGTGTAGTGTCAGGATCAATAGACCAGTAGTACTGGTAACTTACCCAGGAAACGCCGTGATATAACTGAAAAAGGAGAAATTGCTTATTATTAGCAATATCTCCATTTGCCACAATGTAACCGTCACAAATTTTAAAAATTGTCTGCTACAGATGCATTCAAATTAGTATGCAAGTGTGAAAACATAAAGATCAGCATGGACATCCCCCTCACACTTGACTGTGTACTGACTTTTTCCTGGACTATTCTTTAAAACCTTGTCAATTGATTTAATCAGTGCAGACTCTGATGAAACTGTGCAAAGGAACAGACTGATCTGGATCATTCCTGTTTAACCCTTTCCCACATATTAGACTCTTTTTCTGACGCCTTTGCAGTAGATGACTTTTTGAAAATATTATGAGAAATTTCTCCTTTTGTCAAAGTTTTTTCAAAAGACGTCTGCTGCAGAGGCGTCAGAAAGCGTCTCAATTTGGGAAAGGGTTAAAGGTTCAGATTGGAATAAAAACAACCAACATAGATGATTTATTATTTTTGATACACAAACTGTTTCAATGACAAAATAAATGAATAAACCCTTTCCATCTTACAGACGCATTTTGGCATATCTGCAGCAGACAACTTTTAAAATATTTGTGCAAAAGTAGATATTATACATCATGAGCTTTCTCTTAATTTGCCGCAATGTTTTCGATTTTAGAAAATAATTATAATTTAGATTTTCCATATTTTTACAGAGATGATTTTCATAGTCGTCTGCTGCAGATTTTTTATATGTGGGAAAGTGGGGTTTAAAGTAAGGAAGATGGATTGGAAGTTTGTCAGTGAGAGGGCTGAAGCTCACGAGGTCAAAAACCTCATAACATTTCATAAAATGGCCTATCTATCAGTTGTAACATAGTGAATTCAGATAAAGAGTGGTAGAAATACATATGTAAATATCATTAACCCTTTCCCACATATAGACACTTTCTGACGCCACTGCAGCAGACGACTTTGGAAAACATTGTGGCAAAGGCAAAGTTGCTCATAATGAGCAACTTCTCCATTTGCCACAATGGTTTTTTTAGGCAATTATACTTCATTTATAGATATTTTGTTTATTTTTGCCAAGATGTTCTCAAAGTCGTCTGCTGCACATTTGCTGTGTGTGGGAAATGGTTAATGATCATCCTCAGGTCCTAATTTACTCGCCCTAATTTGTTACCAATGGGCTAACAATCTATGTGGAAAAGCGTCGAGTTGTGTGTAAGAGTACTGGTGAACTAGCTGCCATGATATGACTGAAAAATGATTGAAAATGGCATTAAACGCCAATCAATCAATCAATTAATGTTTACTCAAGTCTTAGTGGTTTAGTTGTAAGAGCATCCACCATTGCTCTCGAAATTAATATAAACGTTTGCAAAATGTTTAAATTCAATATTTTCACTTGTATTGACCTTGATTTTACATCTCTACAGCTAGCTTGACCCGAGATCTGAGAGATCTGAGCTGCGTGATAGAGCATAAGAGCATCTGCAGTCAGTGAAGAACCGGGTGATTATTTAAGCCTTTTCCCACATACACATGCTTTCTGATGCCTTTAAATTACAGCAGACAACTTTTGAAAACATTGTGGCAAACGGAGAAATATCTCATTCTAAAACTTAACTTCTATATTATAGAGATTATCAATATCTTTTTCCAGATGATTTTTATGTCAAAAATACATTACCAGTCATTTCATACCTGATATATAATCTCAACACCGTTAATTCATCCAGAAAAGAAGCTCGCGCAGCCATGCATAGCCCTCACGCGTGTGTGATACACACGGCCGCCGGTAATACCGGCGCACGGGCCATGTGACCCCCACTTTTAATTTCTGGACACACCAACTGACAGCTAAGAATTTATTTCATTTTTAGCAAGGGGCTCTTTAGAGCCAATTGCTATAGTAGCTAATTTTCGAAACGACGCATCATTTTGAGACTGGAATCTAGACAGAGCTTTTACGATATCGGCATGGAATTACTTCACATCTGTCTTTCTACATCAGCTCTCCGTTTCTGAACACCATCTCGACTTCATATAGATGTATTGGTGGTTGCAGATCGTACATAATGTCAATGAAAGTTGATGATTTGTGGAATATTTTGTTAAAAATGAAATGACTGTTGCCAGCTAATTTCCATGTTGGTCATCTTGAACTGCCAATAGTTCCCGTCTAAAAATCAAAATGCGGTAACTTGTTGACATATGAAGCCGAAAATTGATTTGATTCGACATCACTAACCCAAAAGGAATAACTCGAAATAATTTTTATGTTAAAACATATGAATTACATGATTAATAATTAAAATGTATCTCTACGCTTTCAACATACTTGATCGCGCGTAAAGTTCATTGGTAATTCCTAAATATTGTAAATCGAATGGAGTAAAGGTAACTTTTCGATTCCGACTCAAAAACAAATTATGATAAATGAGTTCCAATGATAACATATATACTCAAATATTCAAATTATTTAAATGATAATAAAATAAACAGATGACAAAATATAACACATATACGATAAATGTGCAAGTGAGCCTAGGCGTCGTAATTTCCAAAAATCCTTTCGAATAAAATGTATTATCAGCGGAAACGTTAATCTGGAATCTAAGTACTAGAGTATTTCATTTTAGATTCCTAGGTAAATACATCAAATGTTCAACCAAAATTAACCTGAACAACCTCAGCAGACGGAATAAGATAGTCAAGTCCCAGTTATAAAAAAAACCCAAATGATTTAAATGACATTTGTTTTTTATCAAGATAAAACGTTTCATACTAAATATTTCCGCTAACTCGTGTATTGGTTTATAATTATGTTATAAATGAAACTCATCGTAGTGGCCGCGTAACGTAGTGGCCGCGTAACGTAGTGGTTAGAATGTTTGGCCGTGAAAAAGGAGACTTGAGTTCGATTCCCGCTATGGGCAGATAATTTTTTTGTAAGAAAAATATAATATTTTTTGTCTTATAAATTGCCGATATCAGTGGTGCAATTGTCATTTAACACCGCTGCAATAAACTCTTTCAAAATGTTGGGATTTAAAATGAATTCAAAAGCAATGCATTTAAAACTATTCACCTATGCGGTGTGAAACACTAAGAAATGATTAAATCGTCTGTATGATGTTTTACGTCGCTTTTAACAATATTTCAGTCATTGCACGCTGAAGAAAATGTAGATAACACAGGATTTTATTTCTGCTTTGAAAGTAAAATTGGACTCTCAATATAATTATCATTGTTTGGTTATTGTGATTTTGATATGAAATGTATATGTGTTAATTGCATTAAAAAAAGACACGACTAAAATCCATTGTAAACCAGGAGGTGTGCTAAGCAGAAACTATCCAGATAGCAGATGCGCATGTGTATGCCAACTTTTAGCATATCGATAGACCATCATACTGTGTTTACAGTGTTTTGCTTTACTCCTTTATCATTTAATATATGGATATAAAGTGCTAACTAACAAATTGCTAATGTAAAGTGTTCAAGTTAGACTTTTGGGATCGGTAAATCCATGTCCAAATGTTATCTGCAGTTAGCCCCTTGCTGTGAGCACTTGCAGTGCTTTGATTATATTTTATTTCTTGGTCTGTTTAAGGCATTCGCCTTAAACAAGTTATTTTCATTCAGTTATTCAACTACATTAACAACCTAACAACATAATTGTGTAAATTACTAATTGTAATTAAGTTGTTTTTTGTGAACACAACTAACTGAGAAGTCACGGGTGGGTTACCCCACCCACTATGTCAGTTACGTATCGGGTGCGGTAATGGCCATTCATTCTTTCAACGAAGTTATAGTTACACCGACCCTATTAGCGATAATATATTATTATCGCCTTGTATTACATTATGTATATTAATTAAACATGAACAATTTTGGAAAATATTTGTAAAATCTTTTTCATTGAAATACGTTCCGTGATCAACGGGTATAGTAGA
The DNA here is from genome assembly GCA_031761405.1 of Serripes groenlandicus. Taxonomy (NCBI): domain Eukaryota; kingdom Metazoa; phylum Mollusca; class Bivalvia; order Cardiida; family Cardiidae; genus Serripes; species Serripes groenlandicus. Next base: position 48,590,599 of record JASEVX010000010.1, on the reverse strand, counting down.
AAATAAAAAATAGAAAAAAATTATATTTTTTGTTGAATCGTATAAATTGTTTTGTTTCATATATATTCTATGTCACATAGTGGTGATCAGAGGCGTGACTCATAACGGCTGTATGAGACACGCGTCTGTCCTGTTTTGCGTTCACTAAGTACACACAGGATTCACCCTGTGAGTACTTCTCTTCCTGGCCTGCTTCCATTTGGAAACAGTCTGGGTTGAGGAGGACTCACAAAAGCTGGAAGAGTAAGAAGACCCCTAAAAAGGTTTCTCTTAGCTCTACGAGTGAAGCGGAGTTTGAGGGGTTCTCCCAACAATCAGACTCCGCGGCTGTGTTGAGTGAGCAGAAGGTCAGAGCTGTTCCTTCTTCACTCCGCACAACCGCTCAGAGGTCCAGATTAGGAGGTGTAATCAGCTATTTTCCCCACAAATTCCCTCTTAGGAAACAAACCCTATGCTGTGGGTTCTCAATACCCACAGCATAGGGTAAGAGGGTCAAATGAGGATTTTAGACATGCATACGCCCCTTATCTGGAGCTCTGACCGCTCCCCCTCAGCTTCGGCTGGTCCTTCGCGGGACATGGAGGAGCGGATGGCAGCGGCTGATGTCTGTTATTCCGTCGGGAAACAAAGGCCTTCGGGCCAGAAACCGTACGGACACAGTGATGGTTGGCCTCAAGAGTGAGCAACCGTCTGCTGAACGACATTATCTGACGCCAGGTGTTGGGGCTGACCCTTCGGGAGACGCCATGGGTCAATCAAAGGGAAACCTCACTGATTGGCCACCTCTAACACCACACTCTGCAGTAAGCAGTCTTCGGACGCTTACAGAGTGCCAAATTATAATGTCTGCGGACAGAATTCTTTGGAGACCGGTGATAGAGCAGCTTCACAACTGCCTATCATTAGTCAACCGGGTAATGCTTGCGAGCAAAACCTATATGACTCCGGGTAACCGGGTACCGGGCAACCAGTCAGTCATTTCGCCTAGGCGCGACCAGTCACCGGGCAAATCCGGCAGTCATTTAGCGATGACGCGACCGGTCAGTCATTAAGCCATGACGCGACCGGGCAAATTATCAGTCAGTTTAACATGACGCGACCGGGCAGTGGGCAGTCAAGGTAACGAGCAGTCGTTAAGCTAGTACCACTCGTTCTTCGCACAACCGGTCTATACGGATATTCAAAACACTGGTCATTACGCACCAGGCTCAGATATCCAACCGTCTAACATCGGTTATAAGGAGTACAGGACAGATAAATCTTTCCTTTCTCCAAGGGGAATAGTGTTCTTCTGTAGGGATTACACTCCTCAAAAGAATGAGAATAGAAGAGTACGGATATTCAAAACACTGGTCATTACGCACAAGGCCCAGATATCCAGTTATAGGTAGTACAGGACAGAGAAATGTTTCCGTGTCTCCAAGTGGAACATGGTACTTCTCTAGAGATTACACTCCTTCCCCAATACAAAGCTCCGTTTCAAGATGTAACGGATCGGTGATAGGCGGGTTAACCAAGCCTACCGGGATCAGCAATACCCACCTGATGGGAATTCACTGTTCCCGGAAGGACACCTTTCGAAGAGGCAGTCCTTAGAAGGCAAACCCCCGATCGGAATAACTCAGGTTTTCCGTGAAAGGGAGGTCGAGACCGTCCCATACGGTTAGTTCGGCGCCGACGATCGATCCAGTGCGACCTCTCTCTACTGCGGAGAGAGGAGGTTCATATCACACGATCGACACCTTAACACAACAATAAAGTACACCAAGATTGAATATTATTTTCAATCCCTTCTCTTACTTTTATAAGACTGTTGTGTCTTTCAGTTGAAAGACGGATTAGAGTCAAGCATCGTAGGGCTCGACACTCTCCCACCTCCTCGTCTGACGGGCGGGGGCGGGGGGGGGGGGGGGGGGGGCAGTCCCCTTCAGATTACGAGCCGGCTGTAGAGCGTTGACCTCTACAGCAGAACATTAAGGAAGTACTTAGGGTGGTGCCTAATACGTTATGCCCGAAGGTTGACGCTTAAACGTCGTTTAAACCTATAATGATTTCGAGCAAAACCTACACTCTGCAGTACAGCAGTCTTCGGACTTCTACAGAGTGCCAAGTTATAATGTCTGAAGTTTTTGGAGACTAGTGATAGAGCAGCCTCACATCAGCCTATCATTAGTCAACCGGTCAGTAATGGTCAGAGGGAGCTACCATTACTGAACGTTCCCAGAGCTGGGTAACGAGCAGTCGTTAAGTCAAGTTGACTCCAACCGTTTTGTCAATATTATGACATAAGCATTGGACAACCGGGTGTTTTCGAACACAGCCAAGTGAAAATCTCCTTCGCAGAGTTGTCGTTCCTTACACTCATATGAATGTAATGAGTCGATAGTGCTAGAGAATGAGTCAAATGCCTACCGAGTACTCAATTAATCACTGGGCATAAACGGTTGTCGCGTGAACGTTCACAGGGCAGTCAAACTCTTAACTGGGCATAAACGGTTACCGGGCAAACGGTCACCGTGAAAACAAAAATTCAACTATGAATTCTTCGGAATTCAACAGTATTCCAATTGACAAATGTCCTCGGACACAGTCATTTGGAGATCGGGCAATGTCTTTAGACATAGCCAGTAAGGCACCGGTCAAACGGGTAATGTCTTAGGACATAACCTTTCGGCAGTCAATCGGGCAGTATGCTGGGACATAGCCGATTAAACAGTCGGCCATCGGGTATGGGGAGTACCGGTCAAATAGTTATGTCGGTCCCCAGGGAGGAGAGAGTGCGTCTCTAGGGACTACACTCCTCCCAAGTAATACCCATCGTACCAATTGTTGGGACGAGTCGATGTCCGACGGTATTACATGGGAGAGATTCAGTTGATTTCATAAATCAATCCCCTATGCTGGCCTACCGGGATCAACCGTTCCCAGAGGATAGTCACTCTGTGAACTCTCTCATACGTGAGCTCGGACCGAAGGTTGATTCCATGCGATCTCATTCTTCTTCGGAAAAGGGATAAATTCCTCGATCATGACTCCTTCATAGGATTCCTCCCACCAATGGGCTAAGTTTTGTGGAAAAGTAGCCAGTTGCTTGGGAAGATTGTTGTGTGGAGTACTGGTGTGAGAAAACCAGGAAATACATGAGTAGGTGAACTGGCCGCCGTGATATAACTGAGAAATTGTTAAAACGGCGTTAAACCACAATCAATCGATCATAGGATTCCTCCATGTCGAATCGGACACTGACATTCCGGTCCAGAACCGGCTTTAGTCAATCCGCACGTCGTCGGGTAAAACCCACGACCCCGTCTTGTCTGACGAATAAGAGACATATCGGGTTCAGTGCTCCATCGGATGATTAACAATTTAGAGCTGGACTCTAAATAAACTATCATTAGTGGGAAGTTACTGCATTCACTGCGTCCATAGGCGCATTTCGGCGTATGCGGCAACATTGTTCACAGGGACAGAACGTACAGTGACTTCTGCAAAGGCATTCTTAGAAGCCCAACCTGTGAAGACACAAGAGACAGGCTAAGTTCGAGCCTAGCTTTCTGCTTCCGCTGGCCCTGCCTTATCAAAGCCCGTACGGGAGCAAAGTTGGCATACAACCAAGTAGAGCACTGTCCCTAATCCGCGGCTATAGGGAAGCGCTCCTCTCTATTAAGCTAACAGGAATGCCATGGAGTGGGTATCAACCTTCCATTCGGTGGTTTCTACAACCGTCTTTCGTCTGGTTCCGGTGAAGACCGGAATAAGACTTATCGACTCAGATTGCGTCTAGTACGGTCGAGTAATAAAATGGAATGTTCCGTTTTATCAAGAACGCAATCCGGAACGGCTGTCTGAGCGATTCTTAGACCAAACAGACACCTGTTACCACGTACCGGTTGCTTTTTCATCGAGGAATGACCGTCGATTCTTTGTAAACGGGGAAGTGTTCCTTTCAAACACTTCACTTCGATTACCTGCGTTTAGAATTAATTCCCAAACGGGCAAGTCGGATCTATTCCCCTCAAGAGACTCGTTGTAGGACGTTTCTCGTTGAGCTGGCCCTTCGGACAGACTCGATTCGCTATAAGAGAATCCGATTACCATGTCCTGGATAAGGATCAGTAATTAAGGGAAACGGTCCGATACATGCTTCATACTACACCCGAATTGTTTACAGTTCGGGGCAGTGTGTTAAATACTCATTACAGTACAGGGCTTAACTGACTAGGACATGTACATGATCAATAGAGTAGACAGTAGTCCTTCGATTGGCAATAATTATTACTCCCTGAATTGCCCCCATAATTCAAATGAGTCAACTTCCGGTGTCGTTATTCTCTTCCTGACAATGACTTTAGAAACACAGTATTGGCCCAGAGATCGTAGTTCAACGTTCTTCTGGCCTGCCTATCGACATAACCGTTACATCTTCATTAGAAGTAGACAGTTCTTACCGATTGGTGTTTTTTAAGGTACGTCAATCAGTAATTTATGCTTACATTTGTTGCCGACCTCTCGCATTCAAGATTTGGCGATGAACACAACAATTATTGTTCGATGCTCCAATGCGCTTAACTTCAAAGTTCAGATCCATTTCTCTCCAAACTTTTACGTTCTTCGGAAGCGGCCGCTTCTTAAGTTATAAACTGAGACTTAAATTCGTCTTGCTTGGCGAACACTATCAGGGAAGTGAGTTCTTTGCTTTCAGTAAAAACGAATTTCATCAGGTTTTACAGCCGTATGGTTATTCAACCGTTCTTATAAACCTGTATTCCTACTGAGACCAAGTTGCCTTTGGTGCTTCCTAACCCATCACATTTCACAACCTTTCTGTGAACTGTGTTCCCTTAGATATAACCTGATCTTGTACCCTGTCAAGGGTCTTAAGTTCTATATAAAACATTCGAGGGCTGTAAGAGCCACAGTAGGGGTTATTCAACCTCAGGTAGGAGAAGGATATGTCAGCAGCGTATTCAAACACTGGATATCCTATTCCTTTAATTAGTAATAAGATCCTTCTGATAAAGTCTTAAAACGTTTCAATCAGAAATTATTCCTCTCTGGACACACAAGTGGACTCTCAGCGAGTACTTACCTAATTAATACACAAATTACTAAATACATAAACAGTTGTGTTTATATTTAGTAGTACCGTAGGTACTCTTACCAAGTGCTACGATTTCTCGGGACCGGCATTGTGTTGGACGATCCTCCCGACCGATGCTGCAAAGTCATCAGGTATTAAATGACTGGTAATGTATTTTTGACATAAAAATGAAGTTTTTTAAAGTAAAACATATTTTTATTAGAAAATACTTACCAGTCATTTCAGATTCCCGCCTCCCAACCCCGCGTCGTCACCCAACACTAAACGCTGCAAGTTAACGGTGAAATTAAAAGTGGGGGTCACATGGCCCGTGCGCCGGTATTACCGGCGGCCGTGTGTATCACACACGCGTGAGGGCTATGCATGGCTGCGCGAGCTTCTTTTCTGGATGAATTAACGGTGTTGAGATTATATATCAGGTATGAAATGACTGGTAAGTATTTTCTAATAAAAATATGTTTTACTTTAAAAAACTTCATTTCAAATTCATCGTTTGCAGATTTTTCTACGTGGGAACGGGATAGTTCCATACTGGGCAAACAACAGGCCCTCCCTTTTTTGCGCGATGCATCAGTCTCACTTAACCCTTTCCCACTTGCAGACACATTCTGACGCATTTGCAACAATGTTTTCAACTCTTATTGATTTTGAACTCTCATTTATGGAAATTTTTCACATTTTTGCCAATATGTTTTCCAAGTCGTCTGCTTCAGAATTGTTGTATGTGGAAAGGGTTAATGAACACTTTGGAGTTTGTAATTCATGTATTGGCATGCTTTGTCTGAACCACAAAGATGGTGTTATATGCAACTCACACCCTGTTATGTCAGACTTCAAAGGGTTGGGAATGTGCAATATGTTATCTCTTCTCTGATGTATCCCTGACATGGGGAGGTCCTTCTTGACCTAATATCCATTTAACCCTTTTCCTCATATAGATGCTTTCTGACGCCTTTGCAGCAGACAGCTTTTTGAAAACATAGTGACAAAAGAAGAAATTGCACAAAACGTGCAATTTCTCCTTTTTCCACAATGTTTTCCACTTTTAATCATAGGTTATCCATTCAATTATAGAGATTTTCCATCTTTTGACAAAATATGTTCAAAGTCGTCTGCTGCAGAATTGTCGTATGAGGGAAAGGGTTAAGAAACACATGTGTGTCACTTGCAAATAATCAGTTAGATGGACAGACAGCCAGACAGACTGAAGGACAACACACAAAGATGTGATCCCTGTGTCACCCTTAAATTAGGCAGGCAAGACAAATAATTATTCCTTTGTTACAAAGAAAGACTGCGATTCAATATTTCTACTGGTGAGATTGTGCATTTGTTGGCAACCATTTACTTTTAAAACAAAATTTGTTCAAGACTTGCTTGATTGATTTGGTCATATTATATGACCAATATAATTAACCGGTGATTGAGCTCTATCCAGTGATTTTCTGTTTTAATCCTTCCCCACATACAACAAAAATGCAGCAGACGACTTTAAAAACATCCAGGCAAAAGTGCGGAAAATCTCTGCAAATGAAGGTATAACCATTGAATAGAGTTGAAAACATTGTTATTAACCCTTTCCCTCATATAGACGCTTTCTTACGACTGTGCAGCAGACGATTTTTTGAAAACATAGTGACAAAAGAAGAAATTGCTCAAAATGAGCAATTTATCCTTTTGCCACAATGTTTTCCACTTTAAGTCATAATCCATTCAACTATAGAGACTTTCTATTTTTAGCTCACCTGAGCTTTGCTCAAGGTGAGTTATTGTGATCGCCTTTTGTCCGGCGTCCGTCGTGCGTCGTCCGTCGTCCGTCAACTTTCTTCTCCTCAGTAACCAGCAGGTCAATTGGGATGAAACTTCACAGAAAGCATCCTCTCAATGACCTCACCAGATTTCCTTCAAATTTTTGGGATCCATGCAGAATTCTGGTTTCCATGGCAACGAAATGAAAAAAACTTCAAAATTCTTCTTCTCCCAAACTGGTTGGCAGATTTTCAAATAATTTTGTAGAAATGTTCCTCGGGTGACCCTCTATCAGATTCCTTCAAGCCATGTTGATTGGTCGAAAAACATGGCCGCCAGGGGGGGCGGGGCTATTTTTCCTTATATGGCTATAGTGCAAACTTAAAAAATCTTCTCCTCCGAAAGTGTCAGGCCGATTTTCAAATAATGTTGTAGAAATGTTCCTCGGGTGACCCTCTATCAGATTCCTTCAAGCCATGTTGATTGGTCAAAAAACATGGCCGCCAGGGGGGGCGGAGCTATTTTTCCTTATATGGCTATAGTGCAAACTTAAAAAATCTTCTTCTCCAAAAGTGTCAGGCCGATTTTCAAATAAATTTGTAGAAATGTTCCTTGGGTGACCCTCTATCAGATTCCTTCAAGCCATGTTGATTGGTCGAAAATCATGGCCGCCAGGGGGGGGGGGGCTTTTTTGCCTTATATTGCTATAGTGCAAACTTAAAAAATCTTCTCCTCCAAAAGTGTCGGGATGATTTTCAAATAATTTTGTAGAAATGTTCCTTGGATGACCCTCTATCAGATTCCTTCAAGCCATGTTGATTGGTCAAAAAACATGGCCGCCAGGGGGCGGGGCTATTTTGCCTTTTATTGCTATAGTGAAAACTTAAAAAATCTTCTCCTTCAAAAGTGTCAGGCCGATTTTCAAATAATTTTGTAGAAATGTTCCTAGGGTGACCCTCTATCAGATTCCTTAAAGCCAAGTTGATTGGTTGGAAACTATGCCCGCCAGATGGCGGGGCTTATATAGCTCAAGTGAAAAAAAAAATCAGGTGAGCGATTCCAGGGCCATCATGGCCCTCTTGTTTGATAAAATATGTTCAAAGTCGTCTGCTGCAGAATTGTCGTATGAGGGAAAGGGTTAAAAGGCATATCGAATTGTATATATATATGGGTGAAGATTCAAAATCTGACCCTGTTTGCAGTTGTCATGAAAATATTTCTACAAAATAAGTGGCTTCAGAATTAAATCATTTTACGTGGTATCAAATACCCTGCTTGTAAAAAAAGATAGGATAAAAAGTACTGAGCCATTGAGAAAGTTGTTGCATCTTCCAATCCTTGTCTCTCCTTCATCAGACCTAAATTACCCTTTCCTAAATACAACTTATTTGCAGCAGATGACGATGAAATGTGAAAATCTCCATAAATGAGAGTGTAATTATTAACCCTTTCCCTGATATAGACGCTTTCTGACGCCTCTGCGGCAGACAGCTTTTTGAAAACATAGTGACAAAAGAAGAAATTGCACAAAACGTGCAATTTCTCCTTTTGCCACAATGTTTTCCACTTTTTGTCACAGGTTATCCATTCAACTATGGAGATTTTCTATGTTTTGACAAAATAAGTTCAAAGTCGTCTGCTGCAGAATTGTTGTATGAGGGAAAGGGTTAAATAGAGCAATTATTCTGTGTGAGAATAATCTCAGTGAGACAAATTTCTCTATCACCTACAATATAGGGTTTGGACGTCCTTTAGTTGGCCCAGATTTGGAGAATATTAAAGTGGAAAATAAGTTAAAACTCTTACCAAACATGCAGAGGCATTTTGACGCATCTGCAACAAATGACTTTTGAAAACAATGTGGCATAAGGAAAAAAAATACCATATTGAGCAATTTCTCCTGTTGCCATATTGTTTTCATGTCTTTTCAATAATTTTTCACACTCATTTATAACAAATAAAAAAAAAATCCTTATTTTCGCGTAGATGTTTTAACCCTTTCCCTCATATAAATGCTTTCTGACACCTCTGCAGCAGACGGCTTTTTGAAAACATAGTAGCAAAAGAAGAAATTGCACAAAACGTGCAATTTCTCCTTTTGCCACAATGTTTTCCACTTCTTGTCATAGGTTATCCATTCAATTATGGAGATTTTCTATGTTTTGACAAAATATGTTCAAAGTCGTCTGCTGCAGAATTGCCGTATGAGGGAACGGGTTATAGGATGTCTGCTGCAGATTTGTTGTTATTCATGGGAAAGTTTTAATGGCTTTGAGACAAAAAATGTATTCTTACATTCTGATAAAATCGATGACCCTTGTTGACATGGGAGGGTGTCACATGTCCATTGATTCGAAAATAGTATAGGTAGATGTTCGTTTATTACGGGATGGATTGTAATTATGACGAAATTTATGTTCTTACTGCGGGGTTATCTAACTTTAAATGATATTTAATCCAAGTGCATGCAATATAACCCTTTTTCCTGTAAATAGCAACATTGTCTGATGTATCTGCAGCAAATTATTTGAAGATGTGTTCTTTGCTGAAAAGGGTTCAAAAGTGATGATTTACAACAAATGTGTTTGTCATTGGTCATAGAATGTTGTTACATACTGTATACAAGAGTTTTAGACGTTTCAAAATTGAAAAACATCAGATGTAAAGTATAAAAATTTGTAAATATTTAATTAAGTATTATATGGGGGATAAAGTAGGTAACATTTTGAGAAATTGGAGAAATTGCAGATCTTCCTTTTCCAACTGTGTTTTCAAAAATCTTCAGGGACTGCTTCAGATTTGTGAAAAGTCCTCTACATCAACGAAAGGGTTAAGCATTTCTTTAAGATTTCTATACAAGAATAGTGGATTAAATTTCAAAGAGTTTGTTTTAAATGGATTTTACCATGTTACAAAATTGCTTGTCTTTCGGTTCAAACAGCCAACTACTAAATAAATACTTTTACCAACAGGTTTTACCGTCTTCAATTTAAAACTTAATATTTTCAGTTGTTATAGATTCTCCGAGATATTCGTGCTTTCATGCACAATTAGCAGACAACTTGTTTAACCCTTTCCTTGATGCAGATAACATTTGACATCTTTGCAGCAGATAAATTGCATAAGAACAAGTGTTAAAATCTTTCCCACTTATGATAAATCTGCCGCAGACGACTTAGAAGTCATCAGTGAAAAAATCTGGAAAATCTCTATAAATAAAAGTATTATTATTGAATAAAGATGAAAAGTTGTGGCAACAAAGGGGAAGTTGCTCGTTATGAACTGTGTACCCTTTTGCCACAATGTTTACAAATATTGTTTGCTGCAGAGGTACGTGTTAAAAAGTCTCTGTATGTTGAAATGGATAAACCCTATCCCATATCTCTTCCTGATGCCCCTGCAGCAGACGACTTTTGAAAACATTGCGGCAAATGATGAAATCATGATGAGCAATTTCTCTATTTTCCACAATGTTTTTCAAAAGTCGTCTGCTGCTGATGTATCCAAATGCATTTGCATGTGGAAAAGGGGAGTTAATTCTGCCTTGAAACGGATTACAAAACATTATGGGAAAGAGAGGACTTATTCTAACCTTTTGGCTAAATCTTCTATTCTATATATTTACAGGTTCTTCTCGTTCACAACACATCAGGATCAAAACATCACAACCATAGCAACAAGAAAGTTCAAGGTCATCACAGTCACCATGGAAACAAGCAACAGCAGTCAAAACAATCCACAGAAGGTAATGCAACAGTAGCTGTTGTTTTTATGCCCCCATGGAATCTCCGATTCGGGGGGCATATAGTTTTTGGCCTGTCTGTTGGTCTGTCTGTCTGCACAAAAAAAACTTTAACCTTGGCCATTACTTTTGAACCATAACAGGTACGGCTACCATACTTCACATGTGTATTCCTTGTGACATGACCTTTCTGTCAGTACCAACATTTTTGACCTTGCGACCTTGACCTTTGACCTAGATGTTGCCATTCTCGAAAAAAACTTTAACCTTGGCCATTTCTTTTGAACCATAACAGATACGGCTACCATATTTCACATGTGTATTCCTTGTGACATGACCTTTCTGTCAGTACCAACATTTTTGACCTTGCGACCTTGACCTTTGACCTAGATGTTGCCATACTAAAAAAAAACTTTAACCTTGGCCATTTCTTTTGAACCATAACAGGTACGGCTACCATATTTCACATGTGTATTCCTTGTGACATGACCTTTCTGTCAGTACCAACATTTTTGACCTTGCGACCTTGACCTTTGACCTAGATGTTGCCATTCTCGAAAAAAACTTTAACCTTGGCCATTACTTTTGAACCATAACAGATACAGCTACCATATTTCACATGTGTATTCCTTGTGACATGACCTTTCTGTCAGTACCAACATTTTTCACCTTGCGACCTTGACCTTGACCTAGATGTTGCCATTCTCGAAAAAAACTTTAACCTTGGCCATTTCTTTTGAACCATAACAGGTATGGCTACCATATTTCACATGTGTATTCCTTGTGACATGACCTTTCTGTCAGTACCTCTTGACCTTGACCTAGATGTTGCCATTCTCGAAAAAAACTTTAACCTTGGCCATTACTTTTGAACCATAACAGGTATGGCTACCATATTTCACATGTCAGTACCAACATTTTTGACCTTGCGACCTTGACCTTTGACCTAGATGTTGCCATTCTCGAAAAAAACTTTAACCTTGACCACTTCTTTTGAACCATAACAGGTACGGCTACCATATTTCACATGTGTATTCCTTGTGACATGACCTTTCTGTCAGTACCAACAATTTTGACCTTGCGACCTTGACCTTTGACCTAGATGTTGCCATTCTCGAAAAAAACTTTAACCTTGGCCATTACTTTTGAACCATAACAGATACGGCTACCATATTTCACATGTGTATTCCTTGTGACATGACCTTTCTGTCAGTACCAACATTTTTTACCTTGCGACCTTGACCTTTGACCTAGATGTTGCCATTCTCAATTTTTTTTTTAACCTTCCCCACTACTTTTGAACAATAACAGGTAAGGCTACCATATTTCACATGTGTATACCTTGCGACCTTGACCTTTGACCTAGATGTTGCCATTGGGGGGCATCAGTGTTTCACAAACACATCTTGTTTTATTTTGGGACTCATCTGATTAACCCTTTCTCTCATACGACAATTCTGCAGCAGACGACTTTGAACATAAGTTGTCAAAACATAGAAAATCTCTATAATTGAATGGATAACCTATGACTAAAAGTGGAAAACATTGTGTCAAAAGGAGAAATTGCTCGTATTGAACAAGTAAATATTGTACAATTAATTAACCCTTTCCCTCATACGACAATTTTGCAGCAGACGACTTTGAACGTATTTTGTCGAAACATAGAAAATCTCCATAGTTGAATGGATAACCTATGACAAAAAGTGGAAAACATTGTGGCAAAAGGTGAAATTGCAATTTTTGTGCAATTTCTCTTTTGTCACTATGTTTTCAAAAAGCTGTCTGCTGCAGAGGTGTCAGAAAGCGTCTATATGAGGGAAAGGGTTAATAGAATATATATCAAATTATAAACCATTTCCCTGACACAGTTGACACTTGTCACATCTACTGCACTAATTGATTGATTGGGTTTAACACCGTTTTCAAAAAAAAATTCAGTCGCATCACGGTGGCCAGTTCACCTTCTAATGTGTTTCTGGGCTTTCTCACACCAGTAATCGAACACACAACAATCTTTCCAAGTAACTGGCTGCTTTTCTACATAGACTGGGGTTCAAACTCACAACCCCTGGATTTACAGCCCGTGTCATTAACGACTGAGCTATTGGGGCTTGGCTGTTCTGCACTTATAGCATAGGGTTTTCATTTTAGACCACCTGAACAAAAGCTCTCAACCTCGGACCAATTTCAACCAAACTTCTCAGGCATGTTCCTTTGGATATCCTCTTTCAAAGATTTAAATTATAATTTAGAACTGGTTGCTGTTGCAGCAGAAAGAGGGAAAATGCCAAAACTTTCAAATTCTTCCTCTCTGAATCTGCTCATCTGATTTCTATATAATTTAACCAAAATGTTTCTTTGATGACCCTCTACAAAAAGTTTTCATGCCATATTGATTGGTTAAAAAAACGTAGCTAAAAGGCAGCATCAGAAAAGATACTGGAAAAGGGTTAACCATTTACCATATATAGATGCTTTCTGACACCTCTGCACCAAATGACTTTTGCAAACATTGTGACAAACAGAGAAATTATCAATTTCTTCATTTGCCAAAATGCTTTCAACTCTTTTCAATAATTAAACTTTCCCTTGTAGAATTTTTTTATACTATTGCTTTGATGTTTTTCAAGTTTGTCTGCTGCTTATTTGTTGTATGTGGGAAAGGGTTAAGTAAGACCTGTGCCCTGTAAGGGATCCAGATAACAAAGCTTTAAATAATGTTAATGTTTTGTTATTCATAGTAAATGAGTTATAATGAACCTGAGAGAAACTAGGAGAGGTCCTATTGCAGACATCACAATAAATCACTCTTCCACCCTTTTCACTGCTTAACCCTTTCCCACATACAACAAATCTGCAGCAAACGACATTGAAAACACATAGGCAAAAATGTGGAATTTCTTTATAAATTTATGGACACTTATTGAATAAAGTTGAAAACATTGTGGATGATCAATTTCTCCTTTACCCACAATGTTTTCAACAGTCGTCTGCTGCAAGGGCGTCAGCAAGCGTCTGTATGTGGGAAATGGTTAATCCTTTCCCACATACATCAAATCTGCAGCAGACGACATTAAAAACACACACAATTTCTGTTTTTGCGACAAAAATATGTCTGCTGCAGATGCATCAAAATGTGCCTTCATATGAGGATTAAGAATGCTTACTGCAAAGTATCATCTATGGATTTCAGTCAGACCTACCCTTTCCATGATGCAGTTGACCTTTTGAAAACATGATAAGAAAAAGAGATTTCTCAAAACAAGCTATTGCTCCTATTTCCCTGCACATGATCAACCTTGTGTCATTACATTTATCCCTTTCCCACCCGCACTAGCATTTTGACAACTCTGCAGCAGACAAATATCAAAAACATTTTGACAAAAGAAGAAATTGTCCTAAACAAGCAATTTCATTTTTTGCCATAACGTCTTCAAGTCTTTTCAATAATTTAAAAACTGTCTATTGTAGATAGAGATTTTCCATATTTTTTGCCTTATGAATTCAAAGTCAAGTGCTGCAGATTTGTTTTATGTGGGAAAAGATTAATTCCAAATTGTTGTGTGTTAAATTATTCATATAAATATATCTTAAGATGTTTTAATGATACAACAGCTCCATCCATTATAACTCACATTGGAAGAGTCCATGATAACAATTCCAGTGAAGTCAAGGATTAAGACTTCTTGCTCATGGGATAATATAATCTTTCACACCTTGGTTGTCCATACATATATCATTATTACTTACAACAGTTTTGAAATTTGAAATAAACCATTAATTATCATTAGGCTGATGACAGATCATATTAAGGATAATGGCATCCCATTAGTTTCATCAGTTTCCCTCTCCTATTCTACTACTTTTCCACTTTGGACTCAACCAAAATGAAAATAAGAACAAATCCAGAAAACTTAACCCTTTCCCTCATATGACAATTCTGCAGCAGACGACTTTGAACATATTTTGTTAAATAATGGAAAATCTCTATAAATGAACGGATAACCTATGACTAAAAGTGGAAAACATTGTGACAAAAGGAGAAATTGCACGTTTTGTGCAATTTCTTTTTTTGTCACTATGTTTTCAAAAAGCTGTCTGCTGCAGAGGCGTCAGAAAGCGTCTATATGAGGGGAAGGGTTAAGACACATTTGCAACAGATGACTCAAAAACGGTGTGGCAAAAGGAGAATTTAATTGCTATGAGCGAATTCTTCTTCTGCCTCACTTTCTTTTTAACTTTATTCAATAATTATTCTTTCATTAAAGAGTTTTCCATATTTTTGACCAGATGCTGTCAAAACCGGCTGCTGTAGATTTGTGTGAGAAAGGGTCAGAAGAGTTTTTTCTTTTTTTTGCCTAGATTTGTTTTCATTCATCTGCTGCATGCAGATTTGTTGTTTGTTCCCTCATATTAATTGGCCGGATTGCTCTAGCAATTCCGGTCTATAGATTGGCGATGTCCGTCCGTCTGTCTGTCTGTCCGTCAACATTTTGGTTAAAGTTTCAGGTTGAGGCAAAATCTCAGCACTGGAAAGGGTTACAAACTTGAAACTTTGCCTGAAGGTAACCAGTAACAAGTTCTATTGATTTCTATGGTTACTTTGACCTTGACCTAGGTTTGTCTATTTTCAAGGTCAAATTGCCGACAATCCGGCCTTACCATCTTCAGCGGTTTCTTGTTTTATTACTTTGTAGCATAATGAGCAATGTTTCCTTTACTTGCTCTTTGATTTCTGTCATTAATGACCAGATGGCTACCATTCCTGGGTCTTGGTTTTGTACCCACACTCAGCCATTTATTCTTATTGATGATTGATAAAAGTCATTGTACCTTTGCCATTTTCCACATGCAACAAATCTGCAATAGACAATTTTTTTTGAAAATCTTAAATAATGATACATGTATATATAGTATAATCATTTAATAGAGTTTAAGACATTATTGCAAAAGAAGAAATCACTTATCATGAGCAATTTCTGTTTTTGCCACAATATTTTCAGCAGACAATTTTTTTTATAATCTTAAGTAATGGTAGTATAAATATTTAAAGTTCAAGAAGGCATATTTACAAAAGAAAAAATAAATTTCTGCTTTTGCCATATATAATGTCTGCTCAGAGGCATCAAAATTAAAATAGAAAGGGTTAATCACTCTTAAGGCCGAGCCCCTTTAGCTCAGTCGGTAGCGACGCGGGCTGTCAATCCAGGGGTTGTGAGATTGAATCCCGGCTCGGCCAACTTTCTTTCCGACGATTGACAAAAGTCAATGCGACATGCGTCATTCATCTTCCACTAATGGGCTAAGTCTATGTGGAAAAGCAGCCAGTTGCTTGGGAAGATTGTTGTGTGGAGTACTGGTGTGAGAAAACCAGGAAATGCATGAGTAGGTGAACTGGCCGTCGTGATATAACTGAGAAATTGTTAAAAATGGCGTAAACCCTAATCAATCAATAAAATTCTTAAGGCTGTTCTAAATATTTTTTATTATTTTGTCAATTCAGATGATTTCAATTTGCTCGAGTCTGAAAATATCATTAAATCAGGCAGAATCCAACGTGTTAATCATTTTGGCTGTTATGGTTGAACAATTATTATGTTAAGAATCAATGTTATTTGATATATTTCTTAATTTATGGTTTTAAAAAGAAAACGTGATTTTGATATGATCGTCTATGACATAATTAATAATGTAGATTTGATGCTTGATTGTTTACTTCAAAATTTCTTCTTTCAAACAATTTGCTGATTTGTTGAATACAGATATTTCCTTCGTGGCTTTTGACCCTAACCCTTTCCTACCTATAGACACACACATGTTGATGCACCTACAGCAGACGACTTTTGAAAATATTATGATGAAAGGAGAAATTGCACAAAACGATCAATTTCTCCTTTTGCGAATATGTTTCGATCAGTGACGTAAATATCAGACAACTTTAACCCATTACTTCACACAGACGACATTTGACGCCTGCTGTTGCAGACGACTAAATTGAAAACATTGCAATAAAAGGTGAAATTGCTCAAAACGAGCAATTTCACCTTTTATTGCAATATTTTCAACTCTTTATCAATATAATTCTTTCAGTTTTCTAGATTTGTGAAATTGCTCGCCTGATGATTGTGAAGCAGACGACTTATGAAAAGCCATGTGAAGTAATGGGTTAATGCCTTTACAGCATACAAATTTGGAAACATTGTGAGTGAGAAATGGATAAATAGCTTGATCATCAGATGAGCAATTTCAAAATGTTTTCTACTCTATCTCAAATCGAAAAGCTATTTGATATAATGTTTTCCTTGCTTCATTTTGTTTTGCCAGCTTTTAAAGTTAATTTTTGTTGGTGAAAGAATAGTTAAATAATGATTTATTACTTTTTACCATGTTTCCCAAGTTCAACAGGTGGTTTTAGGTGAACAAATATGTTGAAAGCTAATTTATTTATTTAACAAGAAATGTTAAATACATTAAAAATGTGGCTAAATTGATTGATTTAAAATAAATAGTTTAGATTGGTATATTTGATATAGGTAGTATAATAGGAAATTGAAAATAACTTACTTTTGATTATATTTTAGCTATTTTGTAGAAAATGGTGTTTTACACATTTGGCACCATTTAACCTGTTCCCTCCCACCCGCAAACAATCTGCTGCAGATGACTTTGAAATCATCTAGATAAAAATATGGAATTCTCTATAAATGAAAGAACAATTATTGAAAAAAGTTGAAAACATTGTGGTAAAAGGAGAAATTCCTCATCATGTTTTGCAGAGGCATCATTAAGTGTCTGTATGTGGGAAAGGGTTAATTTTGTTCTACCTTAGTCTGGTGACTTTTGAAAACATATATTAAAGAGAAATAGGAAATTGTTCAAGTTATGAGATTTCTGCTTTCCTCAAAATGATTCTACTCCGTCTCAAAGTAATAGTTTCAAGTATTTATAAAAATTACAGCAATAAACTTAGTCCTAATGTGAGATATTATTTCTAATTCTGGAATTTACTTTTAACCCTTTCCCTCATATAGACGCTTTCTGATGCCTCTGCAGCAGACGGCTTTTTGAAAACATAGTGACAAAAGAAGAAATTGTTCAAAACGTGCAATTTCCCCTTTTGCCACAATGTTTTCTACTTTCAGTACTTTCATTTAATAATGAGGTTATCCATTCAATTATAGAGATTTTCTATTTTTTGAAAAAATATGTTTAAAGTCGTCTGCTGCAGAATTGTCGTATTGGGGAAGGGTTAAACCTTTTCTCACTTACAACACAACTGCAGCTTATGAATTTAATATTATCTTTAATAGAACATCTTGAGCTATTTCTCCTTTTGCCATTATTATACCCCCAAAAACAAAGTTTTGGGGGGGTATATAGAAGTCACTGTGTCGGGCTGTCGGTCGGTCGGTCGGAAGCCATATTTTGTCCGATCTATTTCATACAAACCACTGGGTGGAATTCAATAAAATTTTACATGAAGCTTCTATACCAAGAGGAGATGTGCATATCCTAAAGGGGTTACACTTGCATCTTATTTTACAGAGTTATGGCCCTTTTACATAATAAGTAAGCCATATTTTGTCCGGCCTATTTCTTACAAACCACTGGGTGGAATTCAATACAATTTTACATGAAGCTTCTATACCAAGAGGAGATGTGCATATTCTAAAGGGGTTACAATTGCATCTTATTTTACAGAGTTATGGCCCTTTTACTTATTAAGTAAGCCATATTTTGTCCGGCCTATTTCATACAAACCACTGGGTGGAATTCAATAAAATTTTACATGAAGCTTCTATACCAAGAGGAGATGTGCATATCTTAAAGGGGTTACAATTGAATATTATTTCACAGAGTTATGGCCCTTTTACTTATTAATTATGGCCCTTTTACTTATTAAGTAAGCCATATTTTGTCCGGCCTATTTCATACAAACCACTGGGTGGAATTCAATAAAATTTTACATGAAGCTTCTATACCAAGAGGAGATGTGCATATCCTAAAGGGGTTACAATTGAATCTTATTTTACAGAGTTATGGCCCTTTTACTTATTAATTATGGCCCTTTTACTTATTAAGTAAGCCATATTTTGTCTGACCTATTTCTTACAAACCACTGGGTGGAATTCAATAAAACTTTACATGAAGATTCTATACCAAGAGGAGATGTGCATACCCTACAGGTCTTACAATTGCATGTAATTTTACAGAGTTATGGCCCCTTTGTTGGTCGGTCGGAAGCCATATTTTGAATCAAGGTGCTGTTTTGGGGGTATTTATCATCTTCAATGATAGTTCTAGTTATGAAAAATTGCTCACTTGTAGAAACAGTTGTTAACTGTTACAGGTCTACCAGACTCAGAAAACTTTGTTTATTCTCATTACCCTCTTTAACCCTTTCCCTCATATAGATGCTTTCTGACGCCTCTGCAGCAGACGGCTTTTTGAAAACATAGTGACAAAAGAAGAAATTGCACAAAACGTGCAATTTCTCCTTTTGCCACAATGTTTTCCACTTTTTTGTCATAGGTTATCCATTCAATTATGGGGATTTTCTATGTTTTGACAAAATACGTTTAAAGTTGTCTGCTGCAGAATTGTCGTATGAGGGAAAGAGTTAAAATGAAATAGAAGTGGAAAACATTTTGGCTAAAGAAGAAATTGCTCATTATTAGTGAGCAATTTCTTCATTTGCCACTAGTTGTTTGCTGCATAATTGGAAAGGGATAACTGACTCGGAAAAACATTGTTTGAAAAGAAAATATTCTCGTTATTTAGCTAGTTTCCCCTGCAATACTTTCATGCACGCATTTTCTAATGAAAGGCCACTGTCAAAACTTTATTCAATGAAATAAATGGTCAAGCCTGGTTTAGGATTGCTTGCTTTGGACTCAGTTGGAAACGGTGTTAAACCCAATCAATCAATCAATGGACTCACTCAGTTGGTAGGCAATGTGATTATAAGTAATAATAGAAATAAATCCAAAAGAATTTAAATATTTAAAGTGTCTGATTATATTTTAGACAGTTTTAATTTATAATGACATCAATACCATGAAACGTTAATTTCATTACTTTTATTGAATATATTGTGAATGAAAATTCAACACAAAAGACATGGCGTTGTTGTAGAAAAGAGTATGATGTTATCCGTTTCGTATTTTAAAAAATCCTCAAGTCATAATTGCCTTTAACAAAAAGTATAATGCTGTATGTATTCAGTTATTTACAACTGTCTCGGTGGTGAATTGCGGGAGGTCACAGGTTCGATCACCGACCGGGTCATAACAAAGACATTATAAATGGTAGTTATGGCTGCCCCCTTTGGCACTCAGGGTTGCGGGCTTAGTATTACGACTGACTTGTGTCGGGATAAATAAACCAGTAGTACTGGTACTTTACCCAGGAAATGCCATGATATATAACTGTAAAATTGTTGAAAGCAGCGTAAAACACCAGACTATCAGTGATATACACATGCATATGTCACCTTTCATGTTTTCCCTCATACAGACGCTTTCTGAAGCCTCTGCAGCAGACGGCTTTTTGAAAACATAGTGACAAAAGAAGAAATTGCACAAAACGTGCAATTTCTCCTTTTGCCACAATGTTTTCCACTTTTTGTCATAGGTTATCCATTCAATTATGGAGATTTTCTATGTTTTTGACAAAATACGTTCAAAGTCGTCTGCTGCAGAATTGTCGTATGAGGGAAAGGGTTAAGTATTTAAGTATTACTTAGCGCCAAGTAAGGTTGGTGGAACCTTCTTCCAAGGCAACTATCTAAATTCCCTGTATTTTTTTTTGCCCATTAGTGGGAGACAAATGCATTTTGTCAATCATCGGAAAGAAAGAATTTTGACTCGGTTTCTAAGTATAAAAATTATTATTGAATAGTGTTGAAGTCATTCTGAGCAATTTCCTCCTTTTGCCACAATTTTATTTAGAGTCATCCGCTGCTTATGCATCAAAATGTGTTTGTATGTGGGAAAGGGTAAATACTATATTTAGGCAGTTTCAGAAGTGCTGGAGAGTAGTTATAAAATGCTTAATGATTGATTGATTGATTGATTGATTGATTTGGGCTTAACCCTTTCCCTCATATAAACGCTTTCGGACGCCTCTGCAGCAGACGGCTTTTTGAAAACATAGTGACAAAAGAAGAAATTGCACAAAACATGCAATTTCTCCTTTTGCCACAATGTTTTCCACTTTTAGTCATAGGTTATCCATTCAATTATGGAGATTTTCTATGTTTTGACAAAATACGTTCAAAGTCGTCTGCTGCAGAATTGTCGTATGAGGGAAAGGGTTAACGCAGTTTTCAACAATATTACGGCAGCCAGTTCAACTTCCCCTGTATTTCCTGGTTATCTTTCACCAGTACATCCTCACAACAGACTTTCCAAGCAACTTGCTGTTTACTACATAGACTGTCAGCCCATTGGTTAAAGATGAATGACGCTTGTCACAGTGACTTTTGAATAACAACTAACAACAGACTTTCCAAGCAACTTGCTGTTTTCTACATAGACTGTCAGCCCATTGGTAAAAGAGGAATGACGCTTGTCACAGTGACTTTTGAATAACAACAGACAGAATGTTGGCCAAGCTGGGATTCTAACTCACAACCTGTGGATTGAATGAAATGTTTAAACACTTTAATATATATACAGATCAATGGTTTGACATCCAATTCTGTTTGATGAATGGTCCTAATTTAAATATGATAACCATTTGAAAAATTTAGATTAATGGTGATTCAAGATGATAAATCATCATGGCATGCCAGGATGCCAATACTTTAACCCTTTCCCACATACAACAAATCTGCAGCAGACTTCTTTGAAATCATCTGAACAAATATAAAGGTAGGGAATATATATATACAACTGATAGTTCAATGATTGAAAAGGGTTGAAAACATTGTTTGCAAAAAGGAGAAATTGCTCGTTTTTAGCAATTTCTCCTTTTGCCACAATGTTTACAAAAGTCTTCTGCTGAAAGGGCGTCAGAAAGCATCTATATGTGGGATAGGGTTAACAGTTTACCTGTGGTATTTACCCCTTTCCCACTTGCAGACATGTTTTGATGTCTCTGCAGCGGACGACTTTTGAAAACATTGTTGCAAAGGAGAATTTGCTTGTAATGAGCAATTTCGCCTTTTTATACGCCTGTTTTGAAAAAAACGAGACATATTATGGCGAGGTGTTGTCCGTTCGTCTGTCCGTCCATTTTTTGTCCAGCCTACTCCTCCTACACTGTTTAAGTTATTAATGCCAAACTTGGTAGAAATAATCACCATCACATGATATTGTGTGCGCTCAAAGAGGAGGTAACTTCTTATATATTTCCCAGAGTTATGCCCCTTTATAGGCTTAACAAATGTTGTCTGGCCTACTCCTCCTACACTGTAAAAGATATTGATGCCAAACTTGGTAGAAATAATCACCAGCACATGATATTGTGTGCGCCCAAAAAGGAGGTAACTCCGTACCTATTTCCTAGAGTTATGCCCCTTTTTAGACTTAATTTTTTTTTTCCAAAATTCACATTTCCTTCAATATCTCTAGAACTGTTACCGATGTTATTTTGAAAATTTATATTTGTGTTAAGTATCATAAGACAACATCACATACCAAGTTCCATAAATGTGACTGTTTTTTTTGACAAAATTATTCCCCTTTTTTAGACTTATAAAATTTCCGAAAATTCATATTTCCTTAAATATCTTTTGCTTCAAAACTTAAATATTATTAGATCATCAAATATTATTAAATCATCTGAAGCCTAGTGATAGTTCTATTTCGTGAATGCATTGAGTACCATTCATAACCTTCCTGACTATTTTCATTAATTATGCTTTCATGTATAGATATTTTCAAAGTCCTCTGCTACAGTATGACTCCAGTCGGGTCATACCAAAGACTTAAGAATGGTAGAAAATGCTGTGATATAACTGAACAATATTTAAAAGCGGCGAAAAACATCAAACAATCAACAGCTGCAGTATGCATGGTGCAGTATGTGGGAAAGGCTTAATATAGGTGTGACTCTTCAGAAACATCTGGGAATGGAAATATGTCATTAGGAAACTTTGATGTGTGAATTTGATACATGCTTTAAAATAATTTTGGAAAATGGAGTTTAATGTATATTTTGGAGCCATTGCTCCCTTTTCCGTATTTTTTTCTTCAAATTTGTTGGTATCCGAAGCCAAACATAAGTTGTCTGCATCAAGAAAAAGATTATATATATATTTACCTCTTTAACCCTTTCCCTCATATAGACACCTTTTGACGCCTCTGCAGCATTCCGCTTTTTTAAAACATAGTGACGAAAGAAGAAATTGCTCAAAACAAGCAATTTCTCCTTTTGACACACTGTTTTCCACTTTTAGTCATAAGTTATCCATTCAATTATAGAGATTTTCTATTTATGGACAAAATATGTTCAAAGTCATCTGCTGCAGAATTGTCGTATGAGGGAAAGGGGAGAACGATTGAATGATTCAATGAGAAACATTTACTTTTGATTTGCTGTTCATGTCAATTTGATTATCATACGATAATTTATAGAGAGTTTCCATATTTATGCCTAGATGTTTTCAAATTTGTCTGCTGTGGATTTGTATGTGAGAAAGGGTAAATGCAAGAGGACAATCTCCTTTTGTCACAATGTTTTCAACTCTATTCAAAAGTAATACTATCATATAAAGAGAATTTTCACAGTTTTGCCTAGATTTGTTAAAAGTCGTCTGCTGCAGATTTGTAGTATGTTGGAAATGGTTAATGACAGGTGATACAATAAGCTCCTTCTCTCCCTCTTGGCTTCAGATGTTTTTAATTCGGAAATGTCTCAAAGAATTGCATGTTGGGTAATTTGGGAGCAGAAATATTTTGTATCTGAAAATGTCTTGAACAACAACATGTCGGGTAGTATCATTGGGTGAAGCCCGCAGTGTTTTATAGCTGTATATATCCATTACATCCTGTATCGCCATGGAAAGGTTGAGATAAAATCACACCTGTAATTACATAATGGTGGTTTATTAGAGGGTTAACATTTTCCCGCTTTCTGAAGCCTCTGCAGCAGACGACTTTTGAAAACATTGTGGCAAAAGAAGAAATTATTCATTATGAGCAATTTCTCCTTTTTTCCACAATATTTTCAACTCGAATTAATTTTTATCATACTTTCAATTACAGACATTTTCCATATTTTTGCCAAGATGTTTTCAAAGTTGTCTGCTGCAGAATTGTTGTTTGTGGGAAAGGGTTAACTCTTAAAACGCTAGCGGCGGGTTTTGTCAACCGTTGATGACATTTGCAAACAGTTTGGATCCAGATCAGTCCCCACAAAACGTGGGGACTGATCTGAGATCCAAACTGTTTGTCACTCCGATTCAATTTCAGTAGACATGTGGGGGAAATAAATATTTTTTTTAAAAATTTGCAGCCGATAATATAGCAGACGAAAATAATTTAGCATGCAAAGAGTTAATGGTGGCGGTGACACCCTGGCACAGCCCCTTATTAGTTATCGTGACAATCTCTTGCCACCTCATGAATCCCTAACTGTTTTACCTGAAACAGATGATAGTTGATGCCTTTGCAGCAGACGGCTTTTGAAAAGATTTGAGGAAAAGGAGGTATTTGCTCAAAATTTTGCAATTTCTCCGTTTTCATCACTGTTTTCAACACAGTTTCAAAATTAATACTTCATATAGGGGTTAATTATGTCACTATAACTTTTTTGGTCACATGGTCAAAACAATATAACCCCTTAATCATATCAACCCTTTCCCTCATACGACAATTCTGCAGCAGATGACTTTGAACATATTTTGTCAAAACATAGAAAATCTCCATAATTGAATGAATAACCTATGACAAAAAGTGGAAAACATTGTGGCAAAAGGAGAAATTGCACGTTTCTCCTTTTGTCACTATGTTTTCAAAAAAGCCATCTGCTGCAGAGGCGTCAGAAAGCGTCTATATGAAGGAAAGGGTTAAGGAAAAAGTTGTAATTTGATGGACCAAGTTTCCTACTATAATTTTACACCCAATTGATCATTTCTGATCTTTATTGATGAACAATATATATTTGCATTATTATGTCAATATTAGTGTGTAATAATGTGTTACAGTACCATAATGCGAGTGGTACGTAATATAGCCCATAAAAATGTTTTATTTGTTACCCCTCTAGTCAATCGGTTTCAGCTGACTGTTTTGAACTTGCCATATTAATGGTGAGGTCACAGCATCCATTTTTACCCCCTTTCCCACATACAACAAATATGCAGCAGACGACTTCAAAAGCATCAAGTCAAAAGTTTGGAATATCTCTATAAGTGAATGTTTGATTACTGAATAGATTTGAAAACATTGTGGCTAAAGGAGAAATGGTCCCAGTATTTTCATAAGTTATCTGCTAAACTAGGTTATGATCTCATTAATGATAATAATGTAAAAATTTCAAATGGCACAGAGTTAAAGAAATTCTTTGTCACAAATATTATAGCTAAGTGCATTATAGCTTTGTGCCACTATTTAATTATTTTCCTGATGCAGACGACACCTGCAGCAGATGACTCGAACATATCTTTGAGGGGAAAGGTGGACATTGCTCGCAATTAGCAATTTCTCCCTTTTCTACAATGTTTGAAATATGATTTGAGCCGTCCCGCAAAACAATTAACATTATGGCCTCTGCATAATGTATTGACCCAGATCAGCCTCGGCAGTCTGCGCAGACTGCTCAGGGCCAACACATTCCATTTCAGGTATAGAGTAATGATTCCTGAAACAGAAAATCCACACAATGCAAAAACTGGGGTTATCAATATGGGGGTTATGAGTTTGAGCCCTGGCTCATTCATCTTCGATCAATTGGCTAACATTCCATATTGAAAAGCAGCCAGTTGCTTGGAAAGATTAACCCTTTCCCTCATATAGACGCTTACTGACGCCTCTGCAACAGACAGCTTTTTGAAAACATAGTGACAAAAGAAGAAATTGCCACTTTAGTCATTACATAGGTTATCCATTCAATTAAAGAGATATTCTATTTTTTGACAAAATATGTTCAAAGTCGTCTGCTGCAGAATTGTCCTATGAGGGAAAGGGTTGAATGTTCAGTACTGGTGTGAGAAAGCCAGCAAACACATTGATAGATGAACAGGCTGCCATGATATGGCTGAAAAATTGTTGAAAATGGCATTAAACCCCAATCAATCAATCAATCAGTCAATCAAAAGACCTTGATAAAGTTATGCCTATTTAAGGCAACATGTGAACAACTATGGTTTCCATTGTCATTTTGTTTGAATATTATGACAATATAGTTCTAATTTGTTGCAGTAAAATGACAAAGAATTATATCTTTCGATTTCATTATTTCTGTGATCATTGATGTACGTCAGAAAAACTCTATCATATATCAAATTAATAGCAAGTATTAGGATCATAAACGAAAATCTGGTTAAAAAGTTTGTAATGATCCCTGAAAATTAAATTTTTATTTCTGCTAAATTCATTTTTTATTAGGCCTACCTCGATGATCGTAAATAAAGTACATTAAATCCAATTTATTGCGCAGATCTCAAAACTTTGGATAAGCAGTAATAATTAAAACTTGTATTTTAATAGTTTCTTTGGCTTATCCCAAGACAATGGCCCTGGGTACTCACTAGAGTTGTCTCCCATGGGAAAAGGGTTAACCCTTTCCCTCATACGACAATTCTGCAGCAGACGACTTTGAACCAATTTTAGTCAAAACATAGAAAATCTCCATAATTGAATGTAGAACCTATAACAAAAAGTGGAAAACATTGTGGCAAAAGGAGAAATTGCACGTTCTGTGCAATTTCTTCTTTTGTCACTATGTTTTCAAAAAACTGTCTGCAGCAGAGGCGTCAGAAAGCGTATATATGAGGGAAAGGGTTAACAAAGCCCAACTCGTAGAACAAATAAAGGAATCTGTTTGACACAAATTGAATATTTGATCTATCTAGAGCCCCCCCCGATGATACCATAATCTGTATTTTATTGCAATGTTTTAACCATCAAACTTTCTAAATCGTCAAGCTATATCTAATTTTGGACATAATGTTGCTATAAAGTGATGCGAGTTATTAGCTCCACTGGCTGAAAGCCAGTCGAACTTATGTCATGGCGAATTGTCCGTCGTGCGTGCGTGCGTTAACTTTTTCCTTTAAACGACTTCTTCTCCCTAACCACTTGGCCAATTTGGTTGAAACTTCATGGGAAGCATCCTCTCAATGTCCTCTACTAAATTCCTTCAAATCTTTTTGATCCATTCAAAATTCTGGTTTCCATGGCAACCGAAAGGAAAAAATAGTGAGAACTTAAAAAATCTTCAAATCTTCTTCTCCGAAAGTGTCAGGCCGATTTTCAAATAATTTTGTAGAAATGTTCCTTGGGTGACCCTTTATTAGATTCCTTCAAGAAATTTTGATTGGGCGAAAAACATGGCCGCCAGGGGGCGGGGCTTTTTTGCCTTATATAGCTATAGTGAAAACTTAAATAATCTTCTTCTCAAAAAGTGTTCAGCAGATTTTCAAATAATTATGTAGAAATGTTCCGTGGGTGACCCTCTATCAGATTCCTTCAAGCCATGTTGATTGGTAAAAAAACATGGCCGTCACAGGGCGGGGCTATTTTGCCTATATGGCTAAAGAGCAAACTTAAAAAATCTTCTCCTCCAAAAGTGTCAGGCCGATTTTCAAATAATTTTGTAGAAATGTTCCTTGTGTGAACCTTAATTAGATTCCTTCAAGAAATGTTGATTGGGCGAAAAACATGGCCGCCAGGGGGCGGGGCTTTTTTGCGTTATATAGCTATAGTGAAAACTTAAAACATCTTCTTCTCCGAAAGTGTTCAGCCGATTTTCAAATAATTTTGTAGAAATGTTCATTGGGTGACCCTCTATGAGATTCCTTCAAGCCATGTTGATTGGTCGAAAAACATGGCCACCAGAGGGCGGGGCTATTTTGACTTATATGACCATAGTGAAAACTTAAAAAATCTTCTCCTCCGAAAGTGTCAGGCATATTTTCAAATAATTTTGCAGAAACATTCCTTTGGTGACACTCTACAAGATTCCTTTAAGCCATGGTGGTTGGTAAAAAAAATAGCCACCACGGGGCAGGGCTGTTTGGAGATTTTATTTTTGCCTTATGGCCGTGGAGCGATACTGGCCCTCTTGGGCCTCTTGTTTTTTATTTCTCCTGGGTTTACCTGATAATGACGCCTTTAACCCCTTTCCAACTTGCGGACGACTTTTGAAAACATTGTGGTTAAAGTAGAAATGGCTCAATTTCTTCTTTTCCTCCGCACTCTCTTCAAATGTTGGCTGCTGCAGCACTGAAAGGTTGAAAACATCGTGTGGAATGAGTTTTGTTTGGTTTGTATTGTGTTTAATGCCACTTTCAACAATTGTTCAGTTATATTACAGCAATTCCTTGATAATTTACCAGTTCTACTGGTCCATTTATCGTGCCATTAGCTAGTCAGTCATATTGCTAACCCGAAAGTCCTGAGCACCAAAGTTGGAAAAAGTAATTACTGCCATTTTAAAGGACTTTGGTATAATCAGGCCAGGGAATCGAACCCACAGCTTCCCACACCCAAGGCAGATGCTCAAGCAGTACTACACCACCAAGAATTATGTGAAAATGAGCCATTTCTTCTTTTCCCCATACTATCTTGCTGCTTTCCATCAAAATGTGTTTGTATGAATGAAAGGGTTAGCCCTTTCAAACATACATCAAATCTGTAGCAGCCGACTTATAGGCAAAACCATGAAGAATTTCTACAAATGAATGTTTGATTATTGAATAATGGTGAAAACATTGTGGCAAAAGGGGAAAATGCTCAAGTCGGCTGCTGCAGAGGTATGTGGTAAAATGTTTACAAACAGAGGTGCCATTGTTACATATGAGTGGGAGTATAATTAAGACATCTGATAGCATTTCTGGTGGCCCCCCCAAAAATAGGTTTGTCAAACCCTCCCCCACTCGCAGATGCATTTTGACACATCTGCAGTAGATGACTCTTGAAAACACTGTGGCAAAAGGAGGAAGTGCTCATAGCAAGCAATTTCTCCATTTGCCACAATGTTTTCGTAATTTCGTATTTTCATTTCTAGAAATTTTCTATAGTCATCTGCTGCAGATTTGTTGTATGTAGGAAAGGGTAAAACTGGCTATAAATCTTTAAAAAAATAAGGTTGCAAAAAGTCATCACCACCTACCACTTGTCTGCATTTATAAAAGCTATTTGGCTTAAGTTATCATTTACCTAATTTGATTTTTCGGTGGGAAGGAGGTTTATATAGACGCTTTCTGATGCCTCTACAAGCAGACGGCTTTTGAAAATATTGTGACAAAAGAAGATATTGCAATTTCTCCTTTTGCCACAATATTTTCAACCCTATTCAATTATTATACTTTCATGTATAGAGATGTTTTCTAGTTTTGTCTAGATGTTTTCGATGTCGTCTGCTGCAAGTTTATCATATGTGGGAAAGAGTTAAAAAAATTATTGATGTTGTTCTGTGTAAGAACACAATATATTCAGAATTCTTTTGTATGGTTGTATAATCCTTTACCACATACAACAAATCCGCAGCAGACGTCTTTGAAAACATAGTGATAAAAACCTGAAAAAAATCTCCATTAAAGATAGCTTAATTAAATAAAGTTGAAAACATTGTGGCCAAACGGAGAAATTGCTCATCATGACCAATTTCTCCTTTGGCCACAATGTTTTCAAAAGTCGTCTGCTGCTATAGATTGCGTGGGAAAGGGATAAATATATAGGAGGCATTTTATTACAAGGAAAGTTTTCTTGATTGATTGAGTAGGTTTAGAGCAGGGAGCTGTCAACCTATCTACTGTAAGTTATCCCAAAAAAGAAAATATACAGAAATACGTTGAAATGGGTGTTTTTTCTCCTAATTTTTTCTGATCACTCATTGTCCGTCGACCGTTTTCCGTCTGTCCATCATCCGTCGTTAACTTATAGCTTTAAACATAATCTCCTCCTCAACCACAGGAACAATTTCCACAAAACATCACAGGAATGTTTTTACTGCATAAATTAAACACGTTAATTACATAACCCATACTCAGAGATTCATTTCAAACCTGGCTTGACATGTTAACCCTTTCCCTCATACAACAATTCTGCAGCAGACGACTTTGAACGTATTTTTTTCAAAACATAGAAAATCTCCATAATTAAATGGATAACCTATGACTAAAAGTGGAAAACATTGTGGCAAAAAGGAGAAATTGCATGTTTTGTGCAATTTCTTCTTTTGTCACTATGTTTTAAAAAAGCCGTCTGCTGCAGAGGCGTCGAAAAGCGTCTATATGAGGGAAAGGGTTAACTTATCAGGACAGGGCCAGAAACGAGATCTATGATTGTGATGGTGACTTACCTCAAAATAAATGAGCTTAATTTTGCTTTTGAACACATTGAATTTGATAGGATTGTTTAACCCTTTCCCTGATAAAAGCAACTTTCGTTGCTTCTGCAAGAGACGAATTTAGATAACATCAATGTTTTCAACTCTGTATCGCGGATATGTATATAACCAATTTACAGTGGAAGACAGTGGTGCAATGTAAGAGTGTTGGCCTCTTGTAACAAAGGTCCCAGGTTCGAATCCAGTGATGAGCGGGTTTTACCCTTTGGGAAAATTCCACACAAACGACGCAAGTGCTGGTTAAGTCACCAGGAAGCAGACATCAAGTGGTTAATATAAGCTTAAAGCTTGTTTCACAATCAATGTAATATAAATAAGTTTAAACTAACCTATTTTCCAGAGTTTTTACTTTCCTGGATGTTTTCAAAGCAGATGAATCTTAATATGCCATATCAGTTAACCCTTTCCGTCATACGACAATTCTGCAGCAGACGACTTTGAACATATTTTGTCAAAAAATAGAAAATCTCTATAATCGAATGGATAACCTATGACTAAAAGTGGAAAACATTGTGGCAAAAGGAGAAATTTCTTGTTTTGAGCAATTTCTTCTTTTGTCACTATATTTTCAAAAAGCCGTCTGCTGCAGAGGCATCAGAAAGCGTCTATATGAGGGAAAGGGTTAAATGGTTTAATCAATGTCTCTATTATATTTGGATAGAAGACTGTAATGTATTGGTTTACAACTCGCATAAGGTGGTCTAGGTTTAGTTTGTCAGCCAGATTCTCAGGTTCCCCGCAATATTGGGTAACATTTCTTAATGTGATAAATAAAAAATGAAAATGAACTTTAACCCCCTCACCTAATGCAGACGTCATGGGATTTCACGCCAAATTTTTAAAACATTAAGAAATTTCTAAAAAAGCAACAACAAACAATTCCTATATTTTCCACAATGTTTTCAACTGCATATCAGAACTGTTACAAATCCGTTCTTACTGATAATGTTTTGGTATTCTTAGTCCCACATGCAACAAATCTGCTGCAGATGACTTTGAAAATATCTGTGAATAAAAAACATTGTGGCTTAAAAGTTAAGGAGAAATAGTTCATAATAAAACAATTTCATGTATTGCCCCAATGTTTATTAAAAAAGCATCTGCACGTGGGAAAGAATTAACGAGATTTAAACAGCTAAACAAATGGTTAATCAGGATTGAAACATGAAACACTGTCAACATATAAAATGACTCGTGTTCTGACGATTGAAAAGGTAATACAAATTGTTTGAAACATGATGCATCTTCTTGTTATGGTTTTTCATAAAGGTTTAATTCAAAGTGTTTTTTGAGGTGTTTTTTCCCCTCATAACCCTTTCCCACGTATTGCAAATTTGAAGCAGAAAACTCCGAAAAAGATTTAGTCAAAAATATTGAAAATCACTATAAATGAAATAACGATTATTAGTCCCCTACCGGCGTGCCGAAGGGGACTATTAGGTTTGCACTCCGTCCGTCAGTCAGTCAGTCAGTCAGTCAGTCCGGCAAATTTTTGTCCGGAGCATATCTCCAAAACTGTACTAGCTATGGCTATGAAATTCCATATGTGGATACATCTCATCAATGCGGAGTGCAGTGCATATGAACCATAACTCTTGCTTCCCTAATTTTTGAGTTATTTCCCTTTCTTTATTTTCATACTTGATTTTTGTCCGGAGCATATCTCCAAAACTGTACTAGCTATGGTTATGAAATCTCACACATGGATGCATCTCATCAAGGGGGAGTGCAGTGGACATGAACCATAACTCTTGCTTGCCTAATTTTTGAGTTATTTCCCTTTCTTTATTTTCATACTTGATTTTTGTCCGGAGCATATCTCCATAACTATACTAGCTATGGCTATGAAATTCACACATGAATACATCGTATCAAGGGGGAGTGCAGTGCACATGAACCATAATTCTTGCTTCCCTAATTTTTGAGTTATTTCCCTTTCTTTATTTTCATACTTGATTTTTGTCCGGAGCATATCTCCAAAACTGTACTAGCTATGGTTATGAAATTTCACACATGGATGCATCTCATCAAGGGGGAGTGCAGTGGACATGAACCATAACTCTTGCTTGCCTAATTTTTGAGTTATTTCCCTTTCTTTATTTTCATACTTGATTTTTGTCCGGAGCATATCTCCATAACTATACTAGCTATGGCTATGAAATTTCACACATGAATACATCGTATCAAGGGGGAGTGCAGTGGACATGAACCATAACTCTTGCTTGCCTAATTTTTGAGTTATTTCCCTTTCTTTATTTTCATACTTGATTTTTGTCCGGAGCATATCTCTAAAACTGTACTAGCTATGGTTACGAAATTTCACACATGGATGCATCTCATCAAGGGGGAGTGCAGTGGACATGAACCATAACTTTTGCTAGCCTAATTTTTTAGTTACTTCCCTTTCTTTATTTTCTTACTTGATTTTTGTCCGGAGCATATCTCTAAAACTATACTACCTATGGTTATGAAATTTCACACATGGATACACCTCATCAAGGGGGGTTGCCGTGCAGATGAACCATAACTCTTGCTTGATTAATTTTTGAGTTATTGCGCGGGCGGAATCCAGTTCTTTGTCCGGAGCATATCTCCGAAACTATACTACCTAGGTCTATGAAATTCCGGATACATCTCATCAATGCGGAGTGCAGTGCATATGAACCATAACTCTTGCTTCCCTAATTTTTGAGTTATTTCCCTTTCTTTATTTTCATACTTGATTTTTGTCCGGAGCATATCTCCAAAACTGTACTAGCTATGGTTATGAAATTTCACACATGGATGCATCTCATCAAGGGGGAGTGCAGTGGACATGAACCATAACTCTTGCTTGCCTAATTTTTGACTCAAAAGTGCAAACCGGTAGGGGACTATGGTATTGCTTGCAATCCTCCAGTTACTTGTTGAATAATAGAGTTGAAGACGTTGTAGCAATTTCTCCTTTTGCCACAATGTTTTCAAAAGTCTTCTGCTGTAAATGCATCTGAAAGCCTCTGTGTGTTTGAAAGGGTTTAACTTGTGCTTTTATTATTATGTCTCCCCCTTTATACAGGGGAGATATATTGTTTTTGTCCTGGGCGTCTGTCTGTCTGTCTGTCCTTCTGTCTGTCTGTCTGTCTGTCTGTCCGTCTGTCCGAAATCGTGTCCGCTCCATATCTCCAAGACGGCTTGAAGGATTTTCATGAAACTTGGCTCACATGTTCACCTCATCAAGGCGACGTGCAGAACCCGCGTCTCGACAATATAGGGTCAAGGTCACGCTTGAAGGTCAAAGGTTTGAGGCTTTATTTCGTGTCCGCTCCATATCTCCCAGACGGCTTGAAGGATTTTCATGAAACTTGGGTCACATGTTCACCTCATCAAGGCGACGTGCAGAACCCGCGTCTCGACAATATAGGGTCAAGGTCAAGGTCACACTTGAAGGTCAAAGGTTTGAGGCTTTATTTCGTGTCCGCTCCATATCTCCGAGACGGCTTGAAGGATTTTCATGAAACTTGGGTCACATGTTCACCTCATCAAGGCGACGTGCAGAACCTGCGTCTCGACAATATAGGGTCAAGGTCAAGGTCACGCTTGAATGTCAAAGGTTTGAGGCTTTATTTCGTGTCCGCTCCATATCTCCCAGACGGCTTGAAGGATTTTCATGAAACTTGGGTCACATGTTTACCTCATCAAGGCGACGTGCAGAACCCGCGTCTCGACAATATAGGACCAATGTCAAGGTCACGTTTGAAGGTCAAAGGTTTGAGGCTTTATTTCGTGTCCGCTCCATATCTGTCCCAAATTTATAGGTTGGAATGTTTTGAGAGATTTTGACAGATATTTGAGGGGAGACAATTCTAGTTTTCATTGTTCTTGAAGAGGAAAATATGAAGAATATTAGAAAAAAAGACTTCTCCATGTCAGGACCATAACTCGAAAAGTACTAAAGATATTTCGATGAAACTTGAATTGTATAAGGATATTAAAGAGAGGAAGTGCATTACACAAGAACCATAACTCTATAATAAATAATAAAAATTAACTCCCTTGTTTTTTTTTTGTTTTTTTAATGAAGTCTGTATTATGTAAATAGGTATGATCACTTAGTTAAAGGTAGTTCTATCAGACAATGCCTTTTATCACTTGACAAAGCCCTTATGGGGAGCAATCATTCGGTTCCACCGATTCCTTGTTTTTCTTTTGCCACTATGTTTTCAACTTTATTTAACAATTGTTCTTTTATTTATTGAGAGTTTCCTTATTTTTGTGTAAAAGATTTGAAAGTCGTCTAGGGCAGATTTGTGGTATGTGGGAAAGGGTTAAGAGTCAGAAAGCGTCTATATGATGGAAAGGGTTAAAACAAAATGTAAAAAGTTTTTTGTTTAGGAGGACAATTTGTTCAGAGAACAGGTGTCAAAAGAGATGTAGTGTCAGAAAGCGTCTATATGATGGAAAGGGTTAAAACAAAATGTAAAAAGTTTTTTGTTTAGGAGGACAATTTGTTCAGAGAACAGGTGTCAAAAGAGATGTAGTGTGAAATGTTTAACAGGGACAGTTATTACCTCACATATCAAAACATATTTCAAAAATTTGAAATGTAAACAAAAACAAAAAATGGTTTATCAGTAAAGCTAGAGGAATTGTCTATGAATTTGCTTTTTGAGAACTTAATGACCATGTATTATAGTGTTGAGTTTGGTAATATCAGACCACAACAGTCCAAAATAGATCTGCTCAATAACTGCATTATAAGCACAGTCTTTTCCATAGGTTTCTTTATCTTGACAGGTCTGCAGCATTAAAATTTTTAAAGAATTGTGGCAAAAGGAGAAATTGCTCATGACTAGCAATTTTTCATTTTTGGCCACACTGCTTTCAACTATATTAACCCTGAAGCAGACAAACTTGTATCTCTATATAGGCAAACATTTGGAGCAATTCCTCCTTTTACCACAATGATTTCAAAAGTTGTCTGCTGCAGAGGAGTCAAAAAGCATCTATATGTGGTAACGGGTTAACTAATTATACATACACCTTTAGAGAATTTTTACACTTTTGCCTAGCTGAGTGTTTTCAAAGTAGTCTGGTGAAGTTTTGAGGCTAATTCAGCAGACAATTTTTTATAAATAGTGCAAGAAAAAGGAGAAAATGCTCATAGCAATAATATTTTTTTCTTCCACATTGTTTTCAATTCTGTATAAAAGGAATGTTCTCCAAAGTTTTCAATTCTGCAGTTATAGTTCCAATTTTAAAGATTTAACAACTTTTATCTACAAATATTTTTCAAGCAGCCAACATCTTTATCAAAATAGCATATCTGTATAGGTTTACTCTTTGACCTTAATAATTTTACTTATTCCCATTTATAAAAAAAATAAAACTACTACTATATATACTTCACATTTTCCGTCAGAAGTTTTTTTTCCCAGGCTCATTATATGGGTTGATAATGATTATTTGTTATAACATTCCCATCATTTTAATAAAACATGCTAAAACAAAAATTGTCAAATTCTTTACATGACTTATTTATAAATTTAATTGAGTTTAATTCACTTACTTTACTTATTTTACATCTTTATTGAAATAATTGAGGTTGCCCCTTTCCACACATTGCAGACTCATTTCATAGGCATCTGCAATAGGCAACTTTTGACAACATAACCCTTTCCCTCATACAACAAATCTGCAGCAGAGCACTTTGGAAACATTTAGTAAAAAAATTGGAAAATCTCTATTAATGAGGGTATATTTACTGAAAAGAGTTGAAAGCATTGTGGCAAAGGGAAAAATTTGCTGTTTTGAGCAATTTCTTCTTTTGTCACCATTTTTTCAAAATTTGTCTGCTGCAGATGCATCAGAAAGCGTCTATATGTGGGAAAGGGTTAATGAGCGATTTCTCCTTTTGCCACAATTTCTTTATTAACTCATCAATAACACATTCAGTTTCATAGATTTCTCATATTTTACCTGAGCACTGTTACTTAAAGAACTGTTCTATGGTGGAAAAGGGTTAACTACCTATTCAAGAATAGCTCGTAGATTTAATGTCTGAAATTTGGAAACAATTAGCGAAAAATTATGTGAACAAATTTGTTATTGCTGAAGTCGTTTTCCGGTAATGATTGATTGTCCACTTTTGTTTCAATATAATTGAGACTTAAATACACCAAGTGGTATGTATTACATGTCCTTAGATTCACAATACAATTTAGACACATAAACATGTAATTGTGAGCAAAATCAACCCTTTCCCACATACAACACTTCTGTAACGGATGAATTTGACAACATTTAAAATTTAGTCGAAAATATGGAAAAATATGTCCATAATTGAAAGAACAATTAATTATTATTTCTCCCCCTGTATACAGGGGAGATATATTGTTTTTGTCCTGGGCGTCTGTCTGTCCTTCTGTCTGTCTGTCTGTCCGTCTGTCCGAAATCGTGTCCGCTCCATATCTCCAAGACGGCTTGAAGGATTTTCATGAAACTTGGCTCACATGTTCACCTCATCAAGGCGACGTGCAGAACCCGCGTCTCGACAATATAGGGTCAAGGTCAAGGTCACGCTTGAAGGTCAAAGGTTTGAGGCTTTATTTCGTGTCCGCTCCATATCTCCCAGACGGCTTGAAGGATTTTCATGAAACTTGGGTCACATGTTCACCTCATCAAGGCGACGTGCAGAACCCGCGTCTCGACAATATAGGGTCAAGGTCAAGGTCACACTTGAAGGTCAAAGGTTTGAGGCTTTATTTCGTGTCCGCTCCATATCTCCGAGACGGCTTGAAGGATTTTCATGAAACTTGGGTCAAATGTTCACCTCATCAAGGCGATGTGCAGAACCCATGTTCCGACCATAACGGAGTTATCTCCCCCTTGTTCAATATTTTAATTGTGAAAACTTTGTCCAGAGCAGAACTCAGAAACTACTTGAAGGAATTTATTGAAACTTGCAATATAGATAGATGGCAATGTGAAGTTGTGCACCTTGCAATAATTATGAGTTATCTCCCCCTTGTTCAATATTTTAATAGTGTAAACTTTGTCCAGAGCAGAACTCAGAAACTACTTGAAGGAATTTATTGAAACTTGAAACATAGATAGATGGCAATGTGAAGTTGTGCACCTTGCAATAATTATGAGTTATCTCCCCCTTGTTCAATATTTTAATAGTGTAAACTTTGTCCAGAGTAGAACTCAGAAACTACTTGAAGGAATTTATTGAAACTTGGAATTTAGATAGATGGCAATGTGAAGTTGTGCACCTTGCAATAATTATGATTTATCTCCCCTTGTTCAATATTTTAATAGTGTAAACTTTCTCCAGAGCAGAACTAAGAAAGTACTTAAAGGAATTTATTGAAACTTGGAATATAGATAGATGGCAATGTGAAGTTGTGCACCTTGCAAGAATTATAACTCTGGGCTACTTCGTTGCAAAGTTATCTCCCCTTGTTCAATATTTTAATAGTCATTGACAAACTGCAATGGGGAGACATATGTTTTTTCATAAAAACAACCTTTCTAGTTATCAATTAAATCTACAAACATTGAGGTAAAAAAAGAAATTACTCCTTTTTGCCATAATGTTTTCGAAAATTTGACTGCTGCAGAGGTGTAAGATAACGTCCGTATGTGGGTAAAGGTTAACCCTTTCCCTCATATAGACGCTTTATGATTCCTCTGCAGCAGACAGCTTTTTGAAAACATAGTCACAAAAGAAGAAATTGCTCAAAACAAGCTATTTCTCCTTTTGCCACAATGTTTTCCACTTGAAGTCATAGGTTATCTGGTGTGACTGGTGTCAGTTGAAATGGACCAGTAGTACTGATAACTTACCAAGGAAACGCCTTGCTATAACTGAAAGCGGGGTAAACACCAAATAAAACAATTAACCCTTTTCCACATACATACACTTTCTGACGCCTCTGTAGCAGACGACTTTTGAAAACATTGTGGCAAAAGCAGAAATTGCTAATAATGTATTCTAAAACTAAACTTTTATATAAGAAGAATTTCCATATTATTTTCCAAATGATTTCAAAGTCATCTGCTGCAGAACTGCATGTTGTATATGGGAAAGGGTTAATGGGTGTGAGGGAGGAGGGTATGAGTGAGTATTTTTCGAAATGTATTGTGTTTCACAGTGGCATCAAATAAATCACACGCAAAGGAATATCTTTTTCATGCAAATGTTCACTCCAGTTGAAGCTATAAAACTTTTGATTATGGATATATGTATTTTTGATGTATTATACCTTAATTATCTATAGAAAAGTAGTCAATTGAAGCCTACATTAATTTGTAAGATAAAAAGTATCAAATGGTATCAACTATTTTGATGGATATTTAAGAGAGGATTCATTTTCAACTAGAACATGCATTCAGGTGTTGCATTCTTAACCCTTTCCCTCATACGACAATTCTGCAGCAGACGATTTTGAACATATTTTGTCAAATAATGGAAAATCTCTATAATTGAATGGATAACTTATGACTAAAAGTGGAAAACATAGTGACAAAAGGAGAAATTGCACGTTTTGTGCAATTTCTTCTTTTGTTACTATGTTTTCAAAAAGCTATCTGCTGCAGAGGCGTCAGAAAGCTTCTATATGAGGGATAGGGTTAACCTTGGCAATCATACTAAATATGTGCATTAACAGTGGTATGGCAATGGAAGATTTGACTGCTTATTTATGGAATGGATCTCGAGTCTGATATTTTTTTTACTCTTTC
This sequence comes from Serripes groenlandicus, assembly GCA_031761405.1. Classification (NCBI taxonomy): domain Eukaryota; kingdom Metazoa; phylum Mollusca; class Bivalvia; order Cardiida; family Cardiidae; genus Serripes; species Serripes groenlandicus. The sequence continues at coordinate 48,551,762 of JASEVX010000010.1, read as the reverse complement.
ACACATAACACAAACATACAGCAGGCAATTTTGAAAACGTCTAAGCAAAATTTTGAAATATCCCTTTTTGCCACAATGTTTTCAGAAGTTGTCCAAGAAGTTTTAAAATTTGTCACAATTTGTTCCTGTTGTTCACTTGAGCAGGCATGATACATTTGGAAGTCTTAATCTATGAAAATATTCACAGTTTACATGTTTGGCATTTGTCTGCTTTAAAAATATCTGATGAAATAGTTTTACATTAGTTCCAGATTTCGCCTTCTTTACTCTGAAATACATTGAAAAGGCTAGCATATACGGTTACATGCCACTAGCGATGAAGATATACTGAACCTTTTCTCCAATACAGACAACTGTTCGCCTGACTTATGAAAAAATCTCCAATACAGACGACTTTTGACGACTGTTCGCCTGACTTATGAATTTTTTTGGAAAAGGAGACATTTCGCAGAACAATCAATTTCTTAGTTTTCCACAATGCTTCTACACTCTGTATCAAAATATTACTTAAATAATCTGTTTTCCCAGATGTTGTAAAAGCCAAAAACACATTAACCGACCCCCTTAAAATCCCACACATTCAACAAATCTGCAGCAGATATTGACTTCGAAAACATCTGGGCCAAAAACAAATTGGTAAACCTCTATAATTAATGAAAGTTTAATCATTGAATACAACAAGAGAAAGTTGATGCAAGGCATCAATGTCGCCGGAAAAGACTGCATTGATTTATTTTTTAACACACATGTAGTCTTGACTTTCATTAGTCTAAACATACACATAATGTTTTCATAAGGATTAATTCCAGGATTTTTGAAATTCCACATAGATCTACAAATTTCAGGATTTCTTTTGGTCAGGATTTTGGATGTTTTGTATTTGTCAAAAAAACCAACAAATTAATACATTTTGGGATTTAAATCTACATGCAATAAAAAGCTATTAAACCCTTTCCATGTCTAAAGCAACAATGAAAACCTTTAATCGCTTAAAACATTGAGAAAACGGTTAAATTGCTGAAGACATGAACTTCCTCCTTTTTAATACTAATTATTTCACAAGTAGACCACACTTGTAACAATATAACAGCTAAATTGTTTATCTAAATCGTTGATGCATACAATATATGTGGCAAGTATGAAATTAATTGGGTGCGAAAGAGCAGATTTTCTTTATTTCTAAATCTATTGTTTATCAGAGTTTGTTCTTCTCTTAATTTGTTTCAACATTTAATATCACATATATTTAATCATTTAAGTGTGTAATATTAGCTATCTATCTGTAATAAGGTGTTTGAGCATTCTTTCGAAATGTCAGGCTTCATCGAGTCGTAGTGTCAGACATCGAAGAAAGTGAATAAAAAATCAGGCAAAGCTTTAGTGCATGTTTTATTCCACTGCATTCGAGAGAGAAAAGCATTTCTATATTATCTTTCTTTCTCCTACATTCGACCCATGCATTCGTTTCGTGACGTTTAAGAAAAATCAATTTGTCGTGCGACATTTTTTGTCTGCATAACCTAGTCATTTTTCTAAGTTTACATGTACTTCCGGTTACTTCGCTTTGTTTACATTTTGGCAATATGAAACTAGGTCACAAACTGAGAAAAAGGCGTTTCGACGTTCACGACCGATAAACAGGCTTATATTTGAGACATATTTTCACAAATTATTTCTTATTTTTGTTTCTGTTACCAGTTTATGTTCATGGGAAACTATACAAGTGTGTGTGTGTCATTGTGCATATTCAGCCCATCGAATGAGAGTATGAGTGTAAGCGACGCAGGTTTTTGTTGTAAAATGTATCGCGTGCAAATCCAGCTTTTCATTGGTTATCGCACACACAGTAAGTACAGTAGTATATAGTAGCGTGTGCAAAATTTACAAATCTATGCGGGCGGTACTCGGTAGTGACGTAATCAACAGTTCTAGGTTAGAAACAGTTCATATTTTAGATATACACGAGTTAACATTATCAAATGAATTCTTCACAAATCAAGACATATTTTTGAACATGAAAATAACATTCAGTAAGTTAACATTACTATTGAAAGTAGAATTTGACGTGATTTTTATTTCAATATATCTCAATATTGACATATAGCAGTTGGTTGCAAGTCTAGCAGGGACCACATTTGTCTTCGTAAATAAGACAAAAACACTTAAATGCAAGTCAACAAAATGAAACTAAAAATACCTAAAACATCGAAATGTTTATTCCATTTTAGATGTGTCATTACTTAGTGTTTTTAAACAAACACAATTGTAATATGTTCAAAACATCTTAATGTGTTTCTTTCCAATAATTATCCCTCCTCCCATGTGATTTCCGAAAAGCTATTAAAAATAGAAGTCGCGGGCTTCTGCCCGGCGACTAATAACTGTTGAAAACATTATGGTAAAAGAGAAATTGATCATCATCAGCAATTTCTCCTTTTGCAACAATATTTTCAAAAGTCTTCTGCTTTCTGCATAAAAAAAGACATGTTCGTTTGTGGGAAATGGTTAAAACAATTACATGTCATTGAGAGCAAGTAAAAAACTAAGGAAATGTAATTACTTTTTACTGAAAAAACAACAATAAACAGTTTACTGTTGTTCTTTTTCACAGGTGTGTTTGTTTGTCTGTTGGTTGATGAAGCCAATTTTATAATTTACCTCCGAAACTTAAATTAGATGTCTTCTCATCAAGATTAGATTACGGTCCACTGCTGGGTACATGTTTGACACACCTGTGAGATTTAAACATCATAAAAATCACTAACAATGTTCAACTAACTAAATTCTAAATTGACCCTTTCCCTTAACTTAAATTGGATTTTTTTAATGCTGTATTCTGTAAAAATTAAAAATGATGTGAAACTATTCTTGGAAAAGGGGAATACCCAAAGCAAATGAAATCTATGGTTTCATAATTGTTTTAAAACCGCTGGCAAAAATTTGCTTCCATTTTGATGGACCTCCAATGATTTTATCCCTTTTCCACAAACAGCAAACTTTGAAAATTTCTACTCAACAACATGGAAAATATCTTTAATTGTAGGTATGATTACTGAAAAAAGTTGAAAACATTGAGGAAAAAGGAGAAATTGCTCGTTTTGAGCAATTTCTCCTTTTGTCACGATGTCTTCAAAAAGTTGTCAGCTGCATATGCCTCAAAATATATTTATAGGTGGGAAAGGGTTAAAATAGAAGAGACACATCATGTCAACCATTAGCCCTTTCCCTCATATAGACGCTTTCTGACGCCTCTGCAGCAGACGGCTTTTAGAAAACATAGTGACAAAAGAAGAAATTGCACAAAATGTGCAGTTTCTCCTCTTACCACAATGTTTTCCACTTTTTGTCATAGGTTATCCATTCAATTATGGAGATTTTCTATGTTTTGACAACATACGTTCAAAGTCGTCTGCTGCAGAATTGTCGTATGAGGGAAAGGGTTAAGCCCATTTGCAGATGCCGACAGATTTTGACTCTTGCAGCAGACAACTTTTGAAAACAGTGTAGCAAAAGGAGAAATTGCCCATGATCATGATGAGCCAATTTCTCCCTTTGCTACACTGTTTTCAAAAGTAAACCCTTTCCCACATACAGCAAATCGGCAGCAGATGGCTTGGAAAACATTTAAGCAAAATACGGAAACTCTTTATAAATGAAAGAACAATTATTGAATAAAGTTCAATAGAATAAATTGATCATTATGAGCAATTTCTCCTTTTGCCATAAGGTTTTCAAAAGCCGTCTGCTGCAGAGGCTTCAGAAAGCTTCTCTAAGTGGGAACGGGATTAATTTTCCATACTTTTGCTTAAATGTTTTCAAAGTTGACTGCTGCAGTTTAATTGCAGGTGGAAAAAGGTTAATGATGATATACCTAAGTTTGATTCTATCCAGGTGTTTCACCCTTATATTTTGATACTGTCACTTCTCTCTTAATCCTTTCCCACATAACAACAAATGTGCCAGAAAGGGTCTATATTTTGTTCCCCCCCCCCCTCCGAAGAAGAGCTTGTTCAATCTGTTACTTTTTTTTGACGAAATAATGTTAGAAAAGTAGAAACTGCACTTTATGAAACCGGTGACATGCATCTCATTTATTCAATTACATTATATTTACCGATATGTATTTCTTTTGTCGTTGTAGATGCATATGAGGTCGTCTTTCCACAAATCATCGAGAGAACAGGAAATATTATTGTTAATGACGTTAGAAACTATGTACGGCGGAGGAAAAGAACTTCCGGGTCACAAAACAAACCAATCGAAATCAGTATCAGTGGAAGTGGTGAAATTTTTGACATGGAATTATGGGAAAATGATGCAATGATTTCTCCCGGTTTTAAGATATATCGAAGAACCTCGTTACAAAAAACGGACTCGGAGAAAGAAGTACATCATAACAGTGAAGATGTCTATGGCTGCCATTTTGCTGGTCGAGTTCTATCGCACGCTAATACTCCAGTATCCCTGTCCATATGTAATGGATTGGTGAGTTGATTTCATTGATACTATTTTTGATTTCATTTTAATGATTTTTCACTTACAACAAATCTGAAGCAGGTCGACGACTTTGAAAACATTTGTGGCAAAAAGAGAAATTGCTCATTATGAGTAATTTCCCCTTGCCAAAATGTTTTCAAAACTCATCTTTTGCAGAAAAGTAAAAAAGTGACTACATTTGAGAAAAGATTAAACTATTTACCCGATATAAGATTTGAGTAATTTCTTCTTTTCAAATGTTTTTTTCAACCCAGGGGACTTTAAAAATATCATATCAGGTAAACTTTGGGATGGGTGTGTGTCGCCTTCATTAGAATTTTCAAATGTTAACTGTTAAACCTTTCCCACATACATTAAATCACAGCAGACAACTTTGGAAACATTTTGTCAAAAACATGAAAAATCTCTATAAATGAAAGTATCATTACTGAAAAAAATTGAAACATTGCTCCTTTTGAGCAATTCCTCTTTTTGTCACAATGTTTTCAAAAGTCGTCTGCTGCAGAAAGCGTCTGTATGTGAGAAAGTGTTAAAACCGCAATGGGTTTGAACATTGATATATGATACAGTTGTGGCGACCTTACACTTCAAAAATTGATACAGTAATTGATGGTAAATCACTTGCTATCAAACTCTAAACTACTAGTACTTTATTGTTTTCATAGTAAATTATTATTGTTCACGGATATAAAAAGTGGCGGCGGTAAATTTATCACAGTAATGGCATCGAGGGTAAGATTGTCGTCTGCTCGGCCTTTTGAAATGCGGTACCAAGCCAAACAAGGTAGTGTTGTACACACTGTCTGGCCACACATCAATCATGGACCTACCCTTTTCCCACGTGTGAGATTACATCTTTTTTGCATCTGCAGCAGACAACTATTTGAGAGAAAAAAAATGTAGCAGAAGTAATTTCCCATTCTTTCACGATATTTGAAATTCTATTCAATTATTTTAGTTACATAATATAGAGAGTTCCATGTTTTTGCCTAAAAGTGCTCATAGTCTGCTAGTGTGGGAAAGGGCTTAACAGTTCTGGTCTGACATAAATCTCGGACTAATGTTTATTTTCTGGTCGCTAATGTTCTTTTTTATCGTGAGGTGATCAGGGTAGTTTTATTGTAGTATATTTAACCTGATTTTAATCAATTTTTCTGTCAAGCAGACTGATTTTATGTGTCTAGTGTTGCCCTGTCATTCAGCACCCCTTCCCTACGCGCAGACAAATTCTGATATGCCTGTACTGTATAAGCAGATGACTTTTGAAAAAATTGTGGCAAAAGGAGAAATTGCTCATAATGATCAATTTCTCCTTTTGCCACAATGTTTCCAACTCTTTACTCAACAATTATACTTTCTTTTACAGAGAAATTCCATGTTTTTTCCAATATAGTCCAACCTGTGTTTATAGACCACCCATGGGAAAAAGAACAATGTGGTCTTTGTTCACAGGTGGTCTTTACTTGCAGGTTCATTTATGCAGAAAATGAGTAATTGTGAAATTAAAAGTGTGGTTGCTATAGACAGGGAATTGCTATACAGAGGTGGTATTTAGCACAAGTTTGAGTGTGTATGTTTTCAAAGTTTGTTGTTTGTGGGAGAGGTTTAACTCTATCTGTTACTGGCCTTATGTGATGCTTCTGCATCGAAATAACTTTTCAAAGATGGTAGGGAAAGGAGAAGTTATTCATGAGAAGCCATTTCTTTTATTCAATCCTCAATGTTTTCAAATTTTTAAAAGAAAATTCCGCCTAATTTACTCATTTCCCACTAACAAATGCATAGTGAGCTATTTCCTTTCATCACAATGTTTTCAATGATTATTCTTCATTAATTCAAGATTTTCAATAGTTTTGCCTATGTTTTTTCAAAGTTGTCTGCTGCAGATTTGTTTATGTATGTTGGAAAGAGGGTTACAAAAGTTACCATATTTACCCCGGACAACTTTGATAGCATATCGAGTAAAATATTCATTCTTTCTATGATATAAAAGAAAATCATGCTTCAGGATAACTAACCATTGGTTTTCAAAAAAATTTCCGTCATTTCACGGCGGCCAGTTCACCTTCTCATGTGTTTCCTGGCTTTCTCACACCAGTAATCCACACAACAATCTTTCCAAGCAACTGGCTGCTTTTCCAAATAGACATTGGTTGAAGAACAATGACTCTTGTCACAATGACTTTTGTCAAATGACGGAAAGAATGTTGGCCGAGCTGGGGTTCAAACTCACAACCCCTGGATTAACTGAGCTATCAGGGCTCGGCTTCAGGATAACCAACCTTATGGCATTTTCAACTAATGTAAGCCGAGAGGCTTTAAAGAAACTTGCAACAAACATCTTGTATTTACATTGTGTTAATTGCACCAGGATGCTCAAGCAGCTATTACTTGTTAGAAATGAATACATTAGGTTGGTTGGAAGAGAAAAAGAAGGGAAATTGAAAGCCCTTGGTAATATCTTAACCCTTTCCAACAACTGGTGAATGTTTTGGGGCAGACGGAGAAAAGAGCAATTTCTCCTTTTGCCACAATGTTTTCAACTCTATTCAATTATCATACTTTCATTAACAGATATTTTTCATAATTTTGCTAAAGTTATATTTAAGACATCTACTGCATATTTGTTGTATATGGGAAAGGGTTAAGGTTTCCAAAGATAAACCACATTGAAATGTAAAAAATTGCATAGATCCGTGACATACAACTGCTTTTTGGTGAACTTGCATGGTGGGTGATAAACTAAGTGTTTGTAGAATATAACCTCTGTGATAAAGGGCCATAACTTTATCGCTAAAGGTCAAAGGGTTATTTTATGAGGGTAATTAATGGGAAATTTAAAACATAATGCCGATCAAATGTAATATTTACCTGATATGTTTTTGCTGAATCAGGAGTCCTGAAGTAGTCTACTGTTTTAGCTATTCCTTATTTTGTCACAAATTCAGCCTTTTAACACTTTCCCACTTGTAGACTTATTTTGAAGCATGTATAGCAGACAACTTTTGAAAACAGTGTGGCAAAAGGAGAAATTGCTCATAATTCTATAATTTTACTTTCATTTGTTGAGATTTTCCTTATTTTTGCATAGACATTATCAAAGCTGTCTGCTGCAGATTTGTTGTATGTGGGGAAGGATTTATGGACAATGCCCATCCAGGTGAAGGCTGTCTGGCATCAATGTTTGGTCCACATTTACGTTAAGGTCCATTTCTCAGGTATCATTAGACCCTTGCTCATCTAATTTCCAGTCTGCTTACACTTTATCCCTTCCCCACATATGGACGCATAATGACACACCTGCTGCAGAAGACATTGGAAAACAGTGTGGCAAAAAAAGAAAATGCTCTTTATGAGCAATGTCTCCTTTTGCCACGCTGTATTCAACTCTGTTCAATAATTATATTTTCATATAAAGAGATATACTAAATTTTTACCTAGATGTTATCGAAGTTGTCTGCTGCAGATTTGTGGAATGAAGGAAAAGTGTACCAATGGACCGACACTGGTGAATTTTACTGAAGATTTATGCAAAAGCAATTGCAGTTTTTTTTTTTTCACCTCTTCAGCAGACAACTTTTGAAAACATTGCAGAAAGAAGAGGAAACTGCTCATAATGAAATATAAACATGCACTTTTTGAATTACCTACTTTGCTTTGTGACATGAATGTTGCATACGGCATTTAAAATCCTTTACATCAGGTAAACTGCCTCGGCGGTGAAGTGGTAGAGCGTCCGCCTCAGATGTTGGAGGTCGAGTGTTTGATCCCCGGCCGGGTCCTACCATTTGCAAATACTACAAAAATGGTAGTAATGGCTGCCCTCCTTAATTTTATAGGATTGCGTGGTTAGCATTACAACAGACTGGCTGGTGTCAGGATAAATGGACCTGTAGTACTGGTAACTTACCCAGGAAATGCCCTGATATAACTGAAAAACTGTTGAAAGTGGCTTAAAGCATCAAACAATCAATCAATTATATCGGATAAGTAACCTTATTCTGTGATCAATTAAATGGCTGCCTATCATCACTGATTGACCATAATTATGTACCTTGTTCTTCAAATACATTCTGTCAATCATTGCATAATGGATACAGATTACTTTCGAAGTATGTAACTATAATAGACACGATAAAAAGAGACCTGCTTTCCATTTCAATCTGTTGTCACACATAAACATATTTCCCTGGATATTGCTAATTTGAGGCGGTCATGTAGGTGCTTTCTGACGCCACAGCAGCAGACGACTTTTGAAATCATTGTGACAAAAGAAGAAATTGCTCAAATTGAACAATTTCTCCTTTTATCACAATGTTTTCAACTCTGTTCTATAATTGACTTATCATTGTTAGAAAGTTTCTATACTCTTGCCTATAAGTTTTCTGCTGCAGATGTGCTGTATGCGGGAAAGGGTTAAGGTAATCGGGCCACTTTTTCTACTCTATGCAAATTTGTTTTTACGCTCTCTTACATACTTTTGTTACCTCTGCAGTAAATGACTCGAGCAACATAGATTGGAAAAGGGGAAATCATTATAATGGATAATTTCTCCTTCTTCCCCCACATTCATTTCAATATATATTATTAGAAAAAATAAAATCTTCCAGACACACACAGGTTTTTACATTTTTCTTGAGATGTTTTTTTTTGAGGCAGTGACAACTGAATGAAGGATAAAAAAAGATTCTGATGTTGCCAATGTGAAAATTGATTTTTAATGGCAGCAGATTAAGTTCACACGTTTGTAAATGCTTATGTCAATCATTACATAATGGTAACAAATTATATTGAAAAATAATACCACAACCTTGTATAAACTTAATCAACTATCTATTTACTTGATACAAGTCAATTAACCCTTTCCCACTTACAGACCCATCTGCATCAGAAGACTTCTGAACACATTGTGGCAATGGTAGAAAAAAGCTCATTAATGCGCAATTCCATAACTTGCGAAAAAAATGTTTTAAACTGACAATTCAATAATATTTTTTTCATTTTAAAGAGATTTTCCATATTTTTAGCTTGGATGTTTTCAAAGGCGTCTGCCGCAAGGAAGGAGGGAGGGGGGGGGGGGGGGGGGGGGGGGGGCGTTAAATCCTCTGTCTATATTCCTGATACATACAACTTTTGGCGCATAGATAGTAGTTGACTTTTAAAAGCTTGTAGAAAAAGGAGACCATACATTTCTAATTATGAATAATCTCTCCTTTTCCTACCTTTTTTTTTTTAGATGCCATTGTCTATACCAGGGAAAGTGTTAAGAATCCAGTCATCAGTTTGTAAAATCTGGAATAAGCATAAATTTGTATATAAAGAAATGCTGTCTTCAAGAACTGTCGCCTATCAGATGAAATATTTCAATGACGAATGCTTTGTCAGGCAGCTTCCTAGATAAGTCTGTTGCTGTTTTCTATAAATGAAAGATCATTAAATGAATAAAGTTGAAAACATTGTGGCAATTATAGGAGAAGTTACTTATTATAAGCAACATCTCCTTTTGTCACGATGTTTTCGAAAGTTGTCTGCTGTAGGGGTGTCAGAGAGCGTCCTTATGTGTGAAAGGGTAAAATATTGTTTAACCCTTTCCCTCATATAGACGCTTTCTGACGCCTCTGCAGCAGACGGCTTTTTGAAAACATAGTGACAAAAGAAGAAATTGCACAAAACATTGTGGCAAAAGGAGAAATTGCACGTTTTGTTCAATTTCTTCTTTTGTCACTATGTTTTCAAAAAGCCGTCTGCTGCAGAGGCGTCCGAAAGCGTTTATATGAGGGAAAGGGTTAACCTTTACCACATAGATATATAGAACCTGAAGCAGACTAATTAATGGGAAAGATCTCTAAGAATTAAAGATAGTTATTGAATAGAGTAGAATGTTGTGGCATGAGCAATTTCTCCTTTTACCACAATGTTTTCAAGAATACATCTGCTAATGGGAAAGGGATAAATGGGCAGAGGATTTAGTTAGAGTCAGGCATTCTGTGATCGATCCCCAGTCTCTATGTTCAATTATTTGAGGAGTGCCCTTGAGCAAGCAAGGCACATTTCCTGGCCTAGTACTGGTTTATATACCCAGGGATCAATCATCAATATGTGAACTGTTGCCGTGATATAACTGAATTAATGTTGGAAGACGGTATAAAACCCCAATTAAACTTATTATTTATTAAAAAAAAAAATCCTATTTTTGCCAATATATTTTCAAAGTTGTATGCTGCAGATTTGCTGTATGTGGGAAAGGGATTAACACTTTCTTATTTAACCCTTTCCCTCATATGGCTTTCTGATGCCTCTGCAGCAGACGGCTTTTAGAAAACATAGTGACAAAAGAAGAAATCGCTCAAAATGAGCAATTTCTCCTTTTGCCACAATGTTTTCCACTTTCAGTCATAGGTTATAATTATATATCCATTCAATTATAGGGATTTTCTATTTTTTGACAAAATATGTTCAAAGTCGTCTGCTGCAGAATTGTCGTATGAGGTAATTGGACAAGAGAAATAACATGTCAGAGTGAAGATTTGTGTTATTTAGTATATAAATGTCCATATTTTGAATAAAAGGGATATAATACCCCATATGGAGCAGATACAGCTGTGGGAGACATTGCATCAGATAATTGAATTAATCCATTAAAACATTTACTTAATCGGTTCACTTTGGTGGTGTAGTTTCCTTTCCTTTAATCCCCTTCTTTGTATATTGTCTTTGGATGTTTTCAAATTGAGAGTTGTAAGAAAAGCAAGTTTAGAAAAAACATGAAACATATATCCAAAGAATAATATATTTTAAGACTTAAATTAAAGACAGGCTTAAAAGAAAGTTAGTGTATAAATGGGAGGGCTGCTGATAAAGGTTGCAAAATCTTGCTATGGAAATTGTGACTGACCTACCTTAAATAATGCTTTATCATCTTCGAGAACTTTCTTCTTTTCTCACAATATTTTGAACTCGGTATCAATATATCACACTTCATATTTTCAAGATTTCAAGCTGATCTCTCAAGACCGTTTTAACGCTAATGATACTACATAAATTATATCAGGTGAACAATTGAAAGATATTTGTGAACCCATTCCCTAATGCAGACACATTTTGGTGCCTCTGCACAGTGATGGCTTTTGAAAACATTGTGACAATCAGAGAAATTGCTCATTAACCATTTTCCTCATACGACAATTCTGCAGCAGACGACTTTGAACATATTTTGTCAAAAAATAGAAAATCTCTTTAATTGAATGGATAACCTATGACAAAAAGTGGAAAACATTGTGGCAAAAGGAGACATTGCACGTTTTGTGCAATTTCTTCTTTTGTCACTATATATATATGTTTTCAAAAAGCCGTCTGCTGCAGTGGCGTCAGAAAGCGTCTATATGAGGGAAAGGGTTAATTGAGCAACTTCTCCGTTTGTCACAAGGTTTTCAACTGTATTCAATAATTATACAGTTAAACCTGCGCTAAAGACCACATTTAAATAGCAATAACCTGTCTATAGCGACCATACCTTTATTTTCCCCAATTACTAAATTTCTGCATAAATGACCCTGCAATTAAGGCCACCTGTGAATTAAGAACAAATTTGTCTCTTCCCATGGATTGTCTTTAACCCTTTCCCTCATATAGACGCTTTCTGACGCCTCTGCAGCAGGATGCGTTTTGAAAACATAGTGACAAAAGAAGAAATTGCACAAAACGTGCAATTTCTCCTTTTGCCACAATGTTTTCCACTTTTTGTCATAGGTTATCCATTCAATTATGGAGATTTTCTATGTTTTGACAAAATACGTTAAAAGTCGTCTGCTGCAGAATTGTCGTATGAGGGAAAGGGTTAAACACAGGTTCCACTGTACTTTTATTTACAGAGATTTTCCATATTTTTTCCTGCATGTTTTCAAAGTCGTCTGCTGCAGACGTGTTGTATGTGGGAGAGGGTTATAAGGAGGAAAAGGGCTATGGTAGCACCTGTTACGGGATCATTAATAAGACTAAAATATGACAAGTTTCTTCAGTCTGAGATTATGTTTCAGACTGCAAGACATGCTGTATTAATCCAACAGTCTGTCCTTCTGCTATTCAGTATTACACTTTACCATATACAACCAAATAACCACTCTATAAATGAAAGAACAGTCATTGAATAAAGTTGGAAAAGAAGTCTGCTGCAGAAACTTCTGTATGTGGGGAAAAAGCTCACTGCAATAAGGGTGAGAATATAAAGAAATATGCAGCTGTCTTTAGTTACACAACTTCTTGATGTTCCCGTCACAATTGTCGTTAATCTAATTAATCTATCAAGCCAATGGTTGTACTTTCTGTCAAAAATAATAAACCATAGAAATTACGCTCATCTATTTCCTTAAAACGTTTTGTTCATTATAACACCATTAATCTACATAAGACAATTTTGAAAAACATCTAAAATTTGAAAATATCTTTAAATGAAAGTGTTATAATTGAATAAAGCCTTTATCTCCAAGTCAAACCTTTCTTTTAATACAGATGACTTTTGAAGCCTCTGAAGCAGACAACTTTTGAAAGTCATATAAACAATTTCTGCTGCCGATGGGTCAAAATGCTTCTGTGGGAAAGGGTTAAACAGCCATTCCCTTGACATGTAATATGCATAAAACATTTGTAAACAAGGCTCAGCTTTCAGATGAGTCTAGAAATACAAGAAATCTGGAGCAGAAGACTTTGTAAATGCAGCAAAATATGGGAATCAAATTTTTTATGATAAAAGTATAATTAGTGAATGGATTCGAACAAATTGTGGCTAAACGGCGAAATTGTACATTTTGAGTAATTTCTCTGTTCGCCATAATGTTTTCGAAAGTCGTCTGCTGCAGAGGCATCAGAAAGTGTCTATATGTGGGAAAGGATTAATAAATTCTAAGCTAAAACTGCTCTATTTATTTGCATAAACTTGTCATAAAGCAATACAGAGGACACTACATGTATAACTGCTTGAAGTCAGCAGGATGAGTAGAAATTCTGAACATGATATGGCAATTGATGAGTAGTCTGCTTTACCTTTCCCACTTGTCGACGCATTCTGATGCCTCTGCAAAGTGGCAAAAGGAAAAAAAAATCATTACGAGCAATTTCTCCCTTGCCTCAACGTTTTCAAAAGTTGTCTGCTGTAATTAGGCATCAAAATGCAGCTGTCTGTATGTGGAAAAATTGATGATGAATTTTTTTTACTTTTGGAAAACTAGAGGCATGATTTTGATATAAACATTGAAGGAAACATTGATGTGAAAAGGAGAAATTGCTTGTTTGATGGAATGAGTGATTGTCAGAAGGAATAATTTCTCACATTTTTAAAAGTAGAATTTTGTGCTGCAAATGGGTGAAATTTGGTTTGTAGCACAAATCTCTGGATAAGGAGTGTTTTGCATGTTTCTAAAATACTTATTTGACCTCCAAAACCTATGTTGTGTGTACTCAAAAGAATCGTCTCAGTGAGACGAATCTTTTGAGTACCCACAACATAGGTTTCAATAAGTACTAATAGAGATATTGTGGAAGCAAGACCTGTTTTCTCTTCCTTCTCTAGACCCCCGGTAGCAGGATATAGAAGTGTGAAGTTGGGACGTCCCCCACTATGATTGTGAACCGAGGTGGTCCATAGTTTGTTTGCACAGAGTCAGGTCCCACTTTTATAATAATTGTTTAGTATTAATGAACACTCATTGTTGTGTGAGGATACAACAATTATTTAGATTAAGAAAGAGAAAAAAATCTAAAAAAGATTATCTGCTCTTCTGACACCTTGAGTTTAACGCTTTCCCACATACATACGCTTTCTGACGCCTCTGCAGCAGAGGACTTTTTAAAACAATGTGACAAAAGAAGAAATTGCTCAAGATGAGCAATTTCTTTTTTACTACAATGTTTTCAACTGTTTTCAGTAATTATTAGTTGAGCTTTTCTGTGTGTTTGCATAGATACTTTCAAAAAACAACTCTGCTGCAGATTGGTTGTATGTGGGAAAGGAAGGGTTAATCAGTCTTATTGTGACTATTTATGGGAATGATAAATTATGGGCTTCTGGTCTAATCACCTTAATGGAAAGGATTTCGTGACATTCTGTGTACTAAGATGCTTTGGTTCTGATTGTACATTCACAGAGTTATTCCCCTTTGTTGCTTTTTCTCGTTCAGCAATTTTTCCATGGTATCAACTTGAAACTTGGTATGCAGTTAGCTTGTGAGAAAGCAGTGAGCAAGAACAGTAACTCTCTCACAACACATTTATTTTAGTTATTCCCCTTTGTTACTTTTGCTGGGTAAAGCATTTTGTATCACAGTTAGGCACTCTTATTCTGATCATAATATTCCAGGGTAAAAGACTTTTTATCACAGTTAGGCACACTTGTTTTGAAGACTATTCCAATGGTAAGGGACAGGATTTTGTATGATAGTTAGGCACTCTTGTTCTGATAATATATTCCACGGTAAAGTATTTTGTATGATAGTTAGGCTTTCTTATTCTGATCATAATATTCCAGGGTAAAAGACTTTTTATCACAGTTAGGCACACTTGTTTTGAAGACTATTCCAATGGTAAGGGACAGGATTTTGTATGATAGTTAGGCACTCTTGTTCTGATAATATATTCCAGGGTAAAGTATTTTGTTACACTTCCGCTTTGGTTGCTGGTCATATTGACCGAATAGTCTTCTTCAAAGACATAAGTCTGTGTAAACTTAATCTAGACAATATTAAATTAATTTTCCAATTAGTTCAATGGTGTTAAACTGTTTATTTTAGACACAAATCCATGCGTTATACAAATTATAGCAATTAATGGGTTTGAAAAGTTTTTTATATGAATTATAGCAATATGTGGGTTAAATAAACGACCCCCATTGATATATTTGATGATTTTTTAATAATTCAATAAAAGATCCGTTAATTTACTCTTTCATTAATTCAGGTGTTTTTTTACCCCCACTAAACATTGTTAAAGGGCCCCCCAACATTTCTTACTTTTGACATGTTTAACTTTTTTAAGTTATGACATATCATTTTAATTTGGTTCTTTGCAGAAATTCAATGCTACCCTTATAATTCAGAGCTGTAGATAAGGAGCGTTTTACTTGTTCTAAAATCTTTATTTTATCCACTAACCCTATGTTGTGGGTACTCAAAAGAATGGTCTCAATGAGACCATTCTTTTAAGTACCTCCAACATAGGGTTTGGTTGGATAATAACAGAGATATTGTGGGGAAAAGAGCTGTTAACCCCTCCTTTATAATCTGGACATCTGCTTATTGTTGCAAACTGGTCCCGATGTTGGCTGCCTGCTTCACTTTGTTCTTATCCAAATAATTTTCTTATACAATTGAAAACAATATGGGAACAAAATGTAATTGCTCTTTATTTGAAATTACATCTGCTGCTATTTAATTTCTAAAAGTGATCTGTATCTTGGAAAGGGTTTAAGGTGTTAACCCTTTCTCACATACAGATGCCTTCTGTTGCCTCTGCAGCAGACGACTTTTGAAAATATTGTAACAAAAGGAAAAATTGCCCAATATGAGCAATTTCTCCATTTGACACAATGTTTTTAACCTTTTTCAGTGACTGCAGATCTGTTGTATGTGGGAAAGGGTTAAGAAAAAAACTAAGTAAATGATATTTGTAGAATTAACCATTTCTTATACAAAATTAATAATTTAGGTATTGATTAGAGTTGTATGAATTATGCCAAAAAGGAGAAGTTCCCCATTATGATCAATTTCTCTATTTACCACAACGTTTCCACAATATAATCTGCTGCAAATCTACCCTCATTTTGTGAAAGGTTTGAGGGGTAAAAAATGCATTGTCAGAGGGGGGAAAGAAATAATGAAAACAGTTTTTCTTTGTATATTTGAGGGTAAAAGGTTTTATCACTTGATAAATTAATTTGTAAGCCAGTAGGTCTTACCCAGTACTGGTTTGTGCTTTCTCCTATTTGATTCTTTATACCCACCATTGTCCGACACAACTGGATTAACCCTTTCCCTCATATAAACGCTTTCGGACACCTCTGCAGCAGACGGCGTTTTGAAAACATGACAAAAGAAGAAATTGCACAAAACGTGCAATTTCTCCTTTTGCCACAATGCTTTCCACTTTTAGTCATAGGTTAACCATTCAATTATGGAGATTTTCTATGTTTTGACAAAATACGTTCAAAGTCGTCTGCTGCATAATTGTCGTATGAGGGAAAGGGTTAACCATTTCCCACCTACAACAAATCTGCAGCAGACAACTTTGGAAGTATCTTGACAAACACATGGAAAAGCTCTAAAAAAATTATAGGTAATCCGTATAATTACTGAAAAGAGTTGAAAACAGTGCAGCAAAAGGAGAAATTGCTCGTTTTGAGCAATTTCTCCTTTTGTCACAATGTTTTCAAAAGTCGTCTGCTGCAGAGGCGTCAGAAAGAGGCTATGTGTGGAAAAGGGTTAATGTAACTGTTGTATCTCGCATATCTCCCATGAAACCTGATCTTTGGGACTTTTAAAAATTGCAACCGGTGAAAATCCTGATGCGCCTGCCGCTCCTCTATGCAGTTCAATCCTGATGACCATCTTGTTGTATAGACATCCCTTATAATATCCTGATAATCATCTTTGTTTATAGACATCCCTTATAATATCCCGATGACCATCTTTGTGTATAGACATTCCCTTATAATATGCAAAAGATCTGCAGCAGGCGACTTTTTAAATGTCTTGGCAAAAATATTTATGGAATATCTCTATAAAAGAAAGTGTTATTATGAAGTAGAGTTGGAAACATTGACTTTAAAAATCGTAATAATGTCGGCCCTCCTTGGTGCTCAGCGTCAGTTGCAGGTTTAGCATAACGACTGAGGGACTCAGGTGTCGGGATAAATGGACCAGTAGTACTGTTAACTTACCCAGGAAATGCTATAACTGAAAAATTGTTGAAAGCAGCAAAAAACACCAAACAGTCAATCCTTTTGCCACAATGTTTTAAAAAGTCAAGGTGGGAATGGGTTAAACAGACTGCAGTTAACCCTTTCCCTCATACGACAAATCTGCAGCAGACGACTTAAATATATTTTGTCAAAGGATGGAAAATCTCTAATATTAAATGGATAACCTATGACAAAAAGTGGAAAACATTGTGGCAAAAGGAGAAATTGCACGTTTTGTGCAATTTCTTCTTTTGTCACTATGTTTTCAAAAAGCTGTCTGCTGCAGAGGCGTCAGAAAGCATCTATATGAGGGAAAGGGTTAACTGAATCCACGAAGGCCCATAATGCAATTCTAAGTATGCCTATGATACATCTACCTGCATCGTTCAATTGACATCATGATTTAGCTTTTACACAAAAATTAAATGACAAATCATTTTCTGTTCAAAT
The DNA here is from genome assembly GCA_031761405.1 of Serripes groenlandicus. NCBI lineage: Eukaryota > Metazoa > Mollusca > Bivalvia > Cardiida > Cardiidae > Serripes > Serripes groenlandicus. Next base: position 48,533,869 of record JASEVX010000010.1, on the reverse strand, counting down.
GTGATTTGTACTTTATGCATTCATAAGTATGTTTCAAAAACTTAAAGTATGCATGTATGACGTTGCAAAAACCTGTCATTAATATAAATGATATTGTTTTGAAAGTTTCAAGACTTTGGTATGATACTTAAACTCTCCGAGTCTTCCCTTCACTGTTTGACATCATTGTAAAACCTTTCCCACATACAACAAATCTGCAGCAGACGACTTTAAACATATCTTGGCAGAAATGTGAAAAAATCTTTAAATGATCACGAAAGTATAATAATTGAATAAAGTTGAAAATAGTGTATGTGACAAGTAATTATACCTACAATAATACAGATTAACCATATTTTTCAGTAGACATTTTTAAAGTCGTCTGCTGCAGATTTGCTGTGTGTGAAAGGGTTAATGTTACAGCAATGTTTCTCTCTGATACTTTCATAGCAGATGACACTAAAGATATTGTATACCGACACTAAAATGATCATACACTGACATGTAAATAGACGTCAAGCATGCAAAAATGTTGTGGTAAAAAAGCTTAAGGTCATTGAGTTGAAGAAATTTAATGGACTCCAATCGAAGCTAATTGATACAAATGATGAATTATTTCACCTTTAGTTTTGCCAATACTTTCCTTTGTGAAGGGAATAATAGCATGACCCGCCTCAACATTAAATTGTTTAAAAGCAATTTATGTAATAAATGTAATAATGACTCATCATTTTTAAAACATTTAGAAGTCAACCCTTTTCTTAATGTTTTACGTTTGAGCCGTCCCAATAGAATACCAACATTATGGGCTCTGCGTAAAGTATCAGCCGCGCAGGCTAACCCGGCCAAACACTTTTTGCCTTATGTGGTTTTTCTGTTTCAGGAATCATTACTCAGACTATACCTCCATTCCCCTGAGACGGAATGTGTCGGCCCAGATTAGCCTGTGCAGGCTGATCTTGGTCGATACATTAAGCAGAGACCACAATGTTAGTTTTCTCGTGGAACGGCCCATTTTCAAAACACATGGAAGTTGACTCTTTTCTTTTAGTTGGTTAACTTTGTTGAATTTTATAATACAATCAATATATTTACTACAAATCAATTTGATAAAGAGAAATAAAGAAATAGTAAAAAATACCAAATAAGGCAATTTGATTCAGGATACAGACCAGGGAAAGGAGAAATAAGTACTTTTTATTACAACAGTCTGTTGCGAAAGTGACGAAAATTGGTTTATAATAATCATGGAAAGGGTTTCATTACACTCTTCCTCACCACATTATAATTTGTTTTCATTGAAACCCTTTCCCACAAACAACAAATCTGCAGCAGAAAACATCTCGGCATAATTTTTAAAATCTGTATAAAAAAAGTATAAATATTGAGTAGATTTGAAAATGTTGTGGCAAAAGGAGAAATTGCTCATTGTGGGCAATTTCTCCTTTTGCCATAATATATTGTTTTCAAATATAGGTTAACAGGCTGCTGTATATGACTGAAAAATTGTTGAAAACGGCATTAAACCCAAATCAATCAAGTACATAAAGTCTCCAACTCTGTAGCAATAGCAAACTTTCAATAGTTCAGATGGCATGTTTCCGTCTGATGTGATCCAAGCAAACCACTCTAAAAATATCATAGTAGGTTAAATTGTTTAACATTCCCATTTTCATCTAAAATAATGGTGAATGTTATATCATCCGCTGTTGACATTTTCAAGTATTTTAAGTGGAAATTCATAAGTGTAATCACTTCTAACAGCTTATAGAACAATTTGTTGGAAACAATTTATTTTTTGTCAAATTTTGTTTTAAATCACAGGCTGTTTAACCCTTTCCCACTTGTAGACGCTGTCTGATGCAGTGCTGCGACTTTTGAAAACATTGTGGTGAAAGGAGAAATAGCTCATAATGAGCCATTTCTCCATTTGCCACAATGTTTTCAACTCTATTTAACTCTTTCCCTCATAGACGCTTTCTGACGCCTCTGCAGCAGACAGCTGTTTGAAAACATAGTGACAAAAGAAGAAATTGCTCAAAACGAGCAGTTTCTCCTTTTGCCACAATGTTTTCCAATTTTAGTCATAGGTTATCCATTCAATTAAAGAGATTTTCTATTTTTTGACAAAATATGTTCTAAGTTGTCTGCTACAGATTTGTTGAATGTGGGAGAAGGTTAAATATTATGGTGCAGGTATTACTGAAGTGAGACCTGTCATTGGTAAATGTGTCCTTTATAACCCTTTCCCACATATGAAAAAATCTGCAATGAGACGACTTGCAAAACATCTGGTTAAAAATATGGTAAACATCTATAAATGAAAACTGTATCATTTAATAGAGTTGAAAATGTTGTGGCGAAAGGAGAAATTGTTCATCATCATCATCATCATGAGTAATTTCTCCGTTTGGCATAAAAAAAAAAATTTCAAATATCGTCTGCTGCAGAGGGGTCAGAAAGCATTTGTATGTGAGAAAGGATTATAATGTGTCCAAACAACCAGTAGTAGACAAATTCGAAAAACATCCAAGTCAAAATATGAAAAGATCTATAAATGAATATGTTACAAATTTCTCTTTCTACCTAGCAAGATCTTTGAATCAAGGTGGATTTAGAGTTTTGTACCACCCCCAACAAAAAAAAAGACAAAAAAGCAGTTTCCATGGATGCTCATTGTGACCACCCCCTTGTCATCAAAGTTTGGGAACATTTTATTTATACATTTTTGCTTTTAGTTGCTATATTTGACAGTGTTATGACTGAAACTTTGACGAAATTACAGCTTTTAAGGACCATCAGTTCTCTATGGTTCTGTATCATTTCAACAATGCTCACAACAGTTTCACATGGAGGTTTATTCGTATATATTGCATGCAATTTATATCCTATCAGTTGTATGTGGGAAAGGGCTTACTGAGCCGATCAACCAAGGGAATACCGATATGTGAAAATAATAAATAAGTTTATCAAAAGAGTAATTTGTCTTAATCAAAATATGAACCCTTAACAGATTATGAGGTAACCTTTTACCTGATACAGACAACTTTAGACGCCTTTGCAGCAGAGAACTTACGAAAAATTGTAAAAAGAAAGGAAATTACTCAACAATTTCTCTTTTTCCAACAGTGTTTTTGATTATTATATATAGAAACTGTCTTGAAATGAAATATAATTATGAAATAGTTGAAAACATTGTGGCAATAGAAGAGACAATTGGGTTAAATTTAAAGTAAACTTTACTGTGCAATAAAACAAAGTATTGAAAGAAACTATATTTGAGCTGACAGCGCCACACACATACAGGTTGATGTATGCATTTGTTAGGATATAAATCTTTGTGGATTTAAGTCCTTTATTGTCCGTGTAAATTCAACTGCCACATGAGGAATACATAATAAAGTCAGTTTACATAGAAATTAAAGTTAAACCTTTCCCACTTGTAGACACATTATGACGTATCTGCAGCAGACAAGTTTTGAAAACATTGTGACAAAAAAAGAAAATGCTCATAATGAGCCATTTCTGCTTTTGCCACAATGTTTTTAACTCGTTTCATTGATTACAGTTTCATTTTAAATATAAAGATTTTCCATAGTTTTGCCAATATATTTTCAAAATCGTATTAGGGATAACTGACCTGCCATGGTATATGTATTCATCATAATACAGTTGAATTTACACAGACAATACCTGACAGTTGAATTTACACAGATAATACCTGAAACAGTTGAATTTACACAGATAATACCTGAAACAGTTGAATTTACACAGCCACTACCAGGTACAGTTGAATTTACACAGCCAATACCAGGTACAGTTGAATTTACACAGCCAATACCAGGAACAGTTGAATTTACACAGCCAATACCAGGTACAGTTGAATTTACACAGCCAATACCAGGAACAGTTGAATTTACACAGCCAATACCAGGTACAGTTGAATTTACACAGCCAATACCAGGAACAGTTGAATTTACACAGCCAATACCAGGAACAGTTGAATTTACACAGCCAATACCAGGTACAGTTGAATTTACACAGCCGATATCAGGAACAGTTGAATTTACACAGCCTTGCAATACCTGAAACAGTTGAATTTACACAGCCAATACCTGAAAGTTGAATTTACACAGCCAATACCTGAAACAGTTGAATTTACACAGCCAATACCTGAAACAGTTGAATTTACACAGCCAATACCTGAAAGTTGAATTTACACAGATAATACCCGAAACAGTTGAATTTACACAGACAATACCTGAAACAGTTGAATTTACACAGACAATACCGGACAGTTGAATTTGCATAGACAATACCCGAAACAGAAGACAATGCAGCCTTGTGCAATTTCTTCTATGCCATAATGTTTTTAACTCTGTCCACAATTATACTTTCGTTTTAAGAGATTTTTACCTACCCAATTCAAAACTGAAAGCTTAATTAAGATTGCTGCAAAGTCGCAGCAGGATTACCGTCGCAATCGTAATAAGCTTTTCACTAAATTATTGCATGCAGTTAGATTGCAATTGGAACATTAACTTATCTTACCTTTAATCATGCGCAACCTAATTTACTCACAGATGCATTTTGACGAATCTGCAGCAGACGGCTTTTAAAAACATTGTGGCTCAACGAGAAGTTGCTCATGATGTGAAATTTCTCCATTTACCACATTTTCAAAAGAAGTCTGCTGCATAGGCATAACAATTTAATGTCTTAAATCAGGGAAAGAATTAATGTATTTAAAAAAATGTCTTTTGCAGACACTTCTAAAGATGCACATGAGCTTTTAACTTATGCGCAAAACAAGCAATTTCTCCTCTTATCATAATGTTTTTTAAATTTTGTGTAAAAATCATACTTCACGTATGATATATGAGAAAAAAGGTGACAAGATAGAAGAGAAAAAACATGGGGGGAAATTGAGTAATAACTTTTTTTAGTGCAAGGTGGGCTTTTGTGTCGTAGTCGCCTGTTAACAATTTCCTACAAATGACTTCTTCTACTAAACCAATGGACAGATTTCAAAATAACTTCACAGGAAAAGTCCTTAGGTGGTCCTCTTTTAAAGTTGTTCAAAGAATTTAATTCCAAGTAGAACTTTGGTTGCTGCGGCATCAGAAAAGGGGAAAATTACCAAATCTTAAAAGATCTTCTTGTCCAAAAGAACTGGCCCGATTTAAAAATTATTTTGCACAAATGTTCCTCTACCAAGATTGTTCAAATATTTCCAATCTGTTGAAAAACATGGCCGCCAGGGGGCGGAGCTTATTTTCCTTATATGTGCATTGTTAAAACTAAAATCTTCTTGTCCAAAAGTTCTGGACCGGTTTGAAAATTGTTTGGCACAAATGTTCCTTGGGGCACCCTTTACCAAGATTGTTCAAATATTTCCAATCCGTTGAAAAACATGGCCGCCAGGGGGCGCAGCTTGTTTTTCTTATATGTGCATTGTTAAAACTTTAAAAATCTTCTTGTCCAAAAGCACCTGCCTGAATTAATAATTATTTCGCACAAATGTTCCTTGGGTGACCTTCTTCCAAGGTTATTCAAATAAATCCAATCCATTGAAAAACATGGCCACCAGGGGGGTTGCTTGTTTTCCTTATATGTATAGAGTAAAAACTTTGAAAACTATTGAAGTTCTATTAAATCAGATGAGCGATCCAGGGTCATCATGGCCCTCTTGTTTAAGTAAGTGTCCCACAATATTTTCAGAAGTTACTTGAGTCATGTGAAGTTAAAGTGCTGCTTGGGCCTAAAAATTTAATGTCTTTAGTAACAAGAAAAGAATTAATGTATTAAAAACATGTCTGCTGCAGACACTTCTAAATTTGCCCTTCTTGTGGGCATAATAAGCAATTTCTCCTTTTATTGCAATGTTTCCAATTTTGTGTAAAAGATTGTACTTCAAAACTCCTTTATATATATTTCTTGATTTTTTTCCGAACCAAAGAAAACAATATATCTTGTAATTGTAAATAAAGTATTTAATCAATAAACATAAATGATTTATGTGAAATTTAAGTAAGATAACTTCAGTTTAAGATAATCTAATAAAGATGTATACTTCAAAAGAGAAAAGAAATTACATTCTTATTATACCCATTTCCCACATACAACAAATCTGCAGCGGACAAATTGAAATGATCCCATAAGTATTGAGTAAAGTTGAAAACATTATGGCAAAAGGAGAAATGGCTTATGATAAACAATAACTCTTGTTTGAAAAAAGCTGAAATTATAGCCCTGGGGTTCAAAATGACCCCTCCCCTCACCAGGGGTCTAATGTTTAACATAGACTCATATAGAGAAAAAACTTTAAAAATCTTCTTGTCTAAAAGTAGAGGGCCCAGGCCTTTGATATTTGGTATGTAGCATCATTGTGGACCTCTACCAAGATTGTTCAAATTATAGCCCTGGGGTCAAAAATAACCCCTCCCCGGGGGTCACTTGTTCTCCATAGACTCATAGAGAATTTTTTTAGATGTAGCATTATCTAGTGGACCTCTACCAAGATTGTTCAAATTATAGCCCTGGGGTCAAAAAGGACACATCCCAGGGGTCACTTGTTTTTCATAGACTCATATAGGGGAAAAAGTTTAAAAATCTTCTTGTCCAAAAGTAGAGGGCCCAGGCCTTTAATATTTGGTATGTAGCATCATCTAGTGGTCCTCTACCAAGATTGTTTAAATTATAGCCATGGGGTCAAAAATGACCCCTCCTCTGGGGGTCACTTGTTTCAAATAGACTTGTATAGGGGAAAAACTTTAAAAATCTTCTTGTCTAAAAGTAGTAGGCCAAGGCCTTTGATATTCGGTATGTAGCGTCATCTAGTGGACCTCTACCAAGATTGTTCAAATTATAGCCCTTGGGTCAAAAATGAAAACTTTTTAAGTTTGATTAAATCAGGTGAGCGATATAGGACCATCATGGTCCTCTTGTATAATATATCCCCCCTGAGACGGAATGTGTCGCCCTGGATAAGTCTGCGCAGGCTGATCTGGATCAATACATTACGTAGAGTACATAATGTTGGTTTTCTTGTGGAACGGCTCATTTCATGATTTTAAATTAAAACTTCAAGAGATCTTGGACAGACAGACAATCAAACAAAGATAAATTTAATTGCCCCCTTCATAAAGTTGAGGCATAAAGATTCATGATTGATGTTAATTTGACCGCGTTTGCAGTTTGTAAATTTTTTATGCTTTTCTCAATTAAGTGGGATTTTTTTTTGTTTGTTTATCCTTTCCCACGTACATTGAATCTGGAGAAGAAGACTTAAACATTAAAAATGTTTATAAATGAAAGTGTTATTATACTTAAAAGAGTTGTAAACATTGTGGTAAATGGAGAAATTGCTTTTATATAATCAATTTCTCCGTTTTGTCACAGTGTGTCTGCAGATGCATTAAAATGTGACTGCATGTAGGTAATGGCTTAACCCTTTCCCTCATGTAGACGCTTTTTGCACCTCTGCAGTAGACGGCTTTTTGAAAACATAGTGACAAAAGAAGATATTGCTCAAAACGAGCAATTTCTCCTTTTGCCACAACATTTTCCACTTATAGTCATAGGTTATCCGTTCAATTTTAGAGATTTTCTATTTGTTAACAAAATATGTTCAAAGTCGTCTGCTGCAGATTTGTTGTATGAGAGAAAGGGTTAACAAAGTCGTTTTTCCCACTATAAAAAGTTAAAGCAGCCCACAACTTTTTTTCCTGATTTTTTTTTATTTACATTAGATGTCCTCTGATGTCAAGAGACTACCTTTGTTACCGTTGACAACCGAGACATTATCTTCCTAAGTCTTAATCAACCCTTTCCCACGTGCAGACGCGTTCTAATGCCTCTACAGCAGACGACTTTTGAAAACATTGTGATGAAAGGAGAAATTGCTCGAAACAAGCAATTTCTCCTTTTGCCACACTGTTTTCAACTCCATTTTATAATTTAGCTCTCATTTATGGAAATTTTGATATGTTTGTAACAATATGATTTCAAAGTCGTCTGCTGCAGATATTTTGTATGTGTTACAGTCTTAAACCTTTCCCACATACAGACGCTTTCTGGCAATGCGGCAGCAGATGACTTTTGAAAACTCTATTCAACGTTTAAAGTTCCATTTATAGAGGTTTTCCATATTTTATGTAGATGTTTTAAAGTCGTCTGCTGCAGATTTTTTGTATGTGGGAAAGTCTTAATTGAGCAAAAACTAAGATTGTTTCTTTGTACTAAATTAGCTGTGTGAATTTCCTTGGCTCGACCATTAACCTAATATGTTATACTTTCAGAGTCATTTGATTTTTGTTATCAGCCTCTTTGAAGACGTTGTAGTTATTCCTTGCCCACCTGCAGACATATTCTGACGTATTTGCAGCAGACGACTTTTAAAAACATGGCAACAAAAGAAGAAATTGCTCGTAATGTTACAGCATGCAATTTCTCTTTTTGTCACCATGTTTTCCACTCTATCCTTAAATTTAATTAGCCGAGCCCCGGTAGCTCAGTCGGTAGCGTCAATCCAGGGGTTGTGAGTTTGAACCACAGCTCGGCCAACATTCTTTCCGACGTTTGACAAAGGTCATTGTGACAAGCGTCATTCGACTTCCATCAATGGGATATCAGTCTATGTGGAAAAGCAGCCAGTTGCTTGGAAGGAATGTTGTATGAAGTACTGGTGTGAGAAAGCCAAGAAACATATGAGTAGGCGAACTGGCCGCCGTGATATGACTGAAAAATTGTTGAAATGGTGTTAAACCCCACTAAATCAATTTGTCACCATGTTTGCCACTCTATCCTTAAATTTAATAAATAAAATTTCCATTTAGAGATTTCCGAATTTGTCCCTAGATTTTTTTCAAAGTCTGCTGCAATCTTCTTTTTGCCAGACAAATTTTGCAACCCCATATATTTTGCAAATTCAAAAATGTGACAGAATCTTAATGAATTAGATTTGAATAAGATTGAGCTAAGTATGTCTAATATGTGCAAAAAATATAACTTCAGAGCTTTAGCTAGATAAAGGATTGATGACAGTTAGACTAATGGCTTCCACTTCATTAGCATGTATTGTATTGTTGATGTGCACACAAACTTGGCGACAAAAAACTCATTTTGGGCGAATTACTTCTGCTCTATAGGTAACTGTTAAAAGCCAATAGAGTGGTTGTTAACCCTTTCCCTCATACGGAAATTCTACAGCAGACGCCTTTGAACGTATTTTGTCAAAAAATAGAAAATCTCCATAATTGAATTGATAACCTATGACAAAAAGTGGAAAACATTGTGGCAAAAGGAGAAATTGCACGTTTTGTGCAATTTCTTCTTTTGTCACTATGTTTTCAAAAGCGTCTGCTGCAGAGGTGTCAGAAAGCGTCTATATGAGGGAAAGGGTTAAGCCCTGTTCTGCATTAGACTTGGCAACAAAGTAGAGATATTAACCCTTTCCTAAATAAAAAAAAAACGTTGGCAGTCAACTTTTGCAAACATCTACACAAAAGTATGGAAATGTGGGGAAGGCTAATTCCATGTACTGCATGACTTAGAAACAAAACTGAGGAGTTAACCCCATTGTGGCAAAAGGAGGAATTGATCATAATAATAGCTTTCAGCAATTTTTCAGTTATATCACGGCGTTTCCTGGGTAAGTTACCAATACTACTGGTCCATTTATGCTGGTACCAGCCAGTCAGTCATTATGCAAACTCCGTAACACTCAGAGTGCCAATGAGGGCAGCCATTACTACCATTTTTAATTCTTTGGTGGTATGACCCAACCAGGGATCAAACACCGCACCCTAGGCGGACGCTCTACCACTACACCACCAAGGCAGCTCAGGAATAGTAAAATATAACCCAAATGCACTATACAATCAAAGTACAGAAAGTACTGGTAACGAATTATTTTGAACATGTATTGTAAAATCAAATTTATGAATGCAATTGATCATGCTATTGCACAATTTAGTCTATTTTATTAGTCCCCTACCGGCGTGCCGAAGGGGACTATTAGGTTTGCACTCCGTCCGTCAGTCAGTCAGTCAGTCAGTCAGTCCGGCAAATTTTTGTCCGGAGCATATCTCCAAAACTGTACTAGCTATGGCTATGAAATTCCATATGTGGATACATCTCATCAATGCGGAGTGCAGTGCATATGAACCATAACTCTTGCTTCCCTAATTTTTGAGTTATTTCCCTTTCTTTATTTTCATACTTGATTTTTGTCCGGAGCATATCTCCAAAACTGTACTAGCTATGGTTATGAAATTTCACACATGGATGCATCTCATCAAGGGGGAGTGCAGTGGACATGAACCATAACTCTTGCTTGCCTAATTTTTGAGTTATTTCCCTTTCTTTATTTTCATACTTGATTTTTGTCCGGAGCATATCTCCATAACTATACTAGCTATGGCTATGAAATTTCACACATGAATACATCGTATCAAGGGGGAGTGCAGTGGACATGAACCATAACTCTTGCTTGCCTAATTTTTGAGTTATTTCCCTTTCTTTATTTTCATACTTGATTTTTGTCCGGAGCATATCTCCAAAACTGTACTAGCTATGGTTATGAAATTTCACACATGGATGCATCTCATCAAGGGGGAGTGCAGTGGACATGAACCATAACTCTTGCTTGCCTAATTTTTGAGTTATTTCCCTTTCTTTATTTTCATACTTGATTTTTGTCCGGAGCATATCTCCATAACTATACTAGCTATGGCTATGAAATTTCACACATGAATACATCGTATCAAGGGGGAGTGCAGTGGACATGAACCATAACTCTTGCTTGCCTAATTTTTGAGTTATTTCCCTTTCTTTATTTTCATACTTGATTTTTGTCCGGAGCATATCTCCATAACTATACTAGCTATGGCTATGAAATTTCACACATGAATACATCGTATCAAGGGGGAGTGCAGTGCACATGAACCATAACTCTTGCTTCCCTAATTTTTTAGTTATTTCCCTTTCTTTATTTTCATACTTTATTGTCTTGATATACCTAAACATTGGGTTGCTATGACAACAGAAACAGACTCAAAAGTGCAAACCGGTAGGGGACTATGGTATTGGTTGCAATCCTCCAGTTACTTGTTATTATTAATATTTTTGTCCAGAGATTTTTTTTATCAGTTGACAGTTTTAGTAAATGTAGCATTTCAACGGCGATGCGAGCGTTTAACATGCACACTAACTCTTTCACTGAGCTCTGCGTAAAGTCTGTCAAAACACGCATGGCATATTTGTGAGATTTACATTGTTAGTTTGATTTGTTTTCGTCACCAGGGGCGGATCCAGGATTTCGGCTTATATTATAACTATGTTTCATGTGAGTGAATTAATTATTATAAATCTATAATGTTTCAAAAATCGCATAAAATAAGAATTAAAAAAAAAAAAAAAAGAACAGTTCCAATTGGGACCCGAACTCGCGTCCATAAATAGTCCATGCTTTGAAGTTCTACACGCTCTGCATTACACCACGGTACTTTGATACAACGTATGAGCGTTACTTTCGTATATATATTAAGCTAACTGAATGCGCGCGTATGTAAACCATGATCTATAATTAGCTCTGCGTAGTGGCATATTTGTGAGATTAACATTGTTCTATACAGCGTGGGGTCGACTTCTAGTGAATGGGCATACGACTAAAATTCATACTCGTGCCTTATACGTACCTGCCGACAAATGAAATATATATGCGCGTACTGTTAATTTGATATTTTCTAGAAAATTGATTATCTATGATGATTCGATAGTATAATTATGACTTCACTGTATTGAAATAACACGTAGAAGTCATTTTAATATCGAAAAAATACTAGGACTATTTAGGTGCAGCGAATGTGTATTCTAAGCGGAAGTGTAGTTTAACCGTGACTTTCGGAAAAAAAAACGATCGCGTTAACTGTATTATTTTTTGAGAAAAAATAATTCGTTAAAAATTGAATGTTCACTGAACTGCAAACAGGGCACACCAACCTAGATCTGGTTTTAAGATGTCTTATGCCTGTTAACCCTTTCCCTCATACGACAATTATGCAGCAGACTGCTTTGAACATATTTTGTCAAAACATAGAAAATCTCTATAATTGAACGGATAACCTATGACTAAAAGTGGAAAACATTGTGGCAAAAGGAGAAATTGCACGTTTTGTGCAATTTCTTCTTTTGTCACTATGTTTTCAAAAAGCCGTCTGCTGCAGAGGCGTCAGAAAGCGTCTATATGAGGGAAAGGGAGACAGAAGACTTCGGAAAAATATTGTAGGAGAAGGAGGAATTGCTCAACAGGAGCAATTTCCCCTTTCTCCGAAGTGTTTTAAATTCTGTAAAAAGAGCAAACTCCAAATGTCACAAACTTTTTCTCTGATATTTTCAAAGCAGGCAAACTTTATCAGGTAAACATTTTTAAAGGAAAAGCTGGTGATATTTTTGCTTGTAAACAATAGAAACTCAGTTCGAGCTGCATGTCTACGCATTTCATTAGACGAGCCACGTCTGTGTGAGTTGGGGCTTAATGACTTCCATTTGGGGATCATTAGAAGGGACAAAATTAATACCTTAGAAAGGGCTACACTTCTGGAATTTTATCAGAATATGTATTTTGCTCTGAATAACAAGATAATAGAAAGACGGTTAACCCCTTTCCTTCATATGACAATTCTGTAGCAGATGACTTTGAACATGTTTTATCAAAAAATAGAAAATCTCTATAATTGAATGGACAACCTATGACTTAAAGTGGAAAATATTGTGGCAAAAGGAGAAATTGCTCGTTTTGAGCAATTTCTTCTTTTGTCACTATGTTTTCCAAAAGCTGTCTTCTGCAGAGGCGTCAGAAAGCGTCTATATGAGGGTAAGGGTTAAATCTCTGGTGAGACTGTGTGGATGAGCCAGCTCACCTGAGTCTTCTCTGTTCACAGAATAGCCGAGCCCCGGTAGCTCAGTCGGTAGCGACGCGGGCTGTCAATCCAGGGGTTGTGAGTTCAAATCCCGGCTCGGCCAACTTTCTTTCCGACGATTGTCAAAAGTCGATGTGACATGCGTCATTCATCTTCCACCAATGGGCTTGGGAAGATTGTTGTGTGGAGTACTGGTGTGAGAAAACCAGGAAATGCATGCATAGGTGAACTGGCCGCCGTGAAATAACTGAGAAATTGTTAAAAATGGCGTTAAACCCCAAATCAATGTTCACAGAATGCATTTAACCCTTTCCCACATACAACAAATCAGCAGCAGACGACTTTGGAAACAATCATGTCAAAACATGGAAAATTTCTATAAATATGAAAGAATAATTACAGAAAAAGGTTGAAAACATTGTTGCAGAAGGTGAAATTGCTCGTTTTGTCACAATGTTTTATAAAGTCGTCTGCTGCAGATGCCCCAGAATGCATCTTCAACTGGGAAAGGGTTAAAGACCCTTAATTCCTAGATTATTTTTGAAGTAATACTTTATCTGATCTAAACATTATCTTCATTTGTGCCTGCCTCTACAGTAGACGACAAGAATTCTCCTTTTTCAAGGATATTTTCATCTCTTTCAAAATTTTCTTAATTTCCTCTTCACTTAATGTTTTAAATGCAGACAACTGTAAAAATACCATATCAGGCAAATGGAAAAACGACAAAGCTGCCCAATTTCATGTGTGAACTGATCAAAATACATTGATAGAACATAATGTATGATTGCATGTTTCAATGTTAGACATTTTTTAATTGAAAAAGTTCTCACACATATGAATAATGTTACATTTTAACCCTTTCCCACTTGCTGATACGTCTGCAGCAGACAACTTTTGAAAACATTGTGGAAATCAGAGAAAATGCTCAGAATAATCTCCATAAAAGATAGCTTAATTAATTGTTAAATAAAGTTGAAAACATTGTGGCCAAAGGAGAAATTGCTCATCATAAGCAATTTCACCTTTGGCCACAATGTTTACAAAGGGCGTCTGCTGCTATTGCGTCAAATTGCGTCTGCAGGTGGGAAAGGTTTAAAGAGGGCCTAGGAATTTGTTATCACTTCAACAATTGTACTGAATTCTATGGCAAAATATGGAAAAACTCACCATATGAAATTTGTTACCCTTTTCTACTCAAAGATGCATTTTGACAAGTCTTAATGTGGCTAAACGAGTAATTTCCTCAAAAATTAGCATTTTTTCCTTTTGCCACAATGGTTTAAAAAATGATTTAATAATTATTCTTTCAATTACTTAGTCTAGATGATCGTCTGCTACAGATTTATTGTATGTGGAGAAACAGTTGAACCCTTACCATGACAATTTTCTTCTACAGCAGACTATTTTTGAAAAATGAAAAATATAAAGACAAATAGATCATGATGAGAGCTATCTCTCCTTTTTCCACCATATTTTGAATATCAAAAGTTTACAGTCAACCTGGTGTAACAGTTAAATATTTCCCAAAATGGCAGACTACTTCAAGTTATGAGTCAAAAATATGAAAGCATAAATGACTGAATAGAGTGAACCTTTTCCCACATACAGCAAATCTGCATCAACGACTTTTAAAACCTATATACAAAAACGTGAAAAATCTTCATAAATAAGAGTGATTATTAAAAAGAGTTTAAAACATTTTGGTAAAAGGAGAAATTGCTTGTTTTGAGCAATTTCTTCTTTTGTCACAATCTTTTCAAAAGATGTCTGTCTGCTTCAGAGGCCTCAGACAGCTTCTATATGCGGGAAAGGGTTAAGATACTATGACTTTGTGGCCATTGGATATATTGCACATTATGACAAAATTCTCCTTTTGACATAATGTTTTCAAAAGTTGTGAGTTTGAGATGCATGTAAATGGGTCTCTGCATGTGGGATTGGGTTAACAATAGACTAAGGCCTGATTGTAGCCCAGGTGTTAAGGTATTAGTCAATATAATTACCAGCTTATAGTGCGCTAGGGTCCTGGCAACTAAAAACCAACCTCAGCTAAATAATTCAAAGAAGTAAGAATCGGATTATCCTATGCAAATGCTCACGTTTTTACTAAAAGAGCGTTCACTTTGCGTTCAATTTGTTTATGAAACAGATGTTGATGTAGCCTTGATACAAGATGCTAGATGTGTGATCCCTCTTTCTAATGCAAATCATGAGTATTTAAACTTGGACAAAAAATGGATGCCCCACTTATGAAGAGACCTTTCATAAATGGTAATAGCTATGATTTATTTAACCTCTTCTTTCATGCAGACAACAATTGTTCCAAAGTGCAGTAAAAGTCTGCAGAAGACAATTTTGTTAAAGGAAAAAAAAATCAAATGAAGGGTTAACCCTTTCCCACATACAGACGCTTTCTGATGCCGTTTACAGCAGACGACTTTCGAAAACAGTGTGGCAAAAGAAGAAATTGCTCAAAACAAGCAATGTCTCCTTTTACGACAATGTTTTCAACTTCTTCCAGTTATATTACTTTCCTTTGTATAATATATTCCATAATTTTGTCCAGATGTTCTCAAAGTCTTCTGTTGCAGATTTGTTGTATGTGGGAATGGGCTAAGGATACAAATTAATGCAGCTGCACAGAGTCATCCCGATATAATGACATAGATTTGGATTGACAATGTCAATTTCAATACAATTGAACAAGGTTGTTTTTATGCACCCACCATAAAATGGGAGGCATATAGGGTTTATTGTAACCCTTGACCGTCTGTCGCATCCAAAGGAATATATGTATGAAACTGCATCATTGCTTTAGCCTTTCATTTTTTGGTGGCCGAGCCCCATTAGCTCAGTCGGTAGCGACGCGGGCTGTCAATCCAGGGGTTGTGAGTTCGAATCCCGGCTTGGCCAACTTTCTTTCCGACGATTGACAAAAGTCAATGCGCTATGCGTCATTCGTCTTCCACCAATGGGCTAAGTCTATGTGGAAAAGCAGCCAGTCGCTTGGGAAGATTGTTGTGTGGAGTACTGGTGTGAGAAAACCAGGAAATGCATGAGTAGGTGAACTGGCTGCCGTGATATAACTGAGAAATTGTTAAAAACGGCGTTAAACCCCAATCAATCAATCATTTTTTGGTAAAATTCCTTCTTTTTTTTACAAAGTTTCATCTTATTGATGGTTTTGAGTTTGAATGAAGCAGATGGTTTCCTGCTTTTGTGGCTATAGAGGGATTATATAAGACTTCAAACTTACAACACTATAACATAGTGATCAGTAAAGTGAAATAATACAAGGGACATAATTACAGCATGCCCATTTTTGAATAGTCCCCCGTTGTAACTGTTTCTTGACTGGTCTTTTTCTCAGTTATTTCGAAGGGTTACTTTTCAGCTTGAAACTTGCAATGCAGAACTGCAGATGTGCAGTGCATAAGAACCATTACAATCATTCAAGATTTCAAATTACCAACAGTTACATAATGATCAAGGGACATAATTAACATCAGGCCCGTTTTGGAATTGTCCCCCCCCCCCCCCCCCCCCTTTTACACCGTTTCTTGTCTGGTTTTTCCAGGGAAACTTATTATTATGTCTCCCCCATACATGGGGGTGACATATTGTTATACCCCCAAAAAACAAAGTTTTGGGGGGGTATATAGGAGTCACTGTGTCGGTCGGTCGGAAGCCATATTTTGTCCGGCCTATTTCTTACAAACCACTGGATGGAATTCAATAAAATTTTACATGAAGCTTCTATACCAAGAGGAGATGTGCATATCCTAAAGGGGTTACAATTGCCTGATATTTTACAGTTATGGCCCTTTTACTTATTAAGTTGTTGGTCATATTTTGTCCAGTCATATTTTGTCCGGCCTATTTCTTACAAACCACTGGGTGGAATTCAATAAAATTTTACATGCAGCTTCTATACCAGGAGGAGATGTGCATATCGTAAAGGGGTTACAACTGCATGATATTTTACAGAGTTATGGCCCTTTTACTTATTAAGTTGTTGGTCATATTTTGTCCGGCCTATTTCTTACAAACCACTGGGTGGAATTCAATAAAATTTTACATGAAGCTTCTATACCAAGAGGAGATGTGCATACCCTAAAGGTCTTACAATTGCATGTTATTTTACAGAGTTATGGCCCTTTTACTTATTAAGTTGTTGGTCATATTTTGTCCGGCCGATTTCTTACAAACCACTGGGTGGAATTCAATAACATTTTACATGAAGCTTCTATACCAAGAGGAGATGTGCATATTATAAAGATTTTACAATTACATGTTACTGTGGCCCTTTTGTTGGTCAGTCGGAAGCCATATTTTGAGTCAAGGTGCTGTTTTGGGGGTATTTATCACCTTCAGTGATATTTCTAGTTTTTGCCCGTTCCGTCCGTCCTTCCGTCTGTCACACTTGTTTCCGCTCAATTACTGAAGAACGCTTGGGCGTAGGAACTTCACACTTGGTACGCAGGTTGATCATGACCAGTAGCTGACCCCTATTGATTTTGAGGTCAGAAGGTCAAAGGTCAAGGTCATGGTGACCTTGTGAGGTAAAAAATGGTTTCCACTCAATAACTAAAGAACGAGGTCAGTACGTCTAAAATCAAGGTCATAGTGACCTTGAACTGAAAGGTCAGTGACAATGAGCTGAAAAATTGTTTTTGCTTGGGCCCAGGAACTTCATACTTGGTGTGCAGGTTGGTCACTACCAGCAAATGACCTCTATTGATTTTGATATCACTAGGGCAAAGGTCAAGGTCACGTCCATCACACTTGTTTCCGCTCAATATCTGAAGAACGCTTGGGCTTAGGAGCTTCATACTTGATATGCAGGTTGGTCATGACCAGTAGATGGCCCCTACTGATTTTGATGTCAGAATGTCAAAGGTCAAGGTCATGGTGACGTTGTGAGATAAAAAATGGTTTCCGCTCAATAACTGAAGAATGCTTGGGCCGCAGAACTCCTTACTTGGTATGAAGGTTTGCCATGCTCAGTAGAAGACCCTTATTGATTTTGAGGTCAGTACATCTAAAGTCAAGGTCACAGTGACCTTGAGCTGAAAGGTCACAGTGACAATGAATTGAAAAATTGTTTTTGCTTAATGGCTTTGGCCATGGAAGTTAATACTTGGTGTGCAGGTTGGTCACCACCAGCAGATGACCCCTATTGATTTGAGGTCACTAATTCAAAGGTCAAGGTCATGGTAACCTTTAGCTGAAAAATGGTTTCCGCTCAATAACTAAAGAATGATTATGTCCAGGAACTTCATACTTGGTTTCGCATGTTGGACCTAACCAGTAGATGACCCCGTTTTTTTTTTTTTACTCAATTACTCACTTATTGTGCAGGTTTGTCCTAATTAGATGACCCCTATTGATTTTGTTTGATTTTGAGATCACAAGCTCAAAGGTCAAGGTCACGGTAACCTTCAGCGTTTTTACTCAATAACTCAAGAACGCTTATGCAGTGGAACTTCATACTTGGTGTGCAGGTTGGTCCTAACCTGTAGATGACCCCTATTGATTTGGACTGCATCATTTCTTTTCCTCGTAGGGACCACACAAATGGGGAGACAAGCGCTTTTTCAAAAAAGCAATCTCTAGTTCAGCTTGAAACTTACTACACAGATAGCTTCTGACCTGCAGATACGCAGTGCATATGAACCGTTACAACCAAGGACATCTGTATATAAACCTGAATTAAAACTACGATATCAAATTGTGAAAATATTAGCAATTTCTCCTTTTTCCCTCATTGACTTCAAAATTCATCTGCGGTAGTCGACAGCAAGAACATGTAAAGCGCAAAGTCGAACAGTTTTCAAAGGTATAATTTCACAACCAGTTCAATCTAATCAATCAACTCCAACATAAAAATTAAACTAACAGACCTGAACATGGAAGAGTATCCTTTGTTCTTTAAGACCCTTTCCCACATACATCATATTTACTGCAGACGACTTTGAAAACATTTAGTCAATCATATGGAAACCCTCTACTTATGAGAGAACAATTTTTGAATGAAGTTGAAAAAATTGTGACAAAAGGAGAAATGGCTCAGCCTTTCCCAACATGCATCTCATTTTGACATATCTGCTGCAAAGGACTGTTTAAAACCTTGTGACAAAAGGAGAAATTCTCCTTTTATCAAAGTGTATTAAATTCTTTTCAATACCCTCAGCCTGCCTGGATGGTGTAGTGGTAGATCATCTACCCTGGGTGTGGGAGGTCGCGGGTTCAATCACAGGCCGGGTCATACCAAACACTTTATTGTAGTAATGGCTGCCCTCCTTGGTGCTCAGGGTTACAGGGTTAGCATTACAAATGACTAGCAGGTGTCAGGATAAATGGACCAGTAGTACTGGTAACTTACCCAGGAAATTCTGTGATATAACTGAAAAATTGCTCAAACTGACGTAAAACACCAAACAATTTATCAGTTCCGTGATATATTTATTTTCATAGATGTTTTCAACATTGTCTGCTGTAAACTTGTTGTATATGAAGCAACCTTTAGACATAGAAATGCAAATGATAATGTATCCAATAATCAGATATAACATCTCTTTGAAGCGCTGCGTCGAAGACTATACAAGAAAAAAAATACAATATTTAATTACAAAGATTAAAACATTTTTATGGAAAGAAGTAATTCCTTAATTTTGAAAATGTGCTCCTTTTTCCCACGTTTTCAAAAGTTGTATCCCCATAAGTTGCATAAAAAAAATCCTTTGTATTTATGAAAGGGTTAAAGAAGGGAAAAAAGAGATATTATGCAGTTTTTATGGCCGATAGTTTTGAAAGGTGTCTACTTTTGACAGAATATATTAATAAGACGTGATTATGCCTTTAATGGACCGCTGTTTCAGACAACAAGTGACTCATGCTAAAACTGAAAAAAGTATCTGCATGACATAATATATAGCTTGAATTATATTCAACCCTTTCCCACCTGACACATAATTTATGTAGCAGGTGGCTTTTGAAAACATTGTGGCATAATGTCGTCTGCTGCAGATTTGTTGTATGTGGGAAAAGGTAAACACGTTTTAAAACAAAAAATAAACCTTTCTGATACATTCGTACACTGAAAATGGTATTTGTCAATCTAGTCAATTTAGCGTATGAGTTTGTTTTAACCCTTTCCCTCATATAGATGCTTTCTGACGCCTCTGCTGCAGATGGCTTTTTGAAAACATAGAGACAAAAGAAGAAATTGCACAAAACGTGCAATTTCTCCTTTTGTCACAATGTTTTCCACTTTTAGTCATAGGTTATCCATTCAATTATAGAGATTTTCCACTTTTTGACAAAATATATCCAAAGTCGTCTGCTGCAGAATTGTTGTATGAGGGAAAGGGTTTCCCACATGCAGAAGACATGTTTTAATGCATCTGCAGTTGACGATGTGTCAAAACATTCAGACAAAAGCAGAAAATATTAAAATGTTTTCATCTTAGACTAATAACACTTTCATTATTAATGAGTTTCCATGAAGTTGCCTAGATATTTAGTTGCAGATTGTTTGTATTATTTATCTATTAATTTAAACATCAATAAAACTTTTTTGAAAGAATGTGTCAAAATGATACAATAAAGATTTGAATGCTAATGTTGTTTAACTCAAGGTTTAATTCTTTCCCACATACAACAAATTTGCAGGAGACGACTTTCAATACATCTAACCAAACAATACAGGAAATCTACATAAATGAAGGTACAATTACTGAAAAATGTTGAAAACAATGTGACAAAAGGAAAAATTGCTTGATTTGAGCAATTTCTTTTTTTGCCACAATGTTTTCAAAAGTTGTCTGCTGCTTAGGCGTCAGATAGTGTCTGTATGAGGGAAAGGGTTAATAAAGTAGGAAAATAAAATAGTGATGTTATATATTTAAAGGCAGATTGTGTTTACTATTTCCCTGATTGGGCTATTTTAGACACATCTACCTCGAGAACATGTGTGGAAAAACTTGGAAATTGGAAATGAACTTTTGAAATATTGTAGAAAGAAATGAAATTGCTTGTTTTGAGTAATTTCTCCTATTCCAACAATGTTTTGAAATGTCTTCTGTGAGGTGTTTAACCCTTTCCCTCATACAGCTGCTTTCTGACGCCCCTGCAGCAGACGACTTTTGAAAATATTTTCACAAAAGGAGAAATTACTTAAAACAAACAATATTCTCCCTTTCCCTCATATAGACGCTTTCTGACGCCTCTGCGAGCAGACAGCTTTTTGAAAACAAATTAGTGACAAAAGAAGAAATTGCACAAAACTTGCAATTTCTCCTTTTGCCACAATGTTTTCCACTTTTTGTCATAGGTTATCCATTCAACTATGGAGATTTTCTATGTGTTTTGACAAAATAAGTTCAAAGTCGTCTGCTGCAGAATTGTCGTATGAGGGAAAGGGTTAATAGTTTGCTGCTTCAAAAGAAAGGAGATAAATATAATATTTTTGAATGAGTCAGATTCAGTTCCCAATTATTTACATCAATAATTACCTACATTCATCATAATAATTGGTACTTACATAAATATTCTTTTCTTTGTCAGATTTAACACTTCCCAACATGCAACCAACCTACAGTGGACGACTTTGAAAACAATATAGATATGCAAAGTCGATAAATGAAAGTGTATTTATTGAAAAAAAGTTGAAAACTAAGTGGCCAAAGGACAATTTCTCATTTTGAGCATTTTTCTCGTTTTATCATAATGTTAACAAACACTGTATGTTGCAGATGTCTCAAAATACATCTGTATTTTGGAAAGGGTTAACTTTTTTCCACATACAACAAATCTTCAGCAGACAACAAATCTCCATTAATAAGAGTTTTATTATTAACCCTTTCCCTCATATAGACACTTTCTGACGCCTCTGCAGCAGACGGCTTTTTGAAAACATAGTGACAAAAGAAGAAATTGCTCAAAACGAGCAATTTCTTCTATTGCCACAATGTTTTCCACTTTTAGTCATAGGTCATCCATTCAATTATAGAGATTTTCCATTTTTTGACAAAATATGTTCAAAGTCGTCTGCTGCAGAATTGTCGTATGAGGGAAAGGGTTAAATACAATTGAAAACATTAAGGCAAAAGGAGAAATTGCTCATATAGCTTACTTAGTCTTTAAAATTAATTTAAATATTTTTGTTCCTTCATATGGTCATTATACATGTAGTATTCTCCTAGAATCAGACTGTTTTAAAGTTAGAATGAATGAATTGCAAATTCAAGGGCTAGAATTTATCACGTGGAGACGAAAATATTATTGATGAGACAAAAACAAAATGTTATGTAATTACACCTATTGATGTCTGCCTTCACAAGCTGTTTAACACTTTCCCTATATATTTGAATCTTTGAAGTTTAAAACATCTGTAGAAAAAAAGATAAACCATATTTTTTTTAACTCTTTCCATCATATAGACGCTTTCTGACGCCTCTGCAGCAGATTGCTTTTTGAAAACATAGAAACAAAAGAAGAAATTGCTCAAAACGAGCAATTACTCCTTTTGCCACAATGTTTTCCACTTTTAGTCATAGGTCACCCATTCAATTATAGAGATTTTCTATTTTTTGACAAAATATGTTCAAAGTCTTTCCCGCATAAAACATATCTGAAGATGATGTATTTGAAAAAGTCAAAAAATAAAAGTTAATCTACATTTATTGGATTATAACTATTAAATAGTATTGAAAACAAATTGGCAAAAGGAGAAATGACTCATTTGGACGAATTTCACCTTTTGAATAATGTTTTCAAAAGTCTCTGCTTAAAATATGTCAAAAAGTATCTTCAGGTAGGAAAATGTTAATTTGGTCACTGTCAATTAATGAGTCATTTCGAATGAAGTCGGACCTATACAATAAAACTTATTTGGCTAATTCCATTTGATACGAATTGTCATTATGTATAAATAAAATTTACAAAGGTCAGTTTTGGTGTGATGTGTCTCAATTAGTTTAATGATGTATATGGTAGATGGATTGTTTAGGATACTTTTTGCTGTATGATTCATAAAGTGACTGCGATTTCATTTTGTGGTTTTTGGGGTCACACATGAGAGAATTTTCATTGATAAGAATTGCTTAGTCAAGTGTTAGTAAACATTGAAACATTGAAAGGTATTAAATAAATAATGCCACTTTCAACAAGTTTTCAGTTATATCATGGTGTGTCCTGGGTAAGTTACCAGTACAACTGGTTCATTTATCCTGACACCAGCCAGTGAGTCATAATGCTAACCCTGCAACCCTGAGCGCCAAGGAGGGCAGCAATTGCTACCATTTTTAGGTCACTGTGCACAATTTGTCTGGCGTTCGGCCGTCAAGCGCCCTCAACAATTGCCTTGTTAACACTCTACAGGCTTCATTTTGCATCCAATCTTCATGAAAGTCGATCAGAACATTCATCATCATCAACTCTTGGACAAGTTCGAAACTGGGCCATATGAAGTCAAAAATTAGGTCACTAGGTCAAATTGAAGAGAAATCTTGTTAACACTCTGGAGGCCTCATTTTCAACTTGAGTATGTTGAAACTTTATCAGACTGTGTGTCTTGATGATATATAAGTCAAGTTCGAACATGGGTCATGTTGGGTCAAAAAGTAGGTCACTAGGTCAAATTGAAGGAAAATCTTGTTAACACTCTGGAGGCCGCAATTTTTTCTTCAGCAGTTTGAAATTTTGGCAGAATGTTTAAAGATATCTAGGTCAAGTTCGAATATGGGTCATATTGGGTCAGAAACTATGTTACTAGGCCAAATTGAAGGAAACACTGTTAACACTGTAGAAGCGGCATTTTTTGCTTCAACAGTTTCACATTTGGTCAGAATGTTTATCTTAATGATACCTATGCCAAGCTTGAATACGGGGTCAAAAAATAGGTCACAAGGCCCAAATTGATGGAAAATCTCTGGAGGCCGCATTTTTTGCTTCAGCAGCTTGAAATTTAAAATTTTGTCAGAATGTTTGTCTGAATTATATCTAGGTCATGTCCAAATATGAGTCATATTGGGTTAGGAAACTAGGTCGATAAAGGAAAGTATTGTTCAAATTCTGGAGGCCGCATTTTTACTTTGAGCAAGTTGAAACTTTGTCAGAATGTTTGTCTTGATGATATCTAGTTCATGTTTGAATATGGATAATATAATCTAAAAAGTATAGATCACTAGGCCAAAGGAAGGAAAATCTTGTTAACACTCTGGAGGTTGCATTTTGAAATCTGTTTCAGAATAGTTGTCTTGATGTTTTTTGCATTTGAAATCACATTGGCATAATTCAGGTGAGCGAATTAGGGCATCATGGCCTTCTTGTTAAAGTCTTTAAACAGGTCATGGTGGACTGAACTGTACTTTAACTTAACAGTTCTTGTGAAAGAAATGTAGTTAAAGAAAAGTGTTCAAATTGCTATGATTTAGTATTAATCATTCCCGCATACTGCAAATCCGCAGCAGATGACTTAGAAAATATTGAATGCCGAAAATATGAATTTTAAACCCTTTCCCTCATATAGACGCTTTCTGACGCCCCTGCAGCAGACGGCTTTTTGAAAACATAGTGACAAAAGAAGAAATTGCTCAAAACGTGCAATTTCTCTCCTTTTGCCACAATGTTTTCCCTCACTTTTTGTCATAGGTTATCCCATTCAATTATGGAGATTTTCTAAGTTTGACAAAATACATGCAAAGTCGTCTGCTGCAGAAATGTCGTATGAGGGAAAGGGTTAATGAATATTGAATAGAGTTGCAGATGCATGATTTTGCGCCTGCATGTTGGAAACTTTGGTTTTCTCATTTATTTAAAGTAATTGTTTTCCTTTCCCAATATACCTTTGAAGAATAAGCAGAGTTGACAAAAGTTTTCAAAATAAATGAAATGCTGAAGAAAAAACTGTTACACAATGCAGATATATCTGACTCATTTTAATCCCTTCCTCTGATACTAGACGACGTTTGCAGTAGAGGATTTTAAAAACATCACGGCAAAAGAAGAAATTGCTCATAATTATGAGCAATTTTTCCTCTTTGCTTCAAAAAAATTTAATGATTTCAAATATTCAATAATAATTTTTATTTATATAGAGAATTTCCATATGTAATTTGCTTATAATTATGTTTTCAAAGTCAAAGGTCGTCTGCTGCCGATTTTGCTGTTTGTGGGAAATGATTAATTAATTCAGTTAATATTTTTTGTATTTCATATCTTGCTGTATCAGACAAGTGTCTATTTATTTCTCTGCATCTAAATCTGTCAAAAAGAATGATATATTGACAAACTGATGCAGGGACTGGTGGTGGGACATATCCTGTTTCACCTCTCCCTACCTGGTAAATATATATAATACCGTAATGGTATCGTCTGCTTGTTCAAATTGGAAGGGTTTATTCACATAGATGTAACTAATCTGTAGCAGAAGACTTTGAAAGCATCTTCGTTAAACTATGGTAAATCTCTAAAGGTGAAACTTTCAAAGTGTCATTTTTAAATACAGTTAAAAATATTGTGGCTAAAGGAGAAATTGCTCATATAATAGCAAACATTTATCCTATAATAATATAGGTGTGTTTTGTAGTCAACTATGCAAAAAAGCATTGGTTTGTAATTGACTGTATAAACCATCTCCCACCTGCAGACGCAATTTGACATTATGTCATAAAATTATGTCAACTTTTGAAAACATTGTGCAAAAATGTAAAAATTGCTCATGGAGCAATTTCCTCCTTTGCAACAATATTTCATACTGCATTCAATAATCCTATTTTCATTTATAAAGAATGTTCAATATATATGCCTAGATTTCCTCAAGTTTGCTGCAGACATTCAGTTTGTGGGAAAGAGTTAAATAAAGTGCAAATCAAATGAAAAGAAAAAGAAGCATTATGATATAACCACACACATCTGAATGATGTCATCATAAATGAATCAGTAGTACTGGTAACTTTCCCAGCAAACAAAAGTCATGATATAACTGTAAAATTGTTGAAAGAGGTGTTAACCCTAAAATTCCCTCATACGACGATTCTGCAGCAGACGACTTTGAACGTATTTTGTCAAAACATAGAAAATCCTCCATAATTGAATGGATAACCCATGACGATAAGTGGAAAACATTGTGGCAAAAGGAGAAATTGCACGTTTTGTGCAATTTCTTCTTTTGTCACTATGTTTTCAAAAAGCCGTCTGCTGCAGAAGTATCAGAAAGCGTCTATATGAGGGAAAGCGTTAAAGACCCAAACAAACCAAATCAACCCACAACTCTTCTGAATCATATTATTGTTTTGGATTTTTATTGATGTTTAGTTGAGGTGATAAACGAAAAACAAATCATCTTCGTGTTGTGGTTTGAAAAAAAAATGTTGTCATTTGTTTGAGCTTTTGTAACCACAGTGATTAGAGTTTTATGAGAAGAGAGGATGGTGTGATTGACATGCAGTTAACCCCCCCCTTTCCCACATACAATGAATCTGCTCATTTAACACCCCACCCTTCCCACATACAATGAATCTGCTCATTTAACCCCCCCCCCCCCCCCCTTTCCCACATACAATAAATCTGCTCATTTAACCCCCCCTTTCCCACATACAATAAATCTGCTCATTTAAACCCCCCCCCCCCCCTTTCCCACATACAATGAATCTGCTCATTTAAAACCCCCCCCCCCCCTTTCCCACATACAATAAATCTGCTCATTTAACCCCCCCCCCCCCCCCCCCCTTTCCCACATACAATAAATCTGCTCATTTAACCCCCCCTTTCCCACATACAATGAATCTGCTCATTTAACCCCCCCTTCCCACATACAATAAATCTGCTTTTTTAAACCCCCCCCCCCCCCCCTTTCCCCACATACAATGAATCTGCTCATTTAACCCCCCCCTTCCCACATACAATAAATCTGCTTTTTTAACCCCCCCCCCCCCCTTTCCCCACATACAATAAATCTGCTCATTTAACCCCCCCCTTTCCCACATACAATAAATCTGCTCATTTAAAACCCCCCCCCTTTCCCACATACAATGAATCTGCTCATTTACCCCCCCCCCCCCCCTTTTCC